>JAGXOD010000020.1:5602500-6802500 GCA_020368025.1 Brachyhypopomus occidentalis
ACACACACACACAAAGGTGAACTACAGGCTAGGAGACGTTCACTTGTGGCAGTTTTGATGGTGGTCCAGCCTGAGGTCATTATCATCTCTCCTGATGTCTGTAATACACGTCCCACTGCACCTGCTGTATGCCTTCCAGTGAAAAATACACTCACAGTCACACACACACACACGCGCGCGCGCACACATGCGCACACGCACACACACTCGCACACACACACACACACACACATGCGCGCACACACACACAGAGAACGTGCATGCAGCGTAGTGGCTCTTGTCCAAAGCTACTAGGTGTGAGATGTACTGGAGACTTTTGGAAGCTTGTTGAGATGTATGTGTGTGTGTGTGCGTGTGGAGCATACATGTGTGTCGCTGAGATTATAACTCCAGTCTGCTAGTCTATGCTTAGACC
This sequence comes from Brachyhypopomus occidentalis, assembly GCA_020368025.1. NCBI lineage: Eukaryota > Metazoa > Chordata > Actinopteri > Gymnotiformes > Hypopomidae > Brachyhypopomus > Brachyhypopomus occidentalis. The sequence continues at coordinate 5,602,916 of JAGXOD010000020.1, forward strand.
ACTAAGCACATACAGTCAAGGCGTGTGTGTGTGTATGTGTGTGTGTGTGTGTGTGTGTGCGTGATGTCATGTAATATGATGTGGTGACATCCTTATGGAGTGTCTACTATAAACCCATTCTATAAAAGTACTGATTTGTTGAGTGCACATGCACTTAAGACTTTTAGCTACTTAGTGTGTGTTGTGTGTGTGTGTGTGTGTTTGCTGACTGAGAGGAACAAACCCTATAAAAAGGGAAAAAAATAAGCTGGGTACTGACAACTTGGCACTAATGAGCAACTAAGTGCTCTACCTTCTCTCTCTCTCTCTCTCTCTCTCCCTCTCTCTCTCTGTCCCTCTCTCTCCCTCTCTCTGTCCCTCTCTCTCTCTCTCTCTCTCTCCTCTCTCTCTCTCTCTGTCCCTTCTCTCCCTCCCTCTCTCTCTCCCATTCATACACATATGAATTTCCAAATCTTTGGTTAGGAAAGCAAGAGTCTTGCATTACTGCATGAAGCTGAATAGTCACTGTTTGGTTGTGGGTGATGAGGCTTTGTTCACAAGTTAAGGCCTCCCTGATAGTGGGCGTGGCTTCATGATATTCACACAGGGAATTGCCCCACAATGCAGCAGCTCGTGGAAGCTCGCGGTTTTCGCATGGCAGTTTCAGGCGTCTGCCTCAGCTCCGGCAGACCAGCTTGGTCGCGCGGAGCGCCGGCGACGTTGGCCATCGTGATAGGAGCCATCAGCCGTGTGTGCTGTTCACTTCCTGCAGTGTTCTCTTGGCACTGAGAGGGGAACACAGACCACTAAGGAGAGTTCCACCCTGAGAAAGCCTCAGAGTTCCTGAGAGCCGTCTCCTCTAAGAGATGAGCGCCTCTCCAATGGCTTACTAGGCCAAGGGACGTTCAAATATGTTCAAATAGGCTACTGAGTCTACTCATGGTTCACAGGGATTAATATTTATTTTGCCCACTGGGTCAAAAGTGTTTACACTTGTTTACCAAGTCTTGCAAAGTGCATATACTGTCAGGTTTGTTCAGCTCTGCAGGACTTCTGTTCATAAATGATGAAAGTTTCCATTAACAGCATTTTTTATTTATTTTAGAATTACATGCACTTTATTAATATTAAGAAGCTTTTAAATAAACTAAAGAAATGATGCAATCATATTTTTTTAAAAAAGAAACTGGTCTAATGGAGCATAAAAGTACAAATCACAGAAAAAGCTTCTAAGATGAAGTAGAAGATGATGATGATGCTGATGATGATGATAATGAATCTGGCCTTGAGAACCAGTGTCTTCTAAAGCCCCCTAATATCACAGGTGTACAGTACAGAAAGCAACTTCTCAGAAGTCCTGTAGGTGACTTCACAGTTTCTTATGAACGGTATAGCATTCGTACTGGTTCAACGGGGTTTTCTGGGGCTTCAGTGCGTCCTGAAGATCTGTTTGCAGATCGTGTGTTTGCCTGCTTACACAGCACGGAGAGTGTGAATGTCATCTTATTATCTCTCATCTGGTTTGAAATGAAAACTTCTTTAAACATTCAAACACCCAGAGTGAGCTCACTGAGATGAGGATATTTTACTGGAGAGAAGTTTTTTTTTTTTGAGCAGGCGCCATAGCAGAGCACCTAACGGATGTCGTCTCCTTCTCTTGCCTTTGCCTAAACTCTGAGTGCTTAACAGTGCCTCCTTGTTTGGACAGAACTCAAGAGATGTGATGTTTTCTTAAAACTTTTCATTAAAAAAGGCATTTATTTCAGTGTTTGGGCTTTCAAGCAAGGCAATGTGTTGAGTGTAGGAACGTGTGTGTGTGTGTGTGTGTGTGTGTGTGTGTGTGAGCGAGCTCCTCGTTAGTGTGGGCGTGTAGTAGTTCTTCAGCATTCTGCTTCATTAGTGAGTGTGACATTTACTTTGCTGGTTTTTGGGGATTTGTCCCCACCCACCATAACACATTCTAAGCGTTGCCATGGTATCCCCCCCCTCATCCAGCCATCACATTTGGAACAAGTGGAGTGATTAACGGAACAATTTTTTAGCGCAGACACACACACACAAACACACACTCACTCACACACATGCACACACACGCACACACACACGGAAGCGGCTTTGTGAAGACATCCTTCGTTATGTGTGTTTACTTGTCATGGTTTTAATTGAAAGAGAATTATTTACTCTCACTGTTACAACAGAAATTTTTTTACATATTTTGATAAATGTAGTTCTTATTAGGATTATTATTCTGGGAAGAGCAGGACTGGTCTGAGACCCCAACCTGCACACCCTGACCCCCCTCACCTTTCTTTCTGGATTCTCTCTTTTCTGCCTAGTAGCAAATACTACTGTCGTTGTCCTGCAGGAGACTCTCTTCAGTGAACAGTGTACACTCACACACAACACCAATATAGCAACTTATAGGGAAGCCACATAATGATACATACAATATGAAGAAATGCATTAGATGATGAGTTTCCAAAAGAAAATGAATAAAAGGAAGCCCAACAGAAACAGGTGCAGAGAGAGAGAGAGAGATAAAGCAGGAACGTGTTAGGATGGAAGACGGACGAGAGAGAGAGAGAGAGAGAGAGAGAGAGAGATGGGGATGGAGTTTTTTGGGTGCATTGAGTAGAATAGCTCGTCTTTGGGCCTCAATAAGCCTAATCAGGATCGCAGCAATTTACTGATGACTAGTATCAAAACATCACCTGTCGCTAGACAGAGAACGCAAGCAGGAGGAAGCAGCTGTCAAACAGGCTGGTGTTAGCTCCCTGTGATGGGATGGTTACAAAAAAGAAGCACCCTGTTTTTGGACAGCGCACACACACACGCAAACACACGCACGCACACACAAACACACACGTACTTGTCAGCTCTCTCAGCTGCACTTTTTTTACAGAGGAAATTACACGTTCTCTACTTCCCCCAGCTGCCTGTCAACTTAGTGTGTGTGTGTGTGTGTGTGTGTGTGTGTGTTTGTGTGTGTGTGTGTGTGTTTGCACATGCAGAAAAGAAAAAGAGATAGCGAATTCTCAGGCGGATCATAATTAGCCGTATTTCCATTTGCCTGCTCAGCAGAGAGGAGCTCCCCGTGTTGGCTGTAATGATGCACTGGGCTTCGTTAACCAGCGAGTGCATGTCAAACACTTCTCCATTTCTTAAACACCACACAGAGCCTCTCTCTGACCTAACAGCACCATTCCCAAACCAACAGCAGCCTCCTCCAGCAGACCCCAGCAGTTCCCATCTCCCACAAACCCCAGCGTTTCCCCCCAAAATACCTGCATTCCCCAACAGACAGCAACATTCTTTAACACTAATATTCTCAAATGCCAAAATTCACTAACAAAAACGGACATTCACTGAAAGCAAAATTCTCTTAAGACTACTATTCTCCGGTACTGACATTATCTAACAAACACCAACGTTCTTCATCATCACCATTTTCTAACAAACACCAACATTTTTCATCATCACCATTCTTTAATAAACACCAACACTGTGAAAAACCATTGGAGCCACTGGAAGCCATTGGATTGAATAAAGACTGTGACATTAGGCTAGCAAGGATTGCCACACTAAAATGTCTCCCAATTAGTAACTAAACATTTTTTTTGTAAGGCAAAATAGTCCTATTCTGTTGGGACAATTAAATGTGAATTAGACAGTTGGTGTGTCATTCGACATGGAAACATGGAAACATTTCTACAATTTTAATGCCCACACTTACCTGTGCAATGGTTTTATGCTTATATCTGCCACACCCAGACTTATCTGCATCATTTCTGCATTTGCACTGAATCCAACAATAAAGCCTTCAGTCTTTGAAAGTAAATAGTTTGCATTTATTAGTATATATACTAATAAATACTATCATATGTATATGATCTGTGTTCTTTTGCATTTGACATTAATGTTTAAGCTTCTTCTAAAGTGAGTACTGTTGCAGATTGCATATCATTTGGAAATGAGGGTTTAAATGCAAATTAGAATGGAAATTTAGTGTAAAATATTCAGACGTTTTAAATGTCCCTGCCTACCGGAACTGAGTCTTCTGGGTTCTAAGGCAAAGGAGAGGGAGAGATAAACTGAGGGACAGAGAGGGAAAATGACCGTCTGTTTTTATTGCTAAGCCTTGAGGTGGTCACAATGCTGATTTAAGCCAAGGTGTTCTTTATATCAGTCACACACTCGCACTCACACACACACACACACACACACACACACACACACACAGGGCCACAGGGTGATAGAGAGTGTAGTTAAGCCATTAAGGCAGACAATTGGTTCAAATTGAGAAGGAGAAGAAGAGAATGAAAGAGAAAGTGAGAGAGAGAAAGAGTGTGTGAGAGAGAGAAAGAGAGACAGAGACAAAAGAGAGAGATGAAGAGAATGCTGGGGTAGGAGAGGATCCACTTGACAACTTAATCTAAGCCCCAGGACTCTCTCTCTCTCTCTCTCTCTCTCACACACACACACACGCTTCCCTGTAATTCCACACCTAGCCAGAAGAGAAATGTCTTAAAGAGTGTGAGAGATAGAAAGAGATGGACTCACCCCATCCCCCCACCAAAAAAAAAGAGATGTTTTATATGTCAGCACAAACAATGGGACCCTAGGCTTTCTTTCCACACCCATCCGTGTATGTGAGTGTGTGTGTTGGGGGGGGGGGTGTCAGTCGTGCTGCATGCTGATACAACAGGCATCCTGTGACTTGTGTCTTTGTCTTCTTGGACTCAAACCCTGTAAAACAGAACAATTAGTAATTGTGAGAGTGGCAGCCATGCGCACGCGCGCGCGCACACACACATACACACACATGCACGCAGCACCCTGACACTTGCCGTCCCATCTATGTGTGTGTGTGTGTCAGGGTTAGTAGATCAAGCTGCCTGGCTCGTGCTCCGTGGCCACTGGGTTCGTGCGATGCTCGTTTCTCTTGCCTTTATTGCTCCTCATTGGCGTTAAGGGGGTGCCCTTATCACCGTGGTAACTGCAGGGGGATTTATTGGGCGGCGGTTGCCGTGGGGACCCGGTTATTGGGCAATGTCGTTTAAATCGTTTAAAGACTTGGGCGTATCTGCCGAGAGAATCGGCTCCTTCTGCAAGAGATGGATGAACAGAGTTCAGAGGTCTGTGTTCTTTCTCTCTCTCTCTTCCCACTACGCCTCCTTCCTTTACTCATTTACTCTTCATCCCTGTTCTTCGTTCCTTTGGTAAGTGCCAACTGACACATGGCACCTTCAGAGAGCCCAGCCGCCCCTGCGTCTCCAGACTGTTTAACGTCTATTGTCTTCAACGCTTCTCTCTTTTTCTCCACTTTCCTTTTGTTCTTTTGCTTTTTCTTCTTGCATTAGTGCTGTGCCATTTCTCTTTGCTTACTTCTTTCTTTCTGCGTCTTTTTCTCCATGAGAAGAAAAGCTAATATGGTACCATTGGTGCTAACGTTAACGCTAGCACTAGCCATCAGCTAGTGGCCATACTGGCTAAGCGCAGCTACATGTGCTAGCGTGGCACCAGACCCTCGCCCTTCTCCTTCTCCTGCCTCTTGGCTTATTTTGTTATGGATCTTCTTTTACTTTTTTGTTTTTTTTTACATTGTCTTGCTTTGTTTTTTGCTTCCTCACAATTCTGCAGGCCCTTTACAGCTTCGACTGTAAAGGACCTGAAATGCTAGTGAGCTCCCCATTGAAGGCGGAGCCTAATCTGGCACTGCTGACAAATCAAGGTCATGGATCAGTAGCTCTGGTGTCAGAGGAGGAAAAAATGCTGTGTCATTCTGCATCCTAGTCTGTTGAATCGAACCTGAATATGCTCCATATTGTCATCTTTTAGTTTCAGAATATTCAGATGCATATATTTTTGGAATCACTGGGCAATATTCATTGATGAATCTTGTTGTCTTCCCCTTCCTCGTCATCTGTTTATCTGTTCGATGTTTTAGCTCTATGGCAGTAAGTCTGTCTTTCTGTTACTTTTTATTTCTCTGTCTCACTCACTCTCTCACTCTCTCTCCCTCCCTCTCTCTCTCTCTCCCTCCCTCTGTTTCTCTCTCTCTCCCTCTCTGTCTCTCTCTTCTCTCACTCTCTCTGTCTCTCTCTCCCTCCCTCTCTCCCTCTCCCTCCCTCTCTCTCTCTCTCTCTCTCATTGCTTCTTGCTGAGTGTATGTACTGTACTATTCCCCATTGGACTTTCAGCAACCACATACCCATATACATACATACTGTATATTCACAGAAATGCTAATGGAAACACAACAGAAGGGCAAGACGTACACATACGCACACACACATACACACACACACGCACACACACAGCAGTATCTGGTGGCGTAAAGGACTGTAAGAGCTATCGTCTAGCTGTCTGTATTAATGTCCTTACTGTTCCCCCACTTCATTTTTTAATATATATTTTTTTTAATAATTTACTCACTTGTTTGTTAAACATTGTCTTTAAGACAGGCAGAACTGAACAGATTAAAAACCTTAAGCAGCTAACAGTGCTGTAACGTTAGGGATTTTGGAGCAGGACGCCACAGAGCTGCCGTTACAATCAATGTTTATTCACACACGCAAGCTACCTGAAGTAGTGGAACAGTCAATACACACTTTACACTTAAACACCTTGAAACAAAGACGCGCACAAGACACTGCGTAAACGCACATTAAATAGACGAACAACGCTATCTCCTGGTGATGACGAGACGAGCCACAGGTGAGACTGATGAACACACCCACACCGACACACCCACGGAACTACACATATGGACATAGACGACGTAAACACACGCCCAAAAGGAGGGGTCCGGGAGCGTCACCGTGACAAGTGCTCTTCTGTCATTTGTGTTTGCAGAGTCTTCCGAACCTACACATCTCCTACTGTGTCGGCTATTATCAGAATAATTATTAGGAATAATTAATAGGATTACAATTACACGTACATGTTTCAGCCTGAGATGAACACCACCCCCACCCCACCATGCCTATACCAGGCCTGGACCTTGAGCTGGACTGCTGAACATCACCCCCTCCCCCACACACACCCTCACCCAGGGTCAGAGTGACCCTCTCACAACGATGTCTGACTCCTTCAGACATAACAGACAGCTTAGGTTGACCTTTCAAGCCTTTCCAAATCCTGCAGAAGACAGTTCTGACCAAAGCCCCCACTGGGCAGCGAAGTGCATTTGTACTGAAATGAATCTGCATGGATTTTGTGCGCTAGCATCTGTGTGTGCGTGTGTGTGTGTGTGTGTGTGCGTGTTTGTACATCTCCCTCTCTCACACTTGCTCTCTCCGTCTCACTTTCTCTCTGTCCTTCTGTTTCAGGTGTGTTCAACAGATGACATGGCCGTCGATAAAGGGATTAAAACATTCACAATCTTCCTTTCTGTCTGTCTCTTCTCTCACCTAGCAACGGCACAGCTGGGAAGATGAACGGAGCTCTGGAACATTCGGACCAGCCCGATCCAGACGCCATTAAGATGTTTGTGGGCCAGATCCCGCGGTCCTGGTCCGAGAAGGAGCTGAAGGAGCTGTTTGAGCCTTATGGAGCTGTTTACCAGATCAATATACTGAGAGACCGTAGCCAAAACCCACCACAGAGTAAAGGTAGGACATCCAAAGGCACACACACACACACACACACACACACACACACACATACACACATACACACACAGTATCATTAAAAAATATATATAATTTGATTTCGCATGCGGGGTGACAGAGTTGACGCTAGCTAACGTGATAGTTGTGCTCTAGCTGAGTGTCCAGAGCTCTCTCGGGCTGGGGGAGGTGTCGGCCTGGGGGACCGCGTTACCCAGCAGTCTCTGCGGTCTCTGGTTGCGTGAGCAGCGTGTTATTATTTCAGATGAATTCCTTCTGCTTAAAGATTCCAGGGGGATGGCGGTGCAGAAATTGATTTCTTAGCGAACGACAATGTCTTAAATGAAGGAAATAAAGCTTTATTGTTCAGTGCCGTGAGGTGGCACTTTGCATGGGAGTTGTGCTGCCGGACCTCTGCATTTATTTTATGTCAGTTAGTATGTCTTTCATGTGTGTACACACACACACACACAGACACACATGTACACAAAGTACATAGTGATTTTATTGCATTTCTCTTGGAATTTTGTTGTGGTCTTGATCGGGTTCTGGGTGGTAAATACAGGTTGTAAACGGTATTAGTCGCAGTTAACGCAGGTCTCTCAGGCCCGGCTTCATCAAGGCCTTCACTCAGGCTCAGAGCCGTAATGGCCACCGCTGGCCTTCAGCTGCACTCCAGCCCATACTCTTTTCGGAAAAGGTCGCTGCACACAGCTCCAGCTGCTTAAGGTAAATTAGACAGAGAAGTCCTTCAGTGAAACAGGGCTCTATCTCTCATTATTCCTCTTCCCCCTTTCTCTCGCTTTGTTTATTCCGCTCTCTCCCTCTCCTGTCCATCTCACCCCACCCCTTGTCCATCTCACTCCCTTCTCTCTCTCTCTCTCTCTGTCTCTCTGTCTCTGTCTTTCACAGCCTTTCCCCCAGTGTTCTCTGTAATTAGTCCTCTTGTCCTGTCCTATTTGTTTTCTTTTTGGGTAGTGTCTCTTCTCTGTGGCTGGACTGGGTAGCAGCAATGGGCTGGCTTCTCAGTGCTGGGATTAGTGTAAGTAGTTGCTTTGAGAATCGAGCTTCTGTACCGTGTGTGTGTGTGTGTGTGTTTTGTTTGCTTGTGTCACAGCCTGGCCACACAGAAACACACGCACAAACACAGTGGGGAGGAGCTTAACAACAGCAGGCTTCACAGATCACCGTGTGTGTGCGTGTGTATGTGTGTGTGAGCGTGTGTGTGTGTGTGTGCATGCATGTGTGCGTGCATGTGTGTGAGGGGGTGGAATGAAGACATAGAATATAAATGTACCAGGAGGAGAGAAGTGAGAATTGTTTATCAGGGCTGGACTGCAATTTAAAATGAGCATAGACACACATGCACAAAAAAGACACACACACACACATACATGCATTACACACACACACACACACACACAGAGGGGAGCAGAACAGGTTGGCCCTTGTTGACTGAGTGATGTGAGAACACTGCAGGCTGAATGAAGCATGGCAGCTGTGGGCCTCTTTAGTAAAGATGTATTCCTGCCTGCCTTTGAACTCCTTAACACACACACACACACACATACACACACACACACACACACACACAGGTTGAATGAATGGAGTAGTGTGAGCGCATCCTTTTCACTTCAACACAGTGCTACTACTAAATGATACAGGTGTGTGTGCTGAGCTTTCAGAGGGTTGGTACAGACCCGTTATGCTAATTTATTAAAATATATGTTAATATATGTGTGTGTGTGTGTGTGTGTGTGTGTGTGTGTGTGTGTGTGTGTGTGTGTGTGTGTGTGATTCTATGCATTATAATGATTATTCAGGTCTCTAGATCTTCTCTAGCCTCTTCCAGAAAGTAACAGAAAAAAAAGACAAGCACTTGGTATTTGTCCCCCCAACCGATCAAGATGATTTATACACTCTTAGAAAGCCTTGTACTGTGTGTGTGTGTGTGTGTGTGTGTGTGTGTGTGTGTGTGTTATGTCATAGGATAGCCCACCTTGGTCACAGTTTACCTTTGGGAAAATATAAATAAATGTACAGAATCCAGATACATCATTTCTGAATATAGATGCATTTATTTTTGGATAAGAATACATTTTTTCTCATTCTCCCTTTCTCTCTTTATTATTTTCTTCCTTGTGAGGGGGTGGTGAGTTTGCGGATGTGGTGTTTGAAGGGTGGGGTGGGGTGTGAGGGGTGGTGTTTGAGGGGTGTGGTGTGAGGGTGGTGTTTGAGGGGTGGTGTGTTTGAGGTGTGGGGTGTGAGGGGGTGTTGTGTTTGAGGGGTGGGGGTGGTGTTTGAGGGGTGGGGGGTGGTGTTTGAGGGGTGGAGTGTGAGTGGGTGATGTTTGAGGGGTGGAGTATGAGGGGGTGGTGTTTGAGGGTGGTGTTTTATTGGGTGGTATATCTGATGGAGTGGTGTATTTGAGACAGGGAGCATCTGAAGTGGAGTATTTGAAGGGTGAAGAGTGATGTGGTAGTGATAGTGGGTAGAGTGTCTGTGGGGGTGTTGTGTTTGAAGGTGGTGTTTGAGAGGTGTATTTGCTCCGTGCGGCTGAATTATGATTTATTTTGTTGCTGCAGAAGCGTCATAGCCAATTACCACAGCCATTAGCTTTGTTAGCTCTGCACCCAAGGCCAATTACTCACTAGTTACAGGTTGAGTGTGTGTGTCTGTGCCTGTGTCAGTGTGTGTCTGTGTGGTGGAAGTAATGTGGATGTTAGTATAGTTAGTGTAGCTTGTGAGTGTGAATGTGTGTGTGTGTGTGTTTGTCTGTGAGAGAGAGCTGGGAAGTATGGCGTTTTGGCCTCTGAGAACACTGCACTGTTGCCAGGCACGAATGACTCCATGTTAAATTCTGCCAAAAAGTCTCTCTCCCTCCCTCCCTCTCTCTGTCTCTCTCTTTCTCTCTCTCTCTCTAATCATTTGGCTGTGTGTGTCATATTCCCTCTCTACAAGACATCAACCACAATATCAGAGCCAAATCAGTAAAGTCCCTCTGATCTAACTGATCGTTAGTTCTGCTCTGGGATCAGCGGAGCGGCCCTGGGAAAGAGGCTGAGACGAAAGACCCTGGGTCTCAGCGCTGTCCGAGGGTTTCACTCACGGTGACCCATTTTAAGCCTTTAGTGGCCTACACGCCTGCTCGTATGCAAGCCGAAGCCGCCTGCCTCTCATGTCCGCAGACGCGGCTCTGACTAACTCACCTCCTCGACTGCCCAGTGCTGAGTGATGCTCTGTTCAGGTGTGTTGGGCTGCTGGCGTGAGGGCAGTGTGCAGCTAGAGCTAGAGCAGGCAGAACACAGGCACAGGTAGAGAAATGCAAATCACAGGTATAGATATGCAAATCACAGGTATAGATATGCAAATCACAGGAATAGAAATGCCAGTTGCAGGTATAGAAATGGCAATCACAGGTAGAGAAATGTCAATCACAGGTAGAGAAATGCAAATCACAGGAATCGAAATGCCAGTTGCAGGTATAGAAATGCCAATCGCACGTATAGAAATGCCAATTGCACGTATAGAAATGCCAATTGCAGGAACAGAAATGCCAATTGCAAGTATAGAAATGTCAATCACAGGTAAAGAAATGCAAATCACAGGTATAGAAATGTAAATCACTGGAATAGAAATGTCAATCACAGATATAGAAATATCAATTGCAGGTATAGAAATGCAATCACGTGTATAGAAATGGCAATCACAGGTATAGAAATATCAATTGCAGGTATGGAAATGCAATCACGTGTATAGAAATGGCAATCACAGGTACAGAAATGCCAATCGCAGGTATGGAAATGTCAGTGGCAGGTATAGAAACACAAATTGCAGGCAGAGAAATGTCAATCGCTGTTGCTTCTGCACCAGAGCTGAGACTGGGAGGCAACGCCTGGTCCACACACACACGCACGCACACACACACACGCAGAGAGGTGGAGGTATATGGAATCACATACACTGAAATGCTCTTTTGTGAAATACTTATCCTGGATGAGGCTATGAAGAGAGTTATAAGGTGCTTAACAGCTAAGACTGCAGATCTGAACGCCATGAATATAGAACGCTGCTGAAATACACACACGTGGCGAGCCAGTCAGCTCTGTGAGAACAGCTTTGGAGGAGGTGACGGGACCAGGCCCCTGTGTCCTGTCCTCTGTGGCTACTGCAGTGCTGGGTGTACAAAGGCATGTCAAAGGTCATCACCATGTGAATACCACTAGTCTATTTTCCTTAGACAGCACAGGAGACAAATAAAAATAAAATGACAAAATCAACACCGGCACGAACCCTGGACAAACAGCTCTGCCCAGCTGCTGTGTCCCCCTTCTTTCCACCAACCCTCTCTCTCTCTCTCTCTCTCTCTCTCTCTGTCTCTCATGCATGTGCTTTATATCTTTCAATGGTTTGGCACTATTCCCTCTCAGCAGAGAAATGAAAAAAAAAATCAAATCCAGTTTTGTTTTTGTTCATTTACAGTGCTCTCTCCCTCTCTCTCTCTTTTCCAGGGTGCTGTTTTGTCACATTCTACACACGGAAAGCCGCCCTGGAGGCCCAGAATGCACTGCACAACATCAAGACCTTAACTGGGGTGAGTTCTTGTTCACTTGTGGTTTGTCTGACAGCTGTTGGTGACAGTAGGTAACTGGTGGTGGCCAGTGAGATGTATCCAGGGGCTCCGCGTGAGTAATCCAACATCCAGAGAAAGCCTCGTTGCTTCACTTCCGTGTTGTTTTGGGAAGGAACACTGAGAAGGAGTCATAGCGCCTTGGAGAAACTGGTGCAAGAGAGAAACTTGGACAGGGTTTGATAAGGTTTTAATATGGAGACGAGGAAGAGACGAGGGGAGAGGAGAAGAAAAAGGAGGAGACAGGAGAAGAGGGGAGGAGAAGAGAGGAGGGGAGAGGAGGGAAGAATAATAGGAGAGAATCAGAAACCAGAATAAAAAAAAGATACGCACACGCAAGCAGGCATACACACAGCCACACACACACACACACACACACATATTTTTGTGTCCATACATAAGCCTAGCTTAAAAAACAGCTTCTAAATGCAGTGTGAGTGTATAGGTGGTGTGTGTGTACAGGTCTTGTGTGTGTGTGTACAGGTCTTGTGTGGGTGTACAGGTCTTGTGTGTGTACAGGTGGTGCCTGTGTGGTGCGTGTGATTCTTTTGGGGCTCACCACTATATGAAGAGCTGACCTCTGTGTGCTGGCTGGTTCTGTTCACTTGGGTCAAAACTAGATGACTGATGGTCTTCTAAAGGATCTCTTTATCTCTGTCCTGCTTCTTACCCTTACATCTGTGGAAATATTTCTCACATTTGGACACAAGTGCATCAAGCAAAAGAAGAAATTGGCCTTGGTTGTGTGTGTAAGATGCTAAGCTCTTCATTACAACAGTCAGACATCTGGGGTGGAGAGGGTGCTGATCACTCACTCTCAGTGAGTAGAGGTTTGATTGGGCATACGCATGTGTGTTTGTGAGTGTGTGTGTGTGTGTGTGTGTGTGTGCGCGCGCGCGTGTGCATGTACATGTATGTGAGAGTAGAGGAGGGAAAAAGAATTCTACCACAAAAATATATAGAAAATAATTCATGCAAATTAATGAAAGACTGAATGAAATTCTGTCTTTTACACAAAATAGCAGTCAACATTAGAACCTTTGTTAGCCAATCACAGTCAATCACATCCAATCACACAGTAAAGCCAGTTATGGCTTTTGTGTATGTGGTCGTGTTTTGTTTAGACCACCTTAGGCGAAACAGGTCAATAGTAGTTAAGCTTGAGTCAATACAACACTAATCAAGTGAAGACAATTGAGTCTGAGTCGAGACTGAGATGAACAGTTAGATGAGATTGAGATCAACAGTCAGGCGAGACTGAGACAGAATTAAGAATCAAGCCAGAAAAGCGCATGTTCATTCCCAGATCGAGTCAGAAGTCAAACCAAAACATATTTGATTGTAACCTGTCCCAACTAGGAAACAGTGACCTTAGCAAAGTTCAAAGGTCATCTGCTAGTGTGTGGTAACCAGTAACCAGGGTCGTGGGTTTGATTCCCAGGGAGAACACATATCATCACATTGGCATAAATGGCAACTGCTTTTCCAGATATTCCGCAGCCTCCAGTGGTGCCATGAAGAGAATTCAAGTCCCAGGTGTTTCCCCAGAGTACTTGAACTTTGAACCTTGACAATGCTGAGACGATAATGTGGTATCGAGACACGTCTCCTGAATCGTGCGGCTTGAAGTCATTTGAATGGAAATAATAGGCTAGCCTGAAACCACTTCTGGAGCTGGTTAGAAGATTCGCACGTTTTTCCTGGTGTAAACAGAGCCTCTGACAATAATATTTGCGTGTTTGTTTAAGTGCGTCAATTCAGATTAGCTTTAATTACACTCTTTCCAGAGCTTGTGAATTAGTCTATTAATCAATCAAGATAAATGAAGCCTGTAAGACTGAAAAAAGGCTATTTTAGTACACATGAGGTGGCTGTTTATGGCTGTTAGTCAGCAGTGGAGGGCTATATGAGTGTAATAGTACATTATACTAAAGCCACTTTTAGCCATGTTTGGAACAGACAAATGCAAACCAGAGTCTCTCTCTCTCTCTCCTTCTCTCTGTCACACACACACACACACTGACACTCTCACTCATGATAACAGCTCAACACTGAGGTATTCTGCTGTCAGCACAGGCACTTTGTAAGTAAAGTGTCCTGTGGTAGGGGGGTGTACCCCTCCTGTGCCCCAAGTGTGCTATCATGACGTTGAAAATGTAAGATTGATTGAATTCAGGCAAATACATGGCAGAGAGACATGGGGGGAGGGGGGGGTCGCTCCTGTTCTGTCTCTGCGGTTGGCCAGCTGGTTCTCGTCCCTTCGTGGTGGCCACTTGCAGTGTGTGTGTGTGTGGTTGGTCCTGTCTCTCTCCACACACACAGATAAGCGCCCATGCTGACATGCACAGAGAGGTGTATCTGTGTTCATGGGAGGTTCTGGAATATTCTTATGACTAGGCTTAGAACAGGGTGCTAGACTGCATAAAGAGTTGGAAAGCACATTATGTTGAGTGTGTGTGTGTGAGTGTGTGTGTGAGAGGGAGAGAGAAAGAGAGAAGGTGTTTGGTTTCTGGCTCCTTGCACTCTAGATCCAGATCTGTCTGTGGTGAATGATGGCAGAATCGCAGGCCATCAAAGTGAGAGAGAGTGAAAGACAGAGCAAATAGAGTGAAAGAGAGAGACAGATAAAGAGAGAGACAGGTACAGAGAGAGACAGGTAGAGAGAGATCATTGCAGTGTTCTGTAAAGTTTCTTAGTAAGGAGCTTAGAACACATCAAAGACTCCTCAACCCAAAATCCCTTACACTACAGTTTGACTGAGAGGTAGGTTGTGTGTGTGTGTTTGTGTGCACACATGTGTGCTGTGTGTGTGTGCACGTGAATGTTTAATGGGCTTAAGGGTTGGTACGGGATAGAGAGCTTGATCTCTGTAATTAGTGCCATGGCCTTTAGTTTGTGTGTGTCTGTGTGTGTGTGTGTGTTTGTGTGTGTGTGTGTGTGTGTGTTTGTGTGTGTGTGTGTGCACGTGCACTAGAAGAATGAAAATGTGAAATGTGGTGTGATGTGATACATCTAAAGCATAAATCTGGATCTGGTAAAATGTCTCTACACACACACACACACACAACGGGAGTATCTGGGGTGGAGGGCAGATGTGGGTGGAGTAAGCAGGTGGAGGATGAAGGCACTCATGTCCATCCATCCCATTGTGTTACCCTCACGCATGAAGAGGGAGAGAAAACGTGTGTGAAGGAATAAAACAAGCAGTCACTAAGTGAGCGGATAAATGACCGACAGAATGAAGGAGTGAGCAGATGAATGAACGACAGAATTAAAGAATGAGCGGATGAATGAACAGCAGAATTAAAGAGTGAGCGGATGAATGAATGGCTGAATGAAAGAGTGAGCGGATGAATGAACGGCAGAATGAAGCAGTGAGCGGATGAATGAATGACTGAATGAAGGAGTGAACTGGTGAAGCCAGCGCTTTCCACCGGTTTCATCATGCAGAAATATCTGCCACACATACACACGCACACACACACACACACACACACACACACACACACCTGATTGATTTATCTTCCTCAAGGGTGTGTGGATGTAGGGAACTGTTGACATAAAAATGTTTATTTGAATTTATATCTCTACACTTGTGATGTGGAGCAGAGGGTGGTTGGTGTGGGACTTCACTGCACTGATATGTGGGTCATTATTTCGTCTTAACTTGGATAGTACTAGAAGTTTGCGTTTGTGTGTGTATGCGTATTTGTGTGTGTGTGCTTGTGTGTACGTGTTTTTCTACGTTTGTGGTGCCCTGTTATGTGTTGTGGGTTGTGTGTATTGGTGTATATGTAACCAGTGTGTGTCAGATTGTGTGTATTGGTTATATGTAACCAGTGTGTGCCAGATTGTGTGTATTGGTGTATTTGTAACTGGTGTGTGTCAGATTGTGTGTATTGGCGTATTTGTAACCGGTGTGTGTGTCCCTGTCTTACAGATGCACCATCCCATTCAGATGAAGCCTGCAGACAGTGAGAAATCAAATGGTGAGTGTTTATCTAACTGAGAGTGTGTGTGTGAGCATGTGGTATGTATGTGCGTGTGTTTCTGCTTGTGTCTTCTGCATGTTTGCTTCCTGTTTGTGTTTGGATGGCTATTTTGCTGTATTTCAGGGCCATGTGTGTGTGTGTGTGTGGGTGTGTGTGTATCTGCACTGTCCGAGTCAGTGAAGCTTCGAGGGGTTCAGTGAGAGAGTTTAAGTGCTTGCACTCTCAGTGAATCAGTCAGCCACACAGTCACACAATCATCCCATAACAATTTTGCAGATATGGTTAGAAAGCTGTTATAAAAAGCACTTCAGACAAAATTTCACAAGCGTGAAGTTCTCTCTCTCTCTGTCTGCCTCTTTTTCTCTGGACTGACTTGGTTCTGTGGTGTGTGTAAGTGCTGTGCAGTAAAGGCATTGGTGTTCTCATGTAATACAACCCAAGTAATGAACTTTACCAAAATATATGACTACCCACCAAACTCAGTGTTCATGTGAATGTCACAGGAACAGAAAATGAGAGATAGAAGGGGGAAGAGAGAATGAGAAAGAGGGAGAAATCTTGTTTACCACAAGTCAGATGTTTCTCATATTATCCATGAGTAAATTAATTATACTGCTGAGAGCAGCTAATATTCTTCTGGAGTGATAGTGTGTGTGTGTGTATAAAGGAGAGATAAAGGGAGGGAGAAAGAGAGGGATGGGAGAAATAAGAAAAAGCTTTGAAACAGCACTTATCTGTAGCTCATCCCATTGCTGTTAAATGCACAAACAATTCAAACAGCAAAATAAACAAGCGATCTATTGATTTCCCAGAATGCATCAGCGGGCTTATCTCCTGCTGCCTCACTTTCCTCATTAAAAACAAATTGGATTACAGTTACTTCAGACTCAGAAACTTATCTACCGTGCCCCCTTCCTTGTTTGAGCATTTTCATTTTCATCTATCTATCTATCTATCTATCTATCTATCTATCTATCTATCTAGCTAGCTAGCTAGTTAGCTATCTAGCTATCTAGCTGTTTAGCTATTTGTCTGTATTTCTGTTGCTTTCTTTTTGTGCTTGTATGTGTGCATGTCCCTGTTTGAGGTGCTAGGGCAAGGCCTTCTTCCTTTGAGGGGAAAGGCCTTCCTCCTCCACCTCCTTCTCCTCCTCCTTCTCCTCTACGCCAGAGGGAAGGAGTAAGCAGAGAGTTGCAGTAGAATGAATAAGCAGGAGAGATTGTGTTTGTGTGTTAGAGAGAGAGAGAGAGAGAGAGAGAGAGAGAGATGCAGAAAGGCACGGCTACGTCATGGCGTGGTACTGAGACATTGATCTCAGGCTGCTGATGAGAGGTGTTATTGTCCCTCTCTTTTTTTCCTTTGCTTCTTGTTCATCACTTGTTTCTCTCAACCCCCCCCCACAACCCACCCCCTCTCTCCGGGCAGCGGTGGAGGACAGGAAGCTGTTCATCGGCATGGTGTCAAAGAAGTGTAACGAGAACGACATCCGGGTCATGTTCTCCGCTTTCGGCCAGATCGAGGAGTGTCGCATCCTGAGAGGACCAGATGGACTCAGCCGAGGTAACGGCGCACACACACACACGCACACACACACACACACACACACACACTTGCTGCTCACGCTGATGACTGCTGTTTAGGGAGGGCTGTGAACTGTAACATGGTATGAGTCCCACTGCTTTGGTTTCCTCTGCATCCTGTCCCCGTCCACCAGAGCATCCTCACAAAACACAACAGTGGTCTAGTTCATCCAGAGCTACAGATCTTGCTGCTGAATAAAAGCAGTTCAGTCTGTACAGCATCACAGAAGCAACACGGTTTGTTGTCTAGTGAACATCTACTAGGTGGCATTTTGGCATTATGCTATGCAATAACCAAGCATATTTTCAATTATATAGACAATAAGAAACATAAGAAGGAAGGAAATCAATCAGTCAGTCAAGCAATCAATCAGTGCCAGCTGAACAAATACCCCATTCAACATGCCCGGGTCACGGCACCATTCAAGAGCGCAGCACGTTGGTATCATTAGGTCTCCAGGGTACAGAGTGTCCGACCTGATCTGTTTGAGTGAGTCATTACCCCTCTGGTGACCAGCTTCAAGGGCGTGGTCCAGGTCCAAGGGCATGGTCCAGCTCCAAGGGCGTGGTCCAGGTCCAACGGCGTGGTCCAGCTCCAAGGGCGTGGTCCAGGTCCAGCTCCAAGGGCGTGGTCCAGGTCCAAGGGCATGGTCTAGCTCCAAAGGTGTGGTCCAGGTCCAAGGGCGTGGTCCAGGTCCAGCTCCAAGGGCGTGGTCCAGGTCCCTCTCCAAGGGCGTGGTCCAGCTCCAAGGGCGTGGTCCAGGTCCAGGTCCAAGGGCGTGGTCCAGCTCCAAGGGCATGGTCCAGGTCCAGCTCCAAGGGCGTGGTCCAGCACCGGTGCCCTTCTGGGCCCGTCTGTACTGTACTGCACATTTCCACACCGTCTGCTTCGCGAAAGACTGGAGGGCGACATGCTGTTCAACAGCCCGCAGTCCCTACAGCGCTCGGCTGTCACTCGCGCACTTCCGGTTTTTACCGACTCCTTTAACACCCATCCCTCCATCCATGGCCCCTCTCCCATCCTATTACTGTCATCCCGTCCTCTACAGCCCTCAGTCTGTCTCTCCCTCTCTCTCTCCCTCTCTCTCTCTCTCCCCCTCTCCCTCACGTGCTGCCTCTCTCCCTCGGTCCTCTCTTTCTGGCTCTCATGAATATTTTAATACCACACGAGATTAACTTCATTCCCCGAGCTTATGCTAAGAGATGGATTTGAGACCGTCCTGACCGTGTGGATAGGTGATCTGCCCAACAACCCCCCCCCCATTCCCCCACCCCCCCAATCACTACAAATGAGGGAAAACAGGAGGATTTGAATAAATAGACGACTGAATGTGTAAGTGGTGGAGGTATCTGCTCTTTCTCTCTCTCTCTCTCTCTCTCTCTCTCTCTCTCCCTCTGTCTCTCTAACTTGCACTCTTATAGAGGTCTATCAATCACCACCATGCTTGACTATTAATAAAAATAGATCAAGCCTCATGCGACTTCCATATCTAGGGAACTACCCTACTTTCTTACTGCCACTCATGCTCTCATTCTGTGTCTTTCCCCTCTCTCTCTTCTAGCCCTCTCTCTCTCTCTCTCACTCTCTCTCTCCCTCTCTCTCCCTCTGTCACTTTCAGCCACTTTTCCGACGGCACCATGTGACCCATCGTACATTTATGCCTCCTGTGTGTTGCTTGATCGAAAAGACAAAGAGGACGATAAAGAAATCCCGCTGCACAAATGACTTGGTTTCTTCACTTGCACATCCCTGTATGAGCCTTATCAGTGCTTTAAAGTGAAGAGAAACGATTCCCCCACCCCCCACCTCTGTGTTTTCTCCCTTGAGATTGCATCTCTGGAGGTTTTGCAGTTGCCAAAGTGCCCAAATAGCTCCTTTAAACCCACTTTAATGATGAGATTAATTAAACAGTCTGAAAATAAACATCCTTTCATTCGTCCAAAACGGACTGCTCTCTGCGGAGCGCCAAACGGGACACATCAGAGCAGGAGACGAAGAGAGAGGGGGAGGGAGGGAGGGAGGAGTGAATAGTGTCTGGGCAGAGAGAGAGAAGTGTGGGGAGAGAGAAAGAGAGACAGAGGGAGAGGGGGCAGAGGGTGAGAGAGAAGCAGAGGGCAGATGGAGAGGGGGGTGGTAAGGCAGCTACAATGTCTTAGCAGTCGAAGCCAGTGGACAAACAGCACCTCCTGGTGGACATAAAATTGAATGAAAGACAGGTGCAAAACCTGGAGGGTTTCTTTCTTTCACTTTCTTTCTAAGACAGCTGAAATATCTTACCCCACTAACCTAGACTTGTTATTTGTGTGTGTGTGTGTGTGTGTGTGTTTTCATGTATAGTGTAGTAGCACTCTTCAGGCAGCGCCATCTCCCCAGCATGCCTCCATATGGCCTGTTCGTTTGCCTGCCACCTGCATTTCAGCTTAAAAGACTCCATTTCCCAGATGACACTGCAGGCACGTCTCCAATAGCACGCGGGCCCATGGGATCGTTTGTCATGATTACGGCAGTAGATTGCATTTTGCTGTCTTTTTTTTTTTTGAGGGGGGGCCTTTCTACTAGCCACATAAAAATGCAAATGTCTGAAACGCAAGGCAGATTCGGGAGAGCAGATAGGCATAGTAAGGTTAAGGAAGACTTTGTGTGTGTGTGTGTGTGTGTGTGTGCGCGCCCTGCATGTGCTGTACGTAGTGTGTGCGCGTGTGTGTGTGAGAGACTCGCGTCCTACTCCGGAAACCACGTGGTCTCATTCCCGCCACAATCCGACAAGCTCCACACCAAGCTGAACTCATAAATCCTAACATAAACAAGTAAACAAATCAAACGCCACATTTCTCCGATCGTGTGTTTGAATGTGTTCTTCGGACTGTTAAATGTTCATTGTTGAGAGCGGGGTAAAAAAAAAAAAAAAAAAAAAAAAACCCACAAGCTGAGTGTTCACTGTTGTCAATCGTTGAGTGTTCTGCTCCAGACGGTTTTTACGCTCCGCCTTCTTCTCTGTTCGAGCGCCGTTTTTGGGCCTGATGACGACCTGTCCAACCCTTTTGTCTTGTTCTGTTTCTCTCTTGTCTCCTCCCTCCCCTCTTCGTCCCTTCCTGCAGGGTGTGCGTTTGTCACGTTTTCTACCAGGGCTATGGCACAGAATGCAATCAAAGCCATGCACCAGTCTCAGACCATGGAGGTACTGTACTCTCTCTCTCTCTCTCTCTCTCTCTCTCACTCTCTCTCTCTCTCTCTTCCACCCCCTCCCCTCTATCTGTCTATCTGTCTATCTCTCTGTCTCACACCATTCCTTTCTGTCTCTCACTGCCTCCACTATTTCTTTCTCTTTTGGTCAATATCACAGCCATACCTACCAGCCAAAAGTCTGTCACTTCAAACTTATACCAAAGTAGGGCAAAACTTCATGGAGAAGGGGGAGGGGGGGAGTGGGAGAGAGAGAGAGGGAGAGAGAAAGATAGAGAGAGAGAGAGGGAGAGAGAGAGGGAGGGAGAGATAGACAGAGAGAGAGAGAAACTTCTTCAGTAGTCACTCATATTTCTGAAGAAGAAAACTTTTAACACTGTATTAATAACCCTCTTCTCTGCCATTACTGTCAGAGCTGAAGCAGGCAGTGGAAAGCACACCCATACCCCATCAAGAAGGCCCCAGGGGTCGGGCAGGCCGCCATTAGCCGTGTCCCGCAGTAATGATGTCAGAGACACTTTAATAACAGCCGTTGTGATGGCCTGCAGAATACATTCGCCAGGTCCTTGGTGTTTAGCTGTCCATCTCACTGCCTGTCGAAATGTCATACCACTGACATGCCAAACTAGAGAGTGCTGACAGGCATCTAATACAGGGTCTGTGTGTGTGTTTCTGCCTGTGTGGGTGTGTGTGTCCGTGTGTGTGTGTGTCCAGGTATGTGTGTATATGTGTATGTTCTACGACTTACCACAGAATTTCTAATTCCCATTAACCTTAAAAACCCAATATTATGACTTCAGACAACAAAATATATGCTTTTAAGACCCTCAATTAGCCAAGCGGACCTCATTGGACAGAAAGCAGATTACAAGTTCTTACATGGTGTTAAAAAATTGCGACAATAACACAAAACTCTTTGTATAAACCGACATTTACAACACTTACACCAGTGCATACCAGCCAGGCAGTTCGTCTTCCTTTAACAAGACTGTGTGAATGTGTGTGTTAACATCTTTCCCAAATTAATAATAGTGCACTCATAATTTCTCAACCTGCACTTAGAGAAACAATGTCCAAATTATAAATTGTATGTATGTGCGTGTGCACATGCGCGCACACGTAATTGCCCGCGTGTGTGTTGAGTGCGCGTGTGTGTGATTGTGTTATAGAGACCATTATCTGTTTGCAGGCAAAGGTAATTACAGGCTGCAGATGAGGTCTGGTGAATTGTTGGGGTTCTTGTTTGATCCCTCCAGAAGCCCTTAGCCCCTCCCCCCCCTGCCCCGCTGCACACGCCTTACATGGAAGAGTTTGTGGCCTTTCTGAATGTCACGGCTTAATGAAAACGGATGTGAGAGGGACAGGTGCACACAGACATAAAGACACGCACACACACACACACACACTCACCACACATGCAAACATACACACGCGCACACACACAGTTTGGGTGGTGTTTGTTTAGTTAACACTCTCAGGGCTATTTTAAAGCCTTGCTTCTTGGACATATTTACCTGTTTGCCAAGTCTTCCTCTCATTTTTCTATTTCTGTGGCCTTTCATATATATATATGTATGTGGTTGGCCTCGAGTCAGTGATTGTTTGGGTTGTGTTAGTGATTGTTTTTGTTTGTGTGTGTGTGTGTGTGTGTGTGTGTGTGTGATTGTCTGTGTCAGTGATTGGGTTGTGTCAGTGATTGTTTCTGTGTGTGCATCAGCGATTGGGTGGCAGTGATTGGATTGTGTATGATTGGGATGTGTCAGTGATTGTTTCTGTGTGTGCATCTGTTTCTGCGATTGTGCGTATCTGTGTCAGTGATTGTTTGCATCTGTGTGTGTGTGTGTGCGTGCATTACATTTAAGTGCTAATAATTTATCCTAAATTTTGGAACGTTCTCCCACATCTCAAGTACCACAGAATAAGAGGATGATGTGTGTGTGTGTGTGTGAGAGAGAGAGAAAGAGAGAGAGAATGTGTGTGTAATGAGATTTTGAGGTCTCTTGAGCTGGCCCAAGATGGCATCATTTGACTGACACCTCAGGCACAATCTCATTTTTGTTTTAGTTTTATGTGCCATTTGAGAGAGAGAAAAGAAACTCGCTTCTCCAGTTGGAATGATCAACGTGACATCTGCCTTTCTGACTCAGCAGCATCTCAAACACTCACACAACAAGCACACAACCTGTTTCGTGTCACACATCTCCGTGGTGATTGCCTCATATGTAACTTTAGCTAGGCAGTGCTACCCCTTTACTTCACCCTAACACTATCCCTCACCTCCGGAGTCAGAAAGGACATCTCTGTGCTCCTTGCTCCTAGTTTTGCAACTAAAAGCTACTTTCTGTTCCTCCCGGGGAGGAGACCGATATCCCCACACCACAAGTCCCCATTTTTGTATCTTATATAATACAGGGACATTTGGTCCGCATAAAGGCCTAAATTCGCACCCATAGAGATGCAGACACACACACTGACACATAGGAGTGTGGTCATTTCTTGCATCAGTCTGTGATCTGAGTAAAAAAGAGAAGTTGGCAGCTACTGATAGAAACACTGACCTAGTGGAGCAGAGAGGTTGGAGAGAGTACAGAATAAAGAGCTGCAAGCAAATAGCAAAATCCCCCACTTCCTCTCTCTCTCTCTGTCTCTCTCTCTGTCTCTCTCTCTGTCGCTCTCTCTTTTCTGTTTCCCTCTTTTCCTCTCTCTCTCCATATGTCTGCTCATTGGTAACAGGTATAGCCTGCGGATGGGCTTTGATTTTATTACATGTAGCTGTGTTACATGACTCTGCTCCTCTGCTCTGAAACCATGTCTGCATGCTTTAAAGCTTTATGTTTCTGTGTGTGTGTGGGGGGGGGGTGTGAGCAAGGAATACAGAGAGAGAAAGTATGTGTATGAGTATGTTTTCATATATAATTGATACATACGCCTTACAGTTTTACTGTACACACACACACACACACACACACACACTCATTATGTTCCCTGTTCTGTGGTCTTTGTGCAGAGCCTTAGGGCTTTTGGCTATATTGGATGCTCAAGTAAGTGTGTGTGTGTGTGTGTGTGTGTGTGTGTGTGTGTGTGTGAGTGTGAAAGAGAGATTAGCACAGATGCTGGGAGTCTTTGGAGTGCAGTGCAGGCAGCATCTCTCTCAAACACATGATGAAATAGGTTTATAAAGCAGGAAATCACTTTCTGGGGAAATAATATCACCATCTCTACTCAAAATTACATAGCCTGTCTTCACCAAGCATTTCTTCAGCTCCTGTGAGTGTGTGTGTGAGTGTGTGTTTGTGTGTGCGTGCACATGTGTGTGTGGGAGTGTGTGTTTGTGTGTGCGTGCGTGCGTGTGTGTGGTAACGTGTCCTTTTTCAGCTATAATAGTGTTATGGCTTTTGGTAAATACTTGATTACACCTTTTCTCTGCCACTATTTTCTCTTTCTCTCTTTCTCCTTTTATCTCTCTCTCCCTGTCTGTCTGTCTCTTTGTCTCTCTCTCTCCCCCTTTATCTATTTCTCTCTCTTTCCCTCTCTCTCTCTCTTTCTCTCTCCCTTTATATCTCTCTCTCCCTCCCTTTATCTCTCTCTCTCCCTCCCTCCCTTTATCTCTCTCTCTTTCTCTCTCCCTTTATATCTCTCCCTCTCTCCTTTTATCTCTCTCTCTCCTCCCTCCCTTTATCTCTCTCTCTTTCTCTCTCCCTTTATATCTCTCCCTCTCTCCTTTTCTCTCTCTCTCTCTCTCTCCCTCCCTCCCTTTATCTCTCTCTCTCTCCCTTTATCTCTCTCTCTCTCTCTCCCTCTTGCAGGGCTGCTCTTCCCCCATGGTGGTGAAGTTTGCTGACACGCAGAAGGACAAGGAGCAGCGGCGCCTGCAGCAGCAGTTAGCCCAGCAGATGCAGCAGCTAAACAGCGCCTCCGCCTGGGGCAGCCTCACCGGCCTCACCGGCCTCACCCCGCAGTATCTGGCAGTAAGAGGCCACACCCACGCAGCCACGCCCACCAGCAGCGCAGCCAACGCCGCCGCCGCAGTCAGTCACTATCTCCACCCCGCCCCTCCCCCCCCTCCCACCTCCCATCTCCTGTCCCGCCTCTTCTGGCACAGGCCACACCCACTCTCTCCTAGCGAAACCTTCATGGCTCGCACGTTTCCCTTTCTCCCCTTTCGCTCTTTCGGGTCACGCTCGAGGCGGGCGAAGCCGGTCCCTGTGCTCGAAAGAACGCCCTGAGGCAGCTGCTAATTGGAACCAGCAAGAGACAAGAGGGCGTTCTGAACGGGAACGTCCTGAAGTCCTGAAGAGAGAGCCACTCTTTCCCAGTCGCCCCCGCCCCCCTCCCCACCCCCGGCTGGTCTGGCCGGATGTCCGGGCTTCGCCCAGAGCTGTTCTTGGACTCCTCTGATACTGGACATCTGAGCGTCTCCCCTCCTCCCAGCACACACCCGGCTGACTAATGAGGCATGCATGAGCCTTGACTGGGCATTGTAGAGGTGGGACGGACACTCAGATGTGTTTTCCAGGAGCAGGACTGGGAAACACAGACCTGGGGCAAGGGGACTTGGAAAAAGGGGACTAGCCGAGGGCATTTGGGACAGGGCCATCGCGTCCTCCTCCTCCCCCACTCTAATTCTCCTTTCCCTACTTTCTTCCGAGGTTCCGTTAGCGCTACCATCCCTTTAGCTTTCTAGCAGTCCGCGGACTTCGAACATTTTTCACATTTGAACCTTTCCTCTAGCACTGTAGTAGCCACTCTGCTCCTTTGGCGCCCCCTGTTGACTGCTCCACTCTTCCCTCCCGGCACGCCCCAAATCTCTGTGCAACGCAGCTACACACAGCCCGCAGGAAGTGATGCACAGGTTTTCCATTTGACAAGACACCAATCCATCCCTTCCCCACTTAGCAAAAAAAAACAGGTCAATGTGTTAAACTGGGTTGCTTACAGCGGGTCTTTAAAGTATGTTTTTCAAGGACCTTCACCCTCACAGCTGACGGACGTAGCATTCAGCTAGCAATTAGCATTGTTGGCACAATTCATTTTATTAGCATGCATACAAATTAGCATGCATTCCAAATTAACAATCATAATAATCTTAGCATTTGAATAATCTTACTAATTATGTGTCTCAACAAACAAACGAAAAAACAGAAAAAAGACAACAGTTTGGTTGAACTGCCACAGTACATTTAGGCAACACTCCAGACATGCTGTAGAGGGCGCTGTGTGTCTCTGCTGTTGACTTCCTGTAGTAGCTGGACCATTTCACTTTAGCACACGCCACGGTATTCCATCTTCATTCTAGAGACTCCTTCAGATCTCCTTACACACAGACCCTGCGTTCCATAGGGCCAGGTTCTCCACAGCAGATCCTGCAGGGTGTTAGCACTGCACAGTTTAGCGCCGGGTCTGCTCTGACGCTGAACTGTACAGTGCTGCAGCCTTTCACGCTTCAAGAGAAAGTAAATGACTAACGAGGGTTATTTTCTCTTTCCTCATCTCTCTCCCTCTTCGTCTCTCTCTCTCTCCCTCACTCTCTTCCTCTCTCCCTCTCTCTCTCCTAGTTGCTGCAGCAGGCCACCTCCTCCAGCAACCTGGGAGCGTTCAGTGGTATCCAGCAGATGGCAGGTACGTGGCGCTCAGTGGCCCCTAGACTGAGCTGATCCAACCCCGCTGAGGCCATTTTAACCCCTCTGCTAAACTGCCATTACTAAACCATTCCAGTGCTGAACCATTTAAACTCTAGTGTGAGCTCCTCTCCGAGGCTTATAGGCTTATAGCTTCAAGAGCATCAGCGCGAGACAGAGACTCACCTACCTATAGAATCTCTGTTGTATGTGTGTGTGTGTGTGTGTGTGTGTGTGTGTGAATGAAAGAAACCAGATTAAAATACGGCGGATGAACTTCACCGGTGTTCTGTCTGGTCACGTTCTCCTTGAGGCCCCCTGTGGGGTACCAGCTCTCCCTCTCTGCTGCTCATACCTGCTCCGAGAATAACCCCGCCCCCTTTTTAAAGAGCCGCTCTGAGCTCTTCTCTTCCGTGCTCTGGCGTCTGGGCTGCCGTAGACGGAACGCCGCAGTTCCCCACAAGTGCTGCTCAGGGGTTCCGCGCTGCAGCCACACCTGCTGCAGTCTCGGTGGGTTCAGTGGTTCACTTCCAGGTCCTGCCAGTCCGTGTCTCAGCAGTTCGTTTTTGATTGGCTAGAGGAAAACGGCCGAACCTGTGCTTGAAGATGCGATCGTCCCATCCGCCACGTTGTAAGTGCGACGGCAGCGTCTCTGCAGTGATCCATAGGGGGCCGCAGATCCTCTGGAGGCCATGTGGGGGCGCTACTGGCACCTTTCCCTTGAGGTTCAGTGAAAAGAGGATGTGGTCCATCCCAAGCCTTGAGGAATGACTGGGCAAATGTCACCACTCGCGGAAAGAGAAGGAAAAGAAACACTGTTCTCTGACAGGAAGACAGCACTGTTGTGCAATTGTGTGTGTGTGTGTGTGTGTGTGGAGTAAGCGTGTGTGTGGGTGGGGGGGTTGTAGGGATGTGTGTATGTGTATGTGTGGGTCAGTATGTGTCTGTATGTGTGGGTGTGTGTTTGTACTTTGAGTGCGTTTGAACGTTTTTATTCCCCTCTCCACTTCACACCTCTTTGTTCTTTGTTATTTCACTTTCTCCTTCTCCATCTCTGCTTGTGTGTGTGTGTGTGTGTGTGTGTGTGGGGGAGACACTCGTGTTTGTGAGTGTGTGATGCTGGCAGCCCTTAATTGTGGTCTGTTTGTCGTCCGGCGAATGTTCGGAGCTTTATTATCGTCGGCAGCATGGATGAAAAGGGGGGAAGAGAGACATAATATCAGCGTAGCACAGCGGACGGATGGAGTCACCTCACTCTCCTTATCCCTCACTCTCCTCTGCCCCTCGCTCTCCTCCACCACTCACTCTCCTCATCCCTCACTCTTTTTATCCTTCACTCTCCTTTATCCCTCACTCTCCTCTATCCCTCAATCTCCTCCATCCCTCACTCTCCTTTATCCCTCACTCTCCTCCATCTCTCACTCTCCTCTATCCCTCACTCTCCTCCATCCCTCACTCTCCTCCATCCCTCGCTCTCCTCCACCCCTCACGTTCCTCATCCCTCACTCTCCTCCATCTCTCACTCTCCTCATTCCTCACTCTCCTCCATCCCTCACTCTCCTCCACCCCTCACTCTCCTCATCCCTCACTCTCTTCATCCCTCACTCTCCTCCATCCCTCACTCTCTTCATCCCTCACTCTCCTCCATCTCTCACCCTCCTCATCCCTCACTCTCTTCATCCCTCACTCTCCTCCATCCCTCTCTCCTCATCACTCGCTCTCCTCCACCCCTCAGTCTACTCCCCAGCAGCCCAGCTCGAGTGGAGAAGCAGGAGCAGGAGCTTGTCATTAATGAGCTCCCGTGCTGCAGACGAGAGGACTCCCTGGCTTTTGTTTACCATTAAAGGCTTCTCAGAACTCCTGCTTGAGCTCCCCAGTACATCTCCCCCCCCCACACACACACACGAGTGAGTGAGGCTGTGGTTCGTAGCAGGCCCACAGCCGCACCGTCTGCCACGGTGCGAGATTAAGGGGATTTGCCTCTAATTTGGTGAGATTACCATAACTGTCAAATTCAGCCTGCACGTTTTCTCTTTTCTAAAACCGCTTTAAACCTTTTTTTTTCTTCCTCCCTTGAGAAGGAAGTTGGTAGCCGCGAATCAGTTCAAAGCAGAGAAGCGATGAGCCCCTCCTGACACTCCTGTCCAGCCACGCTCACACTTCAGCCGCCTGCTGCATCTTCTTTAAAAGTTTGTTGCTCTGTTCATCGTTGCTGCCACTCAGCTGTATATAGGATAGTCTCACTTGATAAGATAATAAGCAGAAATAAGCTGAATGATCGTCCTTTCAAGGGCTTAAGTAAAGGCCTGCGCACTCCTTCCCTTGCTGTAGCAGCATGGTGGTGACTTCAAATGCAAACCCTCTACTGATACTGAAACTAATGTGTCGTTTATGCTATGAACCAAATGATTAATTGTCCAGTGGACCTTCATTTCAGGCCAACTGTGTACAGCTATAAAAGTGTGTATGTGTATGTGTGTGTGTGTGTGTGTGTGTGCATGTCTGTGCTTGTGTTTGTGTGTGTCTGTGTGGGCAGTATTTGCAACTTGCCACACAACAACATCCCCATTGAAGGTGTGTGTGTGTGTGTGTGTGTGTGCATGTGCACACGTGTGTGTGTGTGTAGCCCTCTTCATGAAGAAGAAACCAGCAGGGGCACACGGACTCACCAGGATCTCGGTGCTTTCTCTCTGTTGAATTGTGAAATCGTTGGGCCCTTCCATCTGTCGCTTGGCAACTGCCTATGATTGGCAGGCGTTGAGTGCAGCTGACATCTGTTGTGGGAGGAGCTATGAGCCATAAGGAGCTCTATAACGCACACTGAACGCAGAGTTAAGAGCCAACATCCCCTTTCCACTGACCCCCCTCTGTCTTCTGAGAGCTCTGACAAACTCTCTCTCTCACACACACACACACACATACACATACCCCCTCTCTCACATGCTCACACTACCTCTCTCTCTTACACACTCACACTCCCTCCCACTCTGTCACACACTTTCATTCTCTCTCTCATACAAACCATGCTCATGCACACACAAACACACACACACACACACACATACACAACTTTCTCACCCCCCCCCCCCACCACCACCACCACCTCTTTCTTGGCTTGCTCTTCTTTCTCTTGCACTCCCTCTGTCTTCTTCTCACACCCTCCTCCTCTCTCCACCCTCCTCCTCTCGCCATCCTGCTTCTCTCCCTCTGTCGCTCATACAGATACACACAAACACACATGCACGCACACACACACAACCCAAGCACTTGCATAAGTGCCTTCCTTGACCATTGATATCACCGTGTGCCAACTAATCAGTAGGTATTTTTAAGCACGTGCACGCGTGCTCATGCATGCACTCGCACACACACACACACAAACACCCAAGAAACTGTGTTGCCTGAGATTTTCGTCTCTATTCAGAAGCACAAAAGCGTTGAGGCGGCGTGTTCTCCTGCCGCGTGCGTCTAACGGCCCACACACCGCTGCCTGATGAAGCCCTTATCTCCTCACAGCCGCGGCCTATACAACTTCCACATAAACACCCACTCTTCACCCAGCCAGCTTGCCTCAATCTAACTGATTGTCCTTCCATATATATATGTGTGTGTTTTGGACAGAGGTCCTTCATCAGCTGTGCAAGCAAAGTGCTTCATATATATATATATATATATATATGTGTGTCTGTGTGTGTTCCTGCTGGTTGTAATTAAGCATTCAGCCAATGCAGGCAGAGGTCAAGAGCCTCAGGTAAAGATCCCGTCAAACATCAGAACAGGGAAGAAGTGTGAGTGTGGAGTGAAGCTGACCATGGCATGATGTGAGCACTTCAAAAACACCTCATCTCCTGGGTTTTCACACGCAACATTTACATTTTAGACATTTACAACAGTTGGCGGAGCTACTTGCATATTTATCAGGGTTTTAGAGTATATGTGCTCTCTGGGACTTGAACCCGTCACCTTGATGTTGCTAGAATCTTCTACGTGCTCTACCAAGTGAGTTACAGGTCTCTAGAGTTTGCACTGAATGGCACAAGATGATGCAAAAAAACAAGCACTCCGATAAATGGCAGTTACGTGTACAGATCCGCTTTGCTGAAGCTCGGAGGAGAATGGCCAGACGGCTCTGAGCTGACAGGAAATGTACGGCAACTCAAACGCTCCCGAGCTGCGGTGAGCAGAACGGGCCCCTCAGCGCACCACAACACGTCACAGCACACAACCATGAGGCAGATGGGCTACAAGAGCAGAAGATCATACCAAGTTCTGTTCTCAGACTCCAGCAGGCCCCAGACTCATTAAAAACCAGACAATCGAAGCCTTGGTGAACACTGCGAGGAGAAACAATCTCCACTTCAGCTCTGGCCTGCAGACGGCCTGCATGAATCCTCGGACCTGACCTCACATGCACCAGCAGTGCAGCCTGGGTGTTCTGGAGTCGAGGTGGGAATGTCTTCTGGTCATATACTGAGCCCCACTGGGACCACTCAAGTGCCTTTTTTGAATGTCTCAACCTTTGTATTTTTGCTAGCTATGTGGATCAGTTTATGCACCCCGTCTTGGCCATGGTGACCATAACTTCTAGTCATGTAACGAAGCCACCTCAACCTGGTTCCATGACCACGATTATGAGCTCGCCACCAGTTCTGAATCCACTCGAGCACCCTTGCGATGTGTTAGAAGACGAGAGCAGGCCAGCGCGAGTGTTCAGCTGACATCCGCAGCCGTTGCGCGATAATGCCGAATCCCAAAGGAGAACTTCCAACGCCTTGGGAAATCCATGCAAACACCTTAGGCTGTTCCCCGAACGAGCAGAAACAGCACTCAGTAATACATTCTAATAAAGTGGTTAAATGCTGACATGGTTGGTACGTACAACCTGTGGATGTTTCCTGCAGTAAAGTAGGTCTGTTTTCTTGTTCGGTGTGTCCGTGCTGGACAGGGAAAAGCGCTCTCGGTTGGCACAGAATTCAGCATGACTAGCTCTGAGCTTTGAAACCTGTGGCCGCCTTGAGTCCTGGAAGAGTGTGATTGGCTGCCTGCAGCCAATGAAAATTTGTGCATGCAAATGAACAAGGCATGCTTTGTGTTTTTTTCGCTAAAGAAAGATTGCTTCGTGTTTGACATTGTAGCCTTCAAAACCACGAATCTTTAACAACTCTGAAAGCATATCTAGAGTAGCTGGGGTGTCCTTAACTTGTGTTTAGTGTGTGTGTGCGTGTGCGTGCGCTTGTGTGTTAACTGTGCGTTAACTCATAGTTTGCAGTATATACATTAAGAGTGTATATACGACACATTCTGTGCATTCTCCTGTTTGATCCTCCACTTTCTCTGCTCACTGAGTGTAACAGACCAGTGTGTGTGTGAGCGTAGGTGAGCATCGCAGCTCTCCAATCTAGCTGTGCCTCACACACACACACGCACATGCACACACATTCGTATGTTCATGGCCACCGCCCTGCCAATTTTTTCAAACACACACACACACACACACACACACACACACACGCTGACCCTCTCTCTCTCTTCAGGTATGAATGCTCTGCAGTTACAGAATCTGGCCACTCTGGCGGCGGCAGCCGCGGCCGCTCAGAGTTCAGCTAGCCCTTCCACCGCCGGTGCCCTCACCTCCAGCACCGGCTCCCTGGGACCCCTGGCCAGCCCAGGTAACCAGCGGCCGCCCAGCCTAGACCAGCCCCCCCGTCACCAACACCCCCGTCATGACCATCGTCCTCTTTTCCTCACTGGCATCGTAGCCATAGCGCAGATGCTAATTTTTTATTTTTTATTATTTTTATATTTTGTTTTCCCTCCCTACATCTGTTTTTAGTCAGGTTGCCCTGCTCGTCGTTTTCAGTCTTTCACGCTTATGTTCCGGCGTTTCTGGGATATGTGTGTGTGTGTGTGTGTATGTGTGTGTGTGGGAGGGTGGGGTCCCTAGCAGTGCCATCAACATGCTACGGTTTCTGTGCTGTTAGGTGTTTGACGGTGTAAATTCCATAGTCATCATGAGTTATAATTGTGATTCACCCATTTGGGAATTTTCAGAGAAGAGTTGGAACTATTTACAGGGAAAATGTTTCCTGGTGGGAGATACATGGGCAGAGCACTGGACTGTTATTTTCCCAGAGCACATTACTTTGACACTTCTCTTTTCATCTCCCTCACTTCATCGCTCTTTTCATAACACTCTCTCGCTCTCTCGCTCCCTCTCTCAGTAAATCATCAGTAAATGAGAAAGTGTTGATTTCACAGATCAGAAGTCGGTCCCTATGAATGTCATCCCTGTTTTCAAAGCCATGTGGTGTCAGTCTTTCTTCATCCGCCTCCTTCTCTTCACCCTGCATTTTATGCCACCACATGTGTGCGCACGCTGTGTGTGTGTGTGTGTGTGTGTGTAAGAGAACAGGATGTTCAAATGGTAAAGATTTGTGAACCTTTCAGTGCCATGCCAGATTTTTTTTTTCTGTGCACTATAACATATTGTGCAACTTTTGTCTCTTTCTCCATCTTGTTTTCTCCCACTCTGTCCCTTCCTCTCTTCCCTTTCCTCTCTCTCTCTCTGTCTCTCTTTCTGTCCTTTCTTTTTCTGTTTCTTTGGGTCCTGTTATCTGTTTCTCTGTTTTCTGTCTCTTGCTCTCTCTATCCCCCCCTCCTCCCTCTCCCCCCTCACTCTCTCTCTCCCCCCTACTCCCCTCTCTCTCTCCCCCCTCCCCCTCTCCCCCCCTCCACCCTCTCTCTCTCTCTCCTCCCCCTCTTCTCTCTCTCTCTCTCTACCACCCCTCCCCCCCCCCCCTCCCCTCAGCAGCAGGGTCCACCGCTAACTCCAGCGCGGGAGCTATGAGCTCCCTGGGCTCCCTGGGCACGCTGCAGGGGCTGGCCGGGGCCACCGTGGGCCTCAACAACATAAACGCACTAGCAGGTAGCGTCAACAGTGAGTATAACCCTGCATCCGCCTCACCCATTTCACCCCAGTACGCCCACATACGCCCCCGCTGTGCGCACACGCCCAGAGAGATGCCCGGGGCACCCCCCGCCACTTGTTTCCCCACTCCCACTCTCGCACGCACAAACACTGTGGCCTCTCACAGTGACGCAAAGAAGTCGATTATTAAACGTACGAAGGGCACCTCTCTGGGCTTGATGGGAGTTTGCTGTTGTGTGTGTGTGTGTGTGTGTGTGTGTGTTGGTGTATGCCTGTGCTTTCTGGACTGTCGCTAAACGTGCGTGTACATGTTCTTTGCATCGTGTGGTCTACGTTTCGTGCAGTTCGGGAAATGAAGCGATGGTTAGTCTGGTAGAACGTGTGCTCCAGGAGATGGTGCTGAGCTGGATCGGTCTCCATTCCCTGAACCCACTTTGCTCAGTCTCTGGCGCCGTGTGTGTGATCGTGAAGCAAACTCCTCTTTGCCCGCATCTCTGCAGCCACATTCACACACCTGACGCCGCGCTAATCCATCGCCCACTCTGTTTCGGCATTACTCGTATTGTGTGTTAGGTCGTTTGCTTGTGTGTGTGTGTGTGTGTGTGTGTGTGTGAGTGTCTGTGTGTTGTGCTAGATTATTCATGTCCTCGTATTTACTATTTATAGAGTAGGAAGATCGACTTGTACTGTGTGCTGACTAGAAGAAGAAAAGTGTTTCAATCTCTCCGAGGGCTGTTTCAATGAGGTCATGTTTGCCATTAAGAAGAGACAGTGATTAGTGTTTGCAATTCAGGACGTTAGAGTGATGGGGCTAAGACAGTACTTACATTTGATATCTTTCTCAGCGGGCACAATAACGTGTGTGTGTGCGCGCTTGAAATCTGGTATCCAACCAACCATTAACAAGGCAGAGCTCCTCCACTCTGATCCTACTTAGTTTAGTTCCACCAGGTTCTCACGCAGAGATGTTTCTTGGTGACCTGGATCGGGTTTTGTTAAGTTCTGGTTCCAACTAAGCTCTACAACACATATTCATGGCCTGTATAGGATTCTATACGTGGTTACTTGGATGCTTATTTGCATTGCGGGTACGCGAGCACACGGGTGATTGTGTTAGTGACCTGATCCCCGCTGTCTCCTTCTTTCCAAAATGACCTTTCGGCCAGGTTTCTGATTTTATAAATCAAGCTCTCCGAAACAGAACATCATCCATTTTGCATTCATTCAGATCCCCCCTTTTTTAACGCACATATGGCAAGCGCACACGCGCGAGCACCAGCACCCACACCCGCCGCTCATTTAAGAGGCCGTATAGTTTAATTGAATAGTAAAGGTCAGTATTGTAATTATTGCAGTATAAATGAGGAAGCGCCTCTCGCCGAACCCTGCTCATCATTTATTGTTTGCAGGCCTTCAAGCCAAAAGGCCACTCAGTAAATATGCATGAATCAGTCGTTATAACATACACACACATACACACACACACACACACACACACACACACACACACGTCCACACCTGATTAGGCCACACTTGTGTCTTGTACTTAGTAGACAGAACAAATTGATTTCTAGTGAGAATTGTTCTGGATTTTCTTCCTGGGTTTGGATCGTCGTGATATGATTTGGTTGCCTGAACTTGTGTTATGTCGTTAAAGTCACACACACACACACATGTGCGCACGCACTCAAGCACTGTTTCCATGTGACACGAACACATCCCTCCAGTGTTGAGATGGCCGTTTCAGGCCAACTGGTGTTTGGATTTTCAAGCCATCACTCAAAAGACATTCAGCAAACCTCCACTGCCTCATGCCTCAGGACCATTTTATTTAACTCAAATTCACAATAATCCTCCCCGTGTGACAAAGCGCCTTTCCGCCAAAGCAACCGTAACCGTAGTTACAGAGGCAGCAGAGAATTGTATTTAATACCTTCAAAAGCTAAAAACACTTGTCACGCCTTTATGATTTTTAAACTACAGTGCAGACTGCGATGGACTGGCTCAAGCTAACCATTTAATTTCACATAGAATTGTTGCCACTGTAACTATGGTTACAACACCGCAAAGACAAGCCGCCACATTGTTCCGTGTGAAGTAAGGGACCTGGGGACAGACGGCAAGTTCGGAATGTGTCCTGTCTGCTGTCTTTTGAAAAGCCCTTTAGTTTGCAAAAGTAGCCGGTTTGATTCGTTGAACCAAACATATTAGAACTGCTGACCGGAACATAAATAGCATGCTCTACAGCACCCTCTGGTGGGGAGTAGATTTCAGACATCTCAGTCATTCTCATAAATGAACGGGTAAAGTGAGAGAGGATCTGGTTTACTCCTTGATTATTGTGACCATCCGTACTGCAGCATACACATTTTTCACACACACATACACGTGTACACACTCTTAAGAGCCTACATGAACTCATGCTTAGAAGCTTGAAGCAATTCCAGTGTATATCAAATATGAACGATGCCCTGAGAGAGAGTAACTACTAATGTGTAGGTAATGTAGGCATAATGTGGGAAGAGTTTTTAAGTGTTTTTTAAAGTGTTTTTTGGAATTCTGCTTTTGTGAATGACTCATAAACAACAGTAATAATGACATTTTAATAACAGTTAGATAATTAAGAGGGCAGACATTAATACAACAGTACAAGCTACAGCATGTTGGAGTTTCTAAAAAAAATACTGCTTAAGTCTAAATGAAAATACTGTTTAAGCCTAAATAGGTTAATTGTCATATTCCAGAATATGATTAGGGTAGGGTTAAGATGGGTTAAGGCTTAAGATGATGATGTCATGAGTTGTGAACAGATGTTTGAACTTGTCGTAGTGATTTTGTTACGCTGCTGTTGTGATGTAGTTTGCATGTGTTGACCATGCTATCCACATGCTTATACCGTTCTGTGCCATAATTATTATTTACCTTATTTTGTATGTGGTTTGTGTGTTTTGTGTGGTTGTGTGTATGTGTGTGTTTGACATGGGTATGTTTTATTAACAACTGTCTATTGTTGGTGTCTGTAACCTGTTAATCTATTGTCTTCCTATGTTGTCTGTTATGTTTTCAGTGTTTACGTCCTGTGTATGTGTATTCTACTGTTGTGTGTGAGTTTATTTCCATGTTTGTGTGTGTGTGTGTGTGTGTGTGTGTGTGTGTGTCGTGTTGTAGAAAATAAAAAAACACCCTCCCCCGTCCCAAGCGCTAACGAGTAAGTGCACCTCTTTCTTCTTTATTGTTGGGTTTTATGTAAAGTTGCTCACATGCTCTCAGGTATGGCTGCCCTGAACGGGGGGCTGGGCAGCAGTGCGCTGAGTAACGGCTCGGCCGGACCCATGGACGCCCTCACCCAGGCCTACTCAGGGATCCAGCAGTATGCAGCCGCCGCCCTGCCCACCCTGTACAGCCAGTCCCTGCTGCAGCAGCAGAGTGCTGCAGGCAGCCAGAAAGAGGGTGCGGAACACACACGCACACACACACGCATAAGAAATTCATACATAAACATACACACATACGCACACACATACACATATGCACACACACACACCTATCCAGTTCACAAATAAACATCCAATAACCCAATACACACATTAGTACACACCTATAGACACACATACTCGCATCACCACACACATGCAGAAAAAAACATTGACATATATAATTTTAGCCTGAGAGCATAAATAGGTCAAACCTGGATAGTTGTCCCCACAATGTCTTTGTCCCAACAAGGTGGTTCTATAAACAGAATGTACCCACAATGTGATGAATACAAAACACCATCTATACACACATTTATACTTTCTCGTATGCACACACATGCACCACCCTCTATAGCAAGAAAAAGGCTACACAAACATGCATATGCACTCAAATGTGTGTTTGTGCGCACACACACACACACACAAACGCACACACACACACATTAAAGTTACTGAGCTCTTACTGAGTCACAAGGATTATTTCCCAGTATATAAAAAATGTTCCAATAAAAAATACTAAAAAGTAACAGTGATTGCATAAAATGAAGTGTGTGTGTTGGTGTGTGTGCAGGACCAGAAGGGGCCAACCTTTTCATCTACCACCTGCCACAGGAGTTTGGGGACCAGGACATTCTGCAGATGTTCATGCCTTTTGGAAATGTAGTGTCGGCCAAAGTCTTCATCGACAAACAGACCAATCTGAGCAAGTGCTTCGGTATGCAGGACACACACGCATGCATACAGACACACAAGTTACACACATGCATACAGACACGCATCGTCCCACATGCACACTTTCAGACATTCCCAGAAAGAAAGACCAATGGATATGCAGTAACGATCTGAGCAAATGGGGACTTCAGAGCAAAGAGGCAAAGACTGGAACAACAATATAAAAGCATAAAGGAAAACTATAAAAGCCCATCATAGTGTCTGCTCGTTGGTGTTTCTCACATTTGCTTAAATTCCCTTCTCTCTCTCCTCTATTCCTGCTCCATCCATCTCTCATTTCTTGCCTGTCATGTATTTTCTCTCTGTCACTTTCTTTGCCCTTTTCTCTCTCCCTCATCCTCTCTCTCCCTTGCTCTGTCTCTCCCTCATCCTTCCTCTCTCCCTCTCTCAGGTTTCGTCAGTTATGACAATCCCGTGTCCGCACAGGCAGCGATCCAGGCAATGAATGGGTTTCAGATTGGCATGAAGCGTCTGAAGGTGCAGCTGAAACGCTCCAAGAATGACAGCAAGCCCTACTGATCTTAGTGCTAGGGCCACTCCTCTCTCTCTTTACACTGCTAGGGTAAGTCCCCACCACTGCCACGGCAACCACACTGGGACCCCGGGAGGGAGGGGGAGGGGACATGGGGGGAAGTTTCACCCTTAAATCACTAGAGGGAGCCAATTTCCCCAAACCTTCTTTTTAAGCTTTTTTGATTGCAGTATTATTATTATTATTATTAATTCTTGATATTATTTGGTTTATTTTCCACATAAACGCTTCCATTTTTGCCATTATTTTGTATGACCTGCGATGAATGAACAGCTATTATTGCTAGTTTTTTTTGAGTTGTGTAAACTATTTTAAGTTGTTTTTTTTAAGTAAATATTTATATGATGCCTATTTTGTTTTATGATGACGACAACAACAGCAGAAAGGAAAGATCTCTAGACTGCGATTAGTTTCTCTTTGTGAA
Source organism: Brachyhypopomus occidentalis (assembly GCA_020368025.1). Taxonomy (NCBI): domain Eukaryota; kingdom Metazoa; phylum Chordata; class Actinopteri; order Gymnotiformes; family Hypopomidae; genus Brachyhypopomus; species Brachyhypopomus occidentalis. The sequence goes on from JAGXOD010000020.1 coordinate 5,641,601, forward strand.
CCTGAGACTTGTGAGAATGCGTAGGAATGGGTCAGACCTGAGCAAAAGCACCAATATGCACGTTAACCTTTGCCCTTTGACCTCTGGTGTCAGCCCCGGGCTCCGCTGCTCCTTTGACCCCTTGGCCCACTGGCACCAGAGAGAAAAGGGTTGAACCTGCTGTGGCCTCTCTGTAGTCAACGGCAACAACTGCCAAAACAGACTCTCTAAAACACCTGCCATTAAACATTGAATTTTTGTTTATTTTTGTTTTATTTATTTATTTATTTATTTATTTTATTTTTTTACACTTTTAAAATTACCAAAATTAGTTCAGACTATTATGTCTTAGAGCATTTTTTGTCAAAGAGAGCATTACATTTTCTGTAGAGCATTATAAAAGATTTTGATCTGTTGATGGCTAAAAAAAAAAGAAACTAATAAAGTGTTCTAAGTGTTTGGGGGGGGTCAAACTGAAAATACTTGATGTTTATTGAAAGAACAAAACTAAAGTACAGAAAGCCACAGGCCTGTAAATTTTATTTGTAAAAAAAAACAGTTATATTTTTATATAAAATTTCTACTGCCTCTAAAGTAAAGGACTTTATTTATTCTCGTTAAGTTATTGGGTTCCTAAAGGCGTGGTCTCTCTATCTGGAGCCTTGTCCACTATTCTCATGAAGCCTGTGTGTAAAGAGAACACACAGTCACCCCCTGTCTCCCTCTCTTTTCCGTCTCGCTCTCTCTTTCTGTCTCCCTCCTGTTCGATCTGTCTCTCTTCCATCTATAACGTCACGCTTCTGTCGCACGGGGCTGCACAGTTGTCCAAACACAAAGAACCGTTTGAGTTTTTCAACAAGAACTGCCATTGCAAATGATTAGTGCATTACAGTTTTAAGGTACGGTTACGTCATAGTGTAAGTTACTTTGTCAGGTGTGTGTAATTTCTGTGGTTAGTTTTCAGAGGGACTGTCATAAAGGAGGGTGCACTGGCTTTAGTCTAGTACTGATTTATGAGTGAAAATGCTTAATTACAACACTGAACAAATACCACCAAACAGAATCCATTCAGAGTGGCCTTTTGCATGACTAACCACTTGCAGAGGCTTAAAAATGTTTTGTGCGTATGAGGGGTCAACTTTAGTAATTGTGAAGCCCTACCTCCTAACTGTTTTACTTTCTTTCTCTCTCTCTCTATCTCTCTCTCTCTCTCTGGACTCTTCATTTTCTCCCTTCTCATAAGTAGTCGCACTTCACATGTTCAATCTCTTGTTCTTTTTCCTTACGTTTCATTTAGCTTTGTCCAGTGTTTTCTTTTTGTTTGTTTGTTTGTTTGTTTAATTTGTGCATAAAAAAACAGTAGGGTTTTTGTTGTTGTTGATTTCTAATTCCCCAATCAAGATCCATCTACTTGTCTCACAAAGGGGACTTGACTTTGATGGATACTTTTGGGTGCTATGTGTGTGTGTGTGTAGGTGTGGGGTGTGTGTGTGTGTGTGTGTGTGTGTGTGTGTGTGTATGTATGTATATATCATTTATGTATATGTTTACCCATTTGAAATATGTGTAGTATTAAAAAAAAAAAGTCAATAGTTAAAAAAGGAAAGTGCTGAGAATGGTTCTTATGGTGCACAGCTGGTCAGTAGTGCTGTTGTCGTCGTCGTCGTCGTTGACGTTGTTGTTTGTCAGTTGTTGTTCTCATGGTTTTAATGCTGTAGTTGTGTGCCAGAGCCGTGTGTGTAACTCTCCTCTCCCGTTTTCTTCCCTAGAACTCATCTCCATGACTCTTTGCTCATCGTTTGCCTAGCATGTCTACGTGGCGTTCAAAAAAAAAAAAAAAAAAAAAAAAAACCCGTCTCATCGTGTCGTCATTGTTTCCGATGTCTTTCTGAGTTCTCCTGATCATAACCTGGTCTCCTCCTACTGATCTCTCAACCTTTGATCTTAGCTTGACCTCTCTTTTTTTGGACGTTTTTGCATGTGACCTCATTTTAAGCTTATTTGAACTGTTTCTGTTGTTTTTAATTTGTTTCTTGGTTTATTTGGAATAACGGGTGGGGTAGGGGTGGGGGACAGAAGGAAGGAAGAAAAACATTTATGTGAAAAAGCTGCATTTACAAATAGGTAGAGTATATTTAACACCATAACCTGAAGCATCATTTTTAACCTGAAGCATCATGTTATTAATTTAAATAAATAAATAAATAAATAAATAATACATCCATCCTGTGGCAAAGGAATTAAAAGAATTTGCGTTTGACTTACATTTGTTAGTTTAGCATTTTTCTCTTTATGTTTAGACTTTTTTTTCTTTCTTTTTCCTTTTCTTCTTTTTTCATTCATTTAAAGTAAACTTGAAAGTACAATACAGGGATTGGCTTTGGGACTTCCTGTTGATGTGCTTCTCTGTATGAGGCCAACAGAAGGAGCTCCGTGCCGGTTTCTATGAGAAATAGACTACTTCCACGCAGTTTTAATGAAAAAACTGTCTGATTGATATTAGAGTCTCTCAGAGCTTGCTTGTGGTTTTTACATTTTTCAGGCAGTGTAAAGTTTTTTGATAAGGCCATTTTAAGTGGCTTGGTTTCTCATTAAAGTCTATATAAAACCACTTTTTTCTAGAGTAGTAAAGGTATAAAAAACAATAAAAAAGAGTGCCCTGTTTGGGGAAATGCTACCTACATGTCACACCTTTTGCTGAACTGACCTACAGTTAGACAATCCGTGGTATAAATGCACATGAAATGACCTATATTTTATACTGTTTAAATGTATAGAGGAAAAAAACCAGTTTGTGTGACCCGCGTTTCCGTCGGTGCTTTTTGTGGATTAAGTCGTGAATTCATCCCAAGTCTAATAGTCTTATTTGTCTCGTGTTTTAAAGAGAAGACTAAAATCAGTTTACTTGAACCTAGACAAAGCCTATCATAGTACTATTGCTACTACAGTATCATTGTTTTTGCTTTTGTTTTGTTTTGTTTTTGTTCCTTTCTTTTTTTCTTTTTTTTCTTTTCTTTTCTCTTTTTTTTTAGAGTCCCTATTTGCTAAATTTCATGTTGGGTAATTAGCTATATAAACATTTAAAAAGTACAATGTCAGCTTGTGAAGCATCAGTGTCATTTATTATTATTATTATAATTATTATTTTTATTTCTATTGTGGGAAACAATATTTAGATGTGTTACGTTGTTCAGCAAAATGTGATTTTTTTTTTCTTATGAAGAAAAAAACAAAATGAGTGGAATTTAGTGCCAAATTCTGACGGTACATCCTGCCTACAGCTTCTGTGTATTACTTGTGAAATTATTTGATAACATGGGTATTTTATTACATAAGTGTTTTGTATGAATCCCTCATATTTAAAGATATAGATTTAAAAAACGGTTGTTAACTTTGCTCTTCTGTGGTCTTGTTGCCTGAACTGTTCCTGTTTTTGTTTTTTTTTTTTTCTTTTTTGTAAAGGTGTAAAAAGTGCCCATGTGTCACTCTCTCTCACTCTCTCTCTCTCTCTTTTTCACAAGCACACACTCACACGAGTCCATGTGCACGAGCACAGCCACACCCACATGCATGCACGCATACACACACCTGTGCTAAAGGTCGACCTCGCTGCCCTCTTTTCTTTGATGGTGTGTGTATGTGAGCCCCTGGGCAGGAGTCTCAGCAGTGCACTTTCACCTCATGTGCACCCACACACATGTTCCATATATCTGAGGTTATTCACAATGCCAGGCGTTGCGATTGGATAGCAGCAACTCTAATACAGGAAGATGTGATGAGAGCTTTTACAAGGTTGTGCATGTGAAGAGCCGTTGAAACTTGATAATGCATTATGATATGAGATGGATTGTGATGCATTAGGATCATTAGCAAGATGACGTTTCTCTATAGCATACACATTCTCTGTATCTCTTTCCCTATATCTTTCCCTCTCATATGCTGAACTTGAGGGTTCAGTGTGAAGACTTGTTTGTTGTTAGGGGATAACGTTTGCCTCAATTCCATTTCTCTGCTTTTTTTCTGCCTGTGTGCTTTTCAGGACTTAGTATGTAAAGGTCTTAGAACACCCTGACGCCAAAGGAGAAAGGCCTGTCCGCAGTAATATTTCTGAAAGCACTTTGCATGGTCTGAACGTTTACACGTGTTGTAAATGGCCCGTATAGATCTTGTTTACAAACGTAGTTGACAGCCTGCCCCCCTAAAAACCCTGTTTACTTCATTCTGAAGCACTATTTTCTACCCAAATCCTGCCGTTGCCTTAACGTGACACTCAGTATTAGTGGGGTGGAGTAGGCTGCTGCCTGTGTGCAAAGAACGCCAAGGTTATTTGTGTGTGTGTGTGTGTGTGTGTGTTTGTGTGTGTGTTTTGTCCTAATTAATGTCCAAGTAACAATTATTACCTTATCACCAAACCTGGAAGCGGCAGACTGAAGTGAGAAGCCTGCGTGTTAAAGGTTAGCTCTGGTGAGGGCGGCGTCCCTCGTGTCCTTCCATCCTTTTTGTTTTCGGTTCAAGCTGTCAGATTTTGATTCCATGGTTTTACTGTTAGATTTGCCAAGCCCTTTGACCACTTGAACAAAGATAAAAGCACACACGCACACATGAGCACACACACAAACAATAAACTAGCACAAATAAAGCAGGTATTATCACTGACTGTCCTTACAGATTTCCAAACTGTGGAATGATGTCAGTGAAGTTATAGTTTTAAAAAACAGCTTGAATTCAGACTGAATAGACTATGTGCTGGGAAGTGTCACCATTTTCCCTGAAATAGCTGAACTATGGTATCAGATGATCTTGGAGCTCTAGATAGAGCTGGGAATACTAATACTGGTTCACTTTTGTCTCCCACAATAATTATGTGTGTATATATGTGTGCATGAGTGTGTACGTGTGTGTATGTGTGTGTGTATTTCACCTTACCTTATCACTAGTTTACTTCGCCAATATCAAAATATACAGGGTGAAATTTCATTACATGCACTTTTAGACATTCACAGACCCTTGCCATCTCATGCTTTCTGATTCTCACATACATGTGTACACACACTCACGTGCACACACACACACACACACATATATCTGATAGATATTTGATAAAGCACAAACTCACAGGGGTCTTTGCAGAAGTGCATACTGAGACTCTTTACTCAGGGGTTTTCTTCACCACACACATCTTCTCTTAAATCTGTTTGTTCTTTCTGTTTTTTTTCTTTCTCTAAGTGCTATTTAACAACAGTGTATTTTAAAGGAAAAGTGTAGTTTCTTTGCATTTTGGCTTATTCTGTCAAGTTTTTTGGAGAAAAAAATGTATGTGTGTTGATCTGATGTGCCGTATAAAAAAGCTTGTCGTCTGTAGATTAATATAATTTTGTTTGATTCTAAACACATTTAAATAGTTTTAAGTATTGTCTTGAGAAAAGCCAAAGTCAATGCATTTCAGTGGATTATGTAAGTGTGGTACATGTTTGTTTGACAACACTTTGAAATCTGTCATTGGATGGGATTTGAAAAAATACAAAAAAAGCAGGCTTTCCTATTTCTAAAACTGATTGTACTTATGCCTTTTGTACCAGTGCAACTTTTTATACTGGCAATTAAAGAAAAAGAAAAAAAAAACTACTTGAGAGTCTGTCTGGCCCAAACAAGGGGTCAGCCAGTGGCTGGTTCCCGAGCTTGATTTCTAGTTGGCATCCAGAACGCTTAGGTTTTAATATAAAGATTTTCTAGGAGAACTTTGGCTTGGTATCTTTTGGCCTCTTATTGTTCACTTCAGCATTTGGTTTCCTTGATTTTTCTTTCTTTTTCTGTTCTTTTTTTTTTCTTTCGGAAAGAGGGTCGGAAGTTTTCCTTTTGGCTTATAAATACTTAACGCAGTTTGTCTTTTCAAAGAGTCTTTACGACAGCGGTAAGTTTCATTTCGTTCAGTATTGTGCAGTCTCCATGATAAGGCGATTAGAAGATTTAGAAGTATTTAGTCACCTTCAGTGGATAAATGTATTAGTTTGACAAAGAGATAAAACAGTAATTTGAGGAGTTTTTTGCTTTTAGCTGTTTAGATTTTTCTGGTTTCTCTGTCCTTCGCTGTTAACCTAACTGTGTAGCTGAAACAGTCGGACTTATTTTTGTAAATGTACGTTCTTGTGTGATGCAGTTTTTTGCTTCTGTCTCCGATATTAAATCATTTTTCCTAATACCTGTCTCTCTCTCTGTGCTGTGCTGTTCTGGTACCTGTCCAATGTTGTAACAATGTTCACGCAACCCTCCAGTCTTCCGCCTCTCTCTCTTTTTCTCTCTCTCTGTATTTTCTTTCTTCTTTGTTTGACATTTTTTGTTTTGTTTGATGCATTAGTGCAGTTGATTTCATCCAGTTGTCACTGCAGCCTCATCACCAAAACATGGTAAATATACATAATGATGTTTTATATGTATATTTCTGTGCAGCCCAATTTGCTGTAACAGTAGCTGGACAGCCATTTTGAATTCTTATATCAGTTCCTAAACTCAAATCACATTAGCCTCTAACCGAACTATTAAACATTTCAAAACAAGACAATGCAATATAAGAGTTAACCTTTTTCAACTTAAATTTGCCATGGGGAAAGCAGATATGACAAAACCTTAAGTATCCAGTATGGCAAGTCTTGGGAAGGAATCATGCGGATTCACTATCCGATGCATATGCATTAAGGCCAAGGTAAAAATTTTTTAGATTTTCTTACTTTTAAAAGGCAAATAAATACATTTTTAAATGAATAAAACGTAACATGCTAAATTACTGCTTCCTACCCTTGCATTAACTGAGCAACTTGAAGTGTAAAGTGGCAGTGAATGAAGCTGAATGACCTTCTACCCACGCTGTTCTGTACTGTCGGCTACTCTGGGCGGAGCTTCCCTTGTCTCTCTGTCCTTGTCCCTCTCCAGTCTGTCCTGTCCTTGTCTTTGCTGCATCCCTACAGAGATACCAGAGAGTCCAAATTCAGCCTTTTACAAAGAATACCAAAGGATATATTTGCAAGGAGTGCCAGAGTTTTCAGATTCACTTGAGCAACTTACAAAGGATTTCATAGAGTTCAGATTGATATGACTGTTGTCCAAAAGAAACTAGTAATTACGTGCATTTTATAGGAGATGCCAGAGAGTTCAGATTCAACTGAGAAATGTTCAAAGGATACCATAGTCCAAATTCACATGGATATTTTTGCAAAGGATAAACAGAGATTAAAAAATCCTTACTAAGGATATTAGAGTCCAAGTTCAATTTAGCAGTATAAAGAAATTCTGGAGACTTTCAAGCATTTTGCAGAGAAAGTATAAATTCTCAATTGTATATAAAATACCAGAGATTAAATTCATTAGAATAACTGACAAAGGACGAAACATGCACTGGGGAAACGCCCCGAAGAAACCAGTGCTTTCAAATGTATTTGACATTCAAAGTTACTTATTTGACATTCAAATCTTTTGACAAAGTCTACCAGAGATTTACAAACAATTCCAGAATTTAGATTAATTCAAGACTAATTCATTTTACTTTTTGGAGGTTGCCAGATATTAATTTTTTTATAAAATTCAGTTGAGCATTGTATGATTTGAAAAGGAATGAATTTACCATCTTTTGAATGAATTTAAGCATTTTTCAAAGGAGAGTTTTCTACAGTAATTGTACAATTGATACTACACTTGATACTGAAACATTTTGTGTAATTAACAAAGACATTTGTACAGATATTTTACAACACACCAAATAAATAATTAATTCAGAAATGTTATAGATTTCCCAAGTTCAATTTCACTAAAGCATATCATTAACAGACACCAGAGATCTAAATGAACTGAAGTAATTTATGAAGCATATTAATAGCACATTTTGAATTCATTTGGGTATTTTACAAGATTCTAGAGTTCAAATTTCACTAGCATTTTTAACAGAACAGAAGATTAAATTCACTCAATCATTTTTCATAGGATACTAAAGGGTTCACTTTTAGAATGTTTTATAATGATAAATGAAAAATGTATAAATTTATGCACTTCTCAAAGCATGCCAATGTGAGACAGCTAATTAACACGGAAAAGCTTTCAAATTCCTAAAAAAACAACATGACCAACTTTGACAATGATTGTACCAGATAAAGACATACAACATTTACCAAGATTAATTGTCAAGCATTACAGATCTACAAAAGGTCTGGCAGGCTACTGTTATTGATAGAATAAAACATCCTAAAGACATTTTACAAAAACTGAAGCTGAGACCTTCTTCCACACCAACACAACCATTGAAAGGGGAATCAAAGTCAGGATGTCACAGAGTTAGGTCATCTGTTTTCCACTGCTGAACCTTTGGAGGGTAAGACTACATGATTTCATCTGTGATTTTCCATCTTTCTCAACACCTATAATTGACATATCAGTTTTGGCAAAACTCTGCAGATACCACCGATCAGGAAGCACTCTGCTGTGGAATTCTCTGAGGGGTATCAAAAGGATGTAAACTATCTATTCCAAATAAAGATCCCTGAAAACACATGTCTCAGTGCTTAAAATAAATTCATTTTTGTTATGTGCAGAGCTTTCAAAATGTTTATCTATTTGAGGAAAAGTGCTCAAAGCTCATTTGTATTTTTCAAACGCCATTGTGCACATCTCCATCTGAGCCCCTAGGAACCCATAGCCTTTACGCATGCACGGATCCCAGCACGAAAAACACCAGCTACCTGGCACAACTATACAGGGAGCTGGGTCAGAGCTAGACCAGATCTGGTTTTGAACTAAACCGGATCTGGGTCAGAGTTGCACCGGGTCTGGGTCAGAGCTGGACCGGTCTGAATCAGAGCTGGACCAGATCTGAATCAGAGCTGGGTCCATGATTTGAGAGACACTACTGTAGAAAGCCCAGTGAGCCACACACAGATGTTGGCAGACTTGCTTACAGTCTGTGTTTTGATCGGAGCACATCAGCCTTCAGAGGGAAGCTGGAACAGTACAGGTAAGTTCAAACCTTAACATTGAAAAACAGTACCTTTCCTATGACTTGATATTTAGCCAAATAATATAACGTCAATATTCAATACTCATTATTAATGAATATGTGAACCTTTCACACTGAGAATTTAAACTTTACATTTGGCCATACCACAACTATAATTAACGGGACTAAGTTGTAAGATTTGGTGTTTTGGTCGTCAAACAGTAATCTGTTAATTACTCACTGTAATGATATTACTCAGGCTTGCTTAGGCTACTTCCTGAAAATATGGCAACAACTTTTACATTATTTTCTAAAACCCATAAAAACACTGTGTACGAACAAGATAAAACAACGGTTATTAAGTTACATTAATTACATGATAGGCAAATCAATTCAGCCACGATTTTTTTAGCATTCTCCGATTAAACCATACAGTCTAGAACACACCGTAAATGACAACGGTGGACGATATTTCATAGGACTTCCTGGTCAACATTTTAAATTTTAAAATGATTTTAAATCGTGCAGTGAACTCAAAAATACTTCCACCTTTTCTCCGTCTTTTCCTGCACAATATGTAAACTTCATCTGCACTTGCTCTGCTTCACTCGCGTCCACAATTCACGTTCATCTGTGTACGCACAAACGATAGTAGTATGCGCGCTATTAGTCTGTATAGATGTGCTTCAACTACATTCAGGGTAATTAATATAAACCACGTACAAACACACACAAAAAACACTAGTAATCAAATCATAATTAAATCAGTAATAGTACTGTGCTTTAAACAAATTAAACTGTATGTTTGTGAGCCCACGTCTGTAGAAGATAAACAGTATATTGGATTTTTTTAACAATTTAGTATTCTACTTTGGAATACTAAAAACACTTTTCCATTCTGCACACTATTGGCACAGAAAGCAGATTCTTATGCAAAATGGGACAGTTTAAGGACAAGCACGTGGCCTGCCGTTTGCAGGTCGTGCTTATAGATATTGAGATTGCAAAACTCTCAACATTTGTGCTCAAGGAACCAAGAGAAACCGTGAAGTAAACCATGGAATACCGAATGAATGTATCAGCGATCAGATTAACAATTAAAGACAGTAGATAATGTATAATGGATAAGGTTTGCTGCTTTGTTTTGACTCGAAAACTATTGACGTTTTACGGTATTCCAGTAATCGAATCCCTGCTTTAGTCACTGCTGCCACCAAGTGGTCATAATCCGGAAATTGGACACTGCGCTTTTTTTGTGAACAGTCGAATGAAAATTAGCTTTGATAGCTTCGTACGAGCAGTAGAGATGGTAAAAGATGGTAATAGTGTACATTTAATAATCACTTCATTTAATAATCACAATTGTTGTTTAAATCTAATGATGGGTCATCCCACCCTCCCACACACTTGTAAAGAAGATTCGTTCTTTAAGTATACTGCCTATGGACAGCTGCCATCCAGTACAGTTTATATTACATATCCGGTTTCCTCCAGTAGCGACTACTACTCCTCACAGACTGAGCGAATTCCCCAACGGACAGGCACTTTGCCAAGGGTGTCCTAGCCCTTTAAGAGACTCTGGGGGAGCGGCGCCTGCGCTCGCTCTGGGTTGATTGGTCACTCTGAATTGCCCGAAGGTGTGAGCGGGATATATACCGGAGATATATATACTGTATGTATATATAATTATAGATATATTATAGAATATATCTATATCTATATCTATGTATATATATATATATATATCTATATATATATATATATATATATATATATATATATATATATATATATATATATATATATATATATTATAGACTGTTTAGCTAAAACAGAATTAGCGGTTATGAGTGTTAAAGATACCTGATGAAAATGTAAAAGGAGCCTACGGATTCAGCTAATTGTGTAAAACAAACTCCACTATTGCGTTTGCCACAATTTTGGCCACTAGGTGGTGCATCAATGAAAAATAAAACAAGATAAAGCAGAAATAGGCCTACATCCCTGTCGTTGGTCATGTAATATCTTAAAATGACGTAGCACTCTTATCTATCAGTGGGGCGGGGAGAGTCTCAGTTAGTCCCCAATACTTATGTTCCCCTTATATCTTGCCATTATAAGCAAATAGGACACCAGCATGATAAAGAATTTAAGTGGAAACGCTTACACCTTTCGATCTGGTTTTACCTCCATTGCATGTTTCTAGTTTGCTACCTATGAATAAGAAAAAAATACTTTAGCTTTGAAAAAAGTGTTTTTGTTTGTTTCTGTAACTGTGTCTTTATTTGTAACCAAATTCTATATTGACTTCCTACATAATGACTTGACGTCCCTCTATATCGAAATCTGATCTTAACAGCAGAGCACGAGGAGCATCATTTTATAAATGCAGCCACCCAATCTGGGCATCCTAGGGAAATTACGCTTATAATATGAAAAATCTGTCCGGGTGGGTTTAAAAACTGTACATGTTGTAACTTAGTTCCTGTTGCCAAAATGTTTCCACGGACGTGGGCCGACGGGCGGCGCATCTCCACCTGGATTCAGCTCAACCGCATCTCGCCCTGCAGGGGTTTCCATCGTGAGTTTGAGACAACTCTTCAGTTTGTGGTACGAGCGCCGACTTCCTGGTACAGGACAATGTGTATTTTCTCCTCGCTTTTGACTGGAAAATGAGTCAAAGAGACGTGACCGCAGAAGATACGCGGGGATGAAACCAGGTAAACCCGGACTTCTTTGTCTGATGTGTATAATAAGATATACAACTTGACAAGCGCAGGTAGTCGTCTGCTACAGAGTGCTGTTTGCTAAGTGGTGCTGCTAGCAACCCAGTTACGCTCCTCAAAGTGGTATCGTCGTTCGGCAGGAGATGCGTGTCTGTTCTCTCTTCCCACGGCTTAATAAGAGATCGAGAGACACTTGTTCGTTTGTTTGTTAATACAGGAAGTAAATACATTTCGCTTAAAACTTTGTTCTTAATTCTTAATTGAGGCCTATCTAGTTTAGCCAAACCCTCGGACGGCCTCCCGCTGAAGACTTGATGTTGACAGACTGGTCATAAACGTCAATAAAGCGTTGCTATTGGATAGAGATCTTTGATTCCGGGCGTTGATTGGCTGCGCCGTACTGTCACTCACGTATTCGGCGTACCTCTCGCCGTGTGTATTTCGCTAGTTACTGAAATAGAAGTGTCGAATGAAAGCAGTCGTGTTTCTGCCAGCAGTTAAAAAAGTTTGTGTGATGTAATAGACTAAAACATTTGTTGAGGTCGGAATCTCATGTATTAATCTGTTTGGCCGGTTATGGCGGACACGTCCCAATGGTTGAGAGAATGCCCATGACTGCGGTGTGCCTCTGGCGTTCTGGTATGTGTAGCCGGTGCGTTTGGATGCTTTCATTGGTAACACTGATTTTGAAGGGAATTTAAAGTTACATTTCGATCTGCATATATTAGAACGATCATTTGCACGCGATGATAATTTGCACCTATCCGTTGCTTTTACGCATGACCACCACCTCGTACGCGCGTACACGCGATAAGCAGCAACGCTGATCGTCGCGTTTCCCGTGCAAGTGTGCACATGCGTGCCACTCACTAGACCTCCCGTTCCAGGATTACCGGTTCGTTAGGCTTTGCTGATTATTACATGAGAAACATCTCTCCTAAATCAAATTCTTTGATCTTAATAAGTCGAAATTTAGGCGAATCACTAAATATACAACCCGATCAAAAATGAGGTAGACTGGGCAAGAGTGGGTCAGCTTCTCCAAAGTGTTTCCAAGCAGGCTACACTCTCAAACACGCAGTTATGTAAGTTTGAAGCGGCATCTAAGTAGCTTTCATGCGTTTACGGTACGCCAATTTATCGATGAAATCACACAGAAAGTATCATTTTAAAGGTGTGCCAGACTACTTGAGCAAAACAGCCATTGCACACTGAGAAAAGTACAGGTTTGCTGCACGGTTGACGCAGACGATAAAATGAGCGGTTCTGGTGTTTTGCTTTCCGTAAGCATACCAGAGTACGCATTCTCAATGCAAAACATGCAGACGATACCTCTTACACCGCTCACTGGTACATTGAATGTTTATTGGGAGCAGTGTAATGTAGTAAAGCGGGAAACACATTGGGGGATCATTTGGTGAGGTAGGGTGGGCTGCTTTGTGCCATAGCAACAGAACAAGGATAGCAGCTGGCACGTTGCTGCACTGGCATGCTAAGCCATACTCGTTTCCCCAGTAAACACTTATATACACCCCATGACCACCATTGCAGTCCCCCCTCCCACCGTCCACCAGAGTGCTCAACTCTGGTCCTGGATGGCCAGACTCCAGCAGGTTGGTGATCACCACGCTAACATCCCCACCACCTGATTCCCAAAGGGATTGTGACAAAGATCATCCTTAAACAGAGCAAGTATCATACCGAACACTTCCATTTAAGATGATCTCGGCACTGCAGATCTTTTGGGGAAAATGGGGCCATAGGCTAATGAGTTAAATCAGGTGCGTCTGAGACCAGCATTCACCAGTGCCTGCTGGACTTGTGCCACAGAGAACTGCAGTTTGACAGCCCTGGCTTAAGCCCGAAACTTCCTTTTGTGTTAGGCTGAAATGAAACTCACAGAGACACACAGCTGCAGTCTTCTGATGTCCTCATGGCCTTCAGACGAATGCCCACAGCCTCTACTGCAGCAAAGGCCCTGGCAGGAAATCTCCGTTTTGGCCTTAAACTAAGATAGAGATTTGGACTCACACACACACACTTTGGGGATTGGAATGTGTGGCAAAGACCAGGTTAGTATCAAGTTCAGCCATCTTCCTGTTTGTAGTGTGGTATCCAAAAGTGTTCTTGTCAGCACAGGGCTGAACATATGGACTTGGTAATCTTAATTTTAAATCTCTTTTCTACCTCCCCCTCATTTTCTTTTTTCCCTATCTCTTTCTCTCTCTCTGAATGTTTTATTTAATCTCCTGCCATCCAGTTTTGTTTCAAATTAGACCAAAATAGACATTTAATTGATATGTGCAGATTCATCTCTACATGGTGTGTGTGAGAGAGGGATGGGAGGAGGGAAGAGAGAGAGAGAGAGAGAGAGAGAGAGAAAACATGGCCAGTCCAGTGGACCTTCACCATATCCTGTTAACCCTCATCAGTATGAGTGGAGCTGCTACTCTTACAGTTATTACTGTTATTACCCTTTACTAGCCTCAGCCTGCTTTTCCGCCCTGGTTCGATTACCCCAATTTGTCACACACACCCGCGCACACACAAAGGGAGAAAGTAATGCTCACAGTGATGATAATGACAGCTCTGTGTGTGTGATGGGGGGAGGCTGGACTATTAGACAACAAAATGAAGCAGCGAGTGGGTCTAGAGTAATGGGGCAGTGTGGTGGGCCAAAGGAGTTCATGCGGTTCACTTAAAATCACAACCTGGACATATTGACCTGGCGTAGATAGAAGACCTCAACGCAGAAAAAGTACTTTCACCATAAAGTCTTCATTGTGCGGAAGGGTTGCTTGCCTGAGCCGTGGGGATTTTTCATGGGCTGTCCATGTTGACCCATTAGTGAGCCTTTATTTCAGTTTCACACTTCAGATGCTCATGGAATTCTGTTCATCTGCTGATTCAACATTGTCTCGTTTCCCTTCAGCATACATCAGTGTTATGTTATTGTTGCTGCATTCAACAGGTTGTGCCTTAATGTAACCCCATCTAATCAATCATGTGGTGATACCAGTGCTTTCATTTTTCAAAGCATTGACTTGAAATCGCGCTGTGGTATTTTCTACCTTGGTACAGCCTCCGTGGCATTTGGTTGTTTTAATCAGTTTCGGCTCAGTGCTGCTGTGCTGTTTGCAGGTCATGAGTGCTTTGAAGAGAACACCTGTGGAGAACAGCCTCACCTGGACCTCACCTGTGTGCAAGAAGCCGGCAACACAGTATGAGTGAGTCCTTACACACGCACACATGCACACACACACACAGAGTGGGATAGGCTTCCTTCTGATTTGGACATATGGCAAAAAAAGTGGTCAGTGTTTTGACCGACAACTCGAACCCAGCAGTGTGTGTGTGTGTGTGTGTGTGTGTGTGTAGGTTTTGGTTTGTGGGTCCGTGTTTGTGTGTGCTCCGTAGTGAATCATCATTTACAGTATAACAGAGGTACAGAGTACCACTGCTGACTGCCACACATCAGTGTGGTAGTGAAATTAAAGGTGGAATAGGCCAGAACAAGATGTATAGTAAGAGCTTGTATTATCAGGGAAGAAGGACTAGGGATCAGAGCTTAGGGAAAGACGTAGAACTTCAATGTTCTTCTAACATTCACAGATAAAGGACAGCTGAGACATCAGACTACTGTAGCCCACAAAAAGAGATTTATGCATTGCAAGTCTGTCCAGCAGAGATCCAGACTGACTTGGGTCTAGCCACGCTACAGCAAATCGCTGGGAGAAACTGGCTCACGCTTCCAAACTCCACACAGCCACAAATGGCATTTTACTGACTAGACTGAGAAATGCTTATTGATATGAAGCATCTGGGCATCAGAGAGTCATCCATAAAGGAATGAACAGGGCTGTTTTGGCTAAGATTTCATCGAATGAACCACTTTCACTGGCAGTGCCAGTACTGATGCCAATATTCTGGAATGACTTCTTTTCAACGAGCACAAATGTTCTGATGTACTGTTGCCTCCTGAGCTATGATCCAGCCAAATGCATAGTTCCCAGTCACAGCAGAGACACAGAGCAAGAGACAAAGAAGTACACTACCTACCTAGAGTCTACCTATAATTCCACAGTAAACTCTGCCTCTAGCCCCCCTCCCTTCCCACTCTGCTTCTACAATGCCCCCATGTCCCATCTGTAATTCTGGCATTGCATCACACACAATAGTCAGCTAACTTACAATCAGTCAGCTAACTTTCAATCATCCATTTGGACTTCTACTGAGGTGCTGTAACCACTATGCAATATATTTATAATGAGATTCCAGGGTACCATTTTGTGAATTTGCTTATGGTGAGATGGGGAGGTTTCCCTGTGGCCTCTTGCAGTGCAGGAATGAGTGGCTATAAGTCGCTGAAAACACCATGTTGCAGATGAATCTGTGTGACACTGCCCAGAGGTCACTCTCGTATCCTCTGATGTTTGTATTGTGTGTGGAGGAACATTGTTGCTAGAGAATTGTTAACTGCTACAACTTACACACATTTTGATGCTTGACCCTGTTTTCTTTGTGTGTGTGTGTGCGCATGTGCGTTAGGTCAAATGCTCCTTCCTCTGAGAACTGATTAAAAACTGTAGCAATTTTATCATCCTTCTTTCCTGTACTGAATCAGAAGAGTTCACTCAGCAATTGGTAATGCTGTGAGCCAGAAGCCCAATATATGTGGCTGTTTATTACTGTGGGACGTTCACATGAACCACAGCTGAAGTGCAAAAAGTTCATTGTTTCTTGATCTGCGTGTACACACAGGTGAACAGTGTACTTTATGGCACCAGGATTGGCTGGCTGGGATTTTGGGTAGAGCTGAGGTGACACCTTTGAAGAGATTGTACTGCTTCCTTCCCAAACACATAAATAATTTTCACACAAGTACGAATTAAAAAACAACCAAAACAAAACACTGCAACAGTGACAGTGGCACAGAAAGATTGAGAATGTAGGAGAAATGTCATTGACCCCTCTGTGTGTGTTCCTAGAAAGTATCTCTACATAATAACTGGTCTCTGTAAAGCTCTTGTTTCTTTGATCTTCAACATCAAATGAACTGAAATAGCCTACTGACCCAAAACAGCAGTTCAACTGAAAAAACCTCCCCTAACTG
The DNA here is from genome assembly GCA_020368025.1 of Brachyhypopomus occidentalis. Taxonomy (NCBI): domain Eukaryota; kingdom Metazoa; phylum Chordata; class Actinopteri; order Gymnotiformes; family Hypopomidae; genus Brachyhypopomus; species Brachyhypopomus occidentalis. The sequence goes on from JAGXOD010000020.1 coordinate 5,658,396, forward strand.
AAATAGCTGCCATTTGCACATATGGGGAGGTGTGTGTGTCAGGGTGGAAAAAGTTAAGAATATTATAATTGTCAGGTTAAGTCAAAATGTTACTAAAAGTTGCTTGCTAGCTATCCTAGCTGACTAGTAACAGAATCGATATTTTTGGTATTGGTGAGCATTTGCATATAATTTTAATTTCTTTTACCGAGTAACTAGATCAGTAGAGGACTGAGAACTTAAAAACAACTTGCTCATGTTATCCAAGTAAAGCTAGGACAGTTAGCTTGCTAGATAAGGTAATCGTACAAATGATTTAGCTAGCTAAATCTAAAATAGGCTACTGTTTATTTCTCATTGGCTGGGTTTGATCACGTTGTGACTTTCAGATTTTTGTGATTAGTCATTACTGATGACTGGTAAAATGTTGCTTTTTCATGTAAAATGTTGGTCACTCATAAATTAATTTATATAAATGCATTTACTCGTATGTTAGTCGTTTAGAAACGATGTCTAGTGAAACATTTTGCTACTATCAGATTTGACAAGAAAAATCTGCTCAGTTGATTTGCTCATCTCATTTTAACTCAGCATCATGACATCTTAATGTCCCTTAAAGTCTATCATTTGATATTTATGTCGACTTGAATGAAATGAAATGACCCTTGACACTTGTTGGAATAAGTATTTGACTGTTTATAAACAGCGTTTATAACTGTTATGTACATTTAAGTCAGTTGTCCTGAAGGACTTATTTATCTAGTGTCAACCACAAAAAGGTGTTATTATTGCAGATTGTAATTTCAGCCAAAAGCAGGAATTCCTCTCGCCATTTGCAGTTAAGTTTGAATACCCATGTTTTAAAATTATACTTAAGTATTTTAATGAAGAACTTTCTGGCCTGGATGTCTGTGTGGGTAGTTGCATAGTTGTTTGTATTGGACAGTACTGTTTGTTACACTGTGTATGTGTGTAGTTAATTATCGTAATTACCCCCTGCTCTGAGCCCTGGGAGAGCAAAGGCCTAACAAGCATGAGCTAATTACCCTGCCTTGACTCATCCTGCTTTCCTGATGGACAGGTTTCTCGGTCATTTTATGTGGAGTGAGGGAGGGAGCAAGTGATCGAGTGAAACAGAAGAACCTTTACTGGCGAATATTCTGATTCTGGTGAATGAATGTAGTTTCAGCTTCCATTGTAGGATGGCAGACTCGCTGGTGAAGTGTTGATGAAAGAGGGGTTTCATCAGTGGAGAGGGGTTTGGCTACTGTCTTCAGTGATCTCTCCCAGAGAAGGAAAGATCAAATAAATATTAACATTAACAAAATGGATAGAGAAATTCTTATAATAATGTTTATTACCCTTTCAAACACCATAATAAACATGGATAAAAATAAGTTAAATAAACATGGATAAAATAATAAAAATAGCCATGGGTCTGTACTGCTATTACTCTGGATGGGCTCTCTCTATGAACTGTGTGTCATTTTACTTAAACAGGTAAATGTTTTGCTTTGTGCATGTGTGCCTGTTGTGGTGTGTATAAATACAGATTATGTGCAGCAGTTTCTTCTGGTATAAACAGTGCTGTAGAAAAGTAGCTTTATCTCTTGTTTACACACACACACTCACTCTGTCTCTCTGCTACTTCAGTATTATGGCACAAACAGTATAGGTGGAAGGAGTGAACAGATAAGGGCACTTCCATTGCTTCCGTTGTTGTGGCTTACTGCACCTGTGAGAAATAGGCTGTGTGTGGACGCTACCCTAAAGTAACCGCACGACTCCTAAACGAATGACACACGTGGCTGCGTGTAAAGTCCATATGTCCCTCATGTCTCGGGTCTCTCCATATGTCTACATGATTCTACGACAGTGAAATTTCTGCCAAGAGCAGAAAGTATTGGTCGTCTTTTATTTTGGTTTCGATTGGCAAAGGTGGTCAGGGCCATTGTGCTGCCCCCTGGTGGACCCAGCAGCACTGCTCATCTGACCCAGTTCTGAAATCTGTTCACTACTTCGATCATTTCTACAATGCATTCTTGTTTTCTGTCTCCTCATTGTCAGATATTCTCAGGCTTCATTTTGGAGATGACTTGCTCTTCAAGTTATTCTTTTGCAACTCCACATTCACACATTGAGCAAGTAGCTGTGGCTCTCTAAATGCAAAATTCTTCCCCTCTCTCTCTTTTCCTCCAAATTGCACTGCTCTCAGTACCCCCACCACAAAAGTGTGTGTGTGTGTGAGGGAGAGATGGATGTATGGATGCAGGAAGGAAGCTACTCAGCAATATAATTGCATTTCACAGTAAACAGTGGAACTAGGGGAAATGGGCCCACTGGCCTGTTTTTACACACACACACACACCCCTGCTTTCTTTCTTGCTCGCCAGTCACTATAGCTTTTTTAAATGACTTCCTATTGAAAGACTGTATCTACACAAGGGTAGAGTGTATCTACACACAGGTACAGTACACTATCCCACTGAGCCTCCCTCATTGCTAATTTCACCTGCCTTGCCAGATGTTCTACAGATGAGATTAATCACAGTTCTGAGCTGCACAGATGGACATTGAGTTATTTATTGAGATTTTATTCTAGTCTTGGTTCCCCACACAGACCCAGACACACAATATGGAGGGGTCCATTAAACTACATATTATTGTGGCTAAGAGTGCTGCGCTGTAACAGTATTATTACCGTAACCTGTTGGTTACTGAAAGGTTGCAGTAGCAGGGGGGCTTTTGGTGTAGGCAGAGCAGTACTGTTACAGAGCAGCTATAACTGTGCCCACATTCAGTCCACACAAATCACAAAAACACAAATCACTCTCAGACATAAGTGCACTGCTGCTGGATAGAAGATTAATGTTTTCATAAATTTCCCTTGCTCCCCTGAGTTTGTAAACGTCCCAACAGGTCAATGAAAAAAGCGGCATATTTTTTAGCCATAGAGAGAAAAGGAGCATCTCCACTTCAGCCTAGGAGTTTCATTGGTCATTGTTTACTTTATCATATCCCAGTGACCAATGAGTGCTGCCTGATGGGTTGCTGTGGCAACACAGGCCTGCTCTGTCAGCCATGTTGGCAGACCATTGTTTTAATGTTTGGCCTGCACCGATTGTAAGAGAAGTTCTAGCATAAATGTAATCACAACAACAATGAACATACTGAAACTGACATTGATCCAGGAATTGTAGTGGTAGGTTGGAACATCTAGACAGGAAATAAAGGTAGCAAACAGGAAGTGACACCGGGAACTTCTGTTACCCTATTTCACTATCTACTTCCACAGATATCTTAATCTCTGCCCTCCTATCTGCCTCTCTCCGTCTCTTTTTCCAAAAGCACTATGCCAGAGAGTGAATAAGTAATGGAAGAGAACTTCGTGCTGTAATCCTCTAAACATGGTTTTTGATATATGCTTTTAATTTTAGACCTGCTTTTACATGCGCAGAACGCAGCTAGGCTAGCTGATTCTGCATACCCATCAAATGACCATGTAGGACACCATCTTGCTTTACTGACAATGGCCAGATCTAATGTGATGAAGCCAGTCATGCCCTAACACAGTTATCAGTCTCCCTGTATTAATACTCTAAAGTGCGCCTATCTAGAGCTGCTGCACTGGAAAATGGCCTCTAATCATTCCCAGGACTCATCTGAGACTATGTTTCCTCTGCATTGTGCATACATATTATTGAAAGGTCCCTGTCATGTAAAACTGCATTTACCTCACTTAACTCACTTTAGTACACAATATGTAAATGTTGTTAAAGTTTCAAAACTCCTCTAGTCCATACAGTCTGTATATAGAATCTTTTTTTGTTTTGGTGTCATCCCCTGAGTGTATTTTGAGGCCCGATACAGACGAGGCAGTCATCTGAAGGAGAGCTTCTTTATCTTCCATCCATGTTGAAGCCACACTAACAAACCGCCTGTTGAAATGTTAAATGTTCAAGAGAGATTGGAAAATACCCATGTAAAAATGTATTTATATTCTTGGTACATAAAGCCACACAAACATTGTAAAGCGCACATGAAGGAAAGATATAAAAGAAAAAATGTTTAGGATACAGACCCAGAGCACGCTGGGATACCTCGGGAGCACAGCCCCTGGACTCGGACTAATAGCTGTGGCAAAACAAAAGAGAAACCGGTGAGTGACATTCAGAAAGAAAAGGGAAGCCCAGCATCCTGGAGCGAGGGAGGAAGAAGAGAGCGAGAGAAAGAGAGCGTGAGACGGCCCTTGCTGAGGGTGGGGGGGGCAAGAGCTCTCAAAGGCCTGCATTCATGCAGCTTTGGCTAAAATTAGCTGCCAGCTCCCAACACTGAAACAGGAGTGCAGTCTCGTATTTTCCTGGAATACACGGATCGTACCGTTTCCTTCAGTGTCTCTTTTCTTTTTACTTCGTACAGTGTTTGGTCTCCGAAACTCTGTTTGAAATGCACTTTCAAAGCCTCAGTCAGGAAAGTGCACCGTAGTCATGCTGGTGAGCTTTCTGTGCTTACACAGGGTGCTAAACGGTAGTGCGGTCGTGAACGTGTGCAGCCGTAGACTGGAGTGTTGGTATGTTCAGAAAGATCAATTTGTCAGAAGAAAGTATAACACAATTATACACCAACAATCATGTATGCTTAACCGGCACATACTCTTAATCAACCATATCCTGTACGTAATGTATTCCAAACCTTAACCAGTTGTACCCAATAAATAATTACCCCAATATTAACCATCTGTATCCGATATATAATCTACATCAAACTTATCCAACCATACTAAATTTATGCCTAAATATATTCTACTCTACCCTTAATATAATCGTCCCTAACCTTAACCAACTGTAACCAACATTTAACTTGACCGTACTGTACATTACTTACCCATCAGTCAAGACAAAATAATTGCCCAAACCATCCTTTCTGGCCATATAATCAATCATCTTTTTTTTTCATACAAACTTGTGTTTAATAGAGTTTAAGACTCACAAAGAGGTGGAGATATCAAGGTAGTTTGTCAGCTTCCTCTCAGTAATTCAAATGCCATTGCTTGCCAAAGATTCTCCCAGATTATTAGGCTTTGGGGCACAGTACTTCATTTCTCTTGTTTCCCCTGTAATGAAGCGGTTATTGTGGGTTGTGATGAAGTATACTTAAGTCATCAATTTCCAATCAGTCTAGCACCATCCTCAGAAAGCCTCCCACTAATATTGCCCTGTCTCGTTAACCCTGTGTCAGTGCAACCGTGGCTTATCTTGGAGACCGAAAATCATTGCTGTAATTAGGAATCTTTATCCCTGCACTTAAGATCTTTATCCTCTTGTCTTTATCTCCTCTTTTCTTCTACTCCAACATCTGCATCTTTTTCTTATTTCATTCATTAGAACCTAGACTATGTGTCTTGTAACCTTACATTGGATATATTTGTGACTGAGAGGACAGTGGATTATGAGAATATGATACGGTGTCTTTTAAAAAGAATACATTTGCAGGTTATTTGAAACTTTTAAATTTTGGCTCTGGTTTGATTTTCAGAAAAAAAAAAACAGATGACAAGGGCTGTGTTATTAAAACCGTTGATAAACTGTCAATCTGTCTTCCAAGTCCGTAGCAGGGTTTCAAGGTGCCTCTGAACCCTGCACAACCGAGTGCTTCCTAACCCCAACGCATCCAGGTAAAATCATTAGCTGTTAGAAAAAGAAAAGTACTGAACAGTGCATGTTGGGAGTTCGATGCCCCAGTGTTGGCGCAGGTAAAAGGGCAACACTGCGCTCTTGTAGCGCTGCCATTCGAGGTCTCTGCTGCGGAGAGACCCTACAGGTGACCTCCTGTTCCCGCTGCCTCTCCAGCTCAGTGGCTGCGTGGGCTGTGTGGGGTCGTGGCGCGGGGTCACTCCGGGTGAACCTGCACAGGCGCCTCCCCACTGCACATGCTCAGTTACGTTCAGTGTTTTTATGGCACAGGGCGCGGGGTTGGTGAAGACTCAGGTTTCAAGAGCACCAGGAAATGAGGTGCTAGGGTTTTTTTTTTGTTTGTTTTTTGTAGGATTTCAGGGCTGTAAGCTTTGCAGGAAGATTAGTGTTGCGGGAATGTCATTCCAGAGGGGAGGAGAATAATGACTTTTGGAGTAAGATTGATTATGGACCGTGGATTCCTGTGCAGTACACCCACACACAGACCCACAACCCCACCTGACAAAGTATTGTCTCTGAGTCATGAGAGCACACTGTCCTTGAAAGATAATTGCCTGCAATAAAAGGAAAAAGAAGAATTGTGTGCTGTAATTAGGATTTGCGCAAAGGGTAGTGTGCATATGTGCGAAAATGTGCAAACGCATGCTTGTAGGTTTGCATGCACGTGAGTCTGTCTCACATGGTTTATCAGGGTCTAGGTGTGTTTTCCGGTTTCTGTTTGTATGCGTGCACACATGTATGTCTATTGGCTGTGAGATTGGTTCGTGTCCAGTGGCTGTTTACAGTTGGCACGTTCTGGATTCTCAGAAAGGGAACAAGCTATTGCAGCGTGTTGGCATAGAAGTTTCAGAATGCTCAGCTTGGTCTGATTGCCAGTGTAATAAGCAAGAGAGAGTGTCCCTCATGGCCCCAACCCCCTACACCCCATCTCATACGCATTCCAATAGATCAGAGAGGGATCTCAGCGGGAAACGTCATTAAATGTAGCATGCCACAGCCACAAATGCCATCATCTGGTGGGCTTGGTGGAAGAGGAAGAGCAAGTTGAGCATCGATCGCTGTGTGTGAGTGTGAGAGAGTGGGTGCAAGTGTGTGTGTGTGAGTACATTGGTAGTGGACCTGCAGGTTTCCAAAGCTTTGTAGAATAAGAAAAGAAAAAGAATACGTTTCTGAGACCATGTGTATGAAAGACACCCTGATATATTTCAGTCTCTGAGGGGTAAAAGACCTTCACTCGCTTAAGACACCTAGACCTAAACACAAATGAGAGACAGAGAGGCAATGAGAGGGTAGGCTTAAAGAAACAAGATAGCCAGAAAGAAAGAAAGAAAGAGAGAGAAAGATATGGGAGAAACCTAGAGAGAGGGGGGTGTGGAGAGGGAGGTAGAGAGCGAATGAGAAGGAACACGTCTGCCTCTGTGCAGTGTGCCACTAGCGCCGAGAAGAAGGCAGCAGTGTGTGTGAGAGCAGAGGAAGACCGGACGTGTGCTGTCTGATTCGCTAGCCCGTGCTGGGAAAACCGCGTGCCAGCCATGGTGGTTGTGGGGGTTTCGAATCAGATACATTACTGAGATTTGCTCCCCGCTGAAGCCGTTGGGGGGGTGAAACGAGGACACGATGTGCATCCAAAGTCGAGATGAGCTGGATGAACTTTGGGTGTGGACTGATTGACCTTCAGCGGGCATCAACTGATTTGGAAGACTGGAACGTATCGGAGATGTTTGTTCTGGTGCAAAATTGAATGGCACAAGTTAAGCAGGACTGTAGGAACTAATGGTCACACTTGAGGCATGGTGTGTGTGTGTGTGTTTGACAATGTTGGAAGCTTTAAAGAATCAGCATTGAGGCTTGGACTTCTCCAACATGTGTGTGTCTATGTAGCTGTGTGTGTGATGTCTGGCTCAGTGTCTTGTTGGGATGAGGCCACTGGGGGCTCCGTGGACGACCCCTGCCCCACCCTTCACGTGCCTCACCCTTGACTGCCCATTACTCCACCCTTGACTCCACCCTCAGCTGACCATGCAGGTTCTTCAAGTTGTCAAAGAGCTGGTGTCTCCATCTCGCCGCCGAGCTGGCTTCAGGTTCACAGGTGCGTGGATGAGTGTGTGTGTGCGGGCGTGTGTGTGCGCGCGTGTGTGTGCGCGCGTGTGTGTGCGCGCGTGTGTGTGTGCGCTCTTACCTCTAATGTTTATGGAGAACACTAAAGTGAGTATGTTTGAGAAAGGATGAGAGAGAGAGAGAGACACACATCTTCCTGTCTTGGCAGTAGTTTTTTTTTTTAGCATGATGAGCTGCAATTATTTCAGTGATTTCACGCTTGTTAACACCCATCGGGTGCAAAGACTTCATATGTCAGTGTGTGCATAAGAGAGTGAGAAAAGAGTGAAAACTAATAAGAGATTTGATGTGCATGCTTAGGAAGACTTATCCAGTTGAGTGTGTGGAGATAGAAAGTCTGCTATTATGTACTAAACCAGACATAGTTCTGCTTTCGATTTTAAAACTGATTTTAATCTCTGTAAATTAGTCTGCGTTATTGACTGATGTTTCTTGAGAAGTCTCCTGCCGCAGATCAATAGAGGTTAAAAGAGACCACCTGGATTACATAGGTCACGTATACACACGCGCGCGCACAAACCCGTAGAAAGGCTCAATTATTTGCTGCAGGGTCTTTTATCAAAAGAATGTTATGTGCAAAAAGAAGCGGGTGTGTACGCACTTTGGATGGTCCTGCTTTTAATCTTGATTGCTGTCTTTCGTTTTCTCCTTCCTCCTTCTCGTGCCTTACATGCACTTTTGGCAAGCGAAACGCCAAATTACACCTTATAGAAACATTAAGCGCGCGATGACGCTCTGTGTAATTATGCGCGCCATTGTCTCCGGTGCACAAATATGAACACAGCGTGCCGCAGTAATAAAACAAAGTAAGCATGGGGTGCTGATAGCATCGTATTATGTCAGAAATGTCTAATATATTATCAGTGGATATTTGAAATTACGTTTAGCGCTGATAACGACGCCTAAGTGTTGCCCGTGAGTCTTATGAAAAAAGCAATGAAAGGCTTTTGATGGATCTATCTACCAGCAGAACTTCCAAAACGTCAGTGTCTTCGTCTTTTATTTTTGGATAGACGTTAAAATATCGTTTCTTGGTCTGGAATTCCAGCAGCCTCGCGCGGAAACTTCCGCTTCTAGCTGTTGTTTGGGTTCAGGACTGAGGGAACACTGGTGCTGGTTCGTGCGTTGCTGACGAAATGAGGTAGCTTGACATTCTCTGGTTAATGTGGTAATACGAGTTCTAGTGTGGGTTAATTATTCACCAAGCCCTCTTCCTCCTCTCTCTCCCGCTTTTGATTGCTCGGTCACAGCCTCATAATGGATCTTCTCTCTCTGTCTCTGGTCCCACCAGACTTATTTTACCCACATCTGGTTACATTATTGAAATGATGCACCATCAAGGCCATCGGCTAAAATAAATGAATACATTTTAAAAAAGTTTTTTTCTTAAGTTGGGGATTTTTCTTAATGCCCAAAATTGCCTAACCAGAGCATGTAATAGGTAAAGCCCATGGCAGAAAGTTAGGGTGCTGCATCTTTCAGCAGCTCTGAGGAGGGTAAAGCAGTTTTATAGACTCTTGTGTTAGTAGTGTGTTTGTTTGTATGTGTGTGTGCGCGCGCGCGCATGTGTCCGCACGTGTGCGCGAGAGCGTGAAGGAGGCGGGGTATATTGTAGACTTCGCTGTTCTATTGCAAGAATGCCCTGTACCCAATCATAGGACCAGGCAACATACTGATCCAAAGAAGGGGAATCAGTAATACGATATTACACTATTATTGTTATGAATTTTGTATGTTGTAACTGTAATAAGCCATATAGCCTCCGAAGGCTCTATTAATGCCCTCAAATGTATTTATTTTTTGCCTGGTTCTAATGATTTTTGTGAAAAATCTATTTTTGTTGGACATAGAAATTGCCTATGCACTGACCACGAAAGTCTTTTTCATATACTTTTTCAGATAACTCTTCCTGTAAAATCAGAAGCTTTAAAAGCTTTAAAACTGTTCTGATATGAGCCCAAAATCATATTATAGTATTACTGATGCAGTGGGGCTAAGGAGTGGGGCTACAGGTACTTTGTAATCTCTTTTGCTCTGATTTTAATAGGCTTTCCTAAATATTGGGGAAGAATTCAGAAAATTCACAATGAGAATGTTCGGTCTTGAAACTGTGAGATTAGCACAGGAGACTTGCCCGTGTACCTTATCACAACATGTTTTATTTACATTCTTTAATTAAGGTGTGTGTGTGTGTGTGTGTGAGAGAGAGAGAGAGAGAGAGAGACTGAATAGCAGCTCTTGGTTGTAATTGTGATTGTGGTGTTAGTAAAGGGTGTGTGTTAGAGAGAGAGTAGCAGTTCTTGTTTGCTAGGCAAGCTGGTATGTAGCGTGTGTGTGCGCGCGTGTGTGTATGAGTGTGAGTTAGGCAGACTGGTATGTAGTGTGTGGGTCTGTACACTGACGTCTCTGAAGACAACAAACAACTGTATTGTTGGAGTCTCCCTCTATTGGTCTTTTCTTCTCTCTCTCTGTCTCCTCTTTCTCATCCCTCTCTTTTGTTTATCAGTTGCTGGACAGTTATGGGAATCGTGATATTTTTCTCTAAACCTTAGACTCTAGAATCCCTACTTGAATGAAACAACTAAACTTAATGAGGATGACTGAAATACTCTCTTAGAAAGTGTTCAGCAGATTATGAAGGTGAGGTAACGGTAGTGTGTGTGCATTTAACACTCATGAGGACTGAAAGGCAGAGTCTTACTGAGGAGGGACAGCGAGAGGGGGAACAAGGTAAGGGATGATGTTGTCATTGGCCTTTTAAAAGATCGATACGAAAGACTTCAAAGATCAATGTTGTGACATCATAGTGACTTCAGTTGTGTTTTGAGATCTGGAACTATACTGCCATATGGGGTCGGGATTTACAATGTGGATTTTATATCTCACGGCTTTTATTAACAAGTGTGGGTGTTTGAATATGAATGCGATATGTAGCTGTTGGATTTTTACCTGTTTTGCGTGTCTGTGCAAGATTTGTAGACAGCGTTGTGATGGCAGGAGTGGGACAGGTCTTTGTTTAGTCCTTGAGCTGTCTGCCCCTGTTCTTGTCCCTTTGTTGCTTCTCTCTCAGCAAGTCTTAAAATGAAAGTCAATAACATTCCCAGAGTGTCAGTACAGAATCTGATGAGGAATTTCAGTGAGTGTAGCATGTTCTAGGCCCTGATTTCCAGTTCAGAGCAAAAACAATGTTAGTTGGGTCCAGAGTGGCAGATCTAGGTCAAAACCTTGCTGTGTAAGAAGCTAGGTCTCTGACTTAAGACCGATGATGGTTAGTGGAATTGAAAGATTAATAAACTAGCTCTAGATCTTAATCCAAGATTCAAGATTTGGCTTCAAAAGCTAATCCATCAACTTGTGAATTGGAACTCGCCTGATGCTAATAGCTGTGCGCGCTCATGTGTGCGTGTAATAGAGAGCACACACGCTGCTGGGTAAAATTAGAAGGGGCCAGGGATCTGAAAGTGGCGATTAAAATAGCTCCAGAATGCCTCGCTGTTTTGCCTCCTCCGAGCATGTTTAATTCTTTTGTTTGCAAGTGTCACCGTGTCGGTGTGTGTGCGCATGTGGGTTAAGTCTGTCTGTGTCTGACGGCATGCGCATGCATTTGTTTGTGTGTGTGTGTGTGTGTGTGTGTGTGCGCGTGTTCGCACACACATTTGAATGGAGCGAGTACAAGCTGGATTGCACTCGAGGTGAAGTGTCCGTATGAACAGAGGATGCTCAGTCTTTCACTGAAGCCCCAAGACTGACCATCCTGCCATCTTGCCATCCTGCCAGCCTGGCAGTCACTCTAGCACTGTAGGGCTTTACTGTTACTAAGGAAGTGTCGGGCTGTTCCGCGTCGTGCCTGACCCCTGGGACTCGTTATAGTTTTGTTTTCCACGTGTTCGTGGTGGTGATGGGTTCTCATTAGTTACTGGGATGTCTTGCACAGAGTGGCCACTTCACTGGAGACACCCATCTAGTAGCACAGTGGACCTCCGTTAGCCTTCAGAGCCGCTGGTGCATAAATTCCATGTTCTGTTGAAATCATTCTGAAATCTTGACCCTTGCGGATAAGATTGCATCTCACAGCAAATTAGGTGGAGGTACTGACTTGCTGTGAGTAGGCCATTCTACCTCATCCCGGAGATGCTCTACAGGATTAAGATCTGGGGTTTCTGAAGGCCAGGGGTGAAATCCCTGTCATTCACTGACACTGTTCCTGGAACTGACTTATGGCCCTCGTGGCATGTTGCATTGTCCTGACGCCATAGGGTAAACCACTGGAAGGATGAGCCTGGCCAGTCACAATGCCTAGGTGAGACAAACGTCCATCATTACATACATTGTTGCCAAAATCCATTGTCACCCATCCAAATGATCGGAATCAGGTGTTCCAATCACTTCCATGGCCACAGGTTTATAAAATTAAGCACCTAGGCATGCAGACTGTTTTTACAAACATTTGTGAAAGAATGGGTCGCTCTCAGAAGCTCAGTGAATTCCGGCATGGAACTGTGATAAGGATGCCACCTGTGCAACAAATCCAGTCGTGAAATTTCCTCGCTCCTAAATATTCCACAGTCAAGTTTCAGCTGTATTATAATAAAATGGAAGTGTTTGGGAATGACAGCAACTCAGCTTCAAAGTGGTAGGCCACGTAAACTGACGGAGCGGGGTCAGCAGATGCTGAAGCGCATAGTGCGAAGAGGTCGGCAACTTTTAACTTTTAGAGTCAATTACTGCAGACATCCAAACTTCATGTGGTCTTCAGATAAGCTCCAGAACAGTGCGCAGAGAGCTTCATGGAATGGGTTTCCATGGTCGAGCAGCTGCATCCAAGCCATACATCACCAAGTGCAATGCAAAGCGTTGGATGCAGTGGTGTAAAGCACGCCGCCACTGGACTGTAGAGCAGTGGAGGCGCATTCTGTGGAGTGACGAATCGCTCTTCTCCATCTGGCCATCTGATGAATGAGTCTGGGTCTGGCGGTTGCCAGGAGAACTGTACTTGTCTGACTGCATTGTGCCAAGTGTAAAGTTTGGTGGAGGGGGGATTAGTTCCAGTGAAAGGAACACTGAATGCTTCAGCATACCAAGACATTTTGGACAATTCCGTGCTCCCAACTTTGTGGGAACTGTTTGGAGCTGGCCCTTTCCAACATGACTGTGCACCAGTGTACAAAGCAAGGTTCATAAAGACATGGATGGCAGAGTCTGGTGTGGATGAACTTGACTGGCCTGCAGACCTGACCTCAACCCGATACAACACCTTTGGGAAGAATTACAGCGGAAACTGAGAGCCAGGCCTTCTTGTCCAACATCGGTATGTGACCTCACAAATGCACTTCTGGAACAATGGTCAGAAATCCCCATAAACATACTCCTAAACCTTGTGGACAGCCTTCCCAGAAGAGTTGAAGCTGTTCTAGCTGCAAAGGGTGCACCAACGTCATATTGAACCCTATGGATTAGGAATGGAATGTAACTTAAGGTCAAATGTGAGTCAAGGAAGGTGAGCGAATACTTTTGGCAATATAGTGTATCAGAGGACCCAGGAATACATTCCTTATAACATTAGTCCACCGGGTTCATTGAATAATGCTGTCTGTGAAGTTCTGATCGTCCCATCAGTGTGGTGCAACAGAAACCTGGAGTCATCTGACCAGATGAATTTGTAGTTTGGTGATCCATGTTTTGTGCTCTTTTGCCCATCAGAGTCTTGTCTTTCTGTTTCGATTAGAGACTCTTGACACTGTTGCACGACAAAAACCCAACTAGTCCATCATTCAAAATCCCACAGTTTGCTCGATTCTGAAACCGATCCACAGAAATGTCAATCACCTGATTTTATGCTACACTCCAGGATCATGTGACTTACTTTCATACAGGAAACTTTAATTGTCAATTGGGTGGATGGGTGGATGGATGGATGGACAGACTGCAGTATAATGTAATTTGCTTGTTTACTTCCTGTTAACTCTCATGCACGCAACCTCACCCTCCCTCAAGACATGTAAGTGTACAGATTAGATTAGATTCAACTTTGTCATTGCACACTGGCAACGGAAAATGCGTTCCTCTGAGGCCTCTGTGTGCACCGCGATCCCAGAGCGGCCGTGGTTCAGAATACTGCTTCCGGGTTAAGTCTATGGTACTCACTCCAGTGGCGTTCATGCACCTTGCCTGTTCTCTGCAAAATCTACTGCACACTTCAAGTACAGATTTCTGCCTCTGGCATTTTTGGCGGACATCCATTTTTGGCGGATGGTCAAGCCATCTCCATACCTCATATTTTGCTAACACGCCTGAGAACCCACCGTGCAACATCCTTGTTTGGATTACAAACATATTTTGATATATTGTAATGGTATTATTTACATTTTTAGGATTTTGGACTATATATTGATTGAAATAATGAGTGTGTCATTTTTAAAAACCATTTGTCGATTTGTCTACCATGGGTGAGTCATGTTATGAATGAAAATAAGTAATAAACACCAGGTAAATAAAGGTAAATAAACACCAGGGTATAAAATGAATGTGCTACTTTTAGGGTGGGTGGTGAGAAGCATTATCTCGAGACCCATCCAGGAGTTAAAGATACACACTGTAAGCGTAGTGATAAAGGTCCACTGGAATAGTGGGCCCAGTCGGTCGTTACGACACATACTTTTGTCGTGATAATGATATGATTGTCATGATTACGACGACTCTGGTCGCTGCATGCAGCCAAAGCAGCATGCGTGTTGGATCATTTGGAATTGTTTGGACTGTTTTTAGTTTTTCTTTTTTTTACGTGTCCAAAACGGTACAGGACACATTCAGATATCGTGAACGTTGATGACCAAGATCTGAGTTATCTCTGCGGCAGCTCTGACCACAGTGACTAACAAGGCAGAGCATTTAGTAAGCGGCCCGTGCTGAACCTTCTTCATGTGGTAAATGTTATTGAAACAATTACTGTCCACACTGACAACCATCTGACCTTATAGTGGGAAAAACGAGCTTCTCTCCGTCTGAAGTTTAGCCATACTTCAGGTTTTCTGTCTGCCTGCAGCCCTGTGGAGTATGCTTCTCCTCACCCTGTAGGCCCTATTTCACTAGCAGGACCATTCTGTGCAACTTACACTCATGTTTCTGTCTGTCTGAACTCCCTGTGTGCCTGACCTCATTTCACTCATTCACTTTTTGACTGATGTTCGTCATTAGCCAGTAAACAGTTTGGCCCACCAGCTATATAGAAGGGGTTCATCAACTTGGTGTGACCGTGTCAGGTTTGTCAGAATAGTGCGATCGAAATGCTCACTGACTGATGCAACTCACTCATTAGGGCAGTGTGGCAGTAGGCGTGCATAACTCTGTTACCCCGGAGACCAGACAGAGAGGTGAGACAAACACCAGCCTGCATAAGGAGTTCATTATGTGGTTGGGGTGAACGGCTAATGGCTAACACGAGCACAGCTAGGCTGGTTCTTTAAACCTCTAAACCTGTTCACATAGAGTCCGGGGAGTGAGTGTAGAGTCCGGGGAGAGTGAGTGTAGAGTACGAGTGAGTGTAGAGTAGGGAGTGTGAGTGCTAAATGCAAAGAGAAAAAACACTAAAGCCATAAACACTGAAGGCCGGGGCCAACTTCCACAGAGTCACTCACCCTCACCATGGAAACGCTTCTCTGCTTCTGTTCTTTTCTTCTCCTCATGCACTCTTCTCATCTTTTCTCTCCTCTCCTCAGAGTCTTTGCATGTCTGTCTGTCTGTCTGTCTGTCTGTCTGTCTGTCTGTCTGCGTGTCTGTCTGCGTGTCTGTCTGTATCTTTGTCTGTCTGTGTGTTTGTCTGCGTGTCTGTCTGCATATCATGGTTTCTCACATGTACCATTATACCAGTCCATTTCTCCAGTGAGCCCTTCTCTTTATATGACGCTGAAGAATTGTGGGAGTTTTAACCGGGTGACTAGCGTCAGATGGTTTCCTAGCTGAGTGTGTGTGTTAACTTTATGGGTCCAGACGCCTTCTGTTCACACAGACCACAGCAGAGGTTGGCCTGACCTCCACCAGCTTCCGCTGTTAGCCACCAGCGTGAAGGAAATGAAAACGAACTGAGCATGGAGAAATGACAGCTAATGACTGGGTTATTCAGTAGAGTCACTTTAAAACACACACACACACTCGCAAATTCTCCTTAATCTAATTACTGCAACCATAGCCACCATACACATCCTCTCTAATAAACATATGAACCAGCTGGCTGTGTGTGTGTGTGTGTGTGTGTGTGTGTGTGAGAAACATGACACGTGAATAGCTAAGCAGCTCACAAAGCAGCAGTGATGGCAAATGGGTTTTGAATAGATTGAGCCTGTGATTGTAAAATTATTCTTGTTTCTTCCCCATCTCTCTCACTCCCCATCCCCCCATCCCCCGGTCCAGCGTCTGATACAGACCAGGATGCTGCGGTGAAGTTGGACCAGGAGAGGGCTGAGATCGTTGACAGATATGACCAGGTGAGGCGTGAGAACCTGAACAACCTGTCATCAGGCTGTTTAACTTGCAGTCACAAAGAACATTTCAGTGGTGAAACGTTAGATTTGGATTTCAACTACACAAGTGAAAATGAGTAGAATGGGCCAAATATAGAGCCTTAACTTAACCAGGTAAATCTCTTCCTATCCAAAATGTGTTTTCTATGCCTTTTTGAGGGGAGTCAGGGATTTAGCAGCAGAAAGGACATTTGAGACAGTAGCAACCATATAATTACCAGGTGATGTGTATCAACCTCTCTAGCTGGAACACATGCAGTTCAGTTTAGCTTTTATTGCTAATGTATTAGCTTGTAAAGTGCCTCATTGTCCACCTCATTGTCCACATTTTGATATATTCAACCTTCATCTTAAAGTGGATTCACCAGATTTTTTTTCTCATCAATCTACACACAGCACTCCATAATGACAAAACCAAACATGCTTTGTACGTGTATTACAAATATCAAACTGAAATCTACGTGTATTACAAATATCAAACTGAAATCTATCTATCTAACTGCCCATTGACCTTCTGTCAGTTGTCCTTGACATGCACATGCAGTCTCAGTGGAGTCCACCTGGATCTATTTGAATTGGTGTATGTCTGAGGGAAAATCAAGCCACGAGGTGAAGAGAATTGTCTGTGGACCTGCGAGACTGGGCTGTGGTGGAATGTTCACTCGGAGGAGGATACAGCATCTCTTCCCAAGAGCACATTAACCTCCATCATGCTCAAAAGCAAAATGTTTGGAACAAACAGCAGCCTTTCTAGATTTGTGCCTTGGTTAGACAGGTTAGACATTGAGTTTGCCAAAAGGCACTTGAAAAACCTTGAACAAGCTTGATCCTCTGGTTTGAAGAAACAAAAGTTGAACTATTTTACCACAATCTCCAATGGCCTAGATGGTATTAATGAACATCACCTCATTTATACCTTGGTGGCAACGTGCTGTCGACCCGGTTTTCTGTGATAGGAACTAGGAAACTAGTCAGGATGGAGAGGAAAGATTGAGGCAGGAAAATGTAAAGCAATCCTGAGCAATTTCTGAGAGTGTCCGAGATCTCCATTTCAACGAGACAAAGACCCGAAGAACAGGGCCAAGGAAACGCAGGAGACACTGTGCAGTTCCTGGATAGCGTATCTGAACCCAAGTGAGTATCTCTGGAGAGACCTGAAAATGGCTGTAATGATGCTTCCCATTGAACCTGGCTGAGACTGAATGATTCTGAAGAACCGGGAGAAACGTCCCAACAGACGTGTGTTCCAGGATTGAAGGGTCGTTCCGAAATAGATGGTAGACTGCCACTGTTGCTGATCATGTTTTAATAGAGTACAGGGTGAAGTGTCAGGATACTTCTGTAAATCGAATGTTTCAGGTTTTTTTTTTTTTATTATTTTCGATACATTTATGAAATATTTCAAAAACCTGTTTTTGCTTTGTCATTGTGGAGAACCTTGTGCAGACTGATGAGGGGGGAGACAATTGCTGAATCCATTTTAAGACTCTGCAACCTACCAAAGTGTGGAAAGCCTGACGTCTGAAAATGATGCACTGAGTTCCTGATGGAGATGTGCTTGTGCACTGAGTTCCTGATGGAGATGTGTTCGTGCACTGTAGGAGCACTTGTAGAACTCTGTAGGAGCATAGCTGTCCTGAGTAGCTGCAGTAGAGTAGTGAGTTACTGACGGAAGTACGTTCATACACTTCTGCTCTGTCAGGCCAGCGATGCGTGTGTGTGTGTGTTATATTACCGATCTCACTCTCTTTTGCTGAATTTAGCACCAAGCAGCGTCTCCCCTAAATTGCCATCGAGCTGACTCCTGAAGTAGTGCGAGTCTGCCTTCAACACCTTTCAAGCTGTCTCCTATGAGTGTGTGTGTGTGTGTTTGTGTTTTAATGGTCCTTGTGTCTCTCTCCCCTTGTTCCTGCTCCTTCCTGTGCCATGTCGACTTTGGAAGGCGGCCGGTGTAACTGAGAGTAGTCCTGGCAACCCAGTAGGGGAGTCTGCTGACATAATCGTTAATTAGAATCTGATATCCCTGCTGCTCACACACACACACACACACAAACAAGCTAAAGAACAGTAATTCTGACTCTTTACAAACAGCCTTTCCTATGGTGAACAAAGCCCAGCCCAGGCCAGTACAGAGGTTGTTTATGTGGTGGCTGAACAGATGTTTGAATGGAGGGATTTGTGGACGGAGGAGAATAAGGTGTGAACCTTAAAGCGCAAAATGCAGGGAGCCTGCCAGGACTTTTGAGCTTCATAGCTGAATTCTAACAGCAGAGCTGGGTTATATTTTCCACTCCCGTCATTCATCACTGTTCGCCTTCACTTGTGGGTGATTACTATACTCGCACATATTTGACACACCAAAACATTTACACGCTTAATACACTCGCACATGTCAGGGATGGCAAACACACAATTTTCACAAAACACACAATTGAAGAGTTTTTCGGTTCCTTTCATAATGAGGAAGCTTAATTATTTATTCACAGGAACAGTTGTCCACTGGGTGATGTGCTTCTGAAACATAGAAAATGAAATATAGGCTACTTAATTCTGCGTGCTTTTGCTTACACTAGCATTCCACTTACACACACTGCTGTGTGTAGTCCAGTCCACTTACTGTGTATACTGCTGTATTAGCTGTGTGTGTGGGAGGGGGGGTGTGTTTAACAGTGGTGGTCTCTTGCTTGCTTAATCCAACCCAAGGCATTCCACCCTCCTGTTGGGCTGCAGTGTGTGAGTGTAGCTGCCTGTGTGTGTGAGAGAGAGATTTATAAAAAACTCTGTACTACTGTGTGATATTTATTTATAAGAAACTACTGTACTCCTGGGTGGGTGTATATGTGTCTATGATGTTTATTAGAAACTCTTCTGTACTGCTGCGTGTGTGATATTTATTTATAAGACACTTTTCTGTACTGCTCAGTGTGTGTGTATGCATGCGCTAGGGTGAGGCTTGTGGTGGAAACTGCATTTATGTTGGAGAAGATTCATCATTGCCTGTATCCACTTACACAACTCTGGATGAAAGTGTGTGTGTGTGCGTGCGCGCACATGTCTGTGTTGTTATCACATTACAATAAAAATAAACATTTCTCTCTCCCCCTCCCTCCCTTTCTGTTTCTCTCATATTTCTTATGCTATTAAAATGTTCAGATTTCCTAACAGTGAATCATTTATGAGACATAATTTGTTTCATTAGGTTCCTTTAGATTCACAGTTTTCATTTTGAGTTTTCATTTTTCCTCAGGGTGTTGAAGGTGGATCGGTGGAGCCGTGGGAGGAGGCCAACTTTGAAGTGTACAAAGGCGTGGACCGCTTCGGATTTCTACAGTAAGAGTCTCAGCTCCCCTCAGTAGTGGAAGGAAAAAAAACTTATAGCTTACACCCCCTTTACACTCCTGTACCCCTCTACACTCCTGTACTCCTCTACACTCGTCTACACTCCTCTACACTCATCTGTACTCTACACTCCTCTGTCCTCCTCAGTACCTCTGCACTCCTCACACACACCTACAGTACTGGTCAGAACTTTGGTCACAGCTGCTCCTTCGTTATTTGTCTTCTACATGTTAAAATAAAAGGATAATAAGTTAACGGAAACCGTGTGAGATGACATGTCGTGCAGTGTTCTGGAACAAGATCTTTAGTTAAACAAGTCAGGCCTAAAATATTTTGTGCTCATAACAGTTATGGTTCGTCCCTTTGACGTTCGCGCAGACATCTGCCATGTGTCTAATGCGTCTAGACATCTGCTGTGCGAAAATGAATTCATACATATTCCTCACGTTACCCTATTTTAAAGGCACGAGCCTTTAAGATGGTTTTATGATCAGGAAAGACCCATGTTCAGTCAGGACACCCCTGCGTTCCTCCTCCAAACACCTCCCTGCACGGTACTGAGTACTGAAGTCTGCACTCGTCAGTACTCTGTTTACTCATCTGTTGTCATCCTTTATTCTGCTTTACACCTCTCGGTATGTTCCTTGGTACGCTCTCCTCCTCCTGGCTCGGAGGTCGGTGGCCTCTTAAACAGCAGTGCACTCTGGGATATTTATAGGGAGCAACATGTGGCTGGCATAGCCGAGGAGCACAGAAGAGAGCGAGCGAGCGGCGGATGAAAGGAGGGAGAGGGGGAGGGCAGAAGAGGGCCGGAGAGAAAGGTGGGTGGATGGTAGACGCGTGGGGAGAGCCTTGTTTTGGAAACGGGAGATCAGAGGAGGGAGGGAGCGGAGGAGAAGGCCCCTGCTGAGAGCCGGGCACAGCGCTGCAGTCTCCAGGAGCTGCGAGAGATGTAGGCGGGAAGCAGGAGATTGGCATCTGGATACAGAGCGGAGCAAGACAGGAAGTGACCTCACAGCATCCACCATTTGCCGCACTGGCTACAGGAAGTGAGATAATGGGAATCTGAGAGAGAGAGAGAGGGAGAAAGGGAGAGAATTAGAATCAAAACACGCAGAGCTCCTGTTTGTAACTCCGAGGTACAGTGTGCGAGTTGGACATAAAGCTTTCGTTTGGTCTCTAGTCTTGGGGAGACCAGCACTACACATTTCAGCGTTCCACCTGCTTTGACACACCCAGTTAACCTCTTAGTGCTCGTTGATTGCTCCTCGTTCTCAGCTACCTTATAAGTCGGGCACGTCAGGTCCTGCTTCACCTGAGCCACTCAGACGCAGAGTCCTGCTCTGACCTGAAAACGGCCAGCGCTGGAACACAACCATTTCCTGTTTGTGTGACTGACTGCGATTTCTCGCTTTCCAACACGGTGGGGAGCGGCGGAGTCAGGGCTGCGTCCCTGCCATCGCCGTGTTTGTTTATCTAGTGGTGAGTCCACTTCCTGTGGAACAGATAAATACCCTTTCTCGGTCCTCAGGCGCTGCGGGAACTTGTGCGTGACGACAGCGACATGGCAGTTCATGACTTGTAGGGATGTATATGTTCCCTTTCTGCATTTCCCTTCCTCTGTGCTGCTCCAGTCAGGCATAGAAAACGTACATAAATCCAACGCTTACAGACTTCCGTCTGCTTCAGAACCTTCTGATTTTACAGGGTAAAGGGGAACAAGAGGTTTGTGTGGGTTGGCTTTTCCCTTTTTTGATAAAATGATGAAATAATCAGACATTCAAATGCTGCAATCTTGCTGAAGTCTAAATGCCTACCCGTGTGTGTGTGTGTGTGTGTGTGTTTGTGTGTGTTCTCCTCTTTTGCAGTGATAATGAGCTTCCGGCCTATAACTCTGTGGAGGAAAAGGTGAGTGATCCCCTCCACTCTCCTGTTGAACATGACTAAAGCAGGTCGTGACTCCGACATGCCGGCGTGCCTCCTCCGTCAGGGCGGGAGGAGTAGCACAAATGCCTGTCTCGGGCACCAATCAACATGTCTAAACGTCCCATGATCCTCTGGGTGCGAGCGGTTGTGGTGTTAGAGGTCCTCAGCCCCACAGTTAAGTTGGAGCAGAAATCATAGCAAAGTCCCATGTTATGGTGGGGTGGGCGGGGCCTCATGCGTTGGTGAGCTGACTACTTCCTTTCCTTCAGCGATCTACAGAACCATTACCCAGCTGCCCGAGCAGTCTGCGATTTGTATCTTATGACAGAATATGATCAGATTTCTTGCCATATTTAACTGCAATAGCATATAGCGAGTTTTTAACATTTAATAGATAATGAATAAGAAAATAAGTGCTATTAAGATACATACAATGACCGTGCATACGAACACCACAAACACTCGGGGCTGCTCCACACAGCTACCACACGCACTGTAGCAGGCCACAGCAGCTGATTAAAGTCGAATGGTGGAAGTAGATG
Source organism: Brachyhypopomus occidentalis (assembly GCA_020368025.1). Lineage (NCBI taxonomy): Eukaryota > Metazoa > Chordata > Actinopteri > Gymnotiformes > Hypopomidae > Brachyhypopomus > Brachyhypopomus occidentalis. Next base: position 5,680,509 of record JAGXOD010000020.1, read on the forward strand.
TGGAAGAGGAGGTCATGCATAACTCAAAACAATAAACCTCCTGCTAAAGGCTTCTCCATCCTACAAGACAGCAGCCAGAACTCTGTTAGATCAGAGGCTGTGGACGGGCGACTGTTGTAAAGCATCTTGAATGCAGTTTTGATGTTTATATCATCCTAATCAATTTTAATCAACTAATGGGGATATTTGGAATATGAAAGACACTGAGGCTCAGAACCGGTGGCACACCTTTGTCTCACTTATAAAAGGATGGGTTTGTGTGTCTGTTTGTTTGTCGGGTTGCTGACACTTTGGGAGCGTAAATCAGTCGTTTGGAGGGTTATTTATTGTCCTTTCCTCCGGCGCGCCATTGTCTTATTCTAGCAGCTGTCTGTAATTGACTCTGAAGTGGTCGATATGATTCTGGCGGAAACGTTGTTCTAAGCAGAGCCTAAGTAATGTCTTTTGGTCAATAGCTTTTAGGAATGAAAAAAGGAGAAGCTTGTTTATATGAACAAAAATGTCATTTTTAGTCCAAAAGGTAGATGGAATTCAAAAGTCTCTCTATAGTCTAGTTTCTAGTTTTAGGACGATTTAAATTTCCAAAAAGACCTATTGTTGTGGTGATTGACTCTTTGATTATTAGATTCTGAACTGAGCACACTTCAGACTGACCAGGTCCGGTCTGGATGAGGAGCTGTTGTGTGGTGTCGCAGTGCGTGGTGTTCGTTTATATATGAGAATCACAGCCAATTCACTGACTGGGTGTTTATCTTTTTCCAGCAAAAGAGACATCTGGAATTAGAGAGGACAGAAAAGTGGTTAAAGATGCTGAAAAGCTGGGACAAGTACAAGAACAGCGAGAAGGTGAGTGAGATGAATGAGTGACATGAGGTGAGGGAGTTAAGTGAGTTAGGTGAGGGAGTTAAGTGAGTTAGGTGAGGGAGTTAAGTGAGTGAGTTGAGTGCAAAATTTAATTTAAACTATTATTGAGTGTAATAACACATTAGCTCCATCTGAAACCCAAAAGAGACATATGGAATTAGAGAGGACAGAAAAGTGGTTAAAGATGCTGAAAAGCTGGGACAAGTACAAGAACAGCGAGAAGGTGAGTGAGATGAATGAGTGACATGAGGTGAGGGAGTTAAGTGAGTTAGGTGAGGGAGTTAAGTGAGTTAGGTGAGTGAGTTAGGTGAGTGAGTTGAGTGCAAAATTTAATTTAAACTATTATTGAGTGGAATAACACAATAGCTCCATCTGAAACCCAAAAGAGACATCTGGAATTAGAGAGGACAGAAAAGTGGTTAAAGATGCTGAAAAGCTACGACAAGTACAAGAACAGCGAGAAGGTGAGTGAGATGAATGAGTGACATGAGGTGAGGGAGTTAAGTGAGTTAGGTGAGGGAGTTAAGTGAGTTAGGTGAGGGAGTTAAGTGAGTGAGTTGAGTGCAAAATTTAATTGAAACTATTATTGAGTGGAATAACACAATAGCTCCATCTGAAACCCAAAAGAGACATCTGGAATTAGAGAGGACAGAAAAGTGGTTAAAGATGCTGAAAAGCTACGACAAGTACAAGAACAGCGAGAAGGTGAGTGAGATGAATGAGTGACATGAGGTGAGTGAGGTGAAGAGAGTTAGGTGAGGGAGTTAAGTGAGTTAGGTGAGGGAGTTAAGTGAGTGAGTTGAGTGCAAAATTTAATTTAAACTATTATTGAGTGTAATAACACATTAGCTCCATCTGAAACCCAAAAGAGACATCTGGAATTAGAGAGGACAGAAAAGTGGTTAAAGATGCTGAAAAGCTACGACAAGTACAAGAACAGCGAGAAGGTGAGTGAGATGAATGAGTGACATGAGGTGAGTGAGGTGAAGAGAGTTAGGTGAGGGAGTTAAGTGAGTTAGGTGAGGGAGTTAAGTGAGTGAGTTGAGTGCAAAATTTAATTTAAACTATTATTGAGTGTAATAACACATTAGCTCCATCTGAAACCCAAAAAGAGACATCTGGAATTAGAGAGGACAGAAAAGTGGTTAAAGATGCTGAAAAGCTACGACAAGTACAAGAACAGCGAGAAGGTGAGTGAGATGAATGAGTGACATGAGGTGAGTGAGGTGAAGAGAGTTAGGTGAGGGAGTTAGATGAGTTAGGTGAGGGAGTTAAGTGAGTGAGTTGAGTGCAAAATTTAATTTAAACTATTATTGAGTGGAATAACACATTAGCTCCATCTGAAACCCACTGGGTTTGCATCATCGCTGCATCTGGTTGATGCTTCAGTACATTAGTACTGAATTACAATGACATGTCTTTCCAGTGGTCTCTGTAGAAAAGCAGTGGGGAATGATTAAGAACAGTTTCTCTTGTACGTTTCAATGAAGACAATCTTGATCGAATGGAATATTGTTCATTCAAAAGGTTTAATGGCAGGTGTGTTCTGATGTGGGCCAGCACGCACGCACACACACACACACACACACACACACACACTTTCACACTTATGCCTCTTTAGTGTGCTCTTGGTTCAATAGATGGAGCATTCAGGTTCCTAACACTCATTACAAAACCTCATAATGTTATAGCATAAACAACCACACACACACACACACATACGCAAACACACAAACACGAACCCACCACTTCTGTTTGCACATATTTGGTACTGTGCGTCTAAGCTTGGTGGTATGGCTGATCATTATCATCATCATTATTATTGCCATTCTGATGAATGAATGTACCTGAATTCAATGAATGAATGTGCAACAATACATACACACACACACACACCAGTGTATGCCTGTGTTCCTGGGGAAAGACATGCAGGAAATTACCTTGTGTGAGATGAATCTGTGTGAAGACCTCCTCCCCCCTCCAAACACACACCCACTCAACATCTGTACCCTCTTCATCATTCTTGCCTCATCTCACGTTCTGGCCTGATGAAACCACTGGAGTCATGATTCACTGGAGTCATGATTCACTGGAGTCATGATTCACTGGAGTCATGATTCACTGGAGTCATGATTCACAGGAGTCATGATTCACAGGAGTCATGATTCACTGGAGTCATGATTCACTGGAATAGCAGCCTATGTCTCTTCAGCTGCTTAGCTTGCTGGTCTGAATCCAGCTTCTGTTTCAGCCTTCAAACCAGAAGGGAGGAAAGCCTGTTATTACTGACTGTACTGTAGCTGTGCACACACACACACACACACACACATAGTTATGTTTCACTCTCCTTCTGAGAGCATCTCCAAAGACACTACATCAAAGGAACCTCTTACCATATTCTTATTCACATATGAAACAAAATAATTCTTTCTTTTTGGTTTATTTCTGGAAAATAAATGCATGTAATGTCCCGTTTACATGCACACATAGATAGGTCCTGAAACGTCTCACACGCACAGGTCCAGCTGAGTTTGTGTTGAATGTTGACTCTCCTGTCTCTGCCTCACTAGTTTGTAAATGATATGACCGAGTATATGTGTGCGTGCCCGCACGAGTGTGTAAGACAGGAGAAAAGAGATATAATTGATGAATACACATGCGTTCTTGACTTTTTCCAATTAGCTATACCAGTCTAAAAAAAGTTCACATTACAAGCCACATTTTTCAATTCAGTTTTTTTTTTTTTTTTTTTTTTTGCTCAGGTCCGATTTGCCTGTGTTGACGGTCAACATTAATTATGGCAATGACCTGTATCTGTCTGCAAAACGACACACGTGCACACATTGATATTTTTGTGACATTGGTGAGATGCACATGATCCCAGTAGAGAAGGGAAAGACAGAACAGGCAGACGGCTGGAGCTGTTTTAGCAGCTACTGTTGCCACTGCCGTTTCTCTCCGCCGTTGTTGTTTTGACGACGACATCGCTAACCGCGTGCGTACAGGCAAAGAGCCACATGAAATCCGATCTGCCCATTCTCATTCAAGTCACGTGGCCAGGAATCGGATACAGATCTGATCTAGAACCACATATGAACTTCACTCAGATCTGATCTAGAACCACATATGAACTTCACTCAGATCTGATCTAGAACCACATATGAACTTCACTCAGATCTGATCTAGAACCACATATGAACTTCACTCAGATCTGATCTAGAACCACATATGAACTTCACTCAGATCTGATCTAGAACCACATATGAACTTCACTCAGATCTGATCGGATTTAAATCACTTCGGATTGGTAATGTGAATGCAGCCTATGGCAGTTTTACTGACAATACCATCTCCTGATCCATGTTTCACTAATCCACTGCTTCTAAGCGCACTCATCTGATTTCAGGTTTATTGCTTGGTTTGTAAAGGAATACGTGTGTGTGTGTGTGTGTGTGTGTGTGTGTGTGCGTGCGTGTGCATACAGCTGGTTAGAAGAATCTATAAAGGAATCCCACTGCAGGTTCGGGGCCAGGTGTGGTGTTTGCTCCTCGAGGTTCCCAAAATCAAGGAGGAAAAGAAGGACTTCTACGAGGTACACACACACACTTGAGGCACTGTGCCACCTGGGTCCTCAGATACAAACACACACTCTATCATATTTATTCACCATCACGCAGAAAAAAGATGTGCATGGTACGACATGCATGCACACACACACACACACACACACAAAATAACACACACCTCCCTCTCTCCCTTAGTGGTGTGGAGTTCAGTAGCTATGTGGTTTTACAGAGCCACAGAGGGAACTTTATATAAGCTTTGCAATAAGGGCCTTCCAACAGCACAGTGTGCAGTTTGCCGTGGACCACATCCAAGCTTTCAGTTCAGCACCCTGCCTTTCAGCTGTGTGTGAGCGTGTGTGTGTGAACGTGTGTGTGTGTGAGCGTGTAACCATACGTCTCCACATCTAATGAAGTGGCTGTAAGACTATACGTTCTACAGCACTGTCTTAGCTGTGCGTTGCAGATGAGCAGCAGTGTTGATTTCATTTCACTGAAGGTCATTATTATTATTGAGTGCTTCGTCTGTTTCTCTCCGTCACTACCTGTCGCTGAGTCATTCTCTCTCTCTCTCTCTCTCTCTATCTCTTTTCCTCCCTCTCCCCCATCCCTCACCCCTCCCGTCTATCTGCAGACGCTTAAGATGAGAGCTCGAAAGTTGTCTCCAGACATCCGTCAGATAGATCTGGACGTGAACCGCACCTACCGAGACCACATCATGTTCATGCGCCGCTATGACGTCAAGTGGGTAACACACACACACACCGTAATGTTCATACGTTCATGTAAACCCATAATTTAACCCTAAACCCAAAACGTACACACACATGTGTGCACACCCACACTCACAACGTGGTGATTCCTGGATGTTCACTGAGGAACATTTTCTTCTTTCTTTTCTTTTGGTTTTGGTGTTCCACAATTTAAACTTGCAAACACACACATACACACACACACACACACACACAAATGCAAGCAAGCACTTTCACCAGTTTATTTAAAGTTCATTCCCTAGCTCAAATGGGAACTGCAGTTTATAGCTGACATTTATAATTGGAAAACGTGTATAAGCTTGTGCTTATGCATGTGTTCTTCTGCATTTGTCTGTCTGTGTGTGTGTGTGTGTGGGGGGGTGTTGTGTTTGTGTGTTTGTGTGTTCTTTCAGGCAGCAGGATCTGTTCCACGTTCTCACGGCATACTCCATGTACAACAGGGTAAGTTGCCTCATCGGTGTCCATGACTGCACCATGATACTCCACCAATCACTGTTATTCCCTCTGTGTGTGCACAAACACACTTCACTCCCACATCGTCCTCCCCCCAAAAGCAACCATCGGCTCCTGACAGATCGCTAGGGTCACCGAGGTCAGGGGTCACCAGGTCCTGTCATAATAGGCCTGTCACGCTGGTTGGCCCCTTTGGACGAACGCCTGCAAAGGCAAATCTCGGTGATCCCTCCCCCACAGAGCAGCGTGTAAAAGGGTAACCATTTGCCCTGAAACTCGAGCACCTATGAGAGCTCCTTTCTTTATCTTCCTTCCCTGAAGGGTTTGTCAGATTGACCGTACGCGTCCTAGTTCCCGAGCACAGAACGCGACCCGTGGGATGACGCGGCTTCGTCAGCTTGTTTTTTTTTTCGGTGGGGCGCACCAACCTCCCGTCTTGCAGTCGAGTGCCGCACTGAAACGTGTGACGGTTCACGGCCGCTGCCTTCCTGTGTGCCAGCGTCCCACCTGTGTTTTCTGTATGCTCCTAGGAGCAGCTCAGGCTCCCAAACCCATCACAAATTGGATCACCGTTGCCGTGGATGCGACCTCTGTCCACCCCTTTGGGTTGTATAGACTTGAGCGGTTCTGAGACACTCCAGAGGTTCCAGAGCATTGGCCACAGCAGGACACGTGGCTCATTCTTGAAATCTAAGGATTTTCTAATGGTGTGTGTGTGTGTGTGTGTGTGTGTGTGTGTGTGTAGGAGGTAGGATATTGTCAGGGTATGAGCCAGATCACAGCTCTCCTGCTGATCTATATGAATGAAGAAGATGCTTTCTGGGCCCTGGTCAAACTTCTGTCTGGACACAAACATGCAATGCATGGTAAAAACAAAAGTGTGCGAGGACACACACACACACACACACACACACACACACACACACACACTAGGTATAGCTGCATACAGCATGCAGTTTAAGCAGATTTTTGTAGATATCACAAGTTGGTATGGTAAAATTCTATGTGTATTGTACATGTGTGATATGTGTAGGTCTAATGTAATGAAGGCTTTAGACCTTTGATGTGTGTGTGTGTGTTTTTTAGGATTCTTTGTGCCTGGTTTTCCAAAGCTCATGCGCTTTCAGGAGCACCACGACCACATCCTTAAGAAAATGCTCCCCAAGCTTAAACAGCATCTCGTAAGAGCCACACACACTCAGTCCTGCAAGACCCGTTAAACTAGCCTCTATTATTAATGTTCATGCTTAAAAAAAAAAGTGCTTTTTTTAAAAAATATTTTGAATCTTTTGATATTCGATGCATTAACATCACATTTAATATGAACACTTCATTAGTTTAGGACTGTAAGCTTTATATATCCTGCAGTTCAGATTGCGGTAATATACAGACCATACATGTTTGATAGTTGACATGCCTCCTTGGTCCCCTTTAGCAACTACTGAGTGAGGAAATGATACTCTTATTCCTTTGAATTCTAGCCAGTTCTATGGTTTCCTCTCAAAAACAGATGTCAAATATATTTAAATGAAAGTAGATGTCACTAAAGTAAGACCTAATCAAATTGTAATTAGTTCTGATTAAAGCCACTAAATGATTCATTATTTGGCGGATTAATTAGCAAAAGGTGACATAAATAAATAAACTAGGGATAAACTAAGGGGGGCCGTGTGTGTGTGTTTGATATTGAGGAATTAAAGAAGCACAGTACAGGTGCAGAAGGAGTGTGTGCTGTTAACAGTGTGAGATCAGCTTGTGTGTGTGTGTGTGTGTGTGTGTGTGTGTTGCATTGTGTATTTTCACTCTGTCCCCAAGACTCCACACTCTGTACTCCTTTTATGTTTTTGCTCACATCTCACATCTGGTCGAGCTCATTAGCTAATAAACAGGACCTTTATGGTCAAGGTTGCTAGAGCTGAGTCAGGGCAAGCATGCAGTACAGAGTGCCCAGGACAGTAGCAGAGATCCACGTGTTCCTAACGGAATTTAGAAACTGTGTGTTTGCTGCCCTCTACAGGACAATCAGGAGGTTTACACCAGCCTGTATACAATGAAGTGGTTCTTCCAATGCTTCCTGGACCGTGTAAGAAACTCAAAGCCGAATCCATACTGAATGTACAGGTTCCCAGTCCCAGTGACTGGCAGAATTTGTAGGGATTAAGTGGGAGGGACCTCATCTCTGCTGTCCATAGCTATATAGTATAGCGCATGGAAAATAACATTTCAAAATCGGAAACGCACTATACCAATTGGATTCTTGTATAATGTGTCTTTTTTGATCATGAATTGCTGTGAAGTGTTTTGTGCCTGTTGTATCCTGTAGACCCCGTTCACGTTAACCCTTAGGCTGTGGGACATTTACATTCTGGAGGGAGAAAGGCTCCTGCCTGCCATGTCCTACACCATCCTGAAGCTACACAAAAGTACGGCCCCCATTACACATGCGCACAGGGCTTCATATAGGAGAAAGACAAGAGAAATGAGAGGTTAACCTATATTAGTCACACTCTCTTTTTGTGTGTGTGTGTGTGTGTGTGTGTGTGTGTACAGAGGCCCTGATGAAGCAGTCGATGGAGGAGCTCGTGGAGTTCCTGCAGGTGACTCTGTCCAAGAATTTCTACTTCGAAGATGATTTTGTAATTGAGCAGCTCCAAAACTCCATGTCTGAATTGAGACGCTCCAAACTAGAACTTCCTCCTGAAGGTATTGTACACACACACACACACAAACACACACACACCTTAATTACACTTCAATTACCTCTTTGCAATTCTCAGGTTTCACTCTTATGAAAAGTCTGGGAAGAAGCTGTGAGAATTTCTTCCCAGATGTTTATGGGAGCCAACAAACAAAACCCAAACACAAGATAAACACAAAATGGCTCTGTTAGGGGTCCAAGCCCTCCTAGCCAGTATTGGACATAGATCTAATCTGACTGCTGGAAGAAAGTGCAGATATACAGAGATACACTATACTTGCCTGAGGATATAACCCACCCTCAGCTGACCCTGAAAACTGCATCATCGTGCTGTGTATCTTCACCTCTTTAGACTGGTTTACATTCCATATACATGAATCATTTATAAATACTATAATATATTGTGTTGCAGTGGGTTATAGGCCACGCACGCACACACACACACACAGACACACACCTGTGCTTTGTTTCTGTCTGATCTTCTCGCTGACTCTGCGTTTTCTCCCTCTCACCTGAACTTGGCTCCAGCCTACACTAATGGGGGTGGGAAAGGGGACCACCCCCCCTCCTTCAAACACAACCGGTGGGCAACAACTGGCTACCACATCTGTCAATCATCCGTCCGTGTACCCCCACCACCACACTTCACCCCCTGCGCCCGGCACACACAAACGCACACCGTCGCACTCGTACACGCGTCTTTGTCTCTAGTCTTTTTTTTTTTGTCTTCTGTCTGTCACATGGCCTGGCCTGTCGTGGACAATAGAATGTCTTCTTTTCCATGACATTTCTCTCACCTAAAACACCCTGGAAATGATTCCTGGATGTAACCTCTTAGAAACCTGCTCTTCTGGAGCAAGGTGGGAGGAACCGTCATCTTCTAATTCGAACGTGAACAAGTGCGTGTGCTATTTTCAACTACATTTGTGCCTGACAGTAATAACTACCTGTCTTCAGCGACATAATACTGCTTATTTATCTTTAAATATCAGATGCCATTATCTTTGAGTGAGCATATATAAAGATATGAAAATGATTCCTCTGTTCGGGCCAGGGTCAGTGCTGATAACCTCATTTTCCTGATCTGTGTAAGTGCGTGTGTATGTCTGTCCGTGTGTGTGTGTGTTTGTGCAAGGTTTCTGATCTTCAGCCCCCTCAGCACATGACCAGTGTCAACATACTCGTGTGTGCGTGTGGTAAACTCACGATTCTCTCTAACGGTCTTTTCACACCGCTGTGTCCATGTGAATACCCTCTGTGTGTGTGTGTGTGTGTGTGTTTGCGAGTGACGCCTCTTAACGTGGTTTCCTGTATTTGAAGTAGCCTTGCGCTTCATGTGTGTTAAGAATTCTGTGATCGCGCTGACTTTATTTGCACCCGCCCCCCTGCCCATTCCTACTTGTGTGTTTGATTTGGCAATAGCTGTGATGGTTTGTTTCTGTTTGTATTTTTTTGTATGTGTTGAATGCAGGGAGTAACTGTTTTTATACCCCCTCTCTGAAGGACATCCAGCATGCCAGTGACTGATTATCCGCTTACATGCCAGTGTGTGATTATCCGCTTATATGCCAGCGTTTGATTATCTCACAGTTTTAGAGTTGGACTGTCAATACATATTTGTTTGTTTGCTTGTTTGTTTCTTGTTTATGTTATTAAACTGTGTATTTACTACATGCAGTTTTATGAAGATTTATTAATTTCATGATTTGCAGAATTTATGAATTCTGTATTCTGATTTGTTTCTGCTATCCATACCTGTGCAGGTAAAGATGATGAGTTTCCGAAGAAACCATTGGGTCTCCTACCACCAGAGCCAGTGGGATTGGCCACAGTAGCAGCCAATCATGTTGCAAATGGGCAGATGCCAGCCAGGCAGAGGGAGCTGGATGGTCTACCTGTCCTGAGCACACCTGCGGAATCGTCCGTGACCACCAACGGTTCACCAAATCGCCGCAAAACCAGCCAGCCGTCTAGCCATGTCAACAGACACGTGGACAAAATGTTGCACCCAGGCAAGGGAGAGAGGTGGGAGGGGCAAAGGGCAGCCCCGCCTACAGAGAGGAACATGACCCCAAAAATACCCCCAATGCCCATGACTGGTGTGACGGACGGGCCAAGGTTACTCGTGCTAAACACTCAGATCTCAGGTGGGCGGAGAGAGATCACGCCCCGCTGGGTCAAACCCTCAGAGGGCAAGCTGGAGGCGGCCAGGGTGGCGGCCTTTAAGGAGAACCAACAGGGCTCCAGGACCCTAGCGCCCGAGGATCAAGGGCAACAGCAATGGCGCCCCCGATCTCGAGGCTTCAACCCAGGCTCCAACCGCGCTTCCAACGCCTCACAGTACGACAACGTACCTGGGACCAACAGAGAATCCGTGGAGGTCGTGGAGCTGGACCGAGAATCCGGCCGCCATTCCGGGGTGCCGCCGCTGAAACAAGGAAGCCCAACGAGGCCCCCTAGTGGCGGGATCTCTGGCCCGTCTTTCCGAATCCCCCAAAACACTCCTCTCCTCTCTGACCACATTCCTCCCGCCCAGTATGCGCAAAGCGCGAACCCCATCCACACCCAAACTCCCGGACTGTGGCCGGAACACAGGGCATATGGCGCGCCGTTTAACGAACTGGCGTATGGTTCCGCGACGCGCTTCTACGCCCCGTAGCCGCTCGCCTGAGAAGGTGCAGAGGAACAACAGCTATGCCGCGTACAGACGCCAGTCACCCCACGCCACCCCGCTACTGGTGGCGCCCGCCGATCTCGCTGCCCGGGTGGACAGCACCGGCGAGGGCGGCCACTACCCCAGGCAGCCCACGCACCTTCCGGGGTCACCCGGCTACGTCCTTCCTCCAGAGCAGCCCTACGATCTGCAGCTGCGGAGGCAAGCCTGGTATGGCGAGACAGAATGGTCGCCCATGGAGTCTCCGGGTGTGTTCATCCAGCGGTCGCCCGTCTGCCCCGTACAGGATTTCGGCTTTGTGCCTGCAGGCGCGTACGCGGAGCAGCCTGTCAGGCAACAGCTGCCCCCTGTGTTCGGAGGAGCACAGTACAGACATGAAGCCTTTGCCATGCAAGAGACTATGCTGCTCTGAGCAGTTAAGATGGAGGTGTGGGGAGCCAGAAGCAGCGAGTGTGAGAATCAAAGAGAGACGGAGAGGTGGAAAAAGAGAAGGAGAGTGAGAAGAGTGAGTGAGTGAGAGAGAGAGCAAGAAAAGGACGTAGAGTGGGAGAGAAAATGTCTAGTTAAGTGAAGGTTATCTGGAAGTACGTGTGTCTTTGTGTATGTGTGTGCGTGTGTGTTCTGATTGTTTTTTGTTTTTGATGTGTTTGCTGTGTTTGTCTGCTTCCACCATCTTACTGAACCAACATGGCAGGGCCCACCACCTTCGGCATTTGTACTGTTTGTATTTGTCTCACACACATCTACAATAGATTCTAATTTGTTGTTTGGTTGGTTGGCGGAATAGCCTAATACTTAACCGCAAATATTTACCATAGGTCTTTTAGGAATTTAAAGTGTACAAAGATATTTTTTTCATTTATTTAAAGATTTGTAATTAATAATTGGGGGGGAGGGAAGGGGACTAAGTGATGTTTTTTTTTTTTCATAATTTTTTTATGATTTAGTTTTTCATTTACAGAAATTACATACTATATGTGTATATACTGTACACATTCTTTAGAGGTCAGTTTATTCTATTTGCCTGTGAAAGTACTATTTTTTAATGATGAGCTAATGCAAAAACAAAAAACTAAACGACAATTAAGTTTAAGTTGCCTCCTTCCCACCCCCAAAGGGAATCTTTCCACTCCCAGACATGTGCCCCCCCCCCGCACCACGCAGTCAGGACATGGCTGGGCTTTGTGAAGCTGCTTATGCAGAGGTCGTCTCTCGGAGCAGAATCCCATCGCTGCTGTCTGCACATACTGCAATAACTCCAAAATACAGAACACTTCGTACCAAGTCATTTCTGCTCACTACTATTTGTCTAATGGCTGATGCAGCAATGTTTGGTTGTGCAGTGTTTGATATAGCAATATCTATTTAATGAAGGTAATGAAGGCCATAACCGCACACCGCGTCGCTTACGGTGGAGCCGCCGTCATCACCCACAATGCTGTCTGCCCTGTGCAGTCATGCTCCTCGGCCGTACTCTGTTCACCCACGTGTACAGTCTGTATTTTCGTTTGATGCACTACACCCATGAGTAAAAAAAGGCGGGTCCGTTAGATAAAGTAACATAATTCAACTAAAAAAGGGGTTTTGTTTTTAACATTCCTGGGGTGTGCCAATGCAGATTCACTAGGAAGTGTGGAAGGGCACAGGTGCTTTGGTTGGGAACAGTGCCCATACTGCTGCAGTAGTTCTCACCACACAGCATTCCTCAAAATAACTGTCTTCATCTTCTGTTTGTATGACTCAGTTGTGTAATCTTAGCCTTCTCTCTCACACGTGTCATATCAACTGCCCCTCTCAGCATTTCACTACCTGTATTTCAGAATCATAAACCAGACTACTATTATTATTATTTTTTTTGAAGAATTTACATTTTATATAATGTATCTCACATTTCCGTCTCATTTTTAAGGCAAACGTTTGGAACACTAATATAATGTTCCTTGTCATGTATACACTTCATTTGCATTTTAATGAGCACACACTACTCTCCCAGGCCGGATCACGTGTTCCTACCTATCCTTGTATTTATCTGTGTTATTGCGGTGAGCATGGTTTAAACTCTACCCCATGTGCACTGCTACAGGCCTCTGTCTGTATATACTGTTTGATACGGAGTTTTGGATGTTATTATTTTGACAGGTGGATTCTATATATATATATATATATATTTTTCCTTTGCTTTTGGTTAAAACACTAAATGCAACTTGTCGTTCAAGAATGACTTTCTCTAATAAAAAATGAAGCCCCCGGGTGGTGATGAACGAACACAAGAACATTTGTGCTGCTGTTGAATTGTGGGTGTGGTGTCTGTGGGAGTGAGTAAGTGTGGAGATTTTGCGGGATATCTTTGCTCAAACTCAGCATGGGGGACACGCCCTCACCACAGCTGAAGGTGCAAGCCAAATATAGACGTCTTTTCAATGGCCTGGTGGAGCACGACATGTGGTTAAGACAAGTCTGTAAAACACTTTAAAATCTAAAAAGAAAAAGGACTGGTTCATAAAAAAGTAGTACAGTAGTAGTTTATTTACCACAGTCAAATAAAACTTACTGCATCCACGAAAGCAGACAAACTGCTTGTAGTGCCTTATTTAGCCACAAGATGGTGTCACAGAAAAAGCGTTTCATATCTTCATCGTCTCCTCAAGACCTTTCTATTGTCAAATTCCTTGAGTGTACTATTTTATTAAGAGCACCAAACTTTGCCTAGCCCTAATGCTAACCTTAACCTGCATTACCCTACACATAGCCCTAATCTTCACCAACCATTCCATACTGATAGCCCTAATCTGGACTGTTCATGCTGTCAAGATGGGGGCACATCCTAGATCTGCATTTTGAAAATGAACAACTCCCTGAGCCATTTGCATACACATACAACAAGACACTAGCATGTTATGATGGATTATTGAGAAGAGGCGAGTCATTGTTTTCCTTCGCTATGGACGTCCTGTCTAAACAGACCAGCGTGGCAAAAATGGAGAGAGCGGGCTTGTGATTTAATTGGACAGCCCATTTGCAATGAAAACATGGCGAGACTGGCGGGCCCAGCTAAACGCCATTTCCTGGAATCCAGGAGCAATAGGAGACACAATGCCTGAGGGGGGAAAAAATGGCGATTTATCACCACTGGCTCATTTTGGGTCTGACTTAGCCATGACCCAAATCTAGCCAAGTGAGGTTCTTGTTATTAAAAGCAGATGATATCTACTTTGACAGCTATGTAAACTATTCACAATGAGTATCGGGGTCAGCCTACACAAAGGAGGTGGTGTTCTGTTTCTGTCACTGGATTCAGAATTGATCTAATATTACAATGCACTGACTCCAGAGCTCATCGGTGTAGCTGCTCATACCTTTTCAATATACAGAGTGCCCAGATCCAGCCCTGGAGGATTGGAGTCCAGCACCGAGGTGTAATCCAGCTGGTGTGCTGGAGCAGGGGGACCACTGGAACGTGCCGGGTTCCTATGCCCTGGCCCGCTGGACCCTACACATGAAAGGCTGGTGTATTTATTGGACCAGCTGTTGTATTAGCAGGGAAAACACTTAGCCAGAGATATTTAACTCCAGCCCACATATGTCATTTCCTGTCCTAGATTTGCTAATCGCTGGTAGTAAACCGAATAGTAATTCTTCTTCGCAGCCACCTTTGTGGTCGGAATCGGGAGTTTCCATAGTTGCTAGACCTTAAACCACACTCCTTAAAAAGACCTGTCTTCTATGACATGAACTTCCAGAGTGCTACAATACCCAGCCCAGGAATTTGATTTCTGGGTTAAGCATTGGAGACCTCCAGTGGAGACCAGTATTAAACAGCTTGAGCAGATACCTGTCAAGAACCTCTCCAGAGGTCTTTCTAAAGCAAGGCCCAAGGACTGTGACTTGTTTCTGCATTGACAGCAAATAAGAAATGGATGTAAGTAATTGACTGAACTAGAGTAAACCAATAATAGACAACACACACATGCACACGTGCGTACACCAGATGACTCTAAGTCATGTGAGTGCACCCAGATGCATACAAAAACAAACTTTGCAAGCTTTGAAAACACATACCAGGGAACAAAGGACAGAGTTCTGCAGCATAAATAGTAAGGTGTGTGTGTGTGTGTGTGTGTGTGTGACAATGCGTGATTTCTGGCTTCAGTGCACACAAATTAGGCATCACATCATTTACAAATTGTCACACAAAAAATAAAAGTTCCTAGGTTAAGTGGTCATTATTTAGACAGACTGTTCTTCTGTCTGTGTTTTCTGTCAAGGAGACATCACACAACTGTAGGTTAAAAATCCATCAGGGCTAACAGATTAGTGGTTTTACAGTTAAACGTTCACTTCAGAAGACATTAAGCAGCTTCAGTGTTTAAAGAGCTCATTGTCTGCTAGTTATGTTGTAATTAGAGTTTCTCTTAGAATAAACCAGCAGAGGGGAAGAGAAGTTAATTTACATTAAAGCTTACATTTATCTGAGTGGATTCTTAGCGAGAGAGAGAAAAAATATAAAAAGCAAAGGAACAACAACAGTGTGCTTGATGGCCACTTTCATATTCTGAGGTGTGTCGTTAGACATTTGTTTTAAAATACAGGCTACGTAAGGTTGAAGACAGAATGGAAAGGTTAATCTTCACTGTTCATGTCTGCTGCCGTGAATCCGATGGGATATGATGTGGACGAACCCTGCGAATGACCCGGAATACACAAACAAACACCATCACCAACTGGATGTTTTTGGGTGACAGACCTCATGTGTATCTGCACATATAAAACGCACCCTTCAAAAGTGATCAGTGAAGGGTGCGTTTTTCTGAAGACGAGCCTTTTCTGATTGTGATGATGTGTTTGCACTGATATTCCTTCTCGCGTGGAAGGAATATTCCTTTAATGGCTCTGTTTCAATACCTGCAACCCAACTGATTTTCACAATCGACACATATGAGTGGTCTCCGCGAACACAGAACCGTCTTTCTCGTTAACGAACGTAGGGGCGGGTCCGGTGCGCCCCCGCTAAGTATCAAAAACTTTACTAATGAATGAAGCCAGTGTGGATTCGCTCGTGCTCTCCTGTCACTGCCATTCAGAGAAGTGAAAGCTCCGCCTTGACCGAGTGATGCAGCGGCAGACGTGCCGGAACGGAACGCGATAACGACGTGCTCGTGTTAGGGCAATCTAAACAGAAATCTCAATGGTCTGGTGGACCGCTGATATATCAACTGTTTGAAGGCCCCTCGCACTGTCATATAGTGGAAACAGAATATATTGCATCGACGTAGTTAGGCTAAGATACGTCTTGTAGGGGAGTGTGCTCTGCTGTATTAATCTGAAATTTTGCTTGGAAAAAGGTAGGTAGACTGGATTACTAGAGAACATTCTCGTTGTCATTCACAATTTAATTTCGTATTTTTATTATTATCTTTAATTTAGAGTTCGGTTAGCATTTTCGGGTTACTTTATTATACTGTGGTACACACTACTATTTATTATCAGAAGTTAAGTTTTAAACATAGACTGGTAATTTTCCAAGACCAACAGTACTTTATTTTGTGTATTTAGTTACTCATAGTTAAGATGTTAGCCGGTTGCATGTTTGGTGTAGACTGTAATGTCACTGTCACCATCGCCGAGATGGCAGAGACTGACAACTGTAGTTTGCGGACGCAAAAGTTTAGAATATAATTTAATATAATAGATTTGAATAGAATAGAATTTGATAGAATGTATAATATACATTTTACTGTCGTTGCACAATTACAACGAGATTAAGACAAATTAGACACGATATTTAGACAAATAACATGAATTTTTATTTGTTTGAACCTTTTCCCAAGATGACGTTTGTTTTGACGCTGGCGCGTGCTGTTTTATAGAGACACTTCAGGTTTGCGGAGATGTTGCTCTTGTCGCTGTGCCTCTTTCTGTGGTCTTTGGTGTCATCCGGTCGCGGTTTGGAGTTTCGCTATCACAACACAGCTCAAGTCGAGGAGTACCTGAAAGACGTCAGCAGAAACTATTCCGACTTCACGCATCTTCATAGTATCGGGAGGTCCGTTGAAGGTAAGTGCGCGAGATCCGTGCTTGTTTTCAGTGGCACTGTAAGTACTTCAAACACGGCAACACGTCTAGTTAGTTGTACTGTCACAAGTTAACACGCTAAAAGTTTGTCAGATCACGTTGTTGAAGGGATTTACTTGTCTTTGTCACGTCTTCATATCTGTAATGTTTAGAAGCAGGTGGCCCTTTTAATTTGCACACTTTATCACCTGGTCTCTGGTATAGGTCTTAACTTCGCCGTCAGGGTTTCAGACGCCTCATGTGTAATGAGGTTAGCGGCACTCGC
Organism: Brachyhypopomus occidentalis; assembly: GCA_020368025.1. NCBI lineage: Eukaryota > Metazoa > Chordata > Actinopteri > Gymnotiformes > Hypopomidae > Brachyhypopomus > Brachyhypopomus occidentalis. Next base: position 5,697,871 of record JAGXOD010000020.1, read on the forward strand.
TGCACCAAGCTCTCTGTGCGGTCTTAGCGTGAATGTGTAGCTGGCAGCTGAAGGCGGCGGGCGGAGACTGTAAATTGTAAAGAGAGCATTTCACTACGAAGGCCGTTCTCCGGATCCCTTTTCTGAGCACTGCAAAGAAGACGAATTACTCGCGCGTGGCAGTAACTGCCCCACTGGATCCAGGATAATGCGAGGGCATACAAACGTGTCATAATTGTGCTAACATCTAGTTCATAAACAAACAAGGACCATTGCTCTGTTTGCGCAGCGAGACCACTAATCTTTTTGGCATGGCATTAATAGAAGTCGTGTGGCTACATTTTGCGGTGGATATTTTGGATGAGAACTTCACATAGGCCTATGGGTGCTTCTGCTTGGACGTCTGGAGCTACTCTCCTTCCCTGGCCTTCCCTCTCTAACATGTGACCACATATCTAACTGCGTACTTGAGTTCCTCTCAGGAGAACACGCTTCGACATCTTTCCGCTTCCCCGTGGTTTCGCAGCCTACAAATGTGTTGGCAGCAAATTTGCCACTAATCTCAAACCGGCACTTTATGGAGCGCGCTGTCCAATTATCACAATTCCGCAGAAGACTTTCCAAGACTGCCTTCTCTGTTTACCACGGAGCTAGAGTTCTAGTTTTATTCAGGACCAAATGTCTCCATACCCAACTATACAGAAGAACAGAGAAAGGTGTGACATGTAAATATTTGATGTGTAGTAACAGAAACAGGACCGTGTGACACAAAGCATCTTTATGCGCGCATGGTTCCAGATCCATAATGAGCAAGCCAGGGGTGACAGTGGCATGGACAAACTCCCTAGGAAGGGATTGGGAAGAAAACTTTGGAGGACCAAGTCTAAAAAAGCAACTCATCCTCCATTGGGTGGTCTAGCTAGTAGAAGTCCATAAGTCCAAAACCGTCTAATAAGTATTTACTTTAGAAAACAACACAACCAAATACAAACCAGGTATCTATCCACCACAGGTGCTCACACAAATCTGTGTAGGGACAAGTAGAGGAATGTTCATCTGTTTCTCTCATGCAGGAATGGGGAGAAACGACAGGCTTTATACTGAACGCTTTACACTGAACGCATTTGACAGATGCAAATGCATTTACCAGAGCGACTCACAGCTTTCGTCATGTTACAGAGGCAGGCGAGTGTACAGCTAGGACTCATGTCCCAGGGCTCTTATTGGTGCCCTTAGCTGGACAGGAGACCAAACCCCAGTCCACCATGGGACCACCACTTCCCCCTATTTAATCACCTAGCTTGCACAAGCTTTTCAAAGACATTTATATAGGTAATTTCAGAATTGGTTTTGCTGTTGTGATTTTACATTTGTATTCTACAACCTACTATAAAAATATTCTTTAAAAAGTACATGAAATGGAAAAAGAGCAATCTTGCATTCTTGCATACTTATTGGTGGATTTTCATAATGAGATTCTTATAATCATGTTCATAGCAGGCCTGGTATGACTTTTCAGCATGAGTAAAGATATAGTTCCCCTTCCTCCCTCCCTTCTTCCTCTCCCTCCCTCCCTTCTTCCCTTGAGTCAGGGCCGAGTCATCACACTTTTCGGCTCACCGGTTCAGTTCCTACATGCTAATTTTGAGACCTTAAACTCGGACACCTGTATTTCCTCTCATGCTTATCTAGAATAACAGTATGCTTGCCCCCCCCCCCAAAAAAAAAAAGAGAAAAAAAGAGAGAGATTGGCTGCTGAGGATGACTGCTACGCTCATGGCACAGCAGCAACAGCTCTGAGCTATCACAGTACGGGAGTCAGGAAAGGGGAATTAGTGCTTGGGAGGTTATTAACCAGGGGAATTACACACTATGGAGTGAGTTTCCCTCCACAAAGTGCCCTGTGTCTATTTTATCCAAACCTAAAGTATCCAGATGGATGGTGAGATTCCTTTCCTTCTTATATGAGAATTGCTTTGATCAGTACCTAAATAAACAAATTAACCAATCAAATCCTCTCTTGTCGAGAGCTCATGTGGAAGGAGATGAAGGTGGAGAGTGTGAGCTGTCCTGCAGATCCTGCTGTCTTAGCAACCCAGTTACCGTTACCCCCCTTCAGGTTTCTCGCAGGAATGTTTGTAACACTAGCGGACCTGTCCCATATGAAGACGGCTAGAGCAGGCACAGACATCACTCCTGCATGGTAGCATGCAGCATTTTGTTACATTTAGTCACCACTGAGACACAACAGCTGATTTCTATCCCAGCACATGCCTCTGCCTGTCACCTCCCTGTTAACTTCAGAGAAGCAGCACCAAGGCTTACACACAGGCGCATATATACACGCACATACATACACACATGCATGCACATGCACACAAAGCTGTAATGTGATGCGGAGTGTCTGGTCCTATCTGGCACACTTGGTTGAGATAACAGCACACCCTCCCAAAAGCGCAGAGATGTATCAGTGGCTCTGTTCCCTCCGATTTACACGTGGAGTCTGCGTGGAGGAGTCTGCGTGGAGGAGTCTGCGTGGAGGAGTCTGCGTGGAGGAGTCTGCGTGGAGGAGTCTGGGTGGAGGAGTCTGGGTGGAGGAGGGAGAGTGGCAGTCTTGGATGCCTCTTCACTCAACCTCGAAGCTCCCTAGTGGGGGTCTGCAGAAGCGTCTCTACACACGCCTGCATACTCGCCTTCACGCCCGTGCTGAATGAGGCCTTTGATCCAGCCTGCATTATTGTAGTTGAACCATGGGGATAGACACACTCGTCTCTTTGGGGATTTGAAAGTGAAATCTGTTCCACTCTGGGCCTGCTGCTTGGAGCAGCCATTCAAGTTCTCTGCTGAGATAAAAAGAGGCATACGTGCTTAAAAAATTACTTACTAGCCTTACGCTTGGTTTGCCTATGGGAAGGGTTAAGCCAATAGCAGCTGATACACACACACACATACACTGACTTATTCATAAGGCAGTAACCTGTGTGCTAAACATTTCCATCCCCTGTAAGATTAAACCGCCTGCTTAGTGATCTTTTTGTCCACTTTTCCAGCTGTCATGATGCATAGACGAGGGAATATATCTCCAAGTGGGATTACAGGTTGTATGAGTGAATCTAAGGCATGGAATTCGGGCCGTTCTTGGCTGTTTTAGGCCGTCGAGTGATCAGGGCAGCACTGAGACTCTGGGACAGGTGTTACTGCCACTACTTGGCATTTTGAGTCTCGCTGGATCAGGTTGCTTTCCTGATTCAACACAAAACCGGCATTCAGAGAACATGTACTGTGCCAGGCACCCCTGTCAGCTTTCTGATGCCTTCTTGCTGTCCTTGTACACCTCTGTTCTCTCTCTCATTCTCTCTCTCTCCCTCCCCCACTATTTGCCATTGTCTGCCTCTCTTCCCCTCTCTCTCTTTCTCTCTCTCTATGAACTTCAACTACTAAAAGGCTCTTGTACTTAACCTCTCAGTGTTTGGGTGGTCCTGTGTAAAAAGACTAAAAGCTGCTTTAAATAAAAACAGGGAGATCTCTGTCTTGTGATTGGCACAGGAGCCCACTTTGGTTATTAAAACCTTGGGTAACCCTCTGATACCAGCCAGTAAAATACCCCCCATCTGCAGACTGGGAGAGGGATCGAGTATTGGGTCAGGTTTATCTTACACTCCACTGATTCTGTCTCCCGTTCAAAAAGCCCCCAGATTCTGAGGTCGCTTCCTCCACAGGAAATGAAGCATACATCTGGCTACCTGTTACTGCCTCTGTACGGGGTTGATACGGTCTGGTGTCCATGAAAAGCCTGACCAGATTGAACAGGTCCACAGCGTCCATCCTACTATGACGGCTGAGGCGATCTAGGAGACCTGGCTTGACTGGTGTTAATCCAGCATCCACCTGCCTGGCCTGTGAAGTACAGTTTCATTTGATTGCCCAACAGGCCATCGGTGCTGCCTACAGCATGAGGCTCAAAGCTAGCTCTGTTTAGCGGAAAGAGAAAATGTTAGGTGTGGTGCACGTGTGTGTGTGTGTGTGCAGGCGTGCGTGTGTATGCATGTGTGGGTTTGTCCTCTCATTTAACCATCGCGCTGTTCTGCCTCTAAACTGTGGTTTGGACAAGTGGTTGTGGCTGTTGTTAAACAGCCAAGAACACACCTGCTGGGTTATACAGAGCGCAGTCTTGCCACAGAGCCGGGGTTTTAAAGGCCGGAGTGTGAAAGAACAGGCATGTGTGGCTGGAGGGATTTTTACATGCTTGTACGCTGTTCAAGAAAACATGCTTGGACTTGCTAAATGCATAAAGCATGAGTGAGCCAAGAGACCACTCGTACCCATGGTAGTACAGCAGAAAAGGACGGAGGGGGAGGTGGAGGGAGAGGGAGAGGGAGGGAGAGAGAGACTAAGAGAACTAATGAGTAAGCGAGTGAATGAATTTATAGGAGGCAGCACCGACTGAGGGGTTTGTGGAACTGTGTTGCTGGGAGACGGGCCACACCGTACCGAAACATTATTTGCTTGTCTCATTGGGGAGGTTGAAAAGAGTGAGACAGTAATCATGTGTTCAGTACAGGCTCTGTCAGTCTCGCTCAGAGTGCTGGCCATGTGCTGTGTGGAGTTGGCCTGCTAAGGGACGAGTGTTTGTGCTCTGTGTTTGTTTTCCAGGGAGAGAGCTTTGGGTGCTAATACTGGGTCAACATCCCCGCGAGCATCGCCTCGGCATCCCAGAATTCAAATACGTTGGCAACATGCATGGCAACGAGGTAAGACGCACATGCTTACACACCCGTTGACGCGCGCACAAGCGAAACATCCGCGTCTATATTCATTACTCCTGGAGACCATTGTGGCTAGTTTTGCTGTACGCAGCTCGAGGAGCAAGCGGTGAACTTTTCTAGGTAGGCCCCCGTTTCTTATATAATGGAGACAAAACAAACTCTAAGAAATGCCCTCAACACAAACCTAATGGAGCCAGTCTTGCGTGACACTGCGATGGGAGGCTAAATTGGGGAGTGGGCGTAGAAGGCAGGCTGTAAATGGATATGCGTCTGTATTTTGTTTGGGGATTGTTTGAGGGAGGAGGTATTTGGGGGAAAAACGGGCGTGCTCACAAAGACGCAACAGTGAATGGAAATATCCGGAACCATAGTGAGGAGCGGTCAACTGTGACCCTCATTAGAGAATGTAAGAAAGCGTGTGTGTATGTGTGTGTGTGAAGGACAGAGAGAGAGTGTGTGTGTCTGTGTCCATGTGTATTTACTGTTAATGTGAATCTAAGCCCACAATGCCGTAAACAGAAAAGCGTTTACTTAGCCTGGTGGTGTTCAGTCCTGCTCCTGTTTCTGCACTCATTTGGTAAATGAGGGAAAGACAGAAGTTTGCCCTCTATGGGGTCCCATGGCCTCACACTAACGCCACGTTCAGGGCTGCTGTTTGGAGCCAGTAAGCCTGTGCTTGTTTGTGTTTTCACGGTGGAGACGCTTAATGTTTTGCCACAAGGCGTACCGTGTGTACCGTGTGTACCTTGGCCTAGGCACTGGACTGTGGAGGGGAGCAGAACAGTTACCTAAACGACCAAAACGGAGCCCTGTTTAGTTTTATTATTTTTGTCTTGTAGTTTGATTGACTTGAATTTCCTGTCTAAAGATTAAGCTGCAATCCTTTTAAAATAAAATGATTTCATAATAGGTCAATAGCAGTCTGTCAGCCTACATATTATTATGTCTGCTATGTAGACATATACATGGAAGTATTCTAGATGATATCTAAGAAAGGGTAAAAAAGAAAAAAGGGAATAAGGGAAACAAGACTGTAACGAAAGATAGATGCACAAAGATACCATACACAGTGTAGGGGTAGTGTAGGGGTAAGACTGTGGGGCTGTTGTCCAGGTGTGGAGGGTTATAACTATAAAAGTATTGTGTGGTGTAAAATGCTCTTTAAAAAAATTATTGCAGTGTACAGTAATTTCCTGTGTCCTCAGCCAAATTGTTTCACAATGAAGGCATTTGCAGTTGTCTTGACATTTTAACCAATGAGCTAGTCTTTTTGCCAATGTGGTAAAAGGCTCTTGTACTTAACCTCTCAGTGTTTGGGTGGTCCTTTGTGTAAAAAGACTAAAAGCTGCTTTAAATAAAAACAGAGATTATGGGCAAAGTCCTTATGTGAGAGGTCTACATGTCTGAAGCTGAAACATACACACACACACGAGAGACGGGCACTTGAGTGAGCGACTCGAGTCAAAGTCGCACTTAAGTCGCTTACAAAAAGACTTCAGACTTGACTTGAAACTCGTCCCTAATGAATCTCGACTTGACTCGGACTCGTCCAAAATAACTCCATAGCAATACGATTCAGTCTGTTATCCAGGCGCTCTGTGCGAGTTATAGGTTTGCTTACATTAGACACTTAGCCGTCTTTACAGCTAATCTATAAAACACACCTGGATAGGTTTGTTTAGTTTACGTTAGACACTTGGCCGTCACTGATCAAAGCCGTCACGGAAGGTAAATGAGTGTAAATGAGTGATTTTAAGTGATTTTCTGCTAAAATAAAGTTAAAATGTCATTCTAAGACATTTATTTTTAATTCTCAATGGTATTGGCGATAAGAGACTGAAAATATGCAATACGTGGAATGGCCGACTATTACTATTACTACCTAAGGTAATACAGAAAATAGTTATTTTCCATCTCCTGTCCCCAAGCTTATCCTGGTATTGAGTGGAGACTTGACTTGGACTCTGACACACACACGTATATTCAAATAAAAAATTGGTTGTGGAAAATCAAACCAGAACGATGGTTCTTTCAAGGCTTCGTTTTGGCACCTACTCAGAATGTATGTACATTCTAATCAAACGCATACAAGAACAAGTGGACACGAGAGGCTATGTACATCCTATGTGATCTGGAGAAGGCTTTCTCCCAGTAAACAAGGCTTTCTCCCAGTAAACAAGGCTTTCTTCCAGTACACAAGGCTTTCTCCCAGTACCTCTGTTAGATGGCACACACGTGTGTTTGCAGTGCAGGTTGCTTTTGCAGCATCAGCAGGGTTGTGGCAGGGGGAGGACGAGACATGGAGACACAGAGGCATGGAGACATAGAGACATAGAGATGGCAGATTATGAACTTTCTTTTCCTACTATCAGTGTCTCTCACTCTGTCTCTCTCAGTCTGTCTCTCTGGTTTGCTCTCTCTCACACTTGCTCACTGCATCCTCTGTTATTGTCTCACTTTTCTCTCTGTTCTGTTTCTATTTCTCTTCCTCTCTCTGTTTCTCATGTCTCGTGGTTTCATCCCTCTTTCCCCCCGTTTCACTGTGCCATGTTTGTGTTTGTATGATGACACATGGTGGATCGCTGGATAACTGTGTGTATAATTGTACGGTAGTGAGGAGAGCGCTGCCTATGGGTGTTACCACAGCTTTTAGCAGGAGGAGATGATAGTAATCATATGGACAGGACCCTTTGTAATGTTACACACACACAGGGCCAGAATCTTAGTCCCTGGTTTAGAGTTGTGGTTCCCGATAGTAGCTCTGTGTGAAGGCCCTCATTAGTGCATACAGTGGGTGTGTTCATGTGTGTGTGCATAGACATACAAATGTTGTGCCTTGTGGTGCTGAAACCCCTGACGGTGAATGGTACTGTTCCATATTAAACAATTGCTTTTACCCAAATATAGTAAGCTGCTTCAGAGCTCTGTATTAGCTTGTTCAATATGGCCACCGTAAATGAGCAAAGCTGCCACATCTTAACATGAGCTACACAGAACATTCCATGTCTCTAAAAACACATAGCTGGAGGTTTAATTGCCTTATTGACACTGTGAATACAACCCTTGAAGTTGTTTGGTGATATAAATATTTGTGAGTTATTGCTTTGCTTTGACTTCTAGTACCCAGTACATTTAGTGAATGTGTGTGTGTGTGCACCTGCACATGCGCGTAGGTGGTGGGCCGTGTCTTGTTGCTCCAGCTGATCGATCACCTGACCAAGAGCTACATGAGGGACCCGTTTGTGACGAGTCTGTTGAGCAGCATGCGAATACACATCCTCCCCTCCATGAACCCGGATGGCTTTGAAGCAGCTAAGAGGGACTGCTTGTACTCCCAGGGCAGGTGAGCACATGAGACAGACATTATGTGAGACAGATAGTAGGTGAGACACACACACACACACACACATAAACAGGAATTATTGTATGGGGTTTTGTTCTCTATTTCATTGTTTTAGTAATTGACACTTTTGTTATAGTATTTTAGTAACTGTATTTTGCTATATGTTCAGAAATAACTCCAAAATGAAAGATGTTCTACGCATTTGCTTATTAGCGTTTCATTTACATAAATGAAAACCCACACACGTACAGCAGAACACATTTTCTCAGAAAGGAACACAAGGAACAATAAACAATGGAAAAAAAAACAAAAACCCTGATGATGAGGGAGGAGATCGATGTTTTCATCCAGCAGTGGACCAGCGATGGCGTTGATAGGGCGCAGAGCATATACTAACCATCCAAACATCCCATCCCACATGGTCTGATTACAGGATGAAAGCTTCGTCGTGAGGATGTTGTTATTGCATGAATAGGTGCAGACATCCAGAGGAACAAACACACGTGGTGTGGTTTCGGTCTTATGAGATAAGGGTTAGATAGGAAGAGAGAAACGATTTAATTCTGGGACGTGGTTTCTCCTTGATACTCTGACATACTTTATCTAAAACAAAAGCACAGTGTATAGCTAAAAACGGAAGCGGACATCTTGGGAAAAATGCAGCCTGTGCTTCTGCCTGCTTGGGAATGGAATGCAGTGTCACTGCACATAACGCAAGGTTATTTGAGATTACGTCAGAACGGATTACGGCAAATATATGGTGGCATAATACGGTTTGTGCTGCCGTTTGCCCCAGCGCAAAACAAAAGAGAACAAACACGATCCGCTACATTTTGTGTTCTGTTGAAAATTTTGTGAGATTGATTTTTCACCAGACGAGATTGTTCCGTGCAAACACCCTTGAATGTTTGGAACTAAAGGCAGACAAGGCGGTGAGGTCTTGAAACAAAGAGAACCGGAAATCAAATGGGAGGACTAAAGAGAAGCAGAGAGAGATACAGCCGGAGACGTACAGAGTGGGAGACGTGCAGTTAGAGACATGCAGTGGGAGAGACACAATGGAAGAGATACAGTGGAGAAACACAGTAGGTACAGTGTGAGAGGCACAGTGGGAGAGATGAGAGCACAAGGTACTGCAGCTGCTTACATGGTTGCCGGGCTGGTGTGTTCACGTGCTGAGCTCCCCTTACACCCCCTCCACTCTCATTCGAACCTTCCTGCCGCATCCCCATCCTTGGCTCCTCCCTCTGCCATTGGTGCATCAATAACAGGGATTTACGGATATAGAAAAGGCGAAACCTGGGCCCACTCCCAGAACTGAATTTAGCACTGGCTTTCTCAACACTCTGGGGAGCAATGTGACCTCAAGCCATTAAGTTAACATTTTGCAAACAGCTGGAAAATATTTTTGATCATTTCAAATTTAAAGGGCCAGCAGACACAATAATGAGAACCATAAGGGATCTTGTAGGTGTTGGCAATTAAGATGAGGTTAACTTTTAAATAAAACATGTGAGACAATAATTTTGTTTATTTTCTTATGATTTCTCAAACGCCATAATAATTCAAACGAATCTGATTCTGAAAATAGTAATTATCAATGGAGTAAAATCTTAATTTATTTATAAAATGAAAATTTTTGAGAATTTCTATGACTTTTTTTTAAGACTCATAATATTGGAGAACTTTAAGCTAATGAGAATTTTGTTGTGATTACAAATGAAGTTAACATTACAGACTTTCAGAGTAACATCACAACTCTTCATTTAGCACCTCGAGTTCTGACAAGCTCTTTTTGAAGATGCCCTTTGACCTGTGCCCCTCACTAATGTAACCATAACGCTGTAAGAGGCCTCTTGTTGCTTTTGTGCACACTGCTGTTTGACATTCGCGTTAAACGTACACTTGGATCTCTTAACCTCATGCGTGCGGTTCGCGTGTGCGGCCATTGCTCATGATGAATGTGTCATTAGTCTACTGAAAGCTGTGCCCGACAGGAAACAGATGTTCCAGAGCAAGGGCCCTGGGACTGCAGCGGTTCATCCTATTTCCGGAGGCCGAAGGCCTGGGTCTATATTTGGTGACGGTCCCAACACGTTGGCACATTTACAAGTGACAGAGCAATAATTCCTCCTGGCAGTGTACAAAAAGACAGCTCCTGAGGTTTTAGGCATACAGGCCTTTACAGAATAAACATTAAAAGAACCATTGCTCTGAAAAGATTAAACAGTCACTTATGTGCAAACACACACACACACACACACACACACGTACACGTACTTGAGTTGGTTTATGGCTTACTTTAAACATCTAAATGTTCCAGTGGCAATGGTAGAATTTGAAGAAGAGACAGCTGGAGCAAACAGGACACTAAACATGGCATCAGCAGGAATGTGTGTGTGCTTGACTGGATGTAGGTGGGCATGTGTCTATGTGTTAAGGTCGATTCACAGGTCAGCACATAAACCTTATGTAAATCATCTCTCGTCACTGGATGCAAACTGCCTTCTGTGCGTTATGAAGCCACAAATGCTGTATTGTTCCTATTAAACCATTCAGGTTCAGACAGGCTTGCCTGCCCTCTGACGTGGACCCCCGTCCAGCAGACCCGGCCAGACCCAGGACTCCACAGTACAAGCCTCCAGGCCCATCTCAGAGCTTCTGATGTGTGTTCCACCAGCTGGGTTCCATGACAGAGCCTTAATGCTCGTGAACCTTGAGGGATGGTGGTCCATGCCGAGCTCCGCTCGAAGCTCGCGGGACTGGAGGTCCGGATCGGACTTTGACCCTCGCTGTCAAGAAGTGAAGCCCTTTTGCTGGTCTCTTTTTGGCTGTTTAGAGAAGCACCAGGGGATTAAATATGATACGAGCGGTTCCAGGAAGGCTGTAGAGTGTTGCAGAGAGCAGCACTCGGTACATTGTTACGTTTCATTGGCTTCTTTTATGAGGTATCTGGTTTTGGCCAAAGGGCAGATGGTAGTTGGATCCCTTTAACAAAGTGCACGAGTAGAACTGTTTATGCAGTCACTAATGAATCCAAAGTAAACTGATATACAGTAACAGTCAAAGGTTTGGATACACCTACTACTCTGTTTATTTTTACTATTTTCTACATAATATACATATATAACACACACATATGTATATATATATATATATATATATATATATATATTATGTTGTGATAAATATTGACAGTCTTAGAGATTTCAGCTTTCTTTGAAGTAATCAGCCTATACTTTAATGACACACTTTTGGTGTTCTCTTAACCTGCTTCGCCATCCTTGACATTCTCACATGTCTCAGCTGAGCAATATAAATATAAAGGATTGTGCCTAAGTTTGTTTCTAAGACAAATATAATGTACAACACACACATCACCTACCCTGTTTTCAAAATGGGTCATTCAATGTGACACATGCATAAAGTGATCAGGCAGTGCAATTACAATATGTCCATATCGTGGAGCAATTATACTGACCACAGATCAGTAACAGTAGAGACGAAGCAGCCACCCCATCGTCCAGCATGGAATGAATGACCCATCAGTGCTTAAAAGGAACACTAAGCCTGATTTGCAAGGAGTAGTTTGTGATGGCTCAGACTTGTTTATTGGTGGTTGAAATTACCACATTCTGACCATGAAGATCTCCCTAAGGTAAACAGTTCATAAATATATGTGTAACAAATTGACTGTTAAAATATGCAAGGAAGTGAAAATATAAACAAAAATATATATATAGTCTCCAACTTGAGCATGACAACTTTAGAAATTTGTTTCTTTCATATGACCACTTCTGAATTTGAGAAAAAATCGATCAAATGTAATACTAGGTTCCGTGAAAGCAACAGACACCTTTTCTGATATTTACAATCTGCTGATGAATCTTTAGAATGTCTGGTTCTAAAATTCCCTCAGTGGTTCTAGAATGGTAAAAAATCCTGCTTGGAATGACGGAATGCCATTGTTACATCATCTGGAACTTTCAGCTATGTGACATTCTAAACAGAGTGTTGTGCCAGTATCCATGAAAGGGCTGAAGCTAAAAAATGTAACCCTAGATGCATTTCTGCTGCAGACTGTTAGCAGAACTGAATGTGAAGAGCATCCTGTCAGTTTACAGAGCTTTCAGATCATGTTTGTGGAATTCAAGATTTGCTTGACTTTGCATGACAAGTTTTTCTACTAATGTCATCCAAAGAAAATGGAACAGTTGAACATTTGATGGTTGTTTTCCTCTGCAGCCTTATCTGTATCAGTATTATCTGTACTGTAAGCAAAGAAGTAAACTGCAAAAGCAAACAAGAGAAACAAAGTGCAAGATGTGGCCCACTTCCTGTTTACTGTTTACACTAGTTTTTACCAACCTGACCACCCAAGGTATGCTGGGTCTTCCATAAATGAGCTTGTTCTCTCATAAACCTGTTCTGCTTATGTTTCATTAACTAAGTCAATTAATGTGTATTAATTGGACACTTCATAAACTTATAATGAATTCAACTGAAGGAACCTTGGTTGGATAGAGCTGCTTGGTAACCCTTAACGTCTCTTTTTGATTGGAGACATATGGGAGTCCCTGAGCTCAGAGCTTTACATGGGGGCTTAAGAGGATTGCCCGACTGTATCTATTACACGTCTCCTGTGAACACACCAGCTAATCATTGAATTGAAGTTGTCCCAGTAGCATCTTAATGTTGCTGGGTGCAGATGGAAGGTTGCTGGCTGTGTGTAGGCTGATGTGAAGCTCCAGCTGAGGTGGAGCCAGCACTTGGTGACATAGACTAAGGCCTGGACCGACCTCCCAGTTTCAGGTGTGTTTGGGACCCAAAGGTAAATGCTAAAAATTTGTTCTATAGCCCCAGAATGTAGAACCAGAATGTGGGTAGATTTGTTTCTCGGAAGACTAGTTGCCTGTCAAAGCAGACATACATGATGAGACATTGATTAAGCTTAGTCCTGGACTAATTGCATTACCGATGGAGTCACCATAGGGAGTGGCCAAGGCTTAGGCTGCTAAGATCCTAATGTATAAGTAGCTTATGCGCTAACCTTATTGGCCAGGAGGGCCATTATATTCAGCTGTTGTGTATGAATAAAGGACGCTCCCAAGTCTCCTGTAACAGGGCTAATTGGTTTGGGTTAGCACAGCCTTCTTTTTGTCAGCCAAGTGCTCGTTTCTGTGCAAAACATTAATTGACATTTACAACATTTACAACATTACAAGTCTTTCTACCTCACCATGTGTCTGAGAACCAGAGGTGAGATGAGCAGTATAAATTCACACTCAAGTGAAAGTTGTGGTACTGTAGTGAAATTCTCACTGCATTTATATTTATATTGAGCAATGTGCACATAACCTACCAATAAATAAATAAACTTAGCATTCTAAACAATGGGTGTCATTCATATGATCAAAAATAATGTAAGTCGTTTATAAGATGAAATATGATTTGAAAATAGCCAGAGAAGTAATGTGTGTGTGTGTGTGTTAAAATATTATGTTAGTAAACATGTTAATGCATGGGACTGGTATGCCCTCAGGTTCAATAAGAATGGTGTGGATCTGAATCGGAACTTTCCGGATGCCTTCTCAGGCAACAGTGGTCAGGTGAGGGAGAAGGAGGTGGTGTCTGTGATGGAGTGGATAAAGAACGAAACATTTGTGCTTTCTGCTAACCTCCATGGGGGAGCGGTGGTGGCCAGCTACGCTTATGACAACAGTAATGGAGGTTAGACTCACACACACGCACACACACCCACACATAAGACAGACACATTTGTAAAATCTGTAAAATGACTGGATTGTCATAAATATTAGATTCACAGACACAGAGGATCACAAAATATCTGACAGACTTGAAATCTATAGAATCAAATCCCTTCACAATGACAGCCCAGATACACTGAGTTTCTCCCTTTGTGTCCTATGACTGATGAACTTTAAGCTCCGCTAAACTGGTACAACTGTTTTTTTTGTTGTTGTTGCCAACACTCGTGTGTTGCCATGGCACTCATGCTGAACCACCTGCAGGTCGTGAGCTCCAGGGAAGCTCCAGCGTAACCCCCGACAATGACGTGTTTATCCATCTGGCTAAGACGTACTCTTTGAAACACACCAGTATGCACAAGGGAAACAGCTGCCCTGATTCCAAAGACTTCAGCAACGGCATCACGAACGGCTACAATTGGTACCCCCTCAAAGGTAGAGAGGGACAGTCTTCACTCGCTTTACTCATTCATTTATCAGAACTGCATCTGTCCCCATCAGACTTAGAGACATAGCAGTATACAGTGAAGACAGACAGACACATGCATCAGAGCTTATAGTGAACCTAATGACAAATAACACACGACACAATAAGAACAACAAAATGTCTTTGTGACCATTACAACTGCAGAGAGTTGAAATGAATTATTGTGTGTGGGGGGAAAAAAACATTTCACATAATTATTTTAACAATAACATTTAAAAACATATCAATATTTTATTTTCAGATTTTTATTTTTATTTCAGCAACATGTACATGTAAATCTTGGTGAGCAATATTGTAAATCTTGGTGAGCCTTGATACTGTGGGAAGTTCTAATCCCCTCGGTTTGCTCTCTCTCTCTCTCTCTCTCTCTCTCTGTCTCTCTGTTCCACACAAACACACACACACACACACACATTCTCGCCCTCTTTCTCTCTGCCTGTCTCTCAGGGGGAATGCAGGACTATAATTACGTGTGGGGACAGTGTTTGGAGATCACTCTGGAACTGTCTTGCTGTAAGTTTCCTCCAGAAAGCGACCTGCAAGACCTGTGGGAGGCCAACAAGCCGGCACTACTGGCCTACATGCAGCAAGCTCATCTAGGTACACACTCTTCACACACACACACACATGCACACACACACATGTACACACTCAAACACAAAGAAGCACACCATGGATATATCGATATCTTTGTACGGAACGGCACAAAGACAACAAGATATCTATGACCTGCGGCCATGCGATCGTACTGGAGCCCAGTGGATTTAACAAAGGTCTGGTCTCGGTGGGATGCACTGAAAGCTGACCACAGTCAGACCAGCACTGCTCTGAGCTCACAGTTGCAGTCAGTTAAGTAAGTAACACCACCCGTCTGCTTTCTCAGTGCTGTACCAGGTAACCTTCCACCTGGAAATACTACCCCACCCTCCCCTCTCCTCACCCATGCGGTCTGGGTATGTGAGATCAGTGGTGTGAATCTGGGGTCTAAACCAGACAAGTTATTTATGTTGCTTTGAAGCCCTGGGCTGGAGTTGCCAAAACAATGCAGTGGCCAATCCAGGGTTATCTCAGAGTTTATAAACACCCAACATGGTAAATACAGTGAGACTGGTAAACTTGTCCTGACTTGTCCTGGCAATGAGAGATGAAACAGAAACAACAGAAACACAGAAATAACAGAGAGATGAAAGCTCTATTATACTTTCCCTGTTCTAATAAGGATAGTCCCCTTTCAATATGGGTATCTAATAGAAGGTGGTTCGAGCAATAGCAAGAGAAATATTGAAGATAACAAGGGGTCATGAAAATATGACCTTTTAAAAACATGTTTGTGTGGCTCAATTTAGGGGTTAGTTAAACTGACCAGTAACCTTTCACAAATAATGTTTTTTTTATTTATGTTATCCATTTCCAATTGCTGGAATTCCAGATACCAGAGACATTAACAGTTACATTTTACTTTTATTCTTACTTGCTTGAACTCCTATTAGCAATATAAACCAGACTTATGAAATGTGATATTCAAAAGGCTGTAATACTTACCTCAGATTACCTCAGATTGGATTGCAAACTCCTGCTGATTTTCATTTATATAGTATGACAGTTTGGCTGCTTGGCAGAAAATGTACACATTTATTTTCTCCTAGTCTATATGATCATTTCAAACAGAACGGTTAGTGTGATATGAATCATCATTCTGACGCCCGTTTACACTCTTCAACATTTTAGCCATCAAGGCTCTAGGGAAATTTGAAGTGTTGAGCCGTAATCAGATTTCGTGTTGTAGCTTCTTGGTATGAGATCCCCACCAGATAGTAGAAGATGTTACGTGAATGCATGCTCACAGAAAAACAACAGTGAAATACAGGATGAGATATAGGCTGAGCTTACAAGCTCATCTTACTCTGCTCCCCAATACAATATTCATTCATTCTCCGTACCGCTTATTCCCGCTAGTCAGGGTCACGGGGGGGGCTAGAGTCAATCCCAGCATCTCCGGGCAAAGGCAGGGTACACCATGGGCAGGTCGCCAGTCCACCACATGGCCAACACACACGCACAGGCAATCTAGAGTGACCAATCAACCTAACATGCATGTCTTTGGACTGTGGGAGGAAACCGGAGTACCCAGAGAAAACCCACACAGGCACAGGGAGAACATGCAAACTCCACACAGAGCAGCCCAGACCGAGAATTGAACCCAGACCGCCTTGCTGTGAGGCGACAGTGCTAACCACCACACCATCCAATACAATATATAATACTTAATATAAAGTTAAGCGCTGAGGGCGTGTAAAACCCTGTAGTGTTAAGAGTGGGCCTGTGAGCTCTGGCCTGATTTGGTTGTGATGTCTTGAGTTGCTCGACATGTGAAAGTTAGATGTCTCTGCACCTGTGCCTTGGTGTAGGCCAGTTCCTCCGTCCTGGACTATTGTGGCACTGATGGAGCTCCTGGACTGGATGCATTTCAGCGGGGCGTAAATGGCACAGTGCCTGCTCAGTAGCAACACTGGGACCCAGGGAGAAGCCTTTGATGGGAGCCAGTGTAGCCTGTGTATGGTCCGAGAAGTCCCGTCTTCCCAATTTAATTTCTGTTACATCATCTACTGTTACATATCATTTCATATCCTTACTAACATAATGTAAGTAGTTTGGCGGTATTGAGAAATTGCTGTAATTGAATAATGAATGTGTCAGCATTCCCATATTTTCATTGGAAACCTGAGGTTCTCCTTTTGATTTTTCACAGGGCTGAAAGGTCAAGTGCTGGACACAAATGGCATCCCTGTCGAAAATGCCTCAGTTGAGGTGCAGGGGAGAAGAAACCTTTGTCCGTTCAGAACTAATCATAATGGGGAGTATTACCGACTGCTGTTGCCTGGAAAATACACCATCATGGTGAGACAGCGCCCTCTGGTGGTCACATTACACACAGCTGAGTTGCACGCCAGTGAATTTGCTCGTGATAAGCATGTTTGTGGTCCGTCTATTCGCTTGCGTTGCCAGCTGTGCATCAAACGTGCAGTTATTCCAGTTATCTTGGAGGTGCAAAATCCCGTCTAGCATTTCATATTCAAAGCCGCTGTGATCATTAAGATCACCAGCGCCCAAGTACACACTAACTGGGGCTTGAAACGCTGGTCTGCCTGATTTATAGCGAAACCGTTCTATGGCATTTGTTAAGAATGCACAGATACTGCCAGCATTTGTTCACCCCTGTCAGGCCTCCTCACATGGGCACAGACAGATGCTGATGGCCAAGTGGTAGTTGCCCTTTTCCTGTCTCCAAGCCTCGCTGATCCTCCCTTGCATGAGTCCGAGGAGGATTTTTACCAGTCCCCCCCCAGTTCACGAGGGCTTGGGCCAAGCTCCGTGTAAAATGGGTCTGTTTCCCTCCCCCTCGCCCCAGGAAATGAGGCTTATCGTGGAAAAACGGGTACTTTGGAGGCGAGTGGTTGAGTAGTTCACACCCCCTGGTAACAAGCCACCCACGCAGCCTATTAAAAAGGGGTCAGATGTGACAGATTGGATGATTTATGTGCTGTGTAAATTAGTCTGGCTGAGAGGAGTTAACAGAATCAGGAAATTGCATTATTGGGGGAAAGAAAGATGGCTGGTGATTGGCAGCTTCATCAAGTAGCAGCAGTCTGCGGTCTGTAGTTACCTCTGAGCGGCAGCCTCCAGTGCCCTGGAGAGCCCCAACTATGATACGTCAGCATCACGGTGTTTGTTTATACAGTAGTGGATCTTGGGTGGTATTTGGTGCTGTGACCCGGGCCAGCGGCAGAGAAAAGATCATCGCCGAGTGGAGTCGGAATGCCCGCAGCTGCAATCGCACTGCTTTGTCAAACATTTTGGTTGATATTTGTGACTTTAGTTAATTATTTATACACTGAACATTACCTAGGAAAAAATCAGCCATGTATGTTTACAACGTACTGTACATGACAGTAATGTATAATACATTCTTTTGTGTAAAATTAACATGTCAGGAGAGCTTGCCATCTCACCGGGCTGTTCGTCAAAACATCTTGTTTCCCTGTTCTTCGCTACAGTTTCCAATATCTCTACATCTCTAATTACAGTATACTGCAGGGAGGGAAGGAGAGATTTATAACAAGGTTATGCGACGGTAAAGCTGAAGCTGACATGGTAGCAGATCATGATCTGTTAGCAGCTGTCTGAACTGTTCTGTAGTGGGTTTTTTCCAAGATTATATATAATGTCGAGTATTTCTGTCAGCACTGTAAATAATACATCAAATGTGACGGCCACTGCAGGGTCGTGAAGGTTCATGAAGGGTCGTGAAGGTTCATGCAGGATCATGGTTAGTCGTGAATGTTCATGTAGGTTGCAGGGTCATGCGTTGTTATGCAGGTTCATGCAGGGTCATGTGTAGTCGTATAGGGTCGCCGCTGTTCGGAAACTGAACATGGTCTGAATGAGCAGCGAGAGCATCAGCGCCGCAGTGCTGTGGGACCAGAATGAGGTTTAAGAGGAACACTCCAGTATGTCGAAGTGGATGATGTATATACACGTCTTTCTGCAGGTGACGTGCCCAGGATACAAGACGCTCATCGAGACCGTCTCGGTGCCGTACCGCTTGGACGAGTTCAGTGCTTTGATGCACAACTTCCAGATTCAGAAGATTGTTAGCAGTACTGTCCCAGCGATGACGGAGCCTCTGACGCCGAGGCTCAGATCCAGCGAGAACCACAGCGCCGCCCTGCTGCCCAGCACCATCACTGCACTTATTGCCCTCACAATTCATAGACTACTGGTGTCCTTAGACAGAAAACTATTTTAAATTTTCAAATGAATGAAAAATGCACTTTGCTTACCTTGCACAATCACACAAGCCGTTTTTTTTTTTTTTTGTGAGGGCTTGGATGTGCTTTATTTTGTCTGTTGGTTGATTATCTGCTTTCTGCAGGATTCTCCAGCAGTCTAAAAAAAAAAGTGAGTTCAGAATTTTTAAGTGCCACTGACAGAGGCCAGCAAACTAAAGATTGGTCTGACACTACACGAGCAGATCTGAGATTCAGGCAGTGTTTGCAGACAGTGCCTCTTCTTGGAGGATAGTACTTTGGCAACTATGGAGCTCACTTTCTGCACTAATATAACTTCCATAAGTCATCATACTGTATTAAAATACTATATCAAAAACCCAGCATATGATGGAAAGCTAATAGAAGGGGCATACGCACGAAGGACCCAGATCTGACAGATGTTGATGTGTAATGACAGACTAACCATATGCGCATAAATGAAAACCTGGGGTCATTGTGAGGCCCTCCCTCCTGTTTCCTCATTCTGCTGTCTCAAGATTGACAGTAGAGGAAGAACTTCCAGCTGTTCCAATGTTGATTCATTTACATTTTTGTGGTTTTGGTCAGTTTACAGAAGAGCAGCGATATTAATGACAGACTCAAAAGCTGAATATAGAATATTGCAACTTGAAACACACTGTTGTCCAGAGGTTTGAGTGTTTCAACAAGTTTTGATTGTCTTTGTTCGTCACAAAATGGGGTTAACGTGTCATGTTTTTGTCATAGAGTGAAGAAACCCGATTTAATTATTTAGAAAAGATACATTATACGGAGCAATTGTGAAGCAAGGAGATGGCAGCTGTACTTTGCCAGCAAGAAGATGGCAGTTGTCCTCAGATCGGCAAGTTTTCACTCCAGCTCCATGGGAGCTCCAACACAAGCAGACTGTTGGGTGATCAGTGTCTTAAGAAGAGCTTTGCCACTCTACCTCATCCTCATCAACCTCGTGCTGACGCAGTGACTAGTATAGCCTTAAATAAATATTTACCAAAAATTGTAACTTTTGTTCATTTTTTTAACAAACAAACAGTGATTTAATGGTGTCCGAACATTACATTCACAATACCGAAGAAAATTCAGTTCAGAAAAACTTCCTAATAAAGCTACTCAAATGTAAAAATGGACACACTGCTAGAGGTTTTGTCCCAGCGGCAGTCTCATCTTCTGTGGAATTGGCTCTCCCAATAGTACTGTCATACTATTGTATTTAATATATATGATATATGTGGATGCATTATTTACATCCAGAATTGGAATGCATATGAGATTGAGGCATGATAAAAGAATGAAACGGATGAATGAAACTCCCAGCTCACAGGTTCCCCAGTCAGGGGGTGGAGGTAATGATTTGAATGCCGGTAGCCTTTGTTTGCGCATGAGATTAAATTAGCATATAGCACATTATTACATTAGCATATATTAAAGCAAGTCTGAGGTACATGGAAGCGGTTACATTAAAAAGCTATGCTTTCAGCCACTCTGCAGTTTCACATGACCACTGTGGCATGTTGGCCATTGTAAAATGGTAACAAGAGTCTTCACAGTGATCATCACTCACATTGCCACATTAGTGTTTAAAAGACTGACCTCTGGAAAAACTCCAATTATAGACAATGTAAATCCCTTATGCCACACAAACCTGGCCAGCAGACACAAGGTATTAACTGAAGTTTTAGTTAGTTATGTTTTTATAATTTTTCCCAGAGGGCTTACGATAGAGGTTAATTGGGTGCAGAAGCTTTCAAATTTACATATATTCTATTTCTGCCCCATTGGCAAGGTAAAAATGCAATAAAATCTACTCTGGGTGTATTTAATCACATTTTAAATTATTTGGAAACTGCAATGTGGAAAGGTGGTGTGGATTTTTTAAAGTAGAAGTTTCAGTACAAACTTACTAAGTAAAGTCAAAATGAGAGCATTTCAGACATGTGCAAGTTATTTGCTGAGGGAAAAGATAGAAGTAGTTGTAATTTATCTTTGCTTAGACCTTTGCTAAGAATAGTTAATTAAATAACTAATGAGAACCTGTAGCTCAGCTGATAGTGTAGGTTGTGCATGAAGCTAACACTACCAAAGTTGTGAGTTTGATTCCCATGGTACAACTGGAGAGTAAGTTTTCTTTCTCTGAAAGTAAAGTTGGAACAATAGCTGTCCATTTGTCAAAAAGCCCAGAATACAATTAATATTCTTTCATATTAAGGTTCATACCCAAATTATGATTTATTATAGTGTGCCACCTTCAAATTGCATACTCTTGTATGAAGGAGAATCAATATTTTTTGCGCAGAATCAAAAGGAATGTGGGGCGGCCTATTTGACCTATTTAGCAACTACGTGTGAGGTCTCCTGGGAGGGCACTCTAACAGAGAACACGTCCAATTGATTTACACTCCAACTCAGAAAGGGATAGTACACCTGTAATTCCAACAAAACTCCACAAGGTGTCAGTAGTGCCCTTTCTGTTTGTCATGGCCTCAGCAACCTCAGCTAATGCACACTGTTATTCTACACCACACCCATTTCATCATCTCTGCTAAAAGCCATGGCTTGTCAGTTAGACGAGAGCTCTATATTTAGATGGTGGCCTTGTAAGCAGGTAAAAAAAAGCCTTTGAATCCAACAAGCTCCGCCCATTCTACCCCATAACTGTCTGCAATTGGATGATCTGGTAACTGATGTCTGATCTTGGATTTACTGTAGGTTTCAGATTCAGGATAAATGAATGTGGAGACTTGGTGGAAGGGTAAGAGGGAGGAATGTGTGTGTGTGTGTGTGTGTGTGTGTATTGTATTTTTTGATGGGGATAAAATGTTTATCCAACAATAGAAACTAGCTTTTTAGATAATTCAGCATTTAGTTGCAGAGGATACAGTGTGTGTTGGTTTAGTATCATTTAGCTGTAGTCAGGAAGAGAGATAAATAAATGCTCCATGTGTTTTCTTCTGTTGCTGGCATGTTCTTAGGTCAGTTCACAGTCCTTTACACATAATCATGGGGAAGAAGCTGGAAGAACATGCGACACAAACAACGAATGTGGGAGTGGATCCAGCAGACATCCATTCACTTGCACAAGTTCTCTTCACTAATGGCAGGGCAAGGGCTTCAAAAAAAAAAAAAAAATCCAGCTGCCTCTTCTCACTCGCCCACCACAGTAATTAATGCCTTGATGACAGACCGCACCGCCCTGAAACATTGACGGAGTGGGTTTTAACAAACTCGAAGTGGATTCAAGCTTCTAGGACAGACTGCTTGAGGCAAATTCACCTCATATGCTTCCAATATATGGCCCATAAGTGAATTATTATTTCTCTGTCAGTTGTTTTTTTTTTTATGAAAAAAGGGCTTCGGAATTGCTGTGCCAACACTTATTACACTGCACACAATATGAACCTTAGAATTCATCCCTTCTCATCTGTACCCAAATAAAGGACTGTGGGTGTCTTAGATTCTGCGGTTTTGACTAATTCATCCCTAATGCTTTTAAACGTATTAATTATTCACTGCTGATCTAAGCTCCCCTCCACTGCACTGGAAGCAGGAATTAATTCACTCTTGTCTGGAGTCCACAGAAAGCACCAGTGGAAAACTGGCCTTTAACGTCTTAAACTCCAGACTGCAAATTATTCAGTAACTCTGAATCTAATATGAAAGGAATGTAGCTACAAGAGTGAAGCACGCGAGTCTGGATCTGCCCGTAAGGCCTTGGAGCACAAGGGGTTAATAAACTCAAGGAAAGCTCAGTTAAAGAAAAAGAACCCTGAAGAAATCAAATCTCCACAGTCTCATTTTTCTGCCGTACTGAAAAAAATCAATAGGAAAACTAGATTAAGAAGGGTGCCCCAAACAGGCTGTTCTGGGGTCAGTGGCTGGCTATCTGATCTCCATAAGCTAATGAACTTGCTAAGATGCTTGCGAAGGATACACTGAATATGGCCAGACAGGTATGGTGAGGCTGCACCAAAACAAAACAGTCCTAATAAAGTAAAAGAAAATGATTTAAAATTTATCATTTTGTCCAGGCCTAATTTTGCCTTACTGTCAAACACAATCATACATTTACGATTTCTCATTAAGTGAAATCTTCAGCTCACAGCTCACACGGTGTGGGATACACAGTGTGTATCATCAACTAGCACCAGGCACCGTGTACACATTGGAGAAGAGTGATAAGCCAGGCTGCAAAACACGAAACAATGTGAAAACAAACAGCTCCACGTCGTTCATGGTGGCTCATTAGAGTGGCCTCTCTTTAGAGTTCCACGGTAAGCACAGGCTGAGCTGAAGCATATATATATATAGCAGGACAAGAAATCGCTAGGGCTGCGAGAAGAGCTAGAAAAGATGTGTAACGTGAAGGCAACAGTGGTTCCTATAGTAATCAGAGCACGAATGGCTGTATGACATTCCAGCAGATCCCAGGAACAACATCAGAGATCTCCATCCAGAAGAGTGCAGTCCTGGGAATAGACAGGGTATTGCACAGGACTCTCTGGTGGAGGACCCGATCTTGAAGGAAAGAAACCACCTGGAGGAGGCCGATTGGGGAATTTTAGAATTTTATATATATATACTGTAACTGCAACCTCCATGTGCTGTAATAGTGGTGAAATGCCATTATTATCCAAGAAGGAAGTGCTCTGGATAACAGAGCATGGGCAGCACTTTTAGCCCAAGCGAAATAGCCAGACGAGGGCACGGATGCAACTTTTCCCCGCGGTGTTATTACACGTGAAGGCGTTGCCAGTGGAGAGCCGCAGACTGATGATGGTGCTCCGCTGAAGGTGACAGGCCAGCCGTCCGCCTCTAATGCGGCTGCGTACTTTATCACGGTGCAGCGGTCCAGGAAGGTGGGGCAGACAGGGAGGACATCCCACCGCAGCCTGACCCAACGTGTGCCGACGGCTTCGCCCCGGGGCAGCGCCGTTAATCTGACTTCACTAATCACTGGGCAACACATCGATGACCAGATTGTGGCGACCAGTGGCCATAATGGGGTGTTAACGATGATTGAACAGACAGAGCGGACAAAATGGGGTGGCCATTGATTAGGTCGGCTGAGAAATAGGAGGTCACTGTTACGTGGCAGAGACATTATTTGTCTCATTTGTGCTAAGACAGTACTGTGTTCATTCTTCCTTCGCTAACAGTTCCTGAACGTTATGCACGTATGGTACAAAGCAGATATCTGTCTAATGAAACTAGGGAGGGCAGGCGAGGCAGATTAGTGGTGGTAGGGTACTGCCATCATTACAGTGAGGATACATCGGAGAGCAAAATATACATTCAGACTTTGCTGCACAAGTGTGATAGAGCAAGTGAGACCAAGGTCTGCCTGTCTTGCTGTGAGGGCGTGATGACGGACTGCAGACACCAACTCCTGATCATAAATCACCCAAAGTAAAAGGCTTGCAGTAGACTGGAACAGTGTACCAAGCAGACACAACTGTATGTGCTTAACGCTGCAGCCAGAAGGACAGTATGTATTTCTTCTCAATACTGTTTCCCTGTCTTTCAAGGACTTTCAGTTCTTACATCAGAACTCTGTGTATGTACGTGAGAAATAGAGATTCACGTGTTTCAAGGAAACCTCAAGGAACATCATCAGCATCTTGTCTAAACATGGTCGATGACATTCATTCCCTACTCACTAATTGCTCAGGTGATGCTTTTCTGGTCCGTTTGAAACTATCCTGTTAAGGGGATGTTCATACATAGCCATATTCACGCTTTTTTCTTTCACATCTCCCTCCAAACGTCAGCAAAGCATCCTTGCTCTTCTTGGCAGAGCGTCCTCATTATCTTGTTCAACTGCACAACTCACATTTCGAATGTTGTGTTCATTCCTGTTACGAATGTAATGGACAGACCCAGCCTCATATGCCTCTGTGTGCATGGACACAAATGCATAATTTGCAGCAGTCCTGATGGTCTGACACAGCTGATTGAACACAGATCTTTGTTTAAACTAGAAAATATTATAGGAACTGAAGCGACACCCTTGTAGTAATCATTCTCCTTCCTCATCTCTCACTCCCCTTTTTCATTTAAATTAAAGGGTACATTGCCAGTGTGGATCAATTCACCTGATGACTGGAAGGAGAATAATGGCCCTGAATTAAAATGCTTAACACTTCAATATTGGTTTGAACTGCAAAACTTTTAAAGTGAGTTGCGATGGAATGATATAGTGGCCTAATAAGCGATTATACCCCATAGGCTAAAACCACTGCTAAAGTTTTGTCATTGTTCCAAATGGCCATCTGGGATACCATCTGGGAAAGGCAGAATGTGCAATGAATTTAAGTTCAGGCACTGAAAGTTTTGTACCTAATGCAAGTTAACATTCATTTCACTAACTCTACATATACAAGATTATTGAAGGTCTTTGTGCATAAATTCAAACTTGCATTTTATTAAAAATTCATTAAATTCATACTTTAGTGTCAGCAAGAGGTGGAGATTCATTGCTTAGTTTAATGCTATTTATTACAGGGAACATGTGCATAAACATATGCTTGTACCAGCCTTGAGGAAGGCTGCGAACTAGTAGAACCCTAAAAACTCAAGTGGGGGCTGTCAGTCAAACATGAAGGCACAGGCAGCAGACTATACATCAGCTCTGATATATATGACTTCTTTTTTACCTTTGACTGAGTTGGCACTTTTGAAAACAAGGCTTTGATTATCTAGTCAGCTACATGGCTATATTGTTGAAATGTCACTGAAGCGCTTGACATCAAACTTCAAATTGGGTTGAGTATTAAAATATTGTTCAGGTCACATTCAGTTAAATAACGTGAACAATATTCAGTAGTTAGGTAAAAGAAAAATAACATGCATTTGTTAAAAATCTCATCTTGAAGGACTAAATATAGAAGAAATGGTTAAGATGCTTCATTAACTACTTTGCTAATGTTTAATGTCAGACATTTTGCTAGCAAAGTTGCTAAGACTTTTTGTGATGAAGAATTTAAGAGTTGGATGGATAATTATGGATCACTAGCTAATGTTTAAGAACAAATACCTTTGTTATGACGTGTTTGATGACCACATCGCAGGACCACGCCCATGCAAAGTCCCTTTCTTCTGATGCCTTGTTTTCTCCCTTAACCAAGTGCAGACATCCTTCTATGGTGAATAGCGAGCCATTATGCTTGTAGTGTCTCTAACAACCTCACTAACTGTCCCTTGGGATCTATTAAGTTGACTGGCTAGGCAAGAAAAGTGTGAACCTGAGTATGCAGTCTCACACTGGTTATCTTCCTTAGTATAAATGGGTCTGGAAATGGCAAAGACCTGCTACCTTACCAGGAGCTCTCAGCAAGAAATGCAGTAGTAGGTGACACTCTTCGTTGCTGCTGGGAGAGAATCGCTCTCATACCATTATCACTGGCATTATTGCCTATGATGAATGGTTCCGCTGGGGTGGAAGACAGCCAGCACTGATCTGAAAGCTTTACAAGAATCTTTCATCATACTCCGGAAGCCCAGAACTCTCCAGGTTTTGGCGATCAGGTAATGAAGAGGGGTAGAGAAAGTCTTGTAGTTCTCCCATAGATTGCCAGATGGGCCAGTCACACACTGTGCTGACCCTCTTCAGGTGTTCTGCAACTCTACTGCTGTGGACCACATGCCCCAAGGACCTTACTCGCCACTGAAGCAGGCTACGCTCAGACAGGTTTGGCTTTGACCGAACAACTCCTCGGCCAGAACGCCGCTTGTCGTGTTGTCTCCTGTTCACTGTGTCTGAGGAAGGCCACTGGTCCCCTGATGACCTTGTGTCCCTTTCCCGAGAGAAGAGTGAGCTGTCAGCTGTAACCACCTGCCGCCATGCTCCACTGGACCTATCAACTTACCATCCTATCATGACACTTTCCAGGAGAAAGTACCTCTTGTCTTGATTGGCACAGTACCCGTCAATGGTAACAAGTCTCTATCCAAGTCTGGGATATTAGTGAAACTCCCATGTTTGAGGTATATGTTGTTGAGATGTCATCTCTGTTCTCATCTCTGACTGTTTGCCAAGTTGCTAACATATTCAGCACCAGCCAGGGCCTGGAATCAACACGAAACGGATGATGGACATGGTGGATATGGTGTTTAGCATGAAATCACAATCAACCTGTCTTCAATAAGGTAACAGAGGAGAAGGCAGCATGACTGACCCAAATGGCTCATGGTGAAGGTTGGTTCTGGTGGCAGCAGGTTTGCATGGCGCCTTCCCCATTTGCAGCACCCTGCTGTAGTTTCTCCGATGACTCAGCCAATGGCCTTTAGCAGTGGCCTTGTCGGAATCCTTTTATCCCTGCACATCAGCATGTCACTGCCGAGTGTGCCCGCCCCTTCTCTGCACTCGCCTCTCACCGTCTCCCCGTTTCCTCACCACTCTCGGCCTCCTGCCGCTCAGCATGGCTGCCCCTTCATCTTTGTGGTGCACAGAATGGCCTCTAATCACTCTGCCCCAGTTGCTGCCTGGCTAAATGTGGCAGGATGTGGCTGCAATATCGACTTCTTGGGGCCTGAGGACTTGCAGGAAGCCTAGTTGGACCGTCACCCCAAATGCTGTAGATCTTGACTGGATTGAAATTCAATACCATACATAAAGGAGGCCGGTAACCAACCTGAAAAAAACATGGATAAGATGTTTTTACACTGTGCTCATGCTAAATATGACTAGTGTGTAATTTGAGAAAAAAAATTTAATGTGGTAATGTAAACACGGCTGTAGGAAACTACAGAAGGCTGTGGATTTAAGACGACAAAGCTAGTAATTTAAAAAAAGCAAATGATTCCAAGAAATATTCTTATTTTAAGATGAAGTACAGCTTCACCTCAGTATGCATGGCTAATTGCCAGCAGAGATCTGGTTTCATAGGCAGCTAATACCTGAATGCCACAGCTGGTAGTGTGAGAAGCTGAAGAGCAAAATGAGGTTTTCATTTCTAATAAATGTTCCTGGATTCCTTGAAAATATGTTTTAGCTTTGACATTATGAATATCTGTGTGGAGATTCATGAGAAAATAAATACATGCAAGGATAAATAAATAAACAGAATCCATTTTAAGTTGAGCTTATTGTAAAAATGTGAATGTCCCTGAATACCTTCTAAAGTTTTATAAGAGAATGTAGTAGTGATGTAATTATTCAGAAAGGGTTCTCATTATAAATAAACTTTCTTAACTGTATGTGACATAGGTCATGTACGAGATTTGAATATCACCTCAGTGCATACATTCCCTGCCTTGTGTCCTGTGGTACTGGGACAGGCTTCAGCCCCTGAATTGGATTAAGCTGTTTAGAAGATGAATGAATGGATGAATGAATCAATGCATACATACATAAAAGTCAGTAAACACTGTTCTTTGAAACACCTGTGAAATATATAATGACCATGGAGCAGACTGCTTTTCAACTAAAGTACTTAACATCCCACAGCACAGGAGTTCTTAAAAATGAGGACTTTCCGGCTTTTCTTTATCCATCTTCTTATGTATTCAGAAACAGGAAAACATCCTTTGTGATATGGAGCATAAGCCACTTAACAATAATCTCTCTTTTGATCTGTGCCATCAATACTTCAGAGTGATTTTGAATGAAATAACCTGCTTCTGCAAGAGGATTGGCCAGTGTTTATTTTAAAACGCATGCTACTTTGATATCATATTTTTGGAAGCTCTATTATAAAAGAAGAATTTAATAAAAACTGATGCTAATATGCACCCAATTAACAAACCCAAACTCGTTTAGAAAATATTGCTGTGTTCTGGCAGGATTTGATTGTAGTGTCTAATAATGATTGCATTACCTGTGGTTTGGCATCGTGCAAAAAAAGCTTTTGGCACTGTGCACTTAATTGAATCTTTGGTATTGGCACTGTGGGGTGGTGTGCCTGCTGATGAATGGGGCAATTCACAAAATGCCACATGCTTTAAAGGGACTGTTATTTGAATTGCATCCAAGTATGTACATTTTCAATAAAACCCAGCCTCTTGGGACATTGGTGCCTTTTTGTTAAATGTATAAGATTAAAAAGTTGCAATATTTGAATATTGTTCATCTTCATTCCAACAGTGTTTTTGTGAGTGGTGTTTGGGTTTTGGGTTTTGACTGTGGTGAAACGTTGATGTACTTTAACCTGCCATGCACGATTTGACCGGTCATCCATCCATCCATCAACACCCATGTATGTATTTTCTTTGTTAATTCAAGTAAAATACATCAACATTTCCTTCACTGGCCAATGTTTTGCCATAATGCCAGTTGTTTTCATAAAATTTAAATCCTCTTAACACATCTCAGATGCCTCAGCTTGCCATTTTAAATTATTTATATGTGGCATATTTTTTCCTGTGAGGTT
This sequence comes from Brachyhypopomus occidentalis, assembly GCA_020368025.1. Taxonomy (NCBI): domain Eukaryota; kingdom Metazoa; phylum Chordata; class Actinopteri; order Gymnotiformes; family Hypopomidae; genus Brachyhypopomus; species Brachyhypopomus occidentalis. The sequence continues at coordinate 5,727,404 of JAGXOD010000020.1, forward strand.
CAAGCTTGCTAACAGAACATCTGCTGAATTGCTAAACCCATATTTCACTGGTATCACAACCTGTGAACAGTGTTTAAGCCCTCATGAGTTTGTTTGGTTGGGATAATCTGACTAGCAAAACCTCGATGCTATCTGTGTTTCCGGGTCTGGTAAAATGAGGTGTGGCTTTCACACGAGATGACTGGTGTAGAGGTGGTTGGGTCCTGAAGCTCAGTAACTTTGCTGGGGGAATTTCCACTACTGCTTCATAAGATCGAAAAGCCTGCAGCTTGAGAGTCCAGGCAAACATCACTCGTTTCCCCATATCCAACTCTCATCAAGGTGCCCTTTTCTTCTCCGTACAAGGTCTAGGTGAAATGTCTGCATGCTTGTGAATTTGTCTGTGTTTGTGTGTGTGTATGTATCTGTTGCGCATTTACCATAACAGACAGCCGTCAGCATCGATCTTAACCAGTTAGTGATGCAACAAATTTAAACCATTCATTTCAGCTTCTGTTGTTGTGGTGTTGGGGTGGGGTGTGGGGCCCAACCAACATGCAAGGACTTATGGCTCCCTGTGCACATGAAGACAGGAAATTATATCAAGAGAAGCAATTGTCAGAGGGGATGAATAGAAATGAACAGCAAAAGCTTGTGACTGATGACCCGTCCATGTACGCGCTCACCCTGTTATTGGTGCGCAAAGCATATATTCATTACAGTGCATTTGATGCCTGTGCAAATTCACTGCGTGTGTACTAATTTCATATGCGACGTCGTCGAGAAAGGAGTGGGGCGCCCTGATGTTTTATGCATGCCGTAAACGGAGGATTGGAAGTGGAAAATTGAAAACGTATCAAAGCTGAACATTCGTTGCTTGACTTGGCAAGGGGAAGAGCCCGGTCGCTCTACTGAGCGCTCTGTGATCGACAAAAAGGCCTTTCGAAGCGTCTTTGTCCACCAGAGGCTGCTGTGCTTCCATATCTCCCACGAAAGTGGGAGGCCTTGCCTTATAGCCGCAGCAGATTTACGATAATAGATATCATATATTAATGCCTTCTGACTCTCTACCTCTACATGTGCATTCCGAGAGCAAGGGCAGCATTTGCGAGTGCTAATGTTGTTGATGCTATCAAAGCTGATGTGGTTCATGTTATCAAACAGGGCTCCCCCGTTTGGCCTTTTGGAAACATGATAAGGGGAAAAAAAGACACCAACTGTGTGTAGAATGTGCGTGGAGCACATTTTCATTCAATTAATGATCCAATGGTCGATCACCGCTAAATAAATTGCAGGTAGAGCAAGGTGCTAATGACGCCAAGGTCACGGGTTCAGTTCCCAAGGAAGTACGCATTCTGTCATTCTAATTAATATGTAAGTCCCTTTGCATGAGAGAGGCTGACAAATGCTGTAAATTTAAATGATCAGTGAGTTATGTCGCAAAGTATGCTGATGATAAATGTAGACCTGTATAGCTCATGAGGCATAGCTTGGTAATTACCACAAAATTCCTAAAAGCAAGAAGTGTTGCCATGTTACACAAATGCTAAAGAGCTTGCAATCCATCCACCCTTGATATCTGTTGCTTAGTTTAAGCTTCCGGTGTTATGTAGTTCAGTGGGACTTGGCCATAAAGCTTTTACAGTGAGCCTATAGCGCTCAGGTGACCTAGTTACTTTTAATAATGTAGCACCGGATGTGTGTTGCAAAAGTTGATTTTTACCTGACTTTGTCCCCCTTTTCTCCTTCCATCTTCTGCGGTGTGTCTGGGAAGCCCATCGTACTTAGCTCGTCCGCTGTTTTTGACTCCGTCTGTAAAACGGGCAGATATCAAGACCACACATACATCCAATGACCCAGAGAAATACCTATTTTATCAGACGACTAATTTTGCTAGTTAAATAGTCTTCAGCATGCCCTCTCCTATGTAGGTCAGTGCATTGTGGTAATTGGTATTTCGAGTACCCTAGAGCAGTTTTTAAATCCCATGTACTGCACATCTGGCATGTGTGTATGTGTGTGTCCTTTTCCAACACATCTAATTTCACTCAGATAATTATCAAGGCTTTTATGAGTCACCATGGGACCCCATGACTAGAGCTGAGAATTACTGCTCATCATCGCTCTGCCAAAATCTTAACATGGCTACCATAAATGTATGCTAGTATGCCACCAATCAGCATGATGTCATTTGCATAATGAGATTCAGTGACTATTGATTGCTGGCAGCATTAGCATTCTTTGACCTGCTTCTATATGCCATGTCATGTATTGGTGAAGGGTTCAGTGGACAACCAAGACTAACCAGAACTAAATGCTTGGTACTATCCCTTGGCTTGGTTATGTAAGAAGATTTGAATGTTTTTCTCTTTATTGTCTGTCTTTTCAGGACCCAAAGGAAGGCACTGGATCTGTTTGTAGAGATGAAAGAAACCTTTTTAGGCCATTTTGGGGATATTTGCACTTCATATCAAAAATAAAAATTCATATGCAAATTCAAAAGTTGCGTAGAATGCACAAAAAAAGCCAGCAAGGCACCAACCTTGCAAAGAGGTTACAAAGGCAGTAAAATATTTGGGACACATTGCAGATAAACTGGCGATATCATTCATTCTGAGTGTATGTACTACTTTATGTGACATTTTTAACATGTCTGGATTTGCCAGGAAGGGTATAAATTTTGCAGTTTTGCGAGATGGGAGGATGATCGTGGGATGAACGTGGGATGCCATGCTAATGAGGTCACTTGAACATAATTATTAAGCTGGAAAGTCTGCTCTAGCGCTGTAAAATCTGCAGAAGAGGTAATGAAGATATAACGAGACAGGCCCTCATAGGGCACAACCACCTAATCATGCATATGTATACCGCTGCACACATATAAATGAATTTGCAATTGTTAAGCCCTCCTTCAATTCCTCGCTGTCCAGAAATCCCTTGTTAGACCCTGACCAATGATGGAAATGAGAATTGCCTTCTTAACTCTTTTTCACTTGATATAAAAGGATTCCAGGAAGTATAAGCGCATAACCGATTCATATAGCTGCTTATTCGGTTCCATATATTCCTGAAGTTCCTGCTTTAGGAGACTTGTTACTTAACATGCCATCATAAACAGTGCTGTGTCCAGGAGCCAATACTTTTACCTGTTATAAGACAGCTGCTGGACTGTGAAGTAACCTATCACATCCACTTTTATTGTGGCTGGACTGTAGCAATCACAGCGTCTGATTGCTTGCAGCAGAAAGAGTTCAAGTCCCTGTTTAAATTTTATTCCCACTGTGCAGTAAAATGTTTTGCATTACTGCAGTGTCAAGATGCATGAGCTCCACACATCTTTTAATATTTGCTTTAATATACTTTACTGCGTGTCACATTTTTATTATTGGTCATTTGCATGTGGCCAGTGTAAATCACCTAAGCATCATGCACGTCACTTCAAGCATCTCTACTCATGTAATATATTTAAGTAAGTACCTGTGTGGGTTAGGTTATGTTGTGTGTGCTAGCAGGGCTCAGGAAATACAGATGAATGACAATTGCAGCAACACAATACAGTCCGTTTGCTGCACATATAAAGTCAGCATGTAAGCATTCTGGGATATGGCCCAGAATGGCCTATAAGCATTCTGGGATATGGCCCAAAATGGCCTCTACAAAGACCTCAACGAGAGGAGAAACGAGGCTTTCTAGATGTACACGCTTAAACACTTTGAGCCTGGACAGCATAAGGATCTTTGATTTTTATATTTTTATGATTTATCAATTGTATTATGTAGCATGTGTAAACAAATCTTCATTTGCATAAAGTTTGCATATTTGTGATATATTTAAATGACATGGTATAATACATGCAAGTCAACACATTGTAACAATGCATTAAACCTCTCTTTGGAACGTTATGTGTGTTCAGTTGTCTTGTTTCTCTTTACAAATGTCATTTTTTCAGATAAAGAAGGTATTACCTGCCCACTGATGCAAGACCCCGGGGCTCCTGCCCCTTGCAAGGGGGGATGAATGCTGAAAGGAAAACAACAAAAGCAGAGCACATTTAATTGAGTCTTGTACTCTGGGGACGTTTAGATAACGTGGCCCATTAGAGAAGGAGAGCTTGACTGTAGCCTTATTGACTAAATCCTGGGTCCTTTATCAAGGATTCTGCAGCTATGAATTGATATTACATTATTTGAATGACGATTTGGGAATTGTTCTTTTATTTAGTACTGATGGTAAGGATTTTACCCAGGGTCCAAAAACTCATGACCTTTCACGTGAAAGAACAGCATGATGTCACTATAGTGCATTCTGGGTTCACCTGGTTGCCTACTTCAGAGCCATAATTATTTAGTGCTAACAGACTATTTTATATTGTCAACATTAACAATTGTTAGAACATCAATTTTGCTCAGAGTTTCATGAGTTCTAAAAAAGAAGTTGTTATTATTTTGGGCAGACAATGGAGCCAAATTAATCAGCAATAGTTCAATAACACCTTTGTTGGTTGCTGCATCGTCAATATTTAAAAGTCCTAAATATCCTGGAACCATGGTGGCCAGGATAGCCAGATCGCAGCGGCATTCTTGATAAATACGTCAGGTGAAAATACATTACAAACATGGAATATTTGCTTTGTAAACTGTTTGAATATGATTAAAATAATCTGACTCTCTAGGCCACCATATCTATCCAGGCAGCAACCATTTTATGCACAAATACAGAAGGTTTGTCTAAGAACATTAAAGGCCACAGTTGTCATGATGCCTGGAAAACTAGTTCACACATTCATTATCTCAGTCCGGGACTACTGCAATAATCTGGGTGTTCCAGTAACAGCCTAAGCAAGCTTCAGTTAGTGCAGAAAGCAACTGCTTGAGAACTGTGCACAAACTTCGACCATATTAGTCATATTGCTCACAGCTCAAATTCTGTATTGATTGCAAAACTTTGTTTGCGGCATATTAAGCTCTCCATGGTCTACACAGCCTCATTAGCTGAACTTATTTTATTTTTTTTATTCATGAACAACTGTGTCTGCTCAGATCACAAGGTGCTGGTTATCAATTAGTAGCTGAAATGATGAAAGTTGCAACAGAGGCATGTATTTAATCATACTAAGCCCCACCAGCCTTGGACAAACCTTCCAGTCAGTGTTTGAAACTTAGACACGATAAATGGTGTAGACCTTGGGGTTCATGGCCACAGAGAATGATGGTAACCTGAGATGTTGGTACTGTTGTCCTGTTGCTCCCGGGAGTTCACACAGGTTTGTTGACAGAGGAGCAGAGGGGGAGCTGGTGTCTCAGGGAGCCCTCACACCTGCACCACCTTCCGCCTCTCCCATTTTATATCATCTGCTACAGCTGGGTGTGTTGCCGTCTCTGTTGCACTCATGAACATCTGTCCATGGTATTTCCAAACAGAGCTAACTAGCTGTACAAGGTCCCCTCCTGTCTGTCCTGTTGTTGATGCAAGCTTGACCCTGAAGGAGACTCTGTCCCCTGGACCAGTAGGACAACCATTCAGCCACCAGCATGTACCACTGACCCTCCAGCTGTGCCTGAAAGACTCATCTGCATGTTTTTACTTTCCCTCCCGATGAGATTCCAAACTACGGCTGGGTGTCTTGGAGACTTTAGTGAATAACCCATCACCACATCCCTGTGTACTCCTGCTACACTGTGTTTAGATGTTTCCTGCTCAGAGTCAGACTAGAACTCACTGTTTCTCCCCGATGACTCTGAACACTTCTGCCTTAATAATTGCTCTCACTCAGCTTCTTTGTCTATCTATCTTTTTTTTAGCTATTGTTATATATTCTTTATCTAATATTGTCTAAGAGCACATTACATGCCATTTGATTATTACATGCACTCTGCACTTTAATATAAAACATGTGATGCCAGTACATCATTAGTACACCGCTGACCTGGCTACCTCGGTGTTTGGTACCCTTTGTATACACAAACATACACACAATAAAAATAATAATAATAGTTTATGTTTTTAGCTTTTATATTATTTTATAAATAATAACGTAATAAGTAACCTAAATGGTTGAGCTGTTTTTATTTAGTTATCGATCATATAAAAGTTCAAAACCCATCATTATCATGCAGTGTTATCAGGACATGTTAATATTTCCTCACTTGCCTGGATGCTTTGGTCCTGGATTGATCCTGACTGTCCTGAAGAGTCACTCAAACCAACAGCAGCACTGACAAATGGTAGCTGAACAAGTCTTAAAATGTCCTTAAAACATCCTTCGGAACTAAATGCTTCGCTCTTGTGTTAGAAGTGATCCCAAATTTGCATTTGACATCGCAAACAAGCAACGGTTCTCCTGCATGCCTTAAAGACAATGTCCCAGCCAGCTTAGCATTTCCAGCCCCCCACGCTAATTGCATGAGTAAGACTTCCTGCTGACACTTAATGAACACACTGGTATCTGTCCCCTCTAGCTACCAGTTCAATTGAATGAATATGATATCCAAAAAAATTCCCTTCTCTTTGACTTTTCCACATGTTCCTCTTCAACTGGTCGCTTCCGATTTGTTTCACAGGTTGGCAAACCAAGTACAAACTGTTGGGGCCACATCTCATAATTTAATTACAGTGATACTGCAAGCATTTGTCTCAGGTTGAGATTATCAAAGAATATGGCGGCAAAAAATATAGATTCAAATTCTTGGTTGTTTAAATAAATATAGAGTTAAGAAATGTAGAGTTGAGAAAACTAACACAGGCATTGAATGGTCAGTTTGCCCTTTCTCTATGACTCAAATGGCTAATTAATCCAAATGCACTCCTGAAACAAGCATAAACATCCCGTTAATGCCTTGGATTAACGCACTGGATTAACTGGATAAACTATTTAACAGGAGTTCTAAATCTGAATAATTTCTGCTGGAGGGATGCTGGCTTATGTTTACAACAGAGATTTGCTGTCTTCACACCTGCTTAAACATGCCACATGCACACAGAGATGCATACAGAGACAAAAGCCCATTTGTTTGTAAGGATAAAAAGTTAGATGCTGTACATGTAAGAGGTCAGTCAGCAAGGACAGAAAATACCTCTATGGTGAGATTACAGGGAAAGATGCCACTTTCTGATACATGATATACTGTACCCAGATCGATAGTTCAGTGTATCATCATGTGTCTTAGCCAAAGCCAAGCTTTGATGCAATGAAAAGTCCATATTTTCTGTTTCTTTATCACATTTGTAATATCCTCTCTGACGATGGGGGCATGTGTGCTTAACATGTTTTTTCCATGTTGGTCAGATGAGCAATTTTATTAAAAGAGATTCCACCAAAACGATCACGATTCACAGTAGGAAACTAGCTGTGTTTAGGTCTGTGTGATAGAGATTAACTCAGAGATTGGGATAATGAGTTCATGGTTATGCCAGAGAACAAGAAAACAAGAACTCTGGTAGCAAGAGCACACAATGACTCTCGTTTAACTGCTCTTCACAACATGGCACTCAATACGTCAGCAGGACGCTGAAGAAGTCATTGGGTGCCTGTTTGGTATTCAGTGAGAACAGCTCGCTGCATTGTAATTTGTTGGTTGTTGCTCTGGTGGCGGCAGGTGCTTCTGAGCTGCATCAGCACCTATAGTGTGAGGGAGTCACATGATAAACCTCAAAATTTATTGCTACATTTGCACTGCATTTTGCGCCGCGAAACTAAAAACCTCATAAAGGAGCATCATATCTCAAGAACACAATTCAGTTTACAAAAGTGAGAGGCATAGCAGCAGGGAATCTTCTGTAGAGGGGGAAGGGCACGCAGTGGTGGGTGGGGTGAGGTGTACAGAGATCGATAATCTAAAAAATATTAAACACTTTTAATATTAAATATTAAACCCTTGTGGTGGGTCCCCAGAATGCTGTGTTACACCACTTAAGGCATCCTATGTTATGTATACACACAGACAAACACCAATAAACACACACACACACACATACACACATACACACACACACCAGTCCCTTTAATTTAAACTTTAATTTAAAGCTTCTAAGTGTTCATTTATAGTACGGATGGAAACCACATTCCATGTTTTTCATATATTCATTTACATTTCTGTGTTTCACATAAACACCTAAATTGTCTTTGAAAGGATAAAGGAACACGTGAGAAAATCTTTTTGGATGAGCAGTCAAGCTGTTGTGCAGACTGAGCGAACACAAAACATGTCCAGACACTCCGATGCGGCTAGCAGAGGAAAGACTGCCGGGCTATCATGTCCACTTCTGCGAGGATTAGAAACGTATCAGCAAAAGCTCATCAAAAGGTGAGGAGGTATCGATATACTCGGCCCGGGCTGAGAAAGGCCAGGATCATGTTCGACGAGAAAAGCTAGTGACATTTAATCAATGCTCTGGTTGAGAGCGGGGGAGGGGGTTGAGTGTGGTTCATCAGAGTGTGTCAACACACTTTCAAGAGCGAGACAGAGGGTGAGAACTAGAGTGGAGCGGGATGTGCAGAGCAAAATGCAATATTCACAAAGCAGTTTAAATAACAGATGTTTGGTTAACTTCTGACAGGTGATTACGACCACAGTCACACATAACTGATCAGGCACAGCTGTGCTTAACTGCGTGTTATCAAGCGTCGAGCTGATTTGCACACTGTAAACAAATCTCTCTCCTCAGTGTGTGTCAAGGGTGTTCAAACGTTTTGTTCAGGCCATACAAATTATGTCCGGAAAGTGCTGAAGTTCAGACCAGCAGAAGGCAAATTATGCTGAACCAGGTATGCCTGCAGTTGCTTAAACACTGATCACACACTGATCATAAACTGATCACACACACTGATCACACACTGATCACCCACTAATCTAACACCTCAGAAGGTGCCTGCTGGCTCAGAAGACATACCCTCACTCAGAAGACACGCCCTCACTCAGAAGACATAACCTCACTCAGAAGACACCACTCAGAAGACACGCCCTCACTCAGAAGACACACCCTCACTCAGAACTCACACCCTCACTCAGAAGTGGGATGCTGTTTGTAAGCATGAACAGGGTCGATAAAATACTTTCAAAGATATAACAGTTGATTTGCTAAATCAAGGTCTTATGTAGAAAGCTATTCCATCCACAAATAGCAACTGACCTATATTTGCTACTTTACTGTACTACATTGCTAGTTAGATAAGCATTGCTAAATGACCATTGCTGCATGTAATGTGTAATGTAATGCAAATCTGGAATGAGTCTGTAATCCAAGCAAGTAGAATGGAAGTGTTTTGTATGGTCAATATGACCTAGAAGGAAACAGTGTACAAATCACTTTATAAACTGTTCTGACTAAACATAATTTTGCCTTACAAAAAAAAAATATTTTATATATTCTTCCCAACTCTACCACATGCCATAGGTGATTCATGCTAACAGTACTGAAACAGCGATTCTGCATTATCATTACTATTACCCACAGTGCACTGTAAACTTGCTTATGACCAATGTACCAAATGTACTACTTTGACACAAAGTACCACAGTACATGTTTTACTTCATATTCATATTTGTTCTACTAGATAGCAGTCTACACCAGAGCAGCCAATCATGTAGCCTGCTTAAGAATAAAATATTGATTAACAGTGACTAAACTCAACAGGCAGTTGTTAGTGTTGTGATATGTGTTTTTGTCTTCATCAGTTTGCAGGTGAAATGAGTAAGGTCACTGTAACAAGCTGACATTATTGTAAAAATCAGACACCTGAAGATTAGAGTAGACGTTTGAGATTAAATTAAGATAATGTTAATGTTCACTGAGACAATTAATTAAAGTGATTAATCAAAATTCTAAGATCCCCCTCATGAAGTGTAAATGGCAGCATTGTCTACTGAACCCAAATTAGCCATCACATTAACTATATGATCACAACAACAACAAATGTGTACATGCAATCATGTTCCAGCGCTTAGGATGCTGACACAACGCTTGTCATAATGGCACAGCTGAAAAGATAAATTAGCCAGATAAAAGCCTGTAATATTATCCAAACTGAAATTAGGTAAGTAAGTATTCCTGCTGTCACCCTGCCGGCCACCCCCATCAGAAGCAGCAGTATTTCATGTTGTCATGTTGTTGTTGTGACGTTGTATTCGTCCCTCAGGTGGGTGTGGCCCATTAGAGAACCCGACACCCGAGGGTCATTTGTCTGATTACATATGTCTTGTCTTTGTACCAATTGACTGCTGGTTATTGTATTCTTAATTTGAATTATGTCACAGGTTTTGCGTTGGGGCACTTTATTCATTAAATCCTCTATTTTCCCTGAGACTGGTGTGGTCACTTCCTTCTTTTTTTTGCACTACCTCGGCCGTCAGACCTTCAAGGTACTGACAAAGATCTTGAACATGGTAGGACAATGGCCACAGATCAAGTGGTCTGAGTGATTAAATTTCGATCTGCTCTTCTTGGGTGCATTTATACCTCCATTATTATATGACTAATCCCTATCCAGATATAACCCACATGCTCACAGCATATGAAAATGTCAAGTGTTAAAGGGGTGTTGCACATGATTTGACTTGCAATCAAGAGAAATATACCAGACATTAATAACTCCAAACGTTTTCATCCGAAAAGTTTCACATTATATGTCTTTGTCTGTATTTTTAAAATGGTCGAGCATCATTCATAGATAGAAACACTCTTGTGATTCTGTGGAACAATGAAAGAAACGGGTTGCTGACTCTGAGCTCTTTCACAGGAGCAAGAGCTCTGGGTCCCCCAAACGGCACCCTCTGCTGGGCAGCGCCGGCAACCGCGTGGCCTTAGTTCACATCGTGTCTTATGGCGAGGGAGATGGAGCACACAGCACCCCGCGTGCCAATACGTCTTTATTTGCTTCTCCATCCAGAGCACCTTGGTGGAGGTTTCACCACATGGGGATGATGTTAAGCAGGAGTCCATCTACTTCTCCTTAGTACCTGTGTCTGTGGGGAGTACTCTACTCTTACTCTACTCTACTCCTCTCCAGATTCTCTTGGAACAGTGAGTAACCTGAGGAGGCGGGGCCAGCAGAAACAACATTACCTGCTTTAGACAGCTTTAGAGGGTTTTAACTTCCGAACACCGAACACAGAAGCTCATGTGCATGCTGAATCTAACATGCTAAATATGGCAAGTTTTAGATGGTGGAAAGATAAGATGAAATCGCTGTCTCACATTTCAATGATCTTCACTAACCATGCCTACATGCAGAAATGTGTCAGTCCAAATGAGCTCGTTCTTAATATACATTCCAAATGAATTGTTGTATATATCAGCAATTTGATGAAAATAACAGTCTTCGAGAATGCAGCTTGTATGCCTGTTTTGGGGTTTTCAGCTTTGTTTAAACGTGCACATTAAAATATGACATTCTAAAAGTGTGTACTTACTAAACTCTCCCTCAGTGACACTCTGGCTCCTGTGCCCTAGTTCCGTCTCTTTTCAAACAAATTCAGCATCCATAAAAGTTCTATCAAAGGATTTATTTATCTGTTCTGCCAGGGGATCGTACAGTCACCAAGCAAAGAACACACTCCTGTTACATAAGATGAATTTAGGGACTGAATGATGAGAAGCATATTGAAATCCTATCACCCTGGAAACAAGGATACTGTAAATATAAAAGAGTGGCCTTCCTATGCACTTCAAGCCATTGTTAATGACAGACGTTGGTAAGATTGATTTTGCAGCATAACTCTCGACAACTTTACTGGTAAGCCAGCTGTGACGCTATAATGCATGAATTAAAATGCACAGGGGTGTGACGAGTGAGAATTGCACCACAAAACGATGGCCAAAACAGTGCCGAGACAGGAAACTACAGAGATAGGCCTAATATACCCAGGCAGGGTCGAAGGTGAGGCACAAGCCTGGCGTAGGGTCAAAAAAAAAAAACTAATCAAAATACAGGACAAATGAGCAAACTGAAGTGGATAGAAGAGACCTCAGAAGAGGTAAAGTGAGTTGTGGCAGTATTTAAAGGGTGGCTGTAATTGGTGACAGCTGTGGACACAGTGTAGGCGGAGCCAGTGATCAATAAGCCAATCCCACCGAGCGCCGGAGAGGGGTGTGACAAGTAAAAGCTTAATAGCCTGAGCAAAAAACCCCCCACAGAGTCTGATCTCTAAAGCTATATTTTTATGATTGCCATTATTTTTATTATTATTTTTACTCAGGCTATGGCTTTAGCCATTATGCTTTTTAATATACCCAGGATGCCATAGTACTTCAGCAGCTTGTTCCCATTGTCTCAGCCTCTTTGAGTCTGTGCAACCCAGCGAGCAAAAGCTGATTTAGGAGCCATTATCTGTCTATGTGTTATCATGAACTGTCTGTCTGTTCTATGCATCTTTTAAATTCAGCTCTTCTGAATGCAATGATTATATTGCAATGTCATGTTGGGCAGCCATTCGGTGCCTATTTAAATATCCCCTAATTTTCACATTGAGTCAATGTGTGCATAGGGACCCATGGAACTCAATGTCCTTCATGTTTTCTCATGACAGACCTAACTGAGCTTGCTCCCTTGGTCACTACCAGTAATTTCCTGACATTGTAATCTATGTCATGCCATATGAATGTTACAGATCAACAGCAGGACATTTTGATGGACGATATAATGTTGTGCTCTTGTCTGATTTGCATTTAACCGTTTCATTATTTCGTTATTATACTGTCCAGTATGCTTCATCTGTTTTGTTTAATTGGGTTTTGAGTTAATTGGCCAGAGGCACGACTGTCATGCAAAGCACCACTTATTTATATTTGGTTGTCGTGTACAGTTTTCCTTTATGCAGTGTTTGGGATCATTAGTGGGGGGTGTGCGACTGCATCGCTAGAATGGATTTAGCTTATTTGAAATGGCAGTGAATACATAGTGGAACTGATTTGTTTAGGTTTTTTGTTGCTTTTATTTATGTTTTGTTTATTCCTTTGTTTATCTTGCCTTGTTTCCTCAAGTGAACACCCTGTGTGGGAATATTTAAGCTGCTGTTTGCAGGGCTCTCCGACCCATTAAACCGGAGTGGTGTGGTCCTAGTGTAGGGTGCTTGTGGCCTCCCTCGAGTTACACCAGGTTACATTTGGCACTGAGAGCAGGGTTAGCGGCTGGAATACAAATTGGATGTTGGTAAGCCGTCTTTAGTGAGGAACTTAGTGGTTCCAGAACACTGGTTTGAAGAACTTGAAGCTTTGATCTTCAGTGTGCTTCTTCCTATCTGTCATATGGTGATCTTCTGATTTTATCATATAATTATTTTTGATTTTGCTTTACATTTTTTTATAATATGGAAGAACAAATTAAGTCTCTTAAGTTTTCAAAATCAAATAAAATTTAATAAATATAATATAAATATAAATTAATAATATAATATAACATAATATAAATATAATATAATAAATAAAATCCTGAAGTTTTTATGAAATGGGAACAAATGAAATCACTACATGAGTATTCATTCCATTATGGCATTGCTGAGAGCAATGATATATCATAGGTATCACAAATCTAGTTAATAGAAAATGAGTAGTGACCATGCACTGCATATAGTTCCACAGGAGGGATCTTTACTATTTGCTATTGTAAGCCAGGGGGCATCCCAGTCCACGGCACTGGGCACACTTACAATACAACAAAAGCTGACCAGTATGTGTTCCTTCAAATACTGCCCTTCCCACACTGATAAGTAAGGTCCACGAGCAATTGTTTTTGCAAACAGCATGCACAAATGAATGAAATTCTGAAACATTTATACACTGCTCGACCTTTAGCGCAACCAGTTGATACAGAATTGGGCTATGGCATCAGTGAGGTCAGACAGTGTTGAAGTTGAGTAGCATGGCAACAATTCGCTGGTTTGACACAGGGTTCATGGTGACAACCATCATCAAAGGAAGAAATCTCAATATTAGAGCTGGATCTGGAAATCTCAGGAAACTGATTTACAAAAATTGGGATCTTGATTTACTAAATGTCATTTACTAAATGTCAAAAGATAGCTGGCCTAGTGGGAGGGGTTGTTGTTCTGCCAGGACATATTAAATATTAAATATTTAATATTTAAATAATAATAAATAATACATTAAATATTTAAATTACTACAAGTTCCTTTAAGCCCCTATCCCTCACACCAACAGGACTGAGTTTTTCCCCCATGCTTCTTAAGAGCCTTATGGAGTGAGCTGTCACCCTTTTCCCTAACCTGGGGTGAAGGGTGAATAAGTGTACCAGTCAGTCTATGGGAAGAAGACCCAGGTCATAAATCAAGCACAGATCAAGCCCATGTGAAACCATCTTTCCACCCACCCACTCCATTGTGAAGAAAGTGGTAAGGACTATGAAAGAGATGCACTGATCCAAACCATGGTGACACATGAGGAGTCTCTGATTGATTTATCTGCCCCTTCTTTTCTACACAGAAAGTTCAGGAAGCTAAGCCTCACTTTATATGTATAGTGAGGTGTTAGCGGAACTGATGGATTTGAGTTGTGCTAGTTTAGAGCAAAATAAAATGCTAGTTTTGTATGAGGCCCTCATTCACCAACACTAATGCATTTACTATCTCAATATAACTTAGTTAAAGAACTGACACAGGGTTTGTTAGCATGCAGTATGCAGTAGATAGGCCAAGGCGTAGCCTCCGTTCTTCATCACTATTGCCTAGAAAATGGATGGCAGTATTCAAAATGTATTTGAACATGAACATATATTTACTAAGCCTAAATAAAGGAGTGGGCATAAATACACATGATTATAAAAAGCGCAACATATCTACTTACATATCTGCATATTCATATAGGAGCAGTTACATGCCATTACACACTTGAGCACGACACTAATATTGCACATGGTGTGTGACAGTTTCATTCACAATGAACACTACAAAAACTACAACCACCAGCTGTACTTGCTGTGTGAAGCGCAGAATGAACAGAAAGCATTACAACAGTAGCAGGTGATGGAATATGGTAGAGTACAGCACACATTCCATACCGTATGCTTTGAGCTGTATAGTGTAATTGGTGTGATTCAGCAGAGTTTGGAACAGCGGGAGGCCTGTACTGTCCCTGCTGTAAGGAGACTTATTGTAGAGCCTTATTGCAATGGGTAAGGAACATTTCACATGGCACTTTTTGCACAGCGCAGCTGTATCAGGCTGCCACCGAATGTGCTCGTCTATTTTTCCAGTGTTGTGTACAGGGGATGTGAGTTATTGTCCAAAATGGCAAGCTGCTTATTGAGAGTCCTTCGCTCAGTCTCCAGAGATTCCGACTTCTACAACGGAGCCGGCCTTTCTAATCAGTTTGTTCGGTTTGTTCGGCACACATTTGTTGATACTGTTGCCGCAACACACAATAGCAAAGAATACAGTGGTCGCTAAAACTGACGAGTAGAACATCTAGAGAGGTTTCATGCACACTCCAAAGTACCTCAGTCTTCCTGAAAGTGCAGATGACTCTGGCTCTTCTTGTGCAGCGTGTTAGTATTCCGGTCCAGTTTGTCATCCAAGTACACACCAGGCTCCTTTCAGGTACCAACATCCTCCATCGATGGTGACTGGTGACAGAGGAGATTTGGATTTCCTAATGATCACCACCATCCCCTCGAACCAACTGGGATTCTTGCCAGGTTCTGCAGGAGCTGCTTCAATTTACAGCAGTCAACAAAGTCCTTCACTGGCTCCCTGTATTTATCCTACTGTCCACTTTATGTACAGTATACCCAACAATAGCTGTATAATAGCTGTACAATTTCTGTCGATGACATAACCTTGTGCTGTACCTAAAATCAGAGGTGCTGAACAGGAGTGGACCTAATATAGTCCCTTAGGAGGTCCTAGTGCTACCCACAGCCATGTCTGAGGCACAACCCTGCAGCTGCACAAACTGAAGTTAATCAGTCAGATAGTCGGTGAGATGATAGGGCCAGCCACCTGCATCAGCCAAAGCCTTCCCCTAAAAGCACAGGCTGAATTGTGTTGAATGCACAGGGGAAAGCAAAAAAAAACATGATTGTGAGCTCATACTTGTGTCCAAGTACATGTACATGTTTTGTCAAGCAGGTAGATCATCCATGGCGATGGATGCAAACTGCAGAGGGTCAAGAGCTGATGTGACCATTGGTCTAAGGTCAGCCAGTAATAGACTCCCCAGGGTCTTCATTAGGTGGGATGTCAGAGCAACAGGTCAATAGTCCTTCGGTTGAGTTGGTTGCAGTGGGCACGTAACCCAAGTTTCCACCTAACAGACTCTTGCCAGGCTGCAGCTCAGGTTAAACTAGCGATGAAGGATTCCACAGATCTGCAGTCATGGCTCTTTGTGTTTGAGTCCATCGTGTCCTATGGCTTTGCTCTCCTTCAGGCTGACAGGCTATTTTACACTCTACCATAATTTTTCTCCATAACGTTAACCTAACTTCTTCCTCGGGCACGTTGTCTGCAAATCCAACTACAAAATCCATGCTTTTTTCCATTCCTTTTGTCCATCTTGATGCTTCACATTCATAATCGTAAGCAACCTGTCCCTGTCTGTGATGTGAACGGATCTGTCGTCTGAAACAGCGCGCGTGCGCACGTCGATTCCCTTTTGCATGAGTTCCACCGCATAACCAAGAACAAAACAAGGTCATATAAGTGAGATGATTCGTGGTGTTAAACCAG
Organism: Brachyhypopomus occidentalis; assembly: GCA_020368025.1. Lineage (NCBI taxonomy): Eukaryota > Metazoa > Chordata > Actinopteri > Gymnotiformes > Hypopomidae > Brachyhypopomus > Brachyhypopomus occidentalis. The sequence goes on from JAGXOD010000020.1 coordinate 5,744,059, forward strand.
CAGAATGGAGGCTCTCGTCATGCACTTTGCTCTGCGGGATGACAGCTGCATATGATCAAGCTGAGAAGGTGAAAAAAAAAATACAGACAGACAGCGTTTGCTGTTTTCGCGTCTATTGTTGTTATAGCTGCTCATCTCCTCCACTGCTGTTTTGCCACACTGCCGGTGCTGATGACAACCGTGTTAAACACTTGCATACAAGCAAAATGCCACACAAATTCCTTTCTGACTGTTCACATTTGTGTGGTATGGCCAAAAAATTGAATATATATCTGATCTAGCACCACATATGAAAGTGACTCAATTGTGATTTGAAAAGAATGGATCAGATCAGATGTGTCACAGCACTGTTTTTGCTAGTAGACCAATTATTTTGCACCTGCTGTGTTTGTATGTACACGACTGTGCATGCCCAGAATGTAACTTATGTAGAAATAGGTTGTGAATTAGAAGGGGACATGTCAGAGGTGTCATGTGACCCAATGAGAGTGATGGTCACCTGATTGCTCTAGGAGCCATTACTCCATTTATCCATTAATTTCTTATACATTCCCATAAGCTTAGGAGAAATTTCAGTTTAGAAGTGTTACTTGTTGATGTTCAATGAATGGAGGATTCTTGCTTTCAGTGAAAACGAAATGGTGCTATGCTTCAGAGGCACTGAACCTAACCCAACTCAAGATGTCTACTGACACTGAAATTGAGTTGAATGGAAGATCCCCCCTGCAAACAAAGCAGATCCCACAGATCTCCTGCCCTGCAACTTGATCCTGGGAGGAAGACCATGACATATCCTGGTATGCTTTTTGAGATCAGGAGACAGGGACTATGAACTGCCGACTGCAAAGGAGGAAAGAGCAGCAATTGGATGGTAAATGCATTTTGATTTTCCCAGATTTGTCAAGAGCTACAAGGCTCAATTTGGTGAACTACATGAGTGGAATGTGTCTTTTGCCATGATGTATCCAGCTATCTTGAAGATTCAGACAAAAGAGGAATAAATGATCTGCCTGTCGCAAAGAAGCAATGGTGTACATTGGTAATTTGGATGACTAACATGCTATTATATACAGGCTATATATTACTGTTGCTGAGCTTCAGCATTTCCTTAACTGATTTGTCGCTGATGAGCAGGGCTAGTCCAAAGATGGCATCACGTCCATCTGATTGGACGAGCCAGCTACGGTGGCTCCTCCCACCACTCCCTGATTCTGCTGTGGTACATTTCCCCAACCTGCATCTTTGTCACCCTGTACAGACCCTTCTTGAACCTGCTCATCAGCAACAATGCATCTAAGAAATTGTCCCAGTCCTGCATATAGATGAACAGATGCTGCCATCACAACAGCCCGCCCACTATAGGCCAACTGGAGTGACTGAGGTTGCACAAGGTTTCTTCCTAAAACCCGCCCAGGAGGTTTTTGCTTGCCACTGTCACCTTCAGCCTGCACATCAAGGAGCTGCACCCATATATTAGTAGAAAAAAATTCACCTGACTTGTCCATTAAGATTCTTGCAGCTAGAATACTCCTTTGTATGGACTGGTACTTGGGGGTTTCTAGTAGATAACTGGTATCTGCCCGCCTGATACTGAGCAGATGAAACATTTCTTTGATCAACACTTATGGTTTCATCATACAGAGGATGGTGTGTCCAGATATAATACGTTAAGCTGGTCTATTGTTTACTTTTGCAATAATAGTGGTTGAAGTGTTTGGTTTGGAGTTGCCTGTGGACTAGATCACTTAGTGCCTTTTAGGTCAGTGACTCATGGGCTGTCAAACCCATTTTTGGATGTTTACACTGTGCACAGATCAAGGTTGGGTGCATGTTTTGGTTTCATGTCTGTTTTTATATCACAGTATATCAAAATAAAGGGACTAATTCAGTATTATGACTTAAACATAGTGACTAGATTCGAGTAAGCTTTTGTTTCTACAAGCGATCTGTCAACAGAATGTTAAAAGCTTTGTCGGGATTGGGTGGGGCATGTATTTTTTTAGTGTGTGAACTAGCAAGAATAGGGATGTTTTTACCTTGATCAATAAGCATTTGCAATTTAAATGTGTGAAAGATAGCAAAAATGTGAATGGTAAGGTGATTATCCTTCAATCTGAAATTTAAAGGCCATACACATCTTTGGGTGAATTTCTATGGCCCAAATTGTTATAACTCTAGATTTTCTTTCAAATCTGGAGCACACAATTTTTAATATTGGGCAATACCCTGCATTTCCTGGGGGAGATTCCAATCTGATTATGAATTCAATATTGGATCATAATATATGGATAATATATTATCATTATTATTTACATTATTATAGCACCTATCTAATACTCAAGGACACATTACTGGATATGAAAGACGTCTTTTAATGCATTTAAATTGGAATTGCATTTTATGTATCATCTTATTAAAGTTTTACCACCTCTTTCAGACAGAAATGGCATTCCTATTGACCATTCAAAAACCATTTGGATTTAGGCATGAGCCTATATATGAAAGATTTGTTTATTGTGTCCAAGGGATTTGTCAGATTATGGATTATAACATAAGCTGCCCATATAATGTCATCTCCAAAATGACCCAAATAAGAACAATATAGGCCTATGGCAAATTGTTGGAGCCATCTGTTTGTTGAGAAGCCCTTTCCCATTTTAATCTGGTAAAAAAAAGAACATTCTTGATTCTTGACAGATGTTAATAGTGAGCTTGAGGTACTGAAGTAGCAAGGCAGCTGTTTCATCCAAATGTTAAATTAATCGCTCTCCCGAGTGCTGAATGGTTCTGAATGGTTTCAGAATGTTTTGTTGCAGGCTGTTGTTGGCTGCTGGTTTGTGCAGTTGTATGTTTTAGATGTAAACTGGCCTTAAGAAAAGTCGATTCATAAAGATAACATTATTTCACGCGCGTAATGTTATTTCTCTCAAATGTTTTTATTGATGAAACAGTCAGTGAGGCCTACTATTAAATCACGACAGAAAACACATCAGAAGATATAGTTTGTGATGGTAGTTAGTCTTAGCTAATTCATTTTGTCCACATCCTGACATTTGGATGTATTTCAATCTGTTGTCTCCCTTACTGTTAAGGTTATACCATAACCCCGAAATTATATGACTTCAAAATAATGGATGAACTACCACCTTTAGAAAGATCACTGGCCATTTTTCAAAAGTTGAATTACTTGAATGTTCTGCTCTCACATACTAATAAGAATGTTCTCTCAACATTTTGAAATGCTAGTGTATTTTCAGATTGAAAGCTAGATTGAAACACTTCATATGACATCATTAAATCTGCTGTTCCTGTCAGAAGTATGCATTTTTGAAAACAGACATTGTGATGTTTTTGTTTCCTGATCTAATTACCATGCACTGTACGGTCAGTGTCATGCATATCCAACCCCCTCCTGCAAAAAGGTCATGCGCCCCCTCCAAACGTTCAGATAGCCTAATATGGAGTTCGAATTAAAAGTTATCAGTGACTTCAAATACTTTCTACCCTGAAGGGAGTTCAGGAAGCCCATTCAGATTTAAATCTCTTATCTGTACACAAAGCTCTCCTCATCATTAACACTTTTCATGGTTGATATATGGGGCACTGCCAGTATAATACATGTCTCTGACAATAGCCAAACTAATATTTTATTGATTCTTTTTGTTTGTTTGGGTGATGGATCACCCTAACCATTTCCATGAGCCCGATTGGTGGTTTACCCGCTGGAAATGGGATTCAGTGCATTTGTATTGTTTGAGGTCTTCTAATTTATGTCACTTATAAAAGCCTCATAGAGAGATTAGAAATGTTAACACTGCTAGGGTGCCTTTGTTTCAGTCTAGAAGTGTGGACTCATTGGCTGGATGGTAAAATTAGATTAAGACGTGCATTGATTTAAGCAGCTTCTAGATTTAGTTCAGAAGGGCATGTGAAAAACAATATTTTGCTATGAGGAATGGACCAGGATTTACATTCAAATGAAACTAGCTATTAAAAGGGGTAAAACTAGTATTTAAAAGGGGTTTTATAACCAATAAAAGGAGAGAAATCATATAATCCAAACATGTTTGTGTTACAGTCTTATGTTAAAGAAAGAGAAATGGGACACTTTATGTATGTTTAGTATGTTTAGCACACTTTATGCAGGGGAAGTGAGGTAAAATTGTAACAAATATATACCTGCAAGATTTAAACATATTGCCTCCATGTATCTTCTGCCTAGCCAACCACTGCATAGCTCACATTAGCTTTTAATACAGCAAAGGATGTTATTAATAAATGAATAAGTTGTTACTTTAATAATAATAATAATAATAATAATAATAATAATAATAGAACAGATTTATAGTTTTGTCCTCTGGTGATCTGAGTTTACTAAGGTATTCTAATCCAAGAATACCATTAGCAGTTATGGAGAATGAACTGATTCACCTTGGACTCATGGCATGGTTTCTGGTGTCTTAAACATTAATTTTAATTCTCACCTCTTCCTAATCTCCAACGAGAATACACACACACACGCACACACACACACACACACACACACACACACACACACACACACACACACAGAGTAGTCAATTTAAGGAATAAAGCTTTAAACAAAGCTAAGAGCAGCATCCCTCCTAATGACCAATGCTTAGTGAACCGTGACCCTTGCTCTTTAACGAGGGGCTAGACCAGCCTCACTGTGCGCAGACCTGATGATTCGAGAGTACTTCCCATCTGGCTCTGTGGTGCAGCTCTCGACCTGAATGACGTGGGGAGGTAGTAGGTGCCAGTGACGAAGGATGTTAATTAGAAGAACAGCACAGCCAAGGATCTGACGTCAGCAGAGTGACAGGCTGTCAGTATGCTAGACCTCCCTGGGAGAAACAGCCAGGGAAGAGAAGGATAAAAGATGTCAGGGGTTTATACTAACAAGTGCCTGGAGAAACTGTCATCCTGTAACAAAACGGGGGGGGGGAGATCCTATAAAAAACCAAACAAAAAACAAGAAGTGAGATGAAACAGATTGCATGGATCCAATCATGAAACATGAAAAGAGGCAAAAAAAAGAGGCTTATTTTTTTTCCTGTTGCCTGAAGTTACAAGCATCAAATCCCCTGCCATCTTTCTCTAGAATTTCAGTATGTGGGCATGACAATTCTCCGACGTATCACTGAATGTTTGTCTCGGAGCTTGTGAATGGTGTGGAGTGCTGTGTTGAAAGGGCTCTGAAGGTGTCACCTGAGGCTTACCTTGGGCATCGCTAGCCACATCAACGGTGGCTTGCAGCTGATGGCCTGTAGTTCAACAGCTCAACAGCTGGGTTTGAGCTCTTAACGCCAGCAATGGTAAAATGTGAGAGTGGAATGATAGATAGATAGATAGATAGATAGATAGATAGATAGATAGATGCCACAAGAAGAGTGTTAGACCAAAGTGTATCAGCTCCTCCCCTAGTTCAGTGGCCTTAGCATGTATTTACCTTTAGCTCTATGACTCACTTAGGTTAGCTGTATTGTTTTGATGTATTGCAATGATACAGACCTTTCTGTAGTGATACAAAATTGGCATCTTGTCATGCCAGCTAAGCTGATTTTTTTTTTTAAATAAAGGTGGGTAGGAGCTTATTGAGCGCTTGATTGCTTCCATTGATTTTTATTTGTATCAATCTGTCCAAGCTTAACTCAGCACAAACCTGATCTCCTCGGCGGGACCAATATCGGGTCCGAGTCCCCGGCGGCTGATGGAAGTCTTTGGCACTTTAGTGCCGTGCATTTCAGCCGCTTGGAAAAGCAACCGTGCTCATCTCTGTCCGGCTGCCTTGTCAAAATTGAGAGCACTCAGCACAATTCGTCTGTCCGCCCTCCCGAGAATCCCATATCAAATCTTCATCTCGGCAGCTTCCCGCCCGCGGCCCCCGCCTGGGCCCGATGTGTCTTTCCATGCCGGGACGAAAAGGCGAGATGAGTAATTTTTTTTCCCCTTCCTGTGCATCTCAACAGGAACGATAGCAAACCTTTTGTAGTCTGTAAAATGTCTGATCGACTGGACTTTGATGGGCAGCAACGGAGAGGTTGTCAAAGGCTCTTTCTGAGTCAAATACGCACCGACATTCACCGTGTGGTGAGATATAGAAGAAAATAATAACAATGGTGGTGTGATGGGAGAACGGGGCAGATATATTAAATATAACGACATCTATAACAATAAAGTTCTTTCAAAGGGGCCCATTGTCAATGAAAATGTACCAAAGATGTAGCAGAAAGCACACTACCTTAGACAAGATTGCGATTTTATGCGATGTACCTGCCGTATCTATTACCATGTTCACAACCTAAAAGAAACACATGACTAATTCATAGACCTACATTAATATTATACAATGCGATTTCTCAGCAGTTTAGAAGAGTCGTTGAAAAAATACGGTTTGTTACTCCAACACAGAGGAGGTATCACTAGCTCACTTTATAAACGGAGCCTAGCAGCTTTGTTTTAAAACGTACCATTCTTCTAATGCCGCGCAGGCGGACAGAATGCAATTTTCACAATAATAATATCAGAATTTGTGCTGCTTTCTATAGAAACCAGCTGTCTGTGGGTGTCATGAGCGTTGGCTGCGGGGTGTCGAAAGTCGGTCTCCGAGGGAGAAATGGCGGCGGATTTAATATGCACACGTATTTGTGGGAGGACTGGTATCTCGATCTGTCCGCGGTGTCTTGTTGAATTTTCCTCCTGCTGCGCTGGAAGAATAAAGCAGGCGATCTGAAGCGTGCCGCGCTCGTGCGTGGGGGTCCGTGCCGGCAACAGCTTAGCGTGGTCGTTGCACGACTGCTTGGACTTGACGTGTCGTCACAGTGTGCTTTGTCGCGCTTCTGCCATAACGCCACATAGTGCCCCGATCCGCGTTTGTCGCGCTGCATGTAAACGCGCATGCATAATGTAGCACCCATCATTTGCGAACACAACGCGCATGAAGTGTTTCATTTCATAATGGAAGTGGAGATTGGGGGGAGCTGTCTTAACGCAGCCGCGTTGCGCTAAACTGGTTTTATGGCCTTCTTTCGAGTGTTATGAACATGCCGCGGTACTAAATGTCTGACTGCTTCCTGTACCAGAACTTTGTCAGGGAAAAAAATGACTGCTAAGATTCCAATAAAGCGAGACATAATGTCTTGGCCTAGGCACTCTTGACTGCATACTGGTGAGCCTATTGCCACATCTCTCTGAGGCTTACAGTGTGTCTAGTGAGAGCGTCTACGTCTAAGCGGTAAAGAGTGGTATATTTTCATGAGGTGCAGTTTACAGAGGAAGGGAGGTCCAAATGACCCGTGCTGTGCATTTCCAATGATCTAAAAGACCACTGCAAATGTGCTGATCATGTTCAGCACATTCTCTTCCCCCCCCCCCCCCCCCCCCTATCCATTCTCTGGATGGTATGTTCCACAAGCCTGGGCATGGAACCAGATGCCTTGAAGTTGGAAGGGTCGCCTGGCGCAGTGTTTTTGCTGTTTCTGGGACTGCGGTCTTCTGGATGGAGATCAATGTTATAATTCTTCATGTTTGCTTGAGCCACTTGTTCAACTTAAGGGTTACAGCCCTGAATGTTCCTCTTGCCAGCACACTGTGTTAGCCAGCGGGGGAACCTTGGTTTTCTCCATTCATATACAGTTCTTTAAATCCTTAGTATCCTTCCAGTTTCATGCATTCACCCTTTTTCTGCAATGCTCTCTTTTGGGATTGCCAGATCTACCTGCTATCGATCTGCTGCCATCGATCATTTTCCTTCAGGTTGAGTTAGTTCTCATCTGTTGGAAAGCTCCCAGAATCTTTAACTCTCTTGTTTTCCACCACTCTTCATGGTTCCTCCCATTTGGATAGAAACATAAGGCAGATGATCGAACTCACCCCCTTGCTAATGCCCACTAATGGAGCAGACGTACGTTCTATTGCCTCAGGTCCTTCGTGATGATGCCCAAGCACAGAAAAACAAGACAGACACTCTTCCTGAACATCTGCTAGATGGTGCCCTGTACATATAGGATATTGTGGTTCTCTTTATCCTAGCGATAAGACTTTTCTCCGGGTTCAAACAGAGATCACACATCCCATTAAATAGGGGGAGTGAGAGAAAAGGAGGAATGAGGTGAAAAGATAGAGAAAGATAAAGTTTGTATTGGTCATGTATTCTCGGAGGGAATGCGGAGAGTGAAGGGCTGTTGTGCAGAGGTTAAAGTGAGCCATGTGCTGGTATATTATATCTTGTTTTCTCTACTCCTTTGACTCTGGCCCTGGTCTTCGATTTAGGCACTTTGCCAGCCACTCCATATATCAGTGCGACCTTTATGCTGACTGGCTAATATCTAGAATATTAAAGTGCAAGAAAATGTTTTTCTATGGATCTGTGAATATGGTTTGCAGGTGGGTTTTACGCCATATTCTATAGTTTGTTTGCATACAGTGTTTTTGTACCTTTCCTTTGGGGAAGGTCTGTGTGATCATTTAAAGGAATAGCTGAATAGGTCAGAGTGATCTGAGATGGATCGCAGGAAATGATTTACTCATGAGACCTTGATGAGGAAATGAGGATAAGGTGACATAGAAGGATAATATTACAGCATTATTTTTTTCCCACAGTGAAACACCATACATTATGTTTATTTTAGGCCACTGACAACAGTGGGACAATCTGATCCCGCCGCTGAATCATTTTTTGGTCTGACTGGTCCAAGCCTGGGGGCAAGATAACTCGTGGCATTACTTCAAAACACACATCAATGACCGCAGTACAGAAACATCAAAACTCGCCAGAGTTTCAAGTGGCTGTTCCATTACGGATCTGCCGCTGCAGTCCTGTATCGGTACCAGTGAAGGAGGCAGTATGTATGTCTCAGTGACAACACCTACTCTGCTGTCCAGATATGCCACAGGGGAGAGGAAGAGGCCTGTAATTATACCACAGGCCCCAGTCCTAATGGTAGCCATACATTTGTAATTGCATACTGTCACAAGGAATAAAAAAAAAAAGGCATGGAACACTGCTGTTGCCTTGACAACTGGTGAGAAAATGATGGTAATTAATTCGTGCACAGAAAGACAGACACGGTATAAACTATTTATGGAGTTATCTCTTTGTGGGTAGTTTTTAAGGTGTTTGGCCAAAACTACACCATGATGCAGCAAGTTAGTAACTGTCAGAGATAATCTCAACACAAATATCGGTGAATATCGGTGTTTGATTCAGCACCCAGAGCTGAGCTTCTTGAATGGGTCTGTGCAAGCGTCTGTGAAGTGTTTGTACAAAGCATGTACATTTTGATCCATTTTTCCAGTACCAGATTACATCACACACACACACTGCTTGAAGTTTTCAAGTCACTTTGGCAGACACTGATCGAGATCAGCCTCATCCTGTACCAGTCTGTTCTCATGACCAGCTCTGACTTCCCCCATATTGTGCTGGGATGAACTCCATCAATCATCACCGCATTATCATAACCCACGATGCAGACTGCATCTGGGTGCCAATGGCTGTTGGTAACTGGGGCTAAAGTACAGCACTGCAGAACATGATGAAGCAGTATCAAATATACATATATATATATATATATATATATATGTGCACAAACTATATTGCCAAAAGTATTCGCTCACCCATTCAAATTATTGGAATCAGGTGTTACAGTCACTCCCATGGCCACGGGTGTATAAAATGCAGTACCTAGGCATGTAGACTGTTTTTACAAACATTTGTGAAAGAATAGGTCGCTCTCAGGAGCTCAGTGAATTCCGGTGTGGAACTGTGATAAGGATGCCACCTCGCTCAGAAATATTCTGCAGTCAAATTTCAGCTGTATTATAAGAAAATGGAAGTGTTTGGGAATGACAGCAACTCAGCCACAAAGTGGTAGGCCACGTAAACTGAGGGATCAGGGTCAGCGGATGCTGAAGTGCAAAGTGTGAAGAGGTCGTCAACTTTCTGCCGTGTCAATCACTTGGATGCAGTGGTGTAAAGCATGCTGCCACTGGACTCTAGAGCAGTGGAGGCGCGTTCTCTGGAGTGACGAATCTTGCTTCTCCATCTGGAAATCTGATGGTTGAGTCTGGGTTTGGCGGTTGCCAGGAGAACGGTACTTGTCTGACTGCATCATGCCAAGTGTAAAGTTTGGTGGAGTGGGATTATGGTGTGGTGTTGTTTTTCAGGAACTGGGCTTGGCCCCTTAGTTCCAGTGAAAGGAACTCTGAATGCTTCAGCATACCAAGACATTTTGGACAATTCCATGCTCCCAACTTTGTGGTAACAGTTTGGAGCTGGCCCCTTCCTCTTTCAACATGACTGTGTACCAGTGCACAAAGAAAGACATGGATGGCAGAGTCTGGTGTGGATGAACTTGACTGGCCTGCACAGAGTCCTGACCTCAACCCAATATAACACCTTTGGGATGAATTAGAGTGGAGACTGAGAGCCAGGCCATCTTGTCCAACATCAGTATGTGACCTCAAAATGCGTTTCTGAAAGAATGGTCAAAAATCCCCATAAACACACTCCTAAACCTTGTGGACAGCCTTTCCAGAAGAAATGAAGCTGTTCTAGCTGCAAAGGGTTGACCAACGTCATATTGAACCCTATGGATTAGGAATGGGATGTCACTTAAGCTCATATGTTAGTCAAGGAAGGTGAGCGAATACTTTTGGCAATATAGTGTGTAGAAAAGAGAGAGAGAGAGAGAGAGAGAGAGAACTCTTACTAAATTGTTTTGTGCACTTGGGACTTACTTCTATGTTGCACTGGAAATGTTGACAAATAAATACTCATTTCCTGGATTACCTTTCTGTTCTGAATTGTGAGATCCTGCTCAAAAAGCATTCATCACTTGATGCGATATTGTCAGCTGAGATCGCGGCAGAGCATAACAAAGCAAAAACGCGTGCTAAATGATGATGAGATGGACCAGGTTTAATGTTCTCATTCAGAGCTGTGAGCACTGTGCAGATACTGAACCCCAGTGAAAAGCGTCCATTATAACTTTTTGTAATTTCTAGTTTTAGTATCTATTGTGACTCACCTGGCTCTGTGTCTGATAGAGAGGGGAACCAGCCTGCCTATCATATTGCATAAGACTGATGATTCAGAATTTCTGTCAGGCAGTATGGAAGACTGCAAGGAGTCACCAGGACAGTTTTAACCCTATTGATTTTTCTGTTCTGACTCCTAAGAGACTGTGACCTCTACTCTTGTTTCGCAAGAGCTCACAACAGTGGATATAGTCCAACAATGAAATAAAGTTTATTTTTGGACACTTTCCTCATTGGAGTGGTCTGATATGCACAGTCGTTCTAAAACGTTTTTTTTTTTCAGTATTCCAGAGGCTAATCCGAAACTTTAGATTTAGATTTACAATTATAAAGAAAAAAATCTTGACAAAAAAGTTTCACAAAATACCTATTTGACAATTTGATGAATATGTTCAGAGAGGCATAAATCACAGGATAATCATTAGAAAATATCAAATGCAAATTTTCATACCTTGCCTATCCAGCCATCTATCAGCGGTAGAAAATAAACATTCTGAAGAAATTAATCATGCTGTCAGTATATATTACACACGTGGTGCTTCATGTCTCTAGTTCTTATATGACTGTTTAAACAGCCTTAGCAATCACGTAAAGATTTGTGTGTGTGTGTGTATGTGAGAGAGAGGGTGTATATGGGCACTTGTGTGTGTGTGTGTGTGTTCACTTCACGCACCCTGCAGTATGTTGTCTCACAGGAACAAAGCCCACTGACCTCTGCGCTGCACGCTTTGCTGTGCTTGTGAAGCTGCCACACCATCGAATGAATCACTCTGCTTTAAAGCATGCTTGATAAGGTCTTATTGATCCATGTATCTCCAGGTGCAACACATATGAGACAGATACTGATCAGGACACAGGGCCTCTGAGCCTTTGGAGTTCTCGGCCAGCATTACCAGTGTAGGGAAGTGTCTTCCGAAATGATGGAGCAGGCAAGACATTTAACCCCCGTACTGTCAGATGGAGTGTGGCTTCAAAACGCAACATGCAAGAAGGCAAATGGCGGTGCATACCATAACCCGCTGATGTGGAGCAAAATTTGCTTGAAGCTTCTGTGTTCTTTCTTCTGATTGGTCTAAGCATAATGTCGGGGCAGTGAGCATGCCCACTTTTTACAAGATTAAAGAAAACATCAACATTCTGGCATACGCATGATGTAGCAGAAGCTTAGTAGCAGCACTACAATGTATTAGAGAGGCTTGTTATTAGATAACATAGAACCAAGGACTTTTTTCTTAAATTTGACATCAATTTGAATCATAATGTTCTCCTTTAATATGCCTGACGCATCGGAAGCATCTTCTCATGAAACCGCTGTCAGTGTTTCTGGTATGACATTTCCATTTTCTTTAGATTTTTCAGACTTGTGTTAAGATTCAAATTCAATATCTCAAGATCTCACGAAGATCTGGGGACACTTTGCTGATCTTTGCTGTTCACACAGCACAACACTTTGCTGTTCTTTCCTGCCCCAAACAGTTTGTAATAAAGTTTCAAAGAATGTTTTTGGATCATGATCCTAAAGGTTGGCCCAATTATTCGGAGTCTAGAGAATCACAGCTTGCTTCTATTTTCTTAATTAAAGACTCTGTGTATTCCCTAGCTACAATCTCTGAAGTGAGTAAAACGCATGCTTAGGAGTCTGCAGGTCAGACGACTGACTTGCCCCCTGCAAAACATTAAATATGCTGTGATCTCCCAGGCCTGAACATTTGCCAGTGTGTTTGGGGGTCCTTGCAAGTTGCCGGATGAGTTTGTAAGGACGGATGAGAGTTAAGATGCTTCTGAACTTTCACCCCACCGCTGTGCCAAAGACCAATCAAACATGGCCACCATTCTTCCCAGAGGGCGTGCTAAGCATTGCGTCGTGAGTACGCTCTTCTCTTCCCTCCGCAATTTCTTCCATATTCATCCTTCCATTTGACTGGTCCATCCAGGCTGTGGTCAAGATCTCCATGTGCTTTTAAAATGCTTTAAAGGAAACTGTAACCTGGTCTTCGTGCCCCTCAGGGCTTGTCAGTAGATTGCATGTTGTGGTGAACTCTCTGAGGTTGAGCATGTCTTTATGCTTCACCTAAAACACACAGATAAATTCAGAAAGAGGTGAATCATCACGAGCTGTTGATTATAGCCTGAAGGAATGGAGGGAGTGCATATATGGCTGTGAGTATCTTGTGGTTCACGCGATTCAGTTGTACTGATGTGTCACTGCCCAGTTACTTAAAGCTGTTGGCATGTATCCAGTCCTCCTGGAGTAATTCTGCCATGTTTAGTGCCTACACAGGTTACCAATAATACATATCTCAGATAAATTATGAATGAGCAACAACGGTGTGTGAGAGAGAGCGAGAGATAGTGAGAGAGAGCGGATGTGTGTGTATGTGTGTGTGTGTGTGTGTTAAAGAGAAAAGGGTATTTTTGTGTAAGTGAAAACTGCTGATGCAAGAATGCTGGGGTCATGTTAAGTCACACAAGGCAGGATGAAGCCATCCTTCCTCTTCTCGGCACTAACCTCGACTAAAGATTCCAGCATTTTCCTCCACAGTCAGAAGATCCGAATGCGAGTCCGCAAGCCCGTCTCACAAAGGCAAGGGAGAGAGGCGGTTGCTAGTTTTGTTTGTAGAAGAGGCTGTTTTACAGCGAGTTCAGTTACGGGTTGGGGAGGCAGTGTGAAGATCGGGGGCAGAGGGAGAACGAGAGTATGTGCTGGATGGCACTTTCATCATCTCCAACAGATGCTTTATTGTGTACACAAAATGTGAGGACTCCCTAATTCAGGCTGGGCAAGGATATGTCTATACCCTTAAATATTACCCATATTATCAGGTGTTCCACACCAGTACAGGTAAACCGGTGGCATACAGATGACATACAGTCCTCCTCTCACTCCCAAAGTGTGTGTGCCTGTGTGAGTGTGTGTGTCTGAGAGGGAAAGTGAGGGTAAGTATATTTACGTAAAAGAAAACACTGACGCAAGACTCCTGCAATTAGGTGAAGTCACCTCAGACCAGATCATGTCATCCTTCCTGTTTTTTGTTTGTTTTTAATATTTTTAACGCAGATTGTTTTTTTCCACCTCAGCCGAATAAACCAGAATGTGAAAGAAGTAATCCTAAATAAGGCAGAACGTGAATTAAGTAATCCTAAATAAACCAGAACGTGAATGACGTAATCCCAAATAAACCAGAACGTGAATTACGTAATCCTAAATAAACCAAAATGTGAATGACGTAATCCTAAATAAACCGGAATATGAATGATGTAATCCTAAATAAGATGAGACCTCTTTATAGGAGCACAGCAATGGCTGGGGCTGCACCTGTTGTAATCACTCTATATCCGTTTTCCCTGCTGATCCATTTCAGACCACAGGACATCCACTGGAGATCTTTTGTGATATCATTCTCTGGACAGCAGTGGTGAGCGGCTTTGTAGGACTGTTTCAGACGCGGAAGCCAACAGTGGATGGCTGACCTAAACTGTGCATGGTAACACTTAGACTAAATCAAAATCTAAATCCACATTTACGTATGTCACGATTGCTCCTCTACCAGGCATCACGGCTCCCACAATACATCTGCAAATGTGGTTCTCAGCGCTTGTGTCCGCCTCGCTATCACATTACAATGGAGTGTTAATTCATGTTTATAAAGTGTGCGTGCAATGTAAAGGCACACAGTGTTATGCTAAATCTCACTGCAAACCATTAGTGAGCGAATGCGAGTATGAGTACGAGTTAGCGGCCTGTAAACTGCATTTACACATATGCTGCAGCCATAAAAACCCAGTGCTGAATTCACACATGCTAGATTATGCCAAGCTGGACTTATATAAACACTGTGGGTGTCAACACAGTTAAAGAGCTTTTTTTTCCTGTGTGGAGTATCTCTGGAAATAATTTTGGTAACACACACACACACACACACACACACACACACACGCGCACACACACACACACACACACACACACACACATGCAAAACAGAGCATAAAATCACACATATAAGACACATCACAGGTCCTGTGTCGTGAGGGCCAGACTGCACTGGCTGATAATATTTCCAGTGATCTGATTTAGGTTGTGAATGGCACAAGAGACAGATTGGGTCATTTCAAATAAGTGATGTGTGACAAAAGAAGAACGTCCACTATATACAGTATATATATACATCTATATTTGCATTTCCATGGGAACTAAAGCATCACTGATGTTAATGATGTGCTTCTATTACAATTGGCTAAGTGCAAACATTAGGACTGAATAATAATGCATTTCTAAAACACACTGGCATATGGATTATGCAGCTCTGCAATAGGATGATAATGTCTATTAAAAATTGTCTCATGTGCAAGAGAGAACACAGCATTTTCTTTGAAGTACATGTGTTTTTTTTCTGTAGTCATGCAGTGATGGTACGTTTTAGAAATTTGCTATACAAATTACATTTAAGTATTATTATTATTATTATTTATGAGTACTAGTCGACTTAATAGTAGTAGTAGTAGTAGTAGTAGTAGTGTCCATCTGCAACTAACTCTTCTCTGCGGGTTTTACACTCAACTCTTTCCCTCACACTCTCCTTCCTTCTCTGCCTTCTTTCTCTCCTTTCTCCCTTTCTCTTTCTCTTTCTCCAGCCCTCTCTATCCTTCTCCCATTCATTTCTTTCCCTAAGCTGTACTATGTGTTCTTTGGTTATTTCTTGACCTCTGAGTGAGATGACGCACTTTTAATACTAGAGCCACATGTGCCCCAAGGACGTTTTCCCATCAGTTTGTTTTCAATTATACTCCATCGTGCTCCCTGAAGGTTGAGCATTACTCAAAATATTTTCGTTTCTCTCCCGCACCACCGTGTGTTCCACTCTAGCCCTAACAGGAAGCTCATGCACCATGCCCTAACACACATGGACAGCATCACGATTTCAGACGCTGGATAGAAATAGCCTATTTTTCCCCATCCATAATAACATATGTGTCAATGCCTCAGTTTTTATCTGACTCAATAATCTCACAATGACCTGAAGACATTCTACATCAGCTCCATTCTTTTAGGAGAATAGGTTTTAAATTATAGTATATATGGAAGGATAATAATGGGATAAGAAGAAAAATGCATTGCTACCTTTTCAGGTTTGGAGGATTTTTGATTTTGAATTAAAAGAGTCCTACATTTAGCACTACCTCCCTCCCTCCCTCCATCTCCCCCCCACCCTCTGCCCTCCCTCCATATCCCTCCCTCCCTCCATCTCCCTCCCTCTCTCTTTCCCCTCCCTTCCTCAGTCTCTCTCCCCTAACTCCCCCCTCCCTCTTTCCCCTCCCTCCATCTCCCTCCCTCTGTCCATCTCCCCTCCCTCCATCCCTCTCTCCTCCTTCCCTCTCCCTTCCCTCCCTCCTTTAGCTCCTTCATGGATCTCTTCACACACTTACTGTTTTTTGCACCACACTGTTTAACCACCCGTGCCAGCAGCTGCAAATTGAGAACATTATTTGCTGTTTTGAGCCGTCACTTTGCTTCAAGGAGCGCTTGTCCCCCTTGTACTGCACAGACACTTAAGACAAGGATGGAGCCAGAGACACAGCTGAGAGTTTAGCTGGGTAAGGGATGAGCTGTAGGGGGTGGTACCAGTACAGCCCTACCTGCCACCAATACCTAGTCCATTCAGATACAGCAACGTTTGTGTATTTGAGCCCATATACTTCCATTATAGGAGCTTTCGCAAGGTATAGAGGAATTGACTGACACTTCCAAAAATGCATTCCACAGTTAGAACAGAATAAACTTGCATTCCAAAGAAGAAAGACTATGTGAAATCAAAGACGTGGGCACAAATATGAACTTAAGTCCAATGAATATGGCACTTCATATGGATGGATGGATGGATGGATGGATGGATAGATGGATGGATGGATGTTCATAATCGTAGAGCAGTATACAAGGTTTCCAGAGAAACAGAACATTTCATAACTGTTATCTGTTAGTGAAGTGCTTCTGAATGTCTATGAGGAAATATACAATAACAATAGCAAATATAGACACACAAACACACGCACCATATACTTTATTAGGTAAACGCGCTAGTACTGGGTTAGACACCTTTTTGCTTTCAGATCTGCCTTAATTCTTCATGGTGTAGATTCAACAAGGTGCTGGAAACATTCCTCAGAGGTTTCGATCCTTATTGACATGATGACATCACGCAGTTGCTGCAGTCAGCTGAACATCCATGATGCGACTCTCCAGGTCAACCACATCCTAAAGGTGCTCTAACGGACTGAGGCCTGGTAACATTTGGGTACAGTGATGTCATTGTCATGGTCAAGAAACCAGTTTGAGATGATTTGAGCTTTGTGACATGGTATGTTATCCTACTGGAAGTAGACATCAGAAGATGGGTACACTGTGGTCAGGGCTGGACAGCACTCCAGCAAGCTGTGACATATAAATGATGCTCAGTTGATATTAAGGGGCCTGCAATGTGCCTGAAACCATACCCCACTCTGTCACCACCGCCAGCCTGAACCATCGACACGAGGCAGGAGAGATGCGTGCTTTCATGTACACCAAATTCTCTACACCCTTCCATCTCAACGCCACATCAGGAATCAAGGAATCAAGAATTTCTAGATCAGAGATTGTTTTTCCAATGTTCTACTGTCCAGTTTTGGTCTGCGTGAATTGTAGCCACAGTCGCCTGCTCTAAGGTGGCTGAAGTGGCATCAGTGTGGTCTAATGCTACTGTAGCCCATCTGCTTCATCTAACCATTCTCCTTTAACCTCTGGCATCAACAAGGCATATTTGCCCAGAGAAATGCTGCTCACGGCATTTACTATTTGCTATTTTTTGGACCATTCCCTATAAATCCTTGAGACAGTTGTGAGTGAAAATCCCAGAAGATCAGTAGTATCTGAAATACTCCAGCCTGTATAGCAACAACAACCATGCCACATTCAAAATCATGTAAATCACATTTCTTCCCACTCTGAAACTTGGTTCTGATGATCTTCAGCAGTTAATCTTGATTGTATCTAAATGCATTGACTGGCAGCAATGCAATTGGCTGATTAGGTATTTGTTTGAATGACCAATTGGATAAGTGTATAAAGTGTCCAGTGAGTATGTATATGTGTGTAGAAACAGAAATGTGTATGTGAATAGGTGTGTTGTGTGTATGTGTGTCTATTTATACTTATTAGACTTATTATAAACTTATTGCTTTCTCTACCCTGAACATTTGCATATTTGGTGGAATGTTACTTATGTAGAATGTTGCTGTTTAGAGATGAACAAACATTCATCTCTAAAAGATTTTAAGATCCTAGATTAAGTGTCATTGTTTGTTTGTCATTTAAAGCAAACTGTGTGCTTCAACAGGACTTAACTGATCTTTCCTTTACTGGTCTGTTCAATGAACTCATTAAACTGAACTGAACATAACTAAATTAACTTGAAATTTCTGGTTTCACCATTTGTAAGAACTTTTAATAATGTCTGCTTATTCATACTTTGACTTTAGTTCAACGTAAAAAAAGAAAACCAAATGAGGTTAAAATCAAACTTCGCAAAAACACAATTTTAGACATAATCTCTTCCCAATGTAGCATAGAAACAGACTACTCCTAAGCCAACAAGAATGAGCTAATCAACGAACGTTCACTTCATCATTTCAGCACCGTGGATAGCAACCAATCGATTTATTCCTGGAAAATAACCGCGATAAACATGAAATCTAAGGAAAGTGGTAAAAATGTTCATTTTAAACTAGTATGGATATACATGACACAAAAAGTAATTTATTTTGATTTTGTTGATTAGGTGCTGTAGATATACGTGAAGATTTATATCACCGCAGACATTAGAGATTCGACAGTTACTTGTCTCACACGACTGCGATTAATTTGGTTTTGTTCTGCAACAAAAACGGCATGTAGCCTATTCCCAGTTTTACATATTGCCACCTCAGCAGTTTCGTAAACTCTATATTCGCTGTCGTAGAACCGAGTTGTGATCACGGTTGAATTTGTATGTATCTTTGTATGTATTGTCATCACTAACGGATCCGACAGAACACGGAGCAATTTCGAAGTAGCGAGTATTAGAAGTGCCGTGCAGGGTGGGGAAAGACTGAGAGATGTGTGTGTGTGTGTGTGAGAGAGAGGGAGAGAGAGAGAGGGCGGCCGAATGTAGCTGTGATTGTGACGGCAGTAGAGAGAGAGACGCAGGGATGAAGAGAGGATGGAGATGAGGCAAATGGAATCAGAAGACAGAAATGCAGAGCAGTCGGCTGATCCATCGCGAAACGGACGTGCTGGAACTTAATACACATTCACAGATTTCTAGGAGGCTGTCCGGGATTTACGGGGATGTATATCTATCGCGGACGGTAGGAACGTATATCAGATATATTATGGAATTGAGAATGAAACATTAGGTAGCAGTCTTATTTATAAACAATGTGATTTAAGGCTATTCCTACTTAAGTTGTTTAACTTCATGTGGTTTAAGTTAATGTAGTCATAGTAAGAATGTCATCGAAGGGTATATTTGCATAAGATACATTTTGGCAAAGGAGTATTCGTTTCGATTCAGAACTCTACTAAGCGTAGCGTAGGCTACTTTGTTTCCTTCATCAGTTTTTTTTTCCAGGATGGTATTATATTCAACATTGCAGAGCCATTTTTGCCATAAACTTTACTGTACGTGGTTATCCAGATGAATGATTTTTTAAGCTATTGATATATTTAAACAATGCAACTTTGAATGTGCATGCAGCCCTAATATTGGGTTTTGTAGGCGATCCTTCACACAGCACGAGCCTTACCTTCACCGCTTTACAGATGTTCTTTGTGGACTTGTATATGGGTTACTTTTATCAAATGTATTACATTTGTTACTTGAGACGAATTGTAACCCTACACTGATGTTGTGTATGTACTCTTTTTAAATATCACACCTCTGATAGATCACTGGATAGACTGGCGATTGTAGTAGTCTTTCATGCGCTAAAATTGTGACGCACGCGCAACGATATTTCTTTGGGCATACCCCATTTCATTCACGTTGATGTAGTCGGATTGTTGTTCTTCACTTAATTTTTGTCCTCCTTTCTTTCCAGTGAGTTTTCGTGCCAATGGGAATCGAGGATATCAGCATGAGAAACGGACGAGCTCTGTCCGATCAATGGGCCGATAGCGTGGTGGTCCGGCCCAGGACGACTGAGCAGCACATTACGGTGCATAAAAGACTCGTGCTGGGATTCGCCATCTCCATCCTAACGCTCATCATCGTTACGGCCATTGCCGTAACACTGAGCGTCAAGTTTGAGAAATGCTCTGGAGAGAGCGCCGTGCTAGCCGGTAACGGGTCAAGCGCCAAATCCAACCAGTCCCGGGACGGTAATTCCAATCACAAAGACGAAGATGCCCAGCCGTGGCGTCATTTGCGGTTACCGGCGTCCCTGCGCCCTCGACACTACGACCTCAAGCTATCGGTTTATATGGATAACTTCACCTTCTCTGGAGAAGTGAACATCGAATTCGAATGCCTGAACTCCACCAAGTTTATCGTACTGCATACGGATAAGCTCGAGGTGGATAAGGTGGCGGTGTATTCGGACAATAAAAAGCCAGGTGCCATGAGAACACACCGGCATTTCCACTACCCGGCTAACCAGGTCTATGTTATTGCTTTGCACAGAGAAATGAAGCCACTTAGAACGTATAGAATCAACATTACATTTGATGCTCAAATAGAAAACGAACTTTTGGGATTTTTTCGCAGCGCCTATGTACTGTACGGAGAGAGAAGGTAATTGCCCTTTATTACATTATTTACTCAAATTATATACATATATATATTTTTTTCTGCGGCGGTGTGAACTTTCCAAAAACGTAAAAAAAAGTTGCAAGTTAGGGGCATACAACAGAGACATACAAAGTTCGTAATATAACCTTGTGTGTAACTATAGTCTATAGTGTGGAAATGTGTCATGACGTTTAAATATCACCCAGAGGACAAGGATATATATCCTTGCCAGTGTAGTTAAACAAAATTCCTGCGTTTCGTCCCACAGTTTTCTGTCATCGACATTTCTGTCAGGGAAAGTTCAATATTTAAGTAGAAAAAGTAGCGTGTAAGTTTATGTTAAAGGGAAAAAATAGAACACTGTTGTATAGAGCCCCGTGAAAGCCCTCAGCAAACGTGCAGCTGTTCCACTGACTTCTAAAAAAACAAAAAAAGTTAAGTTGCTAGTCAACTGTAAACGCAAACATTTCAACCATGCCGCGCGATTTCTCGACATTGGGCAGTGTTGACTGGGATGTGGCCCATAGGAAGCAGAATGAGCGTCGGCAAAGCCGCTGGGTATTTCAGGCGCAGCTGTCACACACGAATGCCAGATCACTGCGGTGAATGACTCATTAAGCAGAACACACTGACTTCTCTGTGTGTAACGGCGCGAAAGTGCGATACAGCTTTACCAAACATAGCAGACCACACAGGCCACCGCTTCTTATGCCGGTAATGACTATAAAATGGTGCTGTGGCAGGGGACACAGTGTTTGTTTACTCCGTAATTTTCTGTTATGTAAAAGTATATGATCCTTAGTTATTTTTTCTAGCTTGCCAGTGTCGGTGTATGTTTACATTCTTGGTCCTGTACATTCTCTCTCTCTCTCTATCTCTCTCTCTCTCTCTCTCCCTCTCTCTCTCTCCCAGTTTAATTCAACAGTTTTATTGGCCTGGCTACATGTAGTACAACATCGCCAAACCTTAGTAAACACAGCTTTCAAAAGCAACTCTGACACTGGAGCTTGTCAAGGCTTCATCTGTTTTGCCCCAGGCTCCATCTCAGCCATGGACCAGGCTGGAGTCCTTTCTGCACCTTCAGGGGATGCTTCACCCACTCAGTATCACTCGAATGCCTTCTTCGATCTCACTGTGACCTCCTCATCCATAAAACAGTGGGCTCGGTCGAGGGATGATCTGATGCTGTACTGCTTTTAAGAGTCACCAAAGAACTCGCAGGGTCCAATTTAAAACAAAATTTGTTTCAAACTTTACATTTGAAAAGCTTACATTTTACATGGGGGGGGGGGGGATTCCGAAATTATACAGGTACTGGGTATGTTCTCTGCTACATTATGATGATCCTTGCGATGAATTTGACACCGACAAGCTCATTACAACAGAGCTAACGACTCAGAGGTCTGGTTTTCCAGATGCTATTGCAGAGTACTGCTTTCAATTCAATTCAATTCAATTTTATTTATATAGCGCTTTTTACAACACATGTTGTCACAAAGCAGCTTTACAAATTGCGTGGGTCCAGATCCCTAATGAGCAAGCCAAAGGCGACAGTGGCAAGGAAAAACTCCCTAAGATGGCAGGAATTTAGGAAGAAACCTTGGGAGGACCAAGACTCAAAAGGGAACCCATCCTCCATTGGGCGGCCCGCTAGCAATGTCCACATTCACAGGTCATGTATAGTCCAGATATATTCCAGGCCGAGTAGTCACAGTCCCTTCAGAGTCGATGAGCCTCAGGTGGGGTTGGCATCAGCGCGTCCTCTTGCGATAATGGCACATCCGACCACGGCATCGGCACATCCACTGGCAAGCCAGACCATCTCCTAGATGCTTGTATGGGGTGGGTAACGGAAAGGCTCGTCTTTCCTTGTCCCGGTATTTCTCGGGCAGCCATTGGGAAGAAGAGGGGCAATTAGTTCTATATGGAATATGTTAGACAAAGTAAATGTAAACATTTCTTGAGTGTGGCAGCGACTCCGGCAATTAAATTATTACAGCCTAGCTAAAGGGCAGAACCAGAAGGTAACACAGACTTGGGAGCATCCTGAGACACTGGCATCCATCCACTACACCGTCGACAAACTTGAGTGACCGCGTGCAGTGATAGGATGACAGCACCAGCGCCCCAGTTTGCCATAAAAACCCTTTGCCCATGAACCCCTGGATCTGTTACCTTATCTAAAGGGGCACATTAATTACCAAATGCTAGATCAAACAAGTAAGTTTTCAACCTAGACTTAAAGATTGAGACTGTGCCAGAGTCCCGGACACATTCTGGAAGACTATTCCATAGTTGGGGGCCTTATAAGAAAAGGCTCTTCCCCTGCTGTTACTTTATTAATTGATGGAACTAATAAGAGGCCAGCACCTTGGGATTGTAGTGGTCGCGGGGTTCATAATAAGAGATAAGCTCTTGGAGGTAGTCAGGAGCAAGTCCATGCAGTGCTTTATAAGTCAATAGAATAATTTTAAAATCAATACGGAATTTTACTGGGAGCCAGTGCAGGGCCGATAAGACTGGGCTGATATGTTCAAATTTCCTAGTTCTAGTTAGAACTCTGGCTGCGGCATTTTGAACTACTTGAAGTTTATTTATATTCCTATTTGAGCATCCTGACAGTAACGAAGTTACAATAATCTAATCTGGAGCTAACAAAGGCGTGTACTAGTTTTTCTGCATCATGCTGGGATAATGCATTTCTTAACTTGGCAATGTTACGGAGATGTAGAAAAGCTATCCTGGTAGTATTATCTATGTATTTATCAAATGATAGGTCAGAGTCGAATAAGACGCCGAGATTTTTGGCTACCGAGCCAGGAGTAATGGGGTAATCTGCAAGATTTAACATTAGATCTGGTATTTTCTGTCTTGTGGCCTTTGGGCCCAGAAGGAGAACCTCCGTTTTGTCACCATTAAGGTGGAGGAAGTTTAGCGACATCCAACATTTAATATCACTTACGCAGGCCTCGATTTTTTTTCCTAATCTGGATTTGTCATCAGGTTTGGCTGATATATAAAGTTGGGTGTCATCTGCATAGCAGTGAAAGTTGACACCATGTTTATTTATAACTATTCCTAATGGTAACATATATAATGTAAATAATAGTGGTCCTAGGATGGAGCCTTGCGGGACTCCATATTTCACTTCTGAGTGTTTGAGGGAATATTATCGAGCTCTACAAACTGATAGCGATTGGTTAAGTAAGAATTAAACCATGACAGGGCTGTACCCGAGATTCCAACCCAGTTTTCTAACCTTTCTAGCAGGATCTTGTGATCTATTGTGTCGAAGGCTGCACTAAGATCAAGAAGCACTAATAGAGATATATAACCTTGATCAGAGGCAAGAAGGAGATCATTTGTTACTTTAACTAGTGCTGTTTCAGTGCTGTGGTGGGGCCTAAATCCAGATTGGAATTTTTCAAATATGTGGTTCCTGTGCAGATATAAGCATAACTGTTTGGCCACAGCTTTTTCTATGATCTTAGATATAAATGATAGGTTCGAGATGGGTCTGTAGCTAGATAGTACATTAGGATCAAGATTTGGTTTCTTGATCAGGGGTTTAATGACTGCTAGTTTACAGGATCTGGGCATGTGACCCATTGTGATGGATGAGTTAACTATATTTAAAAGAGGTTCGATTACAACTGGTAAAACCTCTTTGAGTAATTTAGAGGGAATCGAGTCTAATGTGCAAGTAGTAGAATTTAACGATGAAATTATTTTCTCCAATTCTAGTTGTCCGGCAGCTCTGTGTTCTGGCCAAGCTACTCAAAGTTTTAACTGGCTAATGCTGACTGCATTCATGTTTTAGTGCAGAGTTGCATTAACAAATCTGGTTTGTATGAGTTGAATCATTTTATACTGTAAAAGATAAGCAGCATTGTTTCTGAGCTTGCCTTTGGTCAAAGGTCTGATCCCAGAACGCCCTACACGTTCTACGGTCCACCATCGAACACCAATATTCTCCAGCAAATTCCCCAAACTACATTATTGTGAGCAGATGCACTGAACTTAGTACAGGAATGGAACTGTGTCTGTGTTAGAAGAATTCTGGGTCAATACGGGTCAGTTAGCACACATTCAGAACTTTAACCTTTGCTATGTGTGTACCTTGTTTTTGTGCGATTTGACGAATCTAATTCCATGCAAACATTATCCAACAATCAGAATTCTTGTGTAGACCTCTGATATGCATAGGATACCTGGAACAAATTAAGAGTTGACTGGCTTTCAAAATACAGGCATGGTCACAGTCTATAGACCTGTTTACTGTTTACTTTCCTTTGGCGTCGGTTGTGCGAACTCCGATGGTCTTCCAACGTTGGGACTGTCCCAGACTGCATCTGCCAAATGGAAGCAGCATATTTTTCCCATTTTCCTTTCACACTAGTTCTTAACTTATGCTTCTGAGAGCCACAGCCTGGCCCTAATGCAGGCTCTCCATCTAGCTGTCAGCCACACATTCCCTGCTCTCAACATCTGTTTTAAATGCCCCTGTGGGGTCTTTTCCTTAGTTTTACGCTGGTCTCTGTGGAGTCTTTGTGGGAAATCCCATAACCTCCACCTTTACCATCCCCGCCCCCCAAATCAGTGTTCTGGGGCCCTGCGCACTCCCCTGGATTTAGTCGGGGAAAAATATAATGATATAATGATATAACTACTCATCTCTCATCCCTTGATGCTGTAAAATATAAGCAGAATGTCAGGAACACACACACACACATAGATGGGTATTTAAACATACTTGCGTGAGGTGGAGACAAATCAGTGAACCAGCACCTGCAGATGATGGCCAACTTTAAATACCTTCTAAGAGCTATAGCTGTCGCTACCTCACATCCTCTCTCCTAGCATGGCATTAACAGACAGGTCATAGCTGTAGGTGGCGTTGCTGTGGGTGTAAGCCGGTGCTTCCCCCTCGTTTGAGTCTGCCTCTGATAACTCCTAATCCCGCCGTCTCCGTGGAGACTCCCGCAGCCGTGATGCTGAAAGGCAGAGCTAACGGTAGCACTAAGCTCCGGTGGTTTTGGCAAAGCCTCAAAGCTCCTCCTCCTTCCTCCGCGCTCCCTGCTTCCGTCTGTCAGAGCTCTTCAGGGTCCGCCAAACTCCTGAATCTGCAGTTACTCGCCGCCTCACCGCCAGTGCCTCGTCACGGGCGATAATTACAGCGCAAATGTGCTTGTTTGCAGAAATAATCGTGTCCCAGAATCTCACCGGGTCAGGGGACACGTGGTACACCTGTTTTCTGTGGTTGTACAAAAAGCGTCCAGATGACAGTGTAAAAATGTTGTTGCACAAGTAGACGTGTTGCTTCTACCATGATACAAAATGCTATGAATGTTGCTACATTTTTTTTTACTATAAGGTAGTTATTAAAATTGATCACTATTTTGATTCATGCCCTATGTTTGTGGTCAGTTTTCACCTCCAGGCAACTATGTACTAAGTAGACATCTTGTGAGTTCGGACTGCATTAAGTTTTTTCCCCCCACATTCGGCTTATCTATTAATTAGTAGTGTGATACAAATCCATCATGCTGGGAACACAGTGAAGTGTTTCATCGCTGCCTGATCTTATTACTATTCAGGAGAGGAACAGTTTAACCGTTTAAAAATAGCGGACACAATGTGAAATGACTTTTTCACTTGTTACTGATGGTCCGTTTGAAAGTTTCAGTGTGGTCATAACAGCTGCTCTTTTTATCCTTCCGTTCTCTCTGTCCTCTCCCTATCCTTCCCTGCTCATTATCTCCCCCATTTTCTCTCCCTTTGTTCTTTCGCTCCCTCTCTTTCTCCCTCTCACACCTTTCCTTTTCTCTTTCTCCCTTTATTTTTGCATTGCTCGCCCTCACCATTGCCGCCGCTCTCCAGGTATGTCGCGGTGACCCAGTTCTCGCCCACTCACGCAAGGAAGGCTTTCCCGTGTTTTGACGAGCCCGTCTACAAAGCCACCTTCAGGGTGAGTCTGAGGCACGAGGCCTCCTACCAGTCCCTCTCCAACATGCCCGTGGAGGCCTCCACCGTGGACGAGGACGGCTGGATCACCAACCACTTCTCCAGGACACCCCGCATGTCTACGTACTACCTGGCGTGGGCTGTGTGTAACTTCACCTACCGAGAGACGGTCACAGACAGCGGAGTTGTGGTGAGTATTACGAATTGACGAAAAACTGCAATCTTACACACACACACACACACACACACAGACACACACAAACACACACACAGACGCACTCTCTGTGACATGCAATATATGATTGATAGCATAAGCAAGGCATGGATGCCTGGCTGTTATGATTGGTGGAGAGAGTTAGCGCATGGCTAACTGCTACATTCCGCAATATTGGAGGAAATGCCCTGGATGTCATTACTGTGTCCTCTGTTTTACTAAAATAGTGTCTTTTCTGTGGGGTCTAAGCTGTTCTTCACAGAGGGTTTAAAAGAGCATGTTTTAAGTGTTTTTATGTTTATGGCTGAGAAATAAAACTGCTTATCCTTTGTGGATGTCAACCAAAACCCAAAATTCATATAAAATTTTAAGCTTTATAAGCCAGACACATTGACAGCTAAGAAGATATTTAGTCTATTTTGTACAGAGTAATGGGTCATTTGTGACCTTCCCACTATTTATATTTCACTAATGCCAATCAGGCTTACTGTTTATTGAAGCTGTGAGAATTTTCTTGTAAAGCCAGTGAACATGTTTATCCCAACCGTGCAGATTATGTTTAAAGGAATAAAGTGAAGTAAATCTGGGTGGCCAAAGACCTGCCTGGTCTCAGTTTTTAAGGTTCATTACAGTGTCGTTTGCAGACTGTGAGGTTCGCTAAGCTAGGGTTACACTACATTAACCTGACCCCAATCATTGCCATGAATCACAGCCTGGATGAGTCTACCCTAATCGACCCTAGTCTGCAGGGTTTGGGGTCAGAAAACGAGAAGCGTGCTAGACACACCAGAGAATTTATGGTCTCTCAATTGAGTTTCTAGTTTTGGGCCAGTGAGAATATAAATGAACCATATTTGATTTTTTTGTACTGTGCTCTGGTCTAATGTAGTAGTATGCTGGTCATTGACTCATATATACATTGAAAAATCACTCAACAGACTAAAAAAAGGCTCAAAAGACAATGAAAACTAAAAGAACAAAAAAGTAAATTTAGCTGAATCTTGTCCAGATTCGGAAAATCTATTACATTTTTATAAGAGAAATTACAGATGCTTTCTGAAGCACGGGGATGAAATGAAGCATAACTGTTCTTAATTAAAACAACCCAATCCAAGTGTGCAGCCTAACAGCTGTGCTGCTGTCCGGCAGCTCTGTGTTCTGGCCAAACACCCAGTTACTCAAATTTGTAAGTGGCTAGTGCTGACTACATTCATGTTTCAGCGCAGAGCTACATTAACAAATCCGGTTTATATGACACGTGCCACTTTGTATATTGGGTTTTTTTTTGTTTCCTGAAGAAAACCATACAAAGAAACTTTTATACATATCCTTACAGATGCACCGATGTATATGATGTATATATATATATATATACGTTATATGTTATACATATATATATGTTATACATATAACATATATATATATATTTATATATTCATCAGTATATATATATACGTTATATGTTATACATATATATATGTTATACATATATAACATAGTTAACATTTAACATAGTAGTTAGAACATAGTAGTTATCCAATTACATAGTTATCCAATAACAGTAACCGTTATCCAATCAGCTACTCTTTGTGAGCTTTGAATATATAAAATATAACCAAAAGCTCATTTTGAAATTCAAGCTAAGTAGTTTGATCACATAATTTATAAGTGAAGCTTTTATGAAATAGGTTATAGGACTAAGATTTACGTTGCAATGAAACTGTATGAGTGAGTCATGGTGCTTAAACCAAAGCATTGTTTATTATAATGTCCATAATGAAAACACCCAGGCTGGATGGACCTGGAAGCATTTCTAAGTCCCACTGTGTAAGTAGCTTAAACCCTGACCATCTCCACAGCCAGCTAACACCAAGACCAACAGAGTAACATCATTGACCCTCTCCCTCTGATACAAGAGCAAGGGTACACATCTACACAGCAGGCCTGAGGAGTTCTCACTTACAAATTACAGGTTATTATGATCCCTAGTCATTTACTGTTATGAGCTATTGATTTTTGGAGATACTAAGCGTCTTCATCCTCCGTTAAAAAATGCTGCATGATGTATCCAAGGCTTTAAAGTGTTCACAATGCTTAAAGTTTCAAAGTGGAAGAGGAGGTTGACTGGTGTAGAATTCGAATGGTTGCCATCAGCATGGTAGGACAGCTACGCCTAATTACTCTTTGATTGACAGTTTTAAAATCACGCCTTGTTTATCACTGCCTCGGATATTCATCCCACGGATATTCGTCCCCTCAAGCTATTAGAACAGGGGTGTCAAATCTCATCTGCGAAGGGGCAGCGCGACTGCAGGATTTAATCCCAGCCTTGCAGGTGCACACCTGACTCCACTTGTTTAATCAGTTGGTCTCAGTCTTCAACAAAGTGATTAGTTGAAACTGGTGTACTCCTGCTTACCTGGAATGAAAACACGCAAGCACACTGGCTCTTTGTAGATACGATTTGACACCTCTGTGTTTGCGGGGGAGGCGAGTGTGACCCATCGTTGGCATGTTGTTTATTCATTTCTGAGGGGTGCGTTATGTGAAGTCGGGTCTTGAAAGCGTTTCAACATGTGCTTCTGCGCAAGTTCTGCCACCAAGGCTCTTTTTGCCCCTCGAAATTCGGCCCCCTCTGGAACTCGCCGCCGATTTTCAGTCATCACCGCTCCCTGTTGCAATTCCATTAAGTCGGTGTAGTTCACTCCGGTCCCTCGTGAGGCTTTGCTGTCAGCACGTGCACTTTTGAGCCATAGCGCCTGTGTTTTCTAGTTTGTGAGCTTCCGAACTATATTTTGTTCTTCTGGTTGTGGATGAGCCTGTGTTAATTGTGTCTTCTTGTGTTTTGACCCACACTTGTTTCTATGACGACAATGGATTAAGCCAAAATAAAGCTATTCTGCCCCCACTCGTGAATTACAAGGTCTTATGGTAGCTTTGCAGTAAAGCCAGTGCACCTGGTGCTATCAGAGTCAGGGCTGAGCCCCTTAGTTCAATCACTATATGAGCAAGGCATGTGTTGTAATGTGGTAAAAGCAGTGGTGAAAAGCAGAAATCTCTCAGCATGCACAGTTCTGGTTCTGCCCCACTTCTGGAAATATTACCACCCTGCAGAGTTTTGGTTTCAGCCCTGTGCCCATAGATTTGCCATCTGTCAAAGTTTCATTTATGTCTGCCCAGGATACCAGATCCGTGCCCTGCAGAGATTAAGCCCAAGTCTGATTTTACACACCAGGAGCTAATATTTAGATGCTCCTGAACATCCTGATTAGAAGGATCTTGTGCAGCTAAACTCTGCAGGTCCGTGGTTCTCTTGGAAGAAGGTTATAAGTAAACACCACAGGACCACATCTCTGCAGGTGCAGTGCTAAAGCTGAACTATGCAGGGTGATGGATCTTCCACAGGGCCTGTGTTACAAGATTATCTTTTGCCATCTCTACCATTCATGCTTCTTTCTTACAGCATCACTGTTCAGATTGTACCATCACCTAGCATTGGGATCTTGGCCAGTGTGCTACGTAAATAATCTCTTTTGGCATGAGACTTTATTA
The DNA here is from genome assembly GCA_020368025.1 of Brachyhypopomus occidentalis. Classification (NCBI taxonomy): domain Eukaryota; kingdom Metazoa; phylum Chordata; class Actinopteri; order Gymnotiformes; family Hypopomidae; genus Brachyhypopomus; species Brachyhypopomus occidentalis. Next base: position 5,774,650 of record JAGXOD010000020.1, read on the forward strand.
TTATTTTTTGCTATAATCTGGATCATTTCTTCATTGTGTTGGGTAATAATTGCAGGCATCTAAAGCGTTTGTTTCCTATAGTGGCTTATAGCTGTTAGCCTCCCACTCACTCGCTCCATCGGTCAGCTGGACAGCTGTGCCCTCCTTCCCTGAGCTGTCCAACACACAGGTGAGGCCATGCGGAGGGGCTGTGTGAAGCGTCATGAGAGGGTGAAGCCGTCTCTCTTGTGTTTATACACGTGTGTCTACATGCTGTGTGCACATATACATGTCTGCATACATGCTGAGAGTGTGCACATATACATGTGTGTGTACATGCTGACAGTGTGCACATATAAATGTGTGTGTGCATGCTGAGAGTGTGCACATATACATGTGTGTGTACATGCTGACAGTGTGCACATATAAATGTGTGTGTACATGCTGAGAGTGTGCACATATACATGTGTGTGTACATGCTGACAGTGTGCACATATAAATGTGTGTGTACATGCTGACTGCGTGCACATATACACGTGTGCATATGCTGACTCCATGCACTCCCACACGTTGATAAGTCAGTGAACTGCAGCCGACAGATGCATCTTGTCTGTAGCCTGGGAGACGCAGCAGAAGCTGTGGCAAAGCTATACGTTTCTCTTTCCCCCCCCCCTTCCCCGAGCACCATGCTGAGTGCTATTATCCCTCCTCTGGGAGTGTTCCTAACCTCAGCATAGCACACCCAGCGCAGGCTAATGCAGACAGTGGGACAGAATACATGAGGGCTATGCTATTATAAGCTCTGTGTCAGGGAGAAAGAGAGATTGCACTCTCCGAAAAAAAAACAATTAAAAAAGGCTCCTTCTCCTCCTTTTCACTGACGGCTGTACCAGACCAACCCTAAAGAGCTTTACTCCCTCCTCTCTTCACCCTTCTTCTCTTCTCCTCTCCAATTCCTGACACTTATGTAAATCTTTCTCTTTTTTTCACCCTGATTTCTTCTAATTCACTCGTGCTGAATCCAAGAGGAACATGGCTGTTCTGTAGTGTCACTACAGTTTCATTCTCAAAAAAAAAAAAAAAAACCCACGCCAAATTCAGTGCCAATGGGGATTTGGAGCCAGTTCTTTTTCATGCCCGATCACTCCTTCAGGATCAGTGTGTCCTTGGCATAAAGAAGCAATTTGCTGTGCTTTTTAAAGATGTACATGTCATGAAACTGCAGAAATACTGCTCCTTGACAGATGTAACGTGAATCCTCTCAAAATGATCTCCTTAAAAAGTGTGGAATAATTTTTTTGTGATCTTGATCCTAGGGCCACAGTACAGAGCGAGTACAGTTTTCTCGGTCGGCTCTGTGACACGTGAGATGTACAAAAAAAAAAGAAAAAAGAGTGCAGTTCTTATAGCAAATGTCCAATGAATGTTACATGACTTAGCTTGTCAACATTAAAATCCTCCAAAGTGAAAAAAATCTTGGCTTTATACATATCTGAAAGAGAGAGACTGTTTCCCACCTGTTAAAATTCTCAACAAGTTTCATTTTTTAAAATCTAGACATATCTGAAGGAGACTTTGCTTTCCTAAGGGTAACAGATCATCGTTTCTGCTGAGTTGGGCTCCCTGAAGCTCTTAGCCGCCTGAACAAGGACCAGGTTCTGTCCTTCGCTCTGTGTGGCTGGACCCGCCTGCCTTTGGCACGGGCTCTGGATCTGCTAAATCAGCCGAGCGTTCTGGATCTGCTAAATCAGCTTAGCGCTCTGGATCTGCTAAATCAGCTTAGCGCTCTGGATCTGCTAAATCAGCTTAGCGCTCTGGATCTGCTAAATCAGCCGAGCGCTCTGGATCTGCTAAATCACCTTAGCGCTCTGGATCTGCTAAATCAGCTTAGCGCTCTGGATCTGCTAAATTAGCCGAGCGCTCTGGATCTGCTAAATCACCTTAGCGCTCTGGATCTGCTAAATCAGCCGAGCGCTCTGGTTTCAGCAGACTGGTGTCTGGCACTTTTATTGACCACTCCACGCTCTCTTGCCCGGGCTTCACATGGCCTCCTGTCAACGGGGCGGCCTACAGGCCCCTCAGCACTCATCGACTCGGTCACACGCAAATGCCCATGTCGAGACAGGACATCTGAGAGTTTCGTTTTAGGTCTGAGCGCATCTGGGTGTCTGGGTGTGGGGCTAGGCAAGCAATGCTTTGGGTGGATTGTTTTTTACAATTTCTTTGCGAAGTTGTCAACAAATTATAGCTCTAGACTTAATGTCCGAGATTTTTTATTTAATTGGAGAACATTGATACAGATTTGCATCCATGGCATCTTGGCTGACTGATGCTTATGTTTACCTGTGGTCAGTTGCAGCAAAGAAGTGTTTTGTATGGTTAATTTCATGAAGGTACAAGCTAACTAAACCCAGAAATGTGTCAAAATCATATTGGTAATACCAAAACCTTTCCTCGCTGTAGTCTTGGAGTTGTTGTGCATTGCACATTTTAGACTTCTCCCTGTCCTCAACAGAAGTGACTAATTAGCTAATTAACAAACCCTTAATGCATTTAGAGCAGAGAAAACACTGAATTGGGCAGTGCTGGATTACTGCAGAAAAAGTATCCTACATTATGGATGAAGTCATCTATACTGTAGGATCATCCAACTTGGAAGCAAACACAGGCAGTTTCCAAAAGTTTAATGTTGGAGATAGATCTCCAAAGCTGAAGATTAGCATACAAATTTATATTACCCTTACGAAGACATTTGAACCAACCAGCAAGTGATACACTGAAACAAAGCAATGTCTGCAAACAGGAAGTGGTTCACTTAACTTCCTACAGAGCAACGGAAGTCAACAGTTTATATCAAACTGCTGAATTTTAATATTAGAACCTTACAGTGCAAACAAAACCAGGTGTCAGCGTACGAAAAGTACAATAGTTCTCCAGTCACTTGCCAAAAAATCTCACCTTATCCCTTGCCTGAAATGCAGTGAAACGGTTGCATCCACATTGCAACCACAGGAACGCGTCACATCTCATACCACATATGCAAGATCTGCCAGGCGGCATGTCGGGACGGGAAGTATCAGCCCGGATCGTTACAGCTCTGACGGCTGTGCTAGGTCTACCCAGGCTGTGTCGTGGTAGGCTGTGTGAATCAGGGCCCTCTGGAGCTATTCCCTCCTCTGTAGTGTTGGGTTGATTTCTGACTGGCTGAGTTTTAAGAGACTCCATTCTGTTTCACTCATCCGTGCACTACAAACCGTGCAGATCCTAAGAGCTTTAGCTAGTGTCATTAGCTGCTCGTCGATAACGGACAGTCGGCCTGTTCAGACACAGTCTATTCCAGCCCAATTAACCCCATTAGAATCCCAGACCAAGCCTTCGTATATAAAAAAAGAAGGTTGATTGCTTACACCAAATTGATTATCTCCAAGTCAGAATAATGGCTAATTATTTTGGCGATGCTCATTTGTCTCCTTCAACACAACTGTCCTAATTACACGCTGTTTTAAAATAATGTCAGTTTGTTTTTTTTTGTTTTGTTTTTGTTTTAATCACCTCAGCACTCCGCCATAAGCATGCCATGGTTTTTTTCAACAGTCGCAGAAATGAATTAATAAAGACCAAACACGCTAAATAAACCCAGCATAAGTCAAACGTAGACGCGGTGGCCCTGAAAGCACGTCTGTTTTTTTCTCGCGTCTGTGACTGTGCGTGCATGTTAGGCCAGGCATATGAAGGCATTCATTCCAACTGGATAGATGTCCATGCAGAAAGGTCAGGCATCAGCCCTTGGCTAGCCGAGTGGAACAATCACTTTTACACTGGGAATGCATCTCAAACAAAGTGTGACTCTCTCTCTCTCTCTCTCTCTCTGTCTTGTTTCTCTCTCTATTTCCATCTCTCCTGTCTTCGTTTCTCATTTTCATTCCTTTCTCACTTTTCCTTTACATCTCTTCCTTTCTGTCTCTCCCTTTTTAATTTTCTCGTTCGCTCACTGTCTGTGTCCCTCCTCTGTGTCCTTGACTGTGCATGAGCAAACAAAAAAAAACAAACAAACACACAAACAAAAAAATATGAAATAATAACCCAGATGTTATGGCTGCATAGTGAGCGTACGCAAAAGCCGTTTAATATAATCTTGGCTAAGAAGTGTGGAGACGGCGGCGTGGGGAGTTAAACAGAAGAGTCCTACAAAGACATAAAGACAAAAGACGAAGCTTTGGTCCAATGACTGAACACTGAACACCACGCTCAGTCACCCCAAAGACAGCGTGGTTGTGCTGAAGAACAGCGTATGCTCTTTAGTATGCGCGGGGAGGAAATGTCCTTTGCAATGAAATAAACAAACAGGGTGCACGGGGATTTCCAGGTAACAGTACAGAACCTGTTCATGCGGCTCCCGTTTGATGAAGTCGGTCCTCCTGTTTAGACAGGGCGATGAGTGTTTCGAATGCAGGCCGGTCATTACGTTTTAGCAGATCGAATATCTGCGTATACGCGGCGAGGTGGGATTCACCGCCTTCTCCTTTCAGATCGCATTGGCTCTGTTATTGGTCTTGTCAAGATTAGAAGGAAAGATATTCTGAGTGTTGCATTCAGTGCTGAAGAAACGGTGCCTTCTGGGGATTCTTCTCAATAATGAGATGCCCTCGAGCCAAATGACTGAAACTTAACAAGATATCGCTCTCCTTCTCTACACCCTCTCGCTCATTCTGTCTGTGCTGTGCCGTTGGAGCAGATCCGGCTGTATGCCAGGCCCGACGCCATTCAGAGCGGATCGGGAGACTACGCCCTCCACATCACCAAGAGACTCCTGCACTTCTACCAGGATTACTTCAAAGTCAAATACTCCCTGCCCAAATTAGGTAAGGCTACATGTGTGTGCATGCATGACTGTGCGCGGCGCACACCTCTCATTCGTTCTTTGATGGTCATGCATATGTTATGCGTATGTCGTATGTTGCTGGGTGGATTGAGTGTGTATTGTCCATTGGGGGAGTGTGGGGGGTTTGACTGGAGATGTGATACACATTTACAGTTAGATTAACTGATGATGCAAGCACTCAATATCTCCGTGGTCATTCTGGATTTGGGCGAGATTGCACTTGTGTGTTAATGTGCTAGAAGTTTATCCATGTATGTGTTAATATTGCTGTATACTGGTTAAATGCTTGCAGCATATGTGTGTGTGTGTGTGTAAGCATTCATCTGACTCGTCTATCTTTCACCCCATTGGGTTTCTGTCAGTTTGGTGTATTCATTTAAATACACACATCGATCTCTCTGGTCTGCAGTGCCCTGTCATGCCCTGTCCCCTGTCCTTTATCTCAGATGTTTCCTTCCCTGTGTGTATGTGTGAGTGTAAGTAAACCTGTCATAATACACACTTTTAATTGGTTTCATAAAGTTGAAGCCTGGCAACTTTTGCTATTGAGCGTGCTGTAGAGAAAGTGGGCGCCATGTTCAACCCTGCTCTGCCCTCCTGCTCTCGGAGAACATTCTCTCCTTCATTTTCCTCTCTTAACACGTTCTCCCTTTGCTCTACACTCTTTCCCTCGCACTGTAGTATTCCATGAATACTCAACCAGCACCCTCTCATGAACACTGATTCTGCATTCTGTGGGAACTGTTCTTTTGCTACTATTACTAAAACATCAGGGCAGATGTTTGTGTGTGGATGTGTGTGTGTGTGTGTGTGTGTGTGTGTGTGTGTGAGTCTAAACTGCTTATGGCTCCTTGGGCTGATTTTACTACCCATTGTATGCAGCCTTTTACTTCCAGATGATTTACTTTGAACTATTTACTTTGATTATGATTAAATGATTACTTCCAGGGTGACTGATTACATCTGGACTGACAGCACTGGTTCATGTCATGGTCCCAGGGTGTGACATGCTTTGAAATGGGCCTGGCCAGCTAACAAGGCATTTTCCTTAAAACTATTCTATTGGCCGATGCTCTGAAGGGTTGTCTCATTCATTCTTTTCATACCGGGTGGAACATTTTAATGAGGCCGGGGACATTTTTAAGTCTTTCGGTTTCCTTTGAGGTCTCAGTTGGTAATGACAGTTAAAGGTACTTTAGACTGGACTGTTTTATGACAATTAAACCATGCCAGCTGAGCAGGCAACCTAGTAGGTGCCTTCCTTGGATCTTCTTTGGAGGTAATACAAGTGTAGAAACTGGCGAAGCTTTTCTTACTAGTTCCTCAGTCCAATGCACACCAATCGAGTACTGGCATTCCACTGGCATTCTCCAAACAAACCCTTACACCCCCTAACAACCCCCAACGTCCTCCACCAAGCCCTGATATCCTCCAACAAATACCAGCATTCTCATGCTGACAGATGCCTTTTTTATTGTTTAGGAAGTCAAGCTAAATGCCAGTATGAATGAGGACACCATTTTAGGGGCTTCCCTGGCAGTGTTTCCTAGAGTGCTTATTGGAGAGTACAGGGATGGCATGTTCTTTGCTTTCATGCTATTTTCACGCCTGCTTTCAAAATCAACGTGAAAGCCCTCGCTTTGCCCGATAAAATGCGAAAAACAGTTGCTAAGAACAAGTGCTATAAGCTTAGACGTGTAGGGGTGGGTTTTGGAGGGGGGGATGGCTCCTCTGTGATTCAAGGCCTCATAAGAGAAATGATCTGGATGTAATGCTCTCCTTGCTTATGTAAAGGCACCATCTGTGTGCTGAGGGAGACTGCAGCTGCAGGGCCTCGGGTCTTTAACGGCAGGACGCTCTGCTGTTTTTTGCTCATCCAGAAAAGGGTGAGGAAAAAAAAAACCGTTGGGGAATACAGAGAGAAGGTCGGCACAAAGCAGCTTCACAAATGACAGACAACATGCTGTCTTGAGTTCTTGAAGAACACAAGGTTGGCTGCTTGTGGATTTTCTTCTGGGAGGCTTTTTTTTTTTATTAAAAATGGCTCTGCAGGTGTTTTTCTTCTGAATTGAGATCCATTTTATTAAAAGGGTCACTTCGGAGCAATGCCATGGCTCCATCCACTTTTGGAAATTTTTGTTCTTTGCTCTTTTAATCTTTGTTCAGGCTACACCGCATGGTCGGTAGGCGGATCTCAGATCTCACGGACTTCCTTTCAAAATAACGAGTGCGATGTGGTCCGCCGTTAAGCTGAATTCAAAAGCGACCATTTCTAAAAGTGTAAACATCCATGTGCGTCATTAGGCTTCTCAGTTAAAGAAAAAAAAACACACACACACACACAAAGGCCTGGATCTAAAAAGCAACCATTCTGAGCCAGAGGAATCTACATATAGCCCACAATGAAGCCCACCTACCAGCCTGATAGCTAATAGCCTTTCCCTGCGGTGAGCTGGATCTGCTGTTGGAATCAGAGGCAGCTTTTAGTTGCGGTGTTGGCTGGGTCTTCCCGGGCTCGTGGCCGTCTGTTTTGTGAAGCAGCGTGCGGTGTCCAATCGATCTTGTCCGGCGTAACGGGTCTGAGAAGCGGTGCCGCAGACCGTGACTCTGTTCGGTCATTAAATAGCTCCATCGTTTCACCACCCAAATTTTAAGCAGAGTCCAATTAGAGCAACTTAATCATGGTCTCCCCTTTCCTGTCTGACAACCCACATACCCATAAACACACACACACACACGCGAGTGAAGGTAGATATTATAGAAGAAGAGACAGAAAGTGATTTCAAAACCTGATCTGGTGAGATGATGGAAAGAGGAGAAAAATACACCAACAATAATGACAGACCTTTTGTGTGGACCTACCCTGTATAAAACAGGGCTATAATTAGTGCCTTGGAAGATGAAGCTATCTGTGTAATTGTGTGTGAGCAGCAGGTGGCGGGCAGGCGTCCAGGCCTTGATCCGCGTCTCGCAGCTTTGGAGCCTGTGGTGCCGGCACGGGTGTGTTACTGCTACCCCCTCTCCCTACCACCCCATGCTAAACAGACAGAGCCTCGATGTGCACAGGAGCCTTGTATCACTTTGTATCGTCCTCTTCGCCTCCACGGCGCCCTCTTTTACCCTTTGTCTGCCTTGTCTTCGGCACGCTGTCATCGATCCATCGCTGCTCCCTCGGCTGTGCCGCTAGGCTGTTTTGAAGCTCTCCGGCGTCAGGCCGAGAAACCCCTTCAGCTCCTTGGGGGGATGAGGAAAATAAAAAAGTGCTCCAAACCAACAACATGCAAGAGTACCGCCTGCCTGTCACGTTCCCTCTTGTGGCCACCTTCGAGCTGACGTGACAGGCTTGACGCCTGACTCTTCACACTTTGGCTGGTGCTCCTTGTGAGTAGCAGAGCATCACTCACTGTCTGATGTGCAAATGTCAAGGCAATTAGCCATTTAAAAGCCAATTAGGCGTTTAATTACCATCCACCCATCAAATTGGATCATGACAAAGTAAGTGATGCTCCAAGAGGTAATAATGCAAAATCAAGCAGCTTGAGGAAATCTGATTTCTGAAATGCATACAACTAAGAATCACAACTTGCTTGTTCACATCAGGTAGGGACCAGCTTGGATGAAAAAGCTCAAATCAAATTAAGGAGCTTTTTACAGACCATAAATATGCAGTATATATAGCCCAGCATTTGAACATAAACTGGATTGACACCCGAGAACTTCAGAAGCACTTTGCTTTCCTCATCCACTGAAACACCCCATTTCTCTGCAAACACTGCAGTTTTTGCTGCCACTACATTTTACAGTACAATACTGCAGTATTCATTTTATTTGAAATAGACCAAGAGACCACATTTTCTGAAGTACATCACTACTAAGCCAACAGACATCGACATTAGAACTGAACACAGAGTATGTCAATGTTTCACATTTTGTTAGAAGATCATCTATTGCACCAATTAAAGGAAGAAGACAAGGTTAATTTGTAAGAACGTTTTAGGCGTGCCCTTTTAAAAAAAGAGGACCTCCACTCTGGCCCATTGATCTCAAAGAGCAGATGGACAGATCAATGGACAGATGAAATGAGACAACCTATGTCTTCTCTTCTGAAAGGTACACATGGAGATTTAGGGTCTTGCAAATATGTGTTTGTGTGCAACTGTGTGATTGGTGAAATAGTGACGGTGGGCACAGTGGGTGGCCCGTTTTCATGACAGCAACCCACAAGGGTCTTTAACTGTTTTTGACCCAATGTCTAATTTGTCCTCTCCAAAGCCACCAAACTCACCCTTTGCCTTTTTTTATCAATGTCTGAATGTCTAGCAAATATGTTCAAAGTAGCACAGCTTTCATATATAAAACTTTTATCAGAATGCATAAACTTTGTCTGATCGCTATAATTGTTCTTTGTTAGTACTGCTCATAACTTCCCGAGCCCAGACATATGATCTAACTCAACACCAGATCATAGATCTAAAACTCTGAAATCCAGATGGAGGCACACCAGATTGCATCTGCTTGATCCCGAGGTGTTCCTGAATATCTTTCCTGCTCTGATCCGGCTTTTTTCCCTGGAACTCATAAAGTGTCTACTGACTGCCAATGTTGCATACATATGTGATGCTAAGGCATTGGCGATTCAGGGTAGAGTGAGTGCAGTGCATGCTGGGATGGGGATGATGAGTTTGCTCACACAGGAAATGGGACTCGTCAGGAGAGAGAGCACAGACACAGTGCCAAAGCAGAGGAGATCAAGCTGGATGTGTTAATCTGAAAGAATGGGAGATCACAGGCCCAACAGTGGGCCAGTGTATTATACAGCCTGCCCGTTGGCTCTGCCTCATCGGGTGCTCAGTTTTAAACCCGTTCGGCTGTGATAGAACTGAGTTTGTGCTCCGAAGCCTCCTGAATAAATTCACCCCCAGTGCAGGACCACACAGACTGGATGTTCAACCCCATTCAACCCCAGAAACAGATTCATCTGGTTTGTCCATTCTTTTCAAGAAACTTTTTAAATCAAATGTTGAGATTTGTTGAGCCGGATTCAGTTTTAGAGTCGATGATGAATCTGTGATTTATGTTTACAATGAAATTATGATTTTCACATTAACCTCACCGTTTTGATTTTGATTTCACAGTTGTTAGTGACAAGCTCTCACTTTGGAACTTACAAATTGCAGTGCTGTTGTTTCTGCTTGTGCTGAAACTCTTAAAGCTGTTGTAATTGATTTTATAGTTCTGGCTAAATAAACATAACCCTCAAAGATGTTTTAGTGCTAGCTATCTGGAGGTAAAGCCAGTTTTGTCAAAATATTTACCTTACACCACTTACAAAATTTTAGGTTTGGGAGTAGCACTTCATTAGCAGAGCCAAAGAGGAGCTTTTTTGTCTCTTTAGGGACATTCACTGTTCTGGCAGACATTGAACTTATCCATTACTATCCATTATGTTTCTATCTCTGTCAAGGTTTGTAGTCTCTCCAAGGTCACCTCCCTCATGGATCTTTTTGCTCTTATTATTATTTCACATAAATCTGACCAGTGAAATTGTCACCACCCTCCACCCCCCACCCCCCAAATATCATTCACAGTTCAGCTTTGAATGGCCATATAATAATTCCCATCAATGCTCGCTGCTTATCAAAATAAAAAAAGGAAGGGGATCCCATGCTAATATTCAATTTCCTGTCACCTTCCTCTACACTTTTGCGGCTGTGAGTTACTGCAGCGGGCTGATAGCCATCACTGAGCTTTTCTATGGCAGAGCGGGCTAGGACAGGGACTCTGGGAAGGAAAAAAAAGAGATAATGGTAATCCTTTATCAAACTCATTACACCTTATTGAGGGTGGACGAGGACTTGGCCGCGGTTTGAAAGCAGACCCGTTGCCCCTGAGAAAGCAGGAGTCATAAAATTCAAGGGTACAAAGAGGAAAGAGAAATGAGCTGCACTGTAAACGTGTCACTGATCTGTTATCTGCGTGACGAAGGTCAGGAACGTGTGTTGAAGGTCAGGAACTCTGCAAGCCCTCTGCGCACCGTGGAAGTAAATTATAGAAGGAGAGTCAGGAGCTTGCCGTTACAGAATTTGATGCGTAACAGATCGTGCAAAAAAGGAGGAAAGGTGCGAACGTTACAGGTATTGCAGCCCCTTGAAATCATTTCTCTGACTTTGAAGTGAAATGATGTCAAGTGTGTACTCGGATTTCATTAAAGTTTGAATCTTCTTTTTTTCCTCATTCCATGGTCTGCAAGTGAAGGATTATAAGCAGTGCTCACTGCGCTGCTTTTTAGAGCCAACTTCCATGTTAGCATTTAGTTATTCCTTTTGTCTTTTGTTACACTTGAATATTTATTTATTTAGTCTCTTATTATTTTTTTGCTGTAGCTTTCTGGATATATTTTCACTCTTCAATCTGTCTATTTTTGCTTGTCCAAAAGAAGAACGTGCTGACTCTCTGACACTTCACGTCAGTTGAGCTCTCTTTCCAACCCTCCTGTCTTCAGCTGTTCTTACCAGTCCCGCGTGGCTCAGCTCTACGCGTGTAACTTTGTCTCTTCTTCACACATGCACATGTGATAACGAGGAGCTCTAATTTCATCTCGAACTAAGCACATCAGGTTCCATTAGCAGGCATCTCTAATTCATGAATTAATTTAGTGTTCTCTCGTGGGATTCGCATGTGTGTTTGTGCCTGCTTTATGTGTCTTTATCAGAATAGGTTATAAACACAGAGGTAAGAGGAGAGAGAGTCCTTTAACTTTCCCACTTTTCTTTCCTAGGCACATCTCTCATCTCACTTCTCTCTCTCTCTGTCTCTCAGCCACTCTGCTCTCACCTCTCTGCGCACACAATGAAGGGAGGATAGTATCACAGAGACACAATTTGGATAAAGAATGGATAACGATAGCTAGATAGCTAATGCTGACTAACGTTAACTAGCGTTAGGTCGGTTAGTTAGCTTATACACAAACCGCAATATGTTCATTATTACAGATTGATATTCACAACCTTATTTCACATATAGTTGGTTAGAGAAGCTAATTTATTTGATTATTTTGATTTAGCCTATGTGGCTATACAGACTAGCTAGGTTTAATTAGGTTTAATTAGTTAATCTATTACCACATCTAGCAAGCTACCCTAGTTGTGTACCATTTGAGGCTGAGCAAATATACCACAAGAAAACATTTCAACTAGTAGCAAGAAAACATTTTGAACATTGGTTGCAAAAAAAATGAATAAAATTGAAATGTTTATCTTTAAGGTAACTCATATTCAAGCTAAAACTGCCGATCACACATATTAAAACAAGTCTGTGTCAACGTACTGTACCTTGTTCTCCTCGTCTGTCCCACAGTGAAGGATAATAATGTTCTGTCTTCTCGCATGTTCAATTAAATACAAATACAAATACAAATAAATACAAATCCTTAAATACAATAAAATAAATCCAGACTCTGTACTAATTTCATATATAACAAACACCTTATAGTTTGTTGGGTGGATAATACCGGTAGTTTGATTTGTTTGATATATATTGAATTATATATTTTTGCAACCAATGTTCAAAATGTTTTCTTGCTACTAGTTCAAATGTTTTCTTGTGGTATATTTGCTCAGCCTCAAATGGTACACAACTAGGGTAGCTCGCTTCCTACAGGTAGATGTGGTAATAGATTAACTAATTAAACCTAGCTAGTTAACCCTGTCTTAGCCTCTGTTGTTTTAGCAAAACTTGTTTGCTACAACCTTGCTATAACCATTAGCTACAGAAGACACGATGACAATATTTCTGAACGTAGTTATGCTTGTTCCTCCAGTTTGAGGACTGCGCCTTCCAACATTTGAAAAGGTGAGCAAATTTTTCTGCAACCCCAATAACAGACCCAAAAATTGTTGGCTGACTGACATTTTTGGTCAATCGACAGTTGCTTGACTATAAGTCAGCCGTAAGTGATGTAAAGGTGGATCTGACTCAAAGGATTTGTCTGAATGTTAGCTTGGGAAGAGTCATTCACTTCAGTGACCTTACAAAATGCTTTTAACCTATGGAGAAATTGGAATTTACCAATTTGTGAGTCTTACCAGGATGTATCTGACATCCCTCTTCCATTTTTTCTTTGTGTGTGTGTGTGTGTGTGTGTGTGTTTACATATGCAAATGTTATCACAAGCAGTTTGGGCCTGCAGTCTGTTTGAGAACACATCGTGTGTCCTGAATGTCAATGGGGCCTTACATGGATGACTAAATGTCATCGTTGCATCATCTGTGGAACTTTGTTATGTGATATTCTAAACACACTGATGCAAAGGTACTCTTTATAGAGTTAAAAGCAGTAGTGTTGCCATTTCTCTAGCAGACCACAAAGGCCTGAGGAGTGTTTGATAATGTGTATGTGGTGGGACTGCTGAGGTGTCAGGAAGGCTCTCTCTGTCTCTGTCTTTCCATTATTCGCCCACTCTCTTGCTCTTCTGTGTTTTCTCTCTCTTTCTCTCTCTCTCTCTCTCTCTCTCTCTCTCTCGCTTGCCCTAGTCAGTTATCATCTTCATTATCATTTGGCTTATATGTATAGTAAGAAAATATAAACAAGAGCAAGCAGTATATAGGTATACACACTGTAATGTGTCATAAAAGCTATAGTCCATCATAGAGTAGTATGGTAATTTTTGAGAGATCATGGTAAAATACATTTTGACTGATTGCATTTTGGTAACTCAAATTCATTAAAAGGAGAAGGACTACTGGGAAACAAGATAGCTCCTGAGTGCTTAACGAGATAACTCCAAAGTTAATTAGAAAGTCTTTCTCTGACTTTGAGTGGAGCTAGCCTTAGCTATCCTCACATATTTCTATTTATATTAGGCATAGCTAAATTGTCCTGACAGTCTAAAAAAAGGCATGTGAATAAAAATAAAGATTACCTCAGGGTGAAGGAGGGTGGGGGGAGGGGGGAGCTAAAAAATCATCACTAAACTGTTATGTTTGTAAATGTATTAAATTCCATTGCAGATATTAAGGTGCAAAGATCTTTAGGCAAAGGGACCTGGAAGGAAGTGTGTCTCCCCAGTACGAGCTCCATGGTCTTGTATCCCATTTATGCAGTAACACTGGGCTGCACCCTGATCCTTGTCTATAATGGCGGCGCACTGTGGTTGATAATCAGAACATCCAGTATTCCAACATGCAGCTAAGAGATTAAGTGTGTGTTAGCTGAGCAGTTGCAAAACCAAAGGCTTGGGAGGAGCTGTGTGTAATCGTTTTCATCAGTATGGTCTGCACACTAAAACGGGGCTGTGAGCCGTGTTTGCATTAATTATTGAAACCACACTGGGAAGCACAACCCTAGTACGTATTGATAGAACAAGAGGAAGAAGGCAGGTGTACACCATCACTCAAACTATTGTTTATTTCAGATAATTTAAAAGATGAAGTATTATGTATTGTCATGAAACACAAACGCATATAGTTTTTGTACTGTAGTGTGAGAATTTGCTTTTCATGGGTGTGCATGTAGGTAATAACATATTTCCAGTAGGTGGCGATGTCAAAGGAAACGCTACATGCTTGTCACTTGACAAACTCTTTCTGTTGATTATGTGGGATGCTAGCTGCAAAGAAGTAACGGCTAACAGCAAAACTATCATGAAACAGTGGATACACTGATTCCTCTTGCTGTTAATGTTGCAGTTGATGCACAGTATAGCTAGCTGCCTAGCGAGTCCTTGTTTATCATTCATGTGTGGTATAAATCTATGTACATTTTTACTAGCTTGTGTGAGTTAATGCATTAATACATTTCAGTTGTTTTTACAGCTGCACTGTATCTGTAATCGTGTATCACCCGCCCCCTTTAAAAAATACCAGAAAATATCTTGCGTTACTGCTTAGGTGGATGGTCACATGACAGTCTCTAGTCTGCTAGCGGTCTAATTTGAAAGTCAGCCATACCTCTGAGATTGTCCTGGAGCTCGTTGTGGAGTCGGTTAGGTCAGGAGTTGCAGCCTCAGTAGGATGTCCAGCAGGTCCCAAGTGCTCCACCAGGACTTCTAGGATTGGCAGCTGGCACATTGGAGAGCAACAGTACCAGTCGCCATGTCTGTAACAGCAAGGGAAGGTCACTCTAAAAAGGCAGCTCGCATTCCACCTCGATCCATCTGACGGAGTGAAGGTGGCAGGCCCTGGCTGTTCACTGATCTGCAAAGGCCCAGACCAGAATAACCGCGGCTTATGGTCCTGGTGGCAGCCCAGATGGCGTCAAGAAACTTCAGACGCAGTCAAGGTCTGTGAAACGAGGTGTCCTCGGTCTCCGAGTCCTACCGAGCCGTTGTTTCATTCTGCTCTCACGGCTGGCACCCTGTTGCAGTTCTCCCACTCAACAGACGCCCTGTGGAGTGCTTCTCCATGCCTCAACCATGGCTGATGCCAGACCTCACCAGTCAATGCCTGTCAATAAGCAGAACGTTGTTATACTTCCCAATGCCCTGATGGATCTCACAAGTCATGGTGAGGACATAGGACAGCAGCTGGAAACAACAGACTACGCAGCAACTCTTCCAAGACAAACTCCTCTTTAACCTGACAGAAAAGCATCAGCTCTTCTGATCTTAGAGAGTCACCTGGTATGGATAAAGCTCACAGCTGGGAGAAGCCGGGATTCCGCTGAGAAAACACCTGAAGGATTTGGAGAGAGATGGTTGCCAAGAGACAAAATCGGAGCATCTGGATAAACTCGGGTTTAGCTGTGGGCAGGTCTGGCACCAGAGGGGCTGTAATTGGGTAGAGTACTGGGGAAGGAAGCGAAGGTAGCCAGCCATCCTTCCCAGAAAGGTAACACACTGAGCAGGACAGGTGGGCTTGGGTATGCCTTCATGTTTGAGGGAAGCAGACAGAGAACGTTGGTCCCTGCACGACAATGTCATGCAGGTAAATCACTACCCCCAGAGTTGTCAGCAAAAATGGTTGACAGGCCTTTTCTGAAAGTACATGGAAGTAGAGCACCTGCATATAACGCAAAAAAAAAAAAGTATGAGTCATGAACTTATTGGTATGTTCAGCCATCTGGTCTCTAATCAGTTCATCCTCCCAAGGTCTAAACCTACAGAATCTACCCAAGCTCTTCAGATCAACTCCATGCAGCGAAACTGACTCATGAGCCTTTTGTATGTTTGGAAGGAAAAAAAAAATCCATTGGAAAATGCTGCTCTGAGGAGAAGCAATATGGCTAGACTGCACAGTAGCAGTATGTGGGAGCATTGGCAGTGCCTTACGTCTCTTAAAAAAAGTCTCCATCCTTCAGTGCCTAAGCAATACGTTAAGGCAAGAGCTTCAGTATGTGTTTCAAATGACTCAGTCAGGGAGTGCAAGGAGCCGAGGCCTCATCAGCGAGTGAAAGGAAAGGGGAAGGTGGAGAGAACAAAAACTGCATCCTTCACCAGTGTTATGAATAACTCGCAAAGCCCCATGTTTAACTGGAGTGCTACTTGGCTTTACCGTATACCCTCGAGGTCTTCTGTGCTATCACACGTGCCAGCGCCACAACCAAATCCCAACCATTGGAATCCTTGTGTAACGAAATGCTGACACTTTAGAAGTCTTAAAAGGGTCTCGCGTTGTTTTAAAAAGAAACAGGAAGTGTTGGGATCAAAAAAACTACAGGTAGTTAATATATTTGATGATAATCCATAATCCAAAGATCTAATCTTTATTAGATCCATCTGAATTATATTTTTAAGAGATATTTGTCAAATAAACAATATGCCACAATTGGACAATCAACTCCATTTTTCCACCGTAGGGCAAAACAGTTACCATGGCAGTGTCGGGACTTGCTGCTCTACTGCAGATTCCTGATACCAGCTATGGTTTCCTTTTCTTCAAGTGTTGTGCTGGAAATCGTGGCCATGTTATATCTGTGATGGTGACACTTTTGCGTCTATATGGCAGTTGTTAACCAGCTGTGGTCGCTGCATGCGTCTCACGTGATCATTTCTTTGGATTGTTTTTAATGTGTTTTTTTATGTGCACAAAACAGCACAGGACATATTCAAACGTTGAGAGAGTGAGAAAGAAGGCAACAAGACGACTTTCCTGTAGTGTAAGTGTAATACCAGTCAGTGAAAAAAACTCCAATCTTTACGTCTTTACACCATCCCACCCGAACAGTTCTATAGCTCTGATCATGGTTAGCTAACTGTGCTGAGAAGACCACACTGGTTTGTAAGCATTCAGAGCCAAACCTTGCTCACGTGGTAAATGCAGTTGGATTGATTACCGTGTGTGCTCAGAACCATTTGGCCATACAGTGGAAAAGGGGTTTATGACTTCACTACAGTGCTCGTAATTGGTGCCAAGCAATTACAAGTTCTACACAAGTTAAATGTAGAAACTATGTTCACAAATGGCCCCACTGACTGTGTTGGCACCCAGTTTTAGATTAATGCAATAACTCA
Organism: Brachyhypopomus occidentalis; assembly: GCA_020368025.1. Taxonomy (NCBI): domain Eukaryota; kingdom Metazoa; phylum Chordata; class Actinopteri; order Gymnotiformes; family Hypopomidae; genus Brachyhypopomus; species Brachyhypopomus occidentalis. The sequence goes on from JAGXOD010000020.1 coordinate 5,791,959, forward strand.
GCCTCAAGTAATTTCAAGTCTCATAAAATAGATTCAGCCATGAATATGTACATTTAATAACTGAAATGATCAATAAAAACTAACATTAATGGTGTGATTATTCAGTCAAATAAAAACTTTGTTGTATGATTATATATATATATATATATATATATATATATATATATATATATATATATATATATGTTAAAACGCTAACGGTTTTAAATATTTGACTTACACACTGTGTGGTACCTGTACATGTCTGCATGCCGATAGCTCAAGACATTTCACTTACTTACTGTGAGTCGCTTGTTATTAGAAGCAGTAATCGAGGCTGGGCTTGTGGCTGGGATCAGACTCATTTGTCAGAGGGACTTACACTGTCGCTGAGTTTAGTCAGGACTTTACAGGAAGCCCATTCATCACCGCACGCCTGCTGCCCGCTCCCACTGATTGGGCATTCGGGAGCGACTGCCGAAGCTCGGGGGACCAAGCACAGATTCTGCTTCTTAAATGGCTCTTATTCATTAATGGCTGCAGTTTCTGAAGTGAAATGTCTTTCGTGCATTTGCTGCTCTTCAAGGCAGACGCCACCTGTCTGTCTGTCTCACTCTCTGTCTGTCTGTGCACAGCATTTTAGCATGACAACGGTTGCCAAAGAGCTAAGTACTTGTAAGTCTCGCTTTAAATTTTCTCAGAACTAATGTGCAGGCGGCTGGCTTTGGGGCTCTCGTATGGGGAGGATTTCAGCACAGGCGGAAGCTGATGAATTTGCAGTGAATAGAAACTGGGTGTTCATTCTGTAATGGGGATTAAATCTGAACCTCCCGAGGTCTGGTCAATAGTCCATGATGTAATGCCATAATTGGATTGATTATGACAAAGAGGAGACATGTTGCTGGATGACACTGTCAATGATGCCATTCATGCAAATCACACATACACACACACACATTCATACACTCTTGGTATGGTGGTAGACAGAAAGTAGATGTAGTATAACACCCAATAACATGTGTAGTTATAAAATATGTGTGTGTGTAAATGTATAACTTGTGTGTTTCAGCTCAGAGCAGTTTTCTGCAGTTGCCACGGTAATTCACGGAGCACTCATAATCTAAATATCTAGCCTGTTTTGGAGTTCTCCTCGTTTCCCCTGGAGTCAAAGCGCGAAACGCTTCTATGTCTTCACGTCATCTTGCGATGCTGTCAGCTGTCAGATTCCGCCGCGTTACCGCTCACTCTGACAGACTGTCTGCATTGCCGAGCTTGCTACGGGTCTACAGGTAAACTGGCAAAACCAAGACTGTGCTGACAAGGTAACGATTGAAACTGCATATGCGTGAATTACTGTAGAACTGGCCCTTATTCATGGCAGTGACATGTCAGTATATTGTCTTATTCACCAGATTTGCATCAAGTATCCCCCAAAATAAGCAAGTAAGTGAATTTTATCAATTTATTTATTTATTTCACTCACTTATTCACCAGATTTGCATCGAGCATCCCCCAAAAAAATCACACGGAGCTGTGATTGGCAGAGGAGAGTGCAGCTGATCTGTGTTAACACTGCGAATGATAAATTGAGTTACTAACGTAGACAGAGTCTGACTCCGGGTTATGGTAGATTCCGTGGGGACATGAGTTCTGACAGATCTGACTATTTATGAAGCCTCTGTTGCCAGATTGGTATCCATACCACGTAAGAATTGCAGAGAAATCACCAAAAGAAGGGGTGTTGAGTAGAGAACAGTGTTTCCTAAAAGATGGGTGTTGAGTAGAGAACAGTGTTTCCTAAAGGAGGGGTGTTGAGTAGAGAACAGTGTTTCCTAAAGGAGCGGTGTTGAGTAGAGAACAATGTTTCCTAAAGGAGGGATGTTGAGTAGAGAAAAGTGTTTCCTAAAGGAGGGATGTTGAGTAGAGAACAATGTTTCCTAAAGGAGGGATGTTGAGTAGAGAACAGTGTTTCCTAAAGGAGGGGTGTTGAGTAGAGAACAGTGTTTCCTAAAGGAGGGGTGTTGAGTAGAGAACAGTGTTTCCTAAAGGAGGGGTGTTGAGTAGAGAACAGTGTTTCCTAAAGGAGCGGTGTTGAGTAGAGAACAGTGATTCCTAAAGGAGGGGTGTTGAGTAGAGAACAGTGTTTCCTAAAGGAGGGGTGTTGAGTAGAGAACAGTGTTTCCTAAAGGATGGGTGTGAGTAGAGAACAGTGTTTCCTAAAGGAGCGGTGTTGAGTAGAGAACAGTGTTTCCTAAAGGAGCGGTGTTGAGTAGAGAACAGTGTTTCCTGTCCAAAGCCACACTCCACAAGAGCAGCTGGCATCAGGGTGGTGTTTTTATTTTGTTTTTTGTTTTTTTTTGTTTGTTTTTTTTGTTTAATCATGTTTGTGACTTAGTGGCCAAATGAGACAGAGGCTGATTAGGGCCTGTGCTCTGGGAGTGTTAAGACATTAGAACCCGGGCAGCACCATAATGAGTTCCAGTGAGCTCTCATCACTGGTTTCATTCACTCTGTGATTACAGCTATGTGAAATTGGCCATTTCACAATACCGCATCACGTTGTCGGGGGCGACAGGCCGCCCGCGAGACTGTTGGTGCAAAATGTCTGTTTTACATTTCGAGATGTCTGGGACCAGGAGGCCATTATCAGAATGGGAACACACACACACACACACACACACACAAACAGTGACCTGCTCTCGCTGCTTGCTTCCTCGTTCCCTGACTAGGTTCAAGCTTGGAGCTTTGCAGTTCCTCTGTCTGACACTGCTGCATTTTGTTTTGTTGCTGCAAAAAAAAAACATTACAAATTGAAGGTTTTGATCACTGTCTCCTGTCAGTCAAACTATTTGTCTCTGTTGAAGTTATCACTCCCACGGTAGCTGCCACCAATCCACACACACACAGACACACACACACACAGACACGCACTCACTGTCTGTATGGGTCTGTGCTGTGCTATCAGCCCCAGTCAAACAGCCAGTATTTTTAGACCTGATTTGGGCAAACCTGGGCAGAAAGCACCTGGGCGTGAAGAATGGCTCAGCAACGACCACGTAGTCTCATTTATGCTTACCTCCGCCCTGTGAATGGAGGCGGCGCGGTTAAGTGGGGCATTCGGGTGGAGGGGGGTGGGGGGGTGGTGTCACTGTGCTCGGTTGAGACCAGGGGCTATTCAGACAGCCCCAGCAGTCTACAGACTGGGGTCGGTGTGGGTCGTATCTAAGAGCTGACGGTGGATCTTCCTGTGGTGTGGTATCGAGCGAGTGCAGAAGACAACGCCACTGAGACGAAGGCCTGGCACTGCCTTGAGCAGAAGTGCAAACTGCCTTGCTTGTGAAGTAAACTGAGACACTGCCTAATTCAATCTCTCCCTCTCTCTCTCCCTCTCCCTCTCTCTCTCTCTCTCTCCCTCTCCCTCTCCCTCTCTCTGTCCTTGCTTTCATCCTTGTCATTTTGTGTTTCGTTGCTTCCCCGAGCTTTATACTGATATCTCCTTACGAGTTTGTACACATGTCAGCAGAAGATGTGAAAGTTTGGTTTTACGATGGACATGGGATGCTGTGTATGAGAGTCAGTGTGCATATGTATATGCAGGAATGTGTGTGTGTGTGTGTGTCTGTTCATATGAGCAGAATCAATCAGGTATTCCCACGGCAGCATTAGAAAGCCAGGGCTCATCTGTTGCTCTCCGCCGTGTGGTGATGTAATGGTGCCCTGGGAGCCGGCGACAGCCACGAGGAGGGCGGGGGAGGGAAGGGTAGAGTGTGAAAGGAGACAGAGGAGAGCACTGGAAAGAAGGGAAGCAGAGAAAATGGTAAGGATGAGTGAGGAGAAAGGGAAAAGCAGAGATAAAGATGGAGAAGAGGAGGGATGGAGGAGAGGGGAGAGGGGAAAGGAACACTGGGCAGAGGGAGAGAGGGAGGGAGGGAGGGAGGGAGGGTGATAGATGTGCTTGAGGGTTCTTTTAATACTTATGAAGAAAACTGGACTGGCGTATGGGATGGATTTGGAAGGACAGAGTGAGAAACAGGGTCATGTGGGTAGTCTGGTCTGTCACATACTGATGGCTCCATTTGGTTTTTTAATTGCATGGTCCCTGGGGAGAGCAAGCAGGCTGTTATGCCTTAGCCAATCACAGCACTCCATCAACTAATGGCTGGCACCTCTGACAACTGTAGACAAATCCATAATGTTGAGCTATAAAAAAAAAATAAATAAACATAATACCCCTGATATATTGCATACAGTATCCTGTAGCCTCAATAATTACAAAACCTCTGTCTGCACCATCACAAACTGCACCCTGCTAAAAACAGGTCTCCTGGTCTGCACTGTTCTTCACTGTGTCATGACAAAAATAGTTACCTTAACTATACCATCACAAACTGCACTTTGTTGAAAAACAGCCATGCCTGGCCTGTACCATCATTCACTACACCTTAGCAAAAATAAGTGATCTTGCTTGTACCATCACAAACTGCCTTCATAACCACAGATCTCAGCAAAATAAAATGTCTACCCTGACCTATGCAATCATATGTTGTCCTTTGGCAGAAGCAGCCTCTCGGCCTGAACTATCATTCTCTGAGCCTTGACTAAAATAGTCACCCTGCCTGTACCGTCACATACTGCACTCCCACAAACAGGGCACCTGGCCTCATACGGCCCTCCCTCATGACACCACCTTTCAAAAACTGCCATTTTCCTTCCTCTGGCTAGCCTACAGTCACAGGAAGAAAACAGGGGAGTGAGAAATGGGGGAAAAGATAGACTCCCCCAAAAAAAGACATAGAGCTCCCTAATTTGTAGCATTGTGATTTAGCTGCGTAAGTACGTAATCGCCGTTATCACTAAGGCAATTATAGACAAAGCCTGAGACAGACATGAGACTTAAGAGTGTGTCCTTGTAGTCATTTATTGCATCTTGTTGGGCTGCATTGATTGGCTGCGTTCCTACCATTTCGTTCACCAATCCATAAACAGCTTGTCGCGTTTTGTCGGACACACAGCGGTGTCCTAGTTTGACTCTCGTGATATGGAGAGTACAGGGTACGTGGCACGTCGTGAACTCGTTTCAGCGTGGATCGGGAGTTTTGCAGCTACCTTTTCCTTTTGACAAAACCGAACACTGTGATCACAAGAGGCGTGTTTTACATCTGCACAATTCAGCTAATTAGCAGACCGTGCAAACAGGAGCTGAGTGTTGATTCAGGCCATGTAGACCTTAATGATGGATATTCAACAAAGTAGGTGTTTTTGGCTCTGAATGGACTCATTGGTAAGAATTTTTTTAGGTTTTTGCTTTAAGTTTAAAAAAGATGTATGTTGAATATTATGAATGTAAAGCACTATCGGCAATAGATAAACAAATCTGCAAAATGCAGCACTACCATGATGGAACTAAAAGAATGGCCAGAGATGCTCACTGCACCACAGTTCTAGGCACCTAAGAGAGCTTCAAGATGCCTGCCATACATCAAGCCCTGTGGCATTGTGCTCCATGCTGTTTTACTCCAGTAGTCTTAATTAAAAAGCCAATAGATGTAGTACTGAGCACACAGACCATCAAATCCATGATCATCTGAGCCAGCACTATTTTAAACGTATGCGGACGACACATCAGTTAATTATGATGTTTGATTATTGTAATAAAGCGAGCTCTGCAGCATAACAGACAGATCGAAACACGAACTGTTTCCACGGTAGTTTTCATGTGTCCTTTTATATGGCACAACAGGAAATGTTAAGGTAACCGTGGAAAACGCAAAGGTAAAATCCACAATAAAAAGGCAATCGTCTGTGTTTCAGAGCCCATTTGACAGATCCGGGTTTTATTTAACCGCTGATGAAGCTGCCATGGTCGTACAAGCACCCGATTGGACGGGGCAGGGCCTAGGGAATACCTCACCATGCCTCTCTTACGTTCCCCGTGCCGAACGTCCCACACCAGTGGGACAGTCTTGGCTTGACAGTGTCACTCTCAAGAGGTGTCACGCCCACCTCTGTAAACGCAGCCAGGTGGACGTTGCTAGCTGCTTGGTCTGGGATGTGTCCGGCGCTGAAGGATAGGACACCGAATACCGTCTGAAGGCCCTTCATAATCAAACCACCTGGGCAATCCTCCCGTTGTCCATCACTGCGAGCGAGACACACAGCCACAATGCCTCTGTGACTTTCCGGCGGTGCTTCCTAAGATATCCGCAGCCCTGGGTAGCAGGCTGCATCTTAAATCATTCATTGCAAATGCACTTGCACTCTGTGCAAGGTTAGTGCACCTGTCCACGCAAAATGCGAGATAACAGTGAATATCACTTACAGCAGTGAATAAGTTAGTGTATTGAGTCTGCGCACCATATATGATTCAGACTATCATCTATGATGGCTCTTATACACACACCAGACACTTTATATGAGACACCTATTAGGTGTGCGGTTAGAGTCTATAGGCCATCTGTTGCCATGCAGCAGATGGGCTACAGATCGTAATTGTATCTAATAATGTCTCTAGAGAGTGCAGATAGAAGGTATTGTGTCAAAAGAGAGTAGAGTGCATTATTTCACACTCATCCTGCACCCTAATTGGAGATGCAGTGAAAGGCATCTCCTAGCTTGGAAGTCAACAACTCTCCATCAGATCTACGGAGTTTAGTTTCAGCCCTAGTCCTCCATACCTGCTCCAGTTCATTATTGCCTTCAGCAGTCCTTGTTTAGCTGGATAGGTTGTTGTGGATTTTGTTGGAGTGAAAGCTACAACAAGACCGATCACAGGAAGGCGTCCTGATGACCACTGGCCTGGGTTTACAGTCTGTTCATACGCCCCCATCAGCGCTGATTGATGGAGCCTGTAGAAATTGCGGTTAAGTAACAGATGTGCACTAAGGCCTGTTGCAAAGACAAGAGAGATTCTTTGACTGAAAGAGGCACCAGGGTAAAGTAATCTTTCCCCGCCCCAGTCCTGGAGTACTTCTGCACTATGTATTCTAGCACTTTACCCCATTTTAATGTACCAGGTTTGTCTCAACAGCCAATTATCAAGCTGTTTATGAATCTTTGAATCAGTTGTGGGAGACCAGGAATAGCACCAAAGTGTATCATTAAGCAGAACTGCAGGATCAGTACTGGGAGCCTTTGTTGTCGTGCAGAATTGCCCAGCATTGGTGTAAGTGGGCTGGAATCCAGCTCGTTTTGGTGGTTTCCCTCCCCAAGCGCAACAGATTCAACTCATCGGTTCAACAGATTCGACACATCGGCTCAACTCCTCGGTTAATTACAAGGTATAGTAAGTCTGTTGGGGTAAGAAAAATCATCAGACTGTGCTGGACCACTGCCCTCCAAGAGAGGAGTCAGGATCCTTGGTGTAGAGCTGCCTCTGATGCCAAGATGTGCAGCTCCGTACAGCATAAGCCAAGATGCTGAATTCCATTACAATGTTTATAGATGCTCACCTGGACTCACATGAACTCTGTAAAGCATTATTGATTTAAATGAACCACGTAGGTTCGCTGCGTGGAGACCTGCAAAGGATGTAGGAAGCAAAAGACCCACGCGGCTTGTTTATATTTCACTCGAACCACCGCATAATTTTACTGACTCAGATATGCCGTTGAATGAACAAATCGTGGGGGTTCCTGCAATGACATAAATTAGCTGAATTAAACCGAATGTTGTTCTGTATTAAGATCACAGCCACTGCTTACCACACGTATTTATTAGATACAAATTGTAGGAGGATTTAGACCTTACAGTCATGAACAAGGTAGTGGGTGTTGTGACTGTGCATGTCAGCAGATGGGCTACAATCTGTAATTGGAAACCTATAAAAAGCACCTATAGGTGTGTAGTGACTAAGATGTGTAGGTACAAAGTGGGTGTTTGTAATAAAGTGACTGTTAAGGGTATATGTAGTGTAAATGGAATTCATAGTGAATAAAACAAGATGGAGGCAGATGGGTGCTTCTGCTACGAGCCCTGACTTGGCACCAAAGGACCATAACTTCAAGTGTCCTTCATCTGGAGACTATCCCTGTACCCTTGAACATGGGGCTTAACCCAGATTTGCTCCAGTGCTGCTGAATTAAGGGACTGCTGGGCTCCCGAACCCCAAAAGCTGCAGTGGTGTTTGAAGAATCAAAGACCACATAAAAACGATTGGTAAGAAACAAAATTTACAAAAGATATGGGTACATAAAACAGTGGGTACACTTAACTACCAAATATAACGGGGATCTGAAACGGAATATTGTCAAAGTTGTGGATCAGTTTCCTTCATATTTCTTGTGACTAGCATTAAATGTTGTGTATGTTAATTGTAAAAGCGACCTTGGGTTCCTCGAAAGGCGCTACATAAATATAACTTTATTCATTCATTCATTCATTCTAGCTGTTGCTGTCTCTGGGCATGGTCACTGTGTGCTCACTGCAGTGTTCACAAGCCTGTTCAGCTTACTCCCTTATTTGTAAAGAACGTTATGCATCACTCCATCACTATTTAAGTGTTGATTTTGCTAAACGGATAAGTTATGCTATCTTATATGTAGCTAACCATGTCCGTTATTGTTCGGTCTGGCACGCTGGCACACAGTTCTGAAGCTTTCAACGCGTAACTGGATTGGGTGCGTAGGGTTAGAGCCTAACCTGGCATGACCTCTGGGACCTTGTTTACTCTACCACAGCAATAAGCACCACGATCATCACCACGATTTATCACCGCGCTTGGTCTCGTCTTATCAACAACCCAGGGCTGTGTTTGCTTTTTTCGTAAGACTGGATGACGATAACACCATTTAATTCTTTAATTGTCCTATGGCTTTTCGAGTTTATCGAAAACTTCAGCAACCTTGAGTCAAACTCATCCTTGGCAGTAGGCACAGAATGAATTCCATTTTCTGATTGGGAGATATTGGGTGACTGGGTATTTTTTGTTGTTGTTGTTCAGTGGAGTGAGAAGCAAGGTCTTTGACGTGTGGAACTGGGTGCAAGTTGTGCACATTCCTGGCAGTTATTCAAGGGACTTGCAGGCTAAGCTGTTACTTCATGGGCAAGTTTATGACCATCTCTTGTGAGGTTTTGGCAGGATTCCCACTCCTAGGAAGGTTTCAAGTATTCCCAAACTTCCTCCATTTTGATACCCTAACTATGGTTTAGTGGAACCCCAGTACACTGGAAATATGTTTGCAACATATTCTGCACTGACATTCATCAGTATCAGTAATGCCTCGGCTGATTGTGTGTGAGTGTGTGTGAGGAGGGGGGGGGGGGTTGAGCTTGTCTAAAAAAAATACACACACACAGGGAAAAACAAACTCCCCTTCCTTATCATTGCAGCCCACTAGCTGAGTAGCATACATTTAACATGGAAAAAAATTAAAAGTTATGGACATCAAACAGGTAAATACATTTTTATGAATCTGTAAGCAAAAAAATGCAATGATTGTAGAAAATGTTAAAAAATTCTGTCCTTTTAAAATGAAAGAAATGCACAGTAATACATTTTTTTCAGATAAGAGTGTGTGTGTTTCTGTGCTTGTGAATAAGTTTTTATGGTGTATGTCATAAAACGCCGTATAGTTAAGTCATTTTGTGTGACAACTAGGGAGTCAACTTAATAAGGATAAAGAAATCCCTGTCCATAGGACACACACACACACACTCTCACACACACACGAAGAGCTCTAAAATGGACACTAATTGACTCCTCTCTTTATAGATGCACACTTAGCATTAAACATTATAAAGTTAATACACATTCACGCACGGCGCATCACTTCCTGTAAAAATTATCATTAAAGAGAGCATCTTCCTTAACCATGCTTAGTTGGATTACTCAATTAACATTTGAGCTATGGTGACCTTCGAGTCCCAGTAGATACGTTTGCACTTCCTGCCTTAGGGGACGTTTTTTCTCGAAGGCCCTCGATTTTGGAGGTAATTAACTATTTGACTGCTGCGTAGTGCTGGGCTGAGCCACTGCTGCGGGCGAGAGATCGTCTCAGCTCCGCTCTCTCTGATCTTAATGAGGGGCTTCGGTGCAGCATAGATTTGGCTCTCTTCTACCTTAATTTTCTCATTTTTCTCTCATTTGCCTGTCTCTCACACGCTCTTTCTTTCTAGCGCGCTCATAAATTGACACAGGACTTTGCGAGACTCAAAAGCGCACTGACATAATCCTTTCGAGCTGAACTAATTGCTGCTTTTGTATTAACTCTGTTGACACAGTGCTCTGTGAGCGGGGCTGTGCTGTGAAACGGTGGGAAGTATCAGTCGCCGCCCTGGCTTTGATACACAAACGGGCATGTGGACCCTCTCTGTCTCTGCCGGTGACCTTCTCTTCTCTCTCTTCCTCTCTCTCTTCCTCACTCTCTTCCTCTCTCGCTCTTTAACTAGAAGAGCGCATCAAAATGTAACACGTTTGGTTCCAGCTGTACGTGCTATGGGACTGAGGGAGGTGTGAGTGATGAGTTGTCTATAAAACTCATTAATCTCCTTGAACAGCTCTTTTTCAGTTATTAATAAATAATTAGTATAGAAATGCCAGGGGCAAAACTTGTTGTCCTGCACTCTGTAATTGAATCCAATATTCATATATTAAAATATTTTTACATTTCTTATTTTTCTTTTACAGTGTGCATGCACAGTAGAATCATTGACACTGATTTGGTGTGACTTCTACTGATTTGGTGTGACTTCTACTGATTTCTACTGATTAGATTCTTGTCTCGGTGTAATGTGGTCTTATTATATTTTCCGAAGGAGTTGAATACTGAGCCCATTATTTTAAAACTATGTATTGTGTGTCTATAGGAATTGTCTCATGGTTATATTATCAGCATCCCCTTAGGAGTGTAGTGTGGACTTATTTTGAAAACCTCTGTAAGTATTTTATATTGTGGTTACAGGTTGTGGTTTCATTAAAAAAATAATCGTTTTCTCACACTTTTATCGTGGGTCCACTATTTGAAGGTGCTGTAGGGCATGTGTGGTTGTGCTGAACTGGAGAGGCAGGAGATGGCAGAGTGAAGGTGGCGGAAGAATGTGGACTGCACACACGTGCAGGATAACCCACCGACGTCCTTCATCAACGCCCCTCACCGTAGCACTAAACACCACATCCATCTGTGAGACTTGTACCCACATGCTCCCACTCTCTCTCTCTCTCTCTCTCTCTCTCTCTCTCTCTCTATGTCTTTCTAGTTTTTTTGCTCAGTTACCTTCTCTTTCTATATGTCTGTTTCTAGATGTTTCTGTCCATGTTTCTTTCTTTCTCTTTTTCTTTCTTTCTTCCCAGTCACTTTCTGCAGCACACCAGGTACAGGTTCACGTCTGCAGCTCCTCTCCCTCCTGCATGTCTCTCTCCCCCTGAGTTTATGGAGGAGCTCTTTTTGACAAACCCCCCCTCCCCCCATCTCCTCCCATCTATTTCCCGTGCAATATATCGCCGCCAGTTACTGAGGGTCGCCAGGGTTACAGATCAGTTTCGCTCCTGTGCCTTTTGACAGCCATAGTGCACTTACTGCTGAAGTGTGAGAAGATCTTCGCACACACACACACACACACACACACTCTCACACCTTTTTAACGCTAGGATCTCAGGGTGGAAACTGATATGTTAGGGAAGGTCCGGGCCTGCTCTAGCCGCAGGAGTGCTTCACGTGCACGTCCAACGGACATGACCCACGTGGTGGACACCCTCCTCACCAAAGGACCAGGGCTACTGTGCACTGAACACAGGCTTTTGTGTCATCGTGACACACAGCGACGGACCTTATTATCTTAACTCCTCTCTATCTCTGCCCCCCAGTCTCTCACTCCCCCCTCCCTGCCTCCCTCTCTCTCTCTTCCTCTCTCTCCCTCTCTATCATCTCACATCATGTGTGCTTAAACTAACACAACTACTCTGACTGGAACATGGGCCATTATTAGGGCTTTAAGAGCTCTCTGTGAGTCGTGACTGTGTGTGTGTGTGTGTGTGTTGCCATGACTATAACCAGTCCTACAGTGTAATATTACTTAATGTCTCCCCTCACTCTCTCTCTCTCTCTCTCTCTCTCTCTCTCTGTTTGAGATGATAAGCCTGTCTCCCTGATTATGCTTTTATGGAGAGCTCTTTATTGCTGGCCCTTTGTCATTGTGTTGGGACAGGACTCTTATCTCCTATGCTCTGCATTAAGAGGCTGCCTCAAATCAGGGGTCCACTCTGGGTTTTTTTTCCACCGCTCCGTCTCGCCAAACCCTACTTTGTTTGTGCAGGGTTTGTTTTCATATGATAGACACTATTATCCGCACTCCATCCATCTGTCCGTCTCTCCAACACACACGCACAGGCGTGCCCACACACACACACACACACACACACTTTATCAAAAATAAGTGCACGACCATGCACGTCCTCTCCCACAATCATCCACAACAGAGCGCTTTTGGCTGTGCGCGCGTCCTACCGCGAGTGGTCTCGGGAGGCTTCACCGTGGGTGTTTGTGTATGTGTCTCAGGGTCGCATCAAAGTCACTAAGCATTGCTGAGGGCGGGTTAACCGGGTCCTCTCCCTCTCCGTGCAATCAGAACTCTCATACATATTTCAGCAGGGCGGAGGGGCTCTTGGTCATGCTCTCTGGCCTGCAGCCCGCACTCGGCATGCGCTGAACAGATATGTTGTGTCCATCTCCTGCTTGTTTTGCCTGCTTCTCTCTCCTGCTTTCTTGCATCATTTGACACCAATGCTCTCTCTCCCTCTCTCTCGTGCTCTCTCTCTCTCTCTCTCTCTCCACTTACCCAGCCCCCTTGCTCTGTGTGCCCTGGTATTCTCTCAGAACATCAGTGCTTAAGTGAATGATAAATGTTCAGGTGCTTTAAGATCCATCCATCCATACAGCCATCCATCCCACCGGCTATCTATACGCCCCCCACCCCTCCCAATCTCTTTCTCCTACAGTTTGTTGGGTGTTGCAGTCAGAAAGCAGCGTGCGATCCCTTCTTCACATCCGTTCTACCTCTCTCTCTCTCTCTCTCTCTCTCTCTCTCTGTGATCCTCTTCTATCACTGGCTGGGCCCAGTTTTCTTTCCAGTTGGTCTTCCATAGGCCTTTATCCTCACACGGAAACGTAGATTTGCATATCTGCGTAAATTTGCATACGTCCTCTCCCTCTGTGTGTCTCCCATTGGCCCACTCACACCTCACTGTCAGGCTCTTCTCATGTTGCTGAGTGTTCAATGCTGGGTTTTTTTGTTGTTAAATCCTCTCAGAGCTGTTTCTGATTCTAACCTCCTCTAATCTCACTCTCCATCTTGTTCCTTTTAAACGTGTTGCTGATGTGTTTACGAGTGAACAGTGCTTCAGAATGGAGAGCATTGCTGAGGAATGTCAAGCATAGTGCTGTGTTCGTGTGTGTGTGTGTGTGTGTGTGTCTCCTTCCACCTTCCATGCACATACACATACAACATCCACTATTCTCCTTTTTTTTCTTCAGGATATATCAGCGAGGTGTGTGTGTGTGTGTATAACAAACATTACTCCATTTTAGAGTAATCTCTCTCTTCCCGTCTTTCTCACAGTCAGTCTTAAATTGCTGGCTGGTGTTGTGCGTATTAGATTTCATTCTGTTCTTGTCATACCCAATCTTGCAGTCATAGTTCATTCGCGACTATGCGCTCAGGTGCGAGTCTCTCCGAATGTGGTCTTGCGTTTGGGCTGCATTTTTCTCTAGCAGATTATTGGTTTGTGCACACATAGAAGGAAAGCAGATTCTTCTAAATGAACTAGCAGGTAACCATCGCCTGCAAATAACTCAGCCAATTAGCAGAGTCATCTATGATCAAAGCCCAATTAGAGACCTTTAAAAGTGGGAGAGAAAGAGTGACAGAGAGGGAGGCAGTGAGAGGGAGAGAGAGATAGAGGGAGAGAGATGGAGAGAGTGAAAGGGAGGGAGATGGAGAGAGAGAGTGAGGGAGAGAGGGGGGGAGAGAGATGGAGACGTAGAGAGAGAGAGAGATGGAGAGGGGTGAGAGAGGGAGAGAGAGGGAGAGGGAGATGGGGAGAGAGAGAGAGAGGGAGAGAGATGGAGAGGGAGACATAGTGAGAAGTGCAGGAAGAAGCAAATGATGATGAAGAAGGTTCAGCACACACCCTGAACAAGAGAGAAGAACAACTGCAGTCTCCCCTCCGTCTCCTGCAGGAATGATCTCCAATCCCTTTCCACATACATTATTCTGTGTGTATCCATAATTTAAATGTAATACTCTATGCCAATACCTATGTAGACCAAACCCTCCCAGTGCTGGCTTCCCCTCTCCATGTCCGATCTTCCCCCTCCGGAAGGGTGTGGGTCAGCGGATGGGTGGTGCAGAGATCCGCTGCTCCACCCTCCCTCGTTGGGCTGCAGATCTGCTCTACGGCTATATGACTCGCTGCCTGTGTGGACGTGTGGTGTGTGTGTGTGTTCAGGAATCTCTCCACTAAGCTTGCTTGGTGGTTAAGGCTCTGGAATACTGAACATTCATATACAATCATGTTCTTCAGGGTGAAGTTGGCTGAGTGATACATTGACATCATATGTGACAGGAGGCTCTGTGTGTTTGTGTGTGTATGTCAGAGACAGAGAGAGCACCTCTTAGTGATACATACATACATAACATGGCATAGCTTAAAAACTGAAGATGAGTTTTGGTAAAACATAAATAACAAAGCTTTAACACTTGTTAATGTAATACACAATAGCCATTATTATATCCGCATATCACTATCACTATCAGAACCCATCAGAGGCACATTTACTACTGCACGTTGTATAATCAGAGAGAATCTCACTCCAAATCAGACTGTTGAAACGTCTGGGCGATATGTTCTTGTAGTTCTGCCACCCTTCAGAGACCATCAGGATCACATTAGACTGCTTGTCAGTAGCACTGACATTCAAAAACAGGAGGCCCAGCGGTTAGCTTATTGACCAGAGTACTGAAGAAAAATCAGAAAAGGGCAAACAATGAAAGTTGTGGAACAGGAAGAGATGGATGTGGAGGTGAAGGAGTTGTGAATGAACGCGATCGATCTCGTTATGAAGGTGCTGGGAACGAAGGTGATCGATCTCTTTATGAAAGTTGTTTTTTACGCTTTGTTTTGCTTTTGGTTGAAAGATCCATATTGTAGTACCAAAGAGAAGGGAAGAGCACTGGCATGTGTTGTTGAAGTGTGTGTGTGTGTGTGTGTGTGCGTGTGAGTTTGTGAGTGAGTGTGTGTGTGTGTGTGTGTGTGTGTGTGTGTGTGTGTGTGTGTGTGTGTGTGTGTGCATGTGAGAGAGATGGAGTGTGCTAGAGTGTGAGCAGGAAAGACGAATGTTAGAGTGAGTGAGAAAGATTAACATGAGAAGTTGACACATCTTAGGAGTAAGTGGCCCTTGGTGCTATCTGTGTGTGTGTGTGTGTGTGTGTGTGTGTGTGTGTGTGTGTGTGTGTGTGTGAAGTGGGAGTGCTTAAACAGCATCAGAATGAGTGGTGCTTAGGTTTCATCTGTCAGCCTCCCCTCAGAGTACAACAGCAAAGCCAAGCACTGTGTGATGAAGAGGTTTAGATAGAGGGGAGAATGTTCCAACACACACACACACACACACACACACACCATCAGACATGAACCAGGATACTGCACAAAGACCATCGCTCTGTCTCTTGTTCACACGCAAACACACACACACACACACACATAAACACAACACATAGCTTCAAATATCTCTCTCATGCACTCTCTCTCTCTCTCTCACATACATAGACATCACACACTCTTTTCGACACTTCGGCGTACAGGCACACACACACACACACACACACTCAAACCCAGACCTTGCATGAAGGAGTCAGCGGTGAGTTATTGGGAAGGCAGCAGAAGGAAGAAGGCCTGTGTGAAGCCACTTTCTCTTCCGCATCAAAAAGTGTCAAGAAAAAGAGAAAAACAACTGATGATGACAGCATTAGAGTCAGCCAAGTGGGTGACATGTGAGAGCACACATCCTGACAAGATGCAGAAAAATGTGTGTGTGTGTGTGTGTCATGTGCGGGTGTGCATGCGTGCTTGTGTGTGTCATGTGCGTGTGTGTGTGTGTGTGTGTGTGCGTGCGTGCATGTGCGTGTGTGCATGCGTGTGTGTGTGTGTGTGTGTGTGCATGCGTGTGTGTGTGTGTCATGTGCCTGTGTGCATGCATGCGTGCGTGCGTGTGTGTGTGTGTGTGTGTGTGTGTGTGTGCATGTGTATGTGCTCTGTGTTAAACCTCTTTATCACTGTGAACTTGGCTTGACTGCAGTGCTTGGGCCACTGGGCTCCTACTTCTCATTAGCGCTGAATCTACTCTGAATCTACTTTGAATCTACTGTGAATCTACTCTGAATCTACTCTGATAACAAAAACCACGGTAGCAAAGTCAAAATCAGGACACCTCAGACATATGCAGAACATACGGTCAGGCTCTGGTGGCTGAATTCGTTCCAAGTTTCCTCTTCTGTAATGAGAGCTCTGTAATGAGAGCTCGGTTTAAACCGAGAGATTAATGAACACACTACTGTTTTAATGTGAATCCTTAATGTGACATAAATGAAGACATCTTGGATCAGACCCTCCCTCTCTTGCTCCCTCTATTTTACTATTGCTTTAGCACGAATCTCTGCTACATAAGCTTATCACAGGTAAGCATCGCTCACTCGTTCAGAAGCTGCCTTCTCTCTGTCCATTCTTCTTTGCCTCTGCTTTCTCACTCTGTTTGTTTTAAGATGTTTTTAAAGGATCCCTCTTTCCTCGCTTTATTGGAATAAAGAATTTGAAGTAATGTTTCATTTATACATGTGATAAGATATAAAAAATCTATTTTTTCACAGCCCCAACACCATGCACTTACCCAGGCCTTGCGGTCCATATATGAAATCTAAAATGCAAAACCGGTTTCTGAAATCAGTGCTGATCTGATGTTGCGGGAACAAGCTCATTTACATATCTCCACCTATTCAGCTGACAACAGTTTAACTCCACCCACTTACGCAGCAATTCATTACATAATATTGGATGGGGTAAATGTAACTTTGACAGTTTTATTGCTTTATTAACCACCCCACCGAAGTTGCCCCCAAGTGCATCCAAAGCACCAAACCCTCCTTCCTGACGTCAGGTATTCTTTAAGGAATTTGTGGTCTTAAAGATAGTGTATGTAACTACAGATGTTGTTAACAAACAAATGTTTGTGTCATGAACCTCCTGGCTTTAGGAAATTATTAGCTCCCACTAAAACTTTTACCATCCATTGTCTTTGAAGTGTAGGGTACCATTGTAGGGTACATCCATTGTCTTTGTAGGGTACATGTTCTGACCTTAAGCTTAAAGCTTTTGTTTTTGTCACACCCACGTCCACTCACGTTTCCTGAGACAAGGAGCCTCCAACACTCCCAGTCCACCCAACCAAGAATCTTCACACCCAACCAACTATGCACCCCCACACACACCAACCAGCTAAAACCTTAACACTTCATTGTTCTCTGAAGCGCATAGCATAGGTAAACCTGAAGTACTAACATTAAAATCTTTCTTTTTGCTTAAGAACAGGTCATGTAAACATGACGTTTTATTTCAGGGAGGTCACGAGGGACGATGGTGTCATGACAAACCCCATTTGCTCCTTGAAGTTGCGGTAATAAAACTTTCTTTAACTTTAAGACCATAAACTCCTTAAAGAATACCTAGTCAGGAAGTCAGGAAGGATGGAAGGATGGTTAGGTGGGTGGGGTGAAAAGGGTTGAAGGGGTAAAAGGGGGGTGTGGGAGGGGGAGTGTTAAGGGATAAAAAGGGGGTGGGAGTGGGGTGCTTTCAGGATGCACCTGGGGGCAATAATATCCCAGTACACCATCCTATATTATATTTATCATGTTTCAGCTCTTTTCAGTGAGTGCTTTTTGATTGAGGCACAATACGGGGCAGTCAATCAGAGCAGAGCTCATTTATATTATATCTGTCTTAAAGGGGCACTAAAAGAAACAACCTGTTTAATTCTAAGGGATAAAGAGAGGTTGGGAAATGGTCTTATAAAAATGAATGTTTTTAGCACATAAAACCACACAAACGTTGGACATTATGGAAAAAAATATCAAATAAAAGAAGTATGGGGGATAAGGACACTTAAGTATGCCAAGGCCTCTCGGAGAAAATCTCTGCCAAGGTTAACGGCTACTACGGCAACTACGATCGATAGTGCTCATGTGATGGTGTGTGTGCGGTGCCTTGTGGGTGTCGTCTTTTATTGTTGTTCCATTGTTGTTTTATTATTATTGTTGTTGTTGTTTTAATGATTCTACATAGTTTTTTTTTCCCCTTGTTATTAGCCTGGGCTTCTTTTCCTCTGATTGGCGAGATGTACATGTGAACCGGCAGGTTTGAGCTTGATGTTAGCGTCTGCACTGAGGTGGACGGCCGCAGGGCTCAGCGCCACCTCTCACCCTCATTACCAGCTCCGCACCGCCGGCTGCACACCAACACAGGCACCACCCCCCTCCGGGTTCCCGCTGCGTTGGCTATTAATCTACGCCGATCCCCTTGTTAAGGAGTCGGACGACGCCGCATTCGGCCTCCAGCAGCGTATGCAAACAGCACATGCATGAAACGTAACCCGGCGCAATAACAATGCAGCAGCGGGGGCGCAACATGGAGCGGATTGGGTGGAGTGTGGGATGGAGGCAGAACGACCGCAACATACGAACAACCAGTGGCTAACCTGAGGTCAGACTGGGAAAGGCATTAGGCACCACCAGGCGGCACTGGTCCAGCTGGAATATCCTGCAGTACATTTGCTCTACCCACCTAGAGTAACGGTGGGATATCTGATGAGCTGGCCTGGGACCCTTGCAGCAAGTCACTTGTTTCCAGCAGGGCGCTAATGGAATGAACACCGGGCCACTGGCATGATGCCCCTCCATTAGGGATGAAACACTCTTCAACTGTCCTCTCCCCTTTGTAGCACACTGACCAGTTACTGTGAGCGGTTTTGTGTGCTTTTCGTAAGCGAACAGGGCTGGGTGTTGACTCTGTGGTTTGTAAGCGAGCGGAGAGAGAGGGAGAGAGACACGAGGGCAAGCCCTCCCAACAAAGCCCAGGCTCCCGTCCTCTCCGAATGTACCGACTGCAGTCGTCTTCGATCACAATGAGCTTCTGTTTGTTTCCTGACCTTTCTTCTCTTCTCCGCATGGCCTATGCTACTGAGGGCCATGTCTAAGTGTTGACTAAGACAGGGAAGGTGTTAGTCGGTGTGTATGTGTGTGTGTGTGTGTGTGTGTGTGTGTGTGTGTGAGGGAAAGCGGCAGAGAGAGATGGGAAACAGAGTTGCAGGTGTGTGTGTGTGTGTGTGTGTGTGAACTGTGCTCTTTGCACACCACAGTGCATGTGTGGGGGTTGGAAACTGAGCTGGATATATTAATAATGTATTGAAGGTTTAAAGCACGTTTTTATGAGCTAACATATGTCACCTGAATATATCTCTGGTGCTTCTCTAAAACAGCATTATTGAAGAACTGAAACAAATGTTGGGCCACTTTGGGATGTTCAGGGGGCACACTGGGCCGTTCCAGAGGGAGCCATGGTCTGGTACACAGGTCCCCCTCTCCCGAGCGAGCGCCGCATCCCTCTCACATAGTGTATAGTGGCTTGTAGCTTCAGCAGCTGAGAGGAGCACCTTTCTTGGAGGGCTGAGAGGAGCATCTCACTTGGTATGGAGGGCTGAGAGGAGCATCTCATTTGGTATGGAGGGCTGAGAGGAGCACCTCACCTGGTATGGAGGTGAGAGGTGGATATGTCTGTGCATACTCCAGCTCCTCCACCAGCATTTTGGTGAATACCAATACTAGAAGGAGCCCAGCAACATGTAAAAATGCGATTCATATCCCACTGTATCTCTCTCTCTCTCTCTCTCTTTCTCTCTCTGTCTCTCTCTCTCTCTGTCTCTCTCGCTCTCTCCTGTAAATGTAGCTGTCCAGGTAATCAGCAGTTTAGCAAAATTACTAATCATGTCCCTTTTAAAGAGTGTTCCATAATTGATTTGCTTCCTGAAAGCCTGAGACAAGTTAGTTAGCCGCTTCGCCACTTAAGACAGTACCCACTGCAATATACCTAATGGGAGTGAGCTAAAATGCTAATATACAACTACCCTCAATATCTGAAACATTTAGAATAACCATTGATCATTATGATCATATCTCAAGTACCAGATAAATATTAAAAAAAAAAATTAAAAAGATAAAATACCAGAATTTGCTTGATTTTTTTTTTCTAATATGATTTCACTGCTGGCCATATCATGTCAATCCACCTTATTGATTTCTAAAAAAAAACATCATGTCACCCAACACTGTGGAATTGCCTTATTGATTAAGGATATACTGTATATGATGCTGCCTTCAAATTAAGGAAAATTCCATTTCTTACTAAGCCACATATTTAAGGTACACATTGAGATGGCTTTTGTGTCTGGGGTGCAAGTTTGATAACTAAAACACGCCATACATGTAGAAACCATGTTAAGTATTAAGGGATGCTTAGTATGTGTGGTGATGAAGAGGAGGAGGAGGAGGAGGAGGAGGAAGACCATCTGGTCAGCCCTCTCTAGAGGCTCCTGCCTGAGGCAGTGTGGGTGTACACGAGCCAGCGCTCAGTGAAGAACCTGGCCTCTGTCTCCCGGCCACCCACGGGAGGGCCTCAGATGTGCAAACGCACCTCAGGGTGTCAGAGAGAGAGAAAGGGAGAGAGAGAGAGAGAGAGAGAGAGAGAGAGAGAGAAGGGGATGTGCATGAGAGAGGAAGAGCCAAAGGGAGAAGCACATGCAGACAGAAGCATGGATAAAAAGAAAGAATTATAGGTTATTTTTTAAGGTATGAGAAAACAGAGATTGAGGTAGCTGTAAGAGGTAGAAAAATGGGAGCAGAGAGAAACAGATGAGAAGAGAGTGAGATTGAGAGTGAGATGGGAGGAGTGAGATTTAGCATTTATAGGTTTTCTGTTCTTTTTCACTGTTGCACGTATTCAGTCACACCTGCATACAATGTGTACTATAAGTATGCGTTCCATAATATCACTGAAGACTTCACATTTCACAAAACATTTGACCATCTGCACTCACAGTATTTCAGTCATTTGAGTAAAGATCATCTCGTCTGCATGTGTGGGTGTGTGGGTGCCTGCGTTGTGGCTCATAGAAGTGGTCTCCTTGGAGACGATCACATTGGATATCCAGGTGTCATGACCTCGTCTTGACTTTTCAGTGCTGGCACTGTGATTGAAATGCCAAGCCATTTGGGGGGAGAGAGAGACAGACCAACAGAGGCAAATTAAAGTGGGTGTATGTGTGTATCTGTGTTCATGTGTATGTGTGTATGTGTATATGTGTAAGATTGTAACAGGAAAATGAAGTATTGAAGCACAGATGAAGTGTAAGTGGTTGTGCATGTGTGTGTGTGTGTGTGTGGGGGGGGGGTATGTGTGCATGTGTGAGGGAGTGAGATCAAGAGCATAAAGCAGAGGGATATAGAGTGAGAGTGTACGTGAACGTGTGTGTGAGACAGCGTCAGAAAGGGAAAAAGTAGAGTGGCACAGATGGAATGTGTGTGTGTGTGTCTGCATGTTTGTGTGCTTGTGTGTGTGTGATGTGGAGAGAGAGAGATAGGAGCATGCAGCATACCAGAAAGAGCTGAGACGATGTAGGTATGTGAGGAGCGAAATCTGAAATCGTAACACCTGCTGAGCTCCACACCACACTTACCCTGGGTCAGGTCTCCCCAGGCCACACAGCTAACTC
This sequence comes from Brachyhypopomus occidentalis, assembly GCA_020368025.1. Classification (NCBI taxonomy): domain Eukaryota; kingdom Metazoa; phylum Chordata; class Actinopteri; order Gymnotiformes; family Hypopomidae; genus Brachyhypopomus; species Brachyhypopomus occidentalis. Next base: position 5,813,741 of record JAGXOD010000020.1, read on the forward strand.
CTGAGACCACGTAATACACACCAGAAAATAACCAGTTCAGTGAATTAAGTCTGGGGAGACCACAGGGCTGGAGCTGGTCCCACATTGTATGGAGCCTGTAAAGAGGACCAGGCCTGTGATGGAAAGTAAAACCAGTTCAGTGAATCAGCTCTGGAAGGACATAGAAACCCAGCCCATATTAGAAAATAGAATCCACAGCACAAATCTGTCCTGGAAGAGCTCCGATTCAGGGAAGGTATGAATAACACTGGTCAGCAGTTAAGCACCGGGTCCTGCTGTCACCCCTTTTTGCAGGTCAACAATTTCACAGATCACCTTATGTAGCACAGGTATCTAGTTCTGGGCCTATGATCCAGTTTCAGTTCAGGATTTCTTGTCATCACTGGTAGTTAACTAAGCAATTCATGCAAGTGATTATGAACTTTGTCATTTAACTGGCTTGATAAACGGTCCTGCAGGTCCTTGCGATCCAGCTGAACTGTTAACCTTCCATACGTTGTCCTGGGGATATGGGAACCTCTAATTGTTGATAAACTTTCTTGTTTACCCTCTGCTGGCTTGTTAGAATGCACAAAGTGTTTGTAATTAATCTATGTTTAGGAGTGTGCATACCCTCCAGAACACACACACACACACACACACACACACACATGCAGAGCTCATTAGTTTAATTTACCAAAATTCTGTGAAAATGAAATGGTGGTCAGTACATACACACACACACACACACATATTCTATCTCTCTCGTAGTTTTACTCTAGAGCATAATCACTACATTTTGCTTTGGTATGCCACTCCTCCTTATTGCGTATCTGTCTAGTTGTTACGTCCTCATTTCTTGGCTATTTTTGAAAAAATAAAATACCCCAAAAACAAATGATCCCCTCAACACCCCACCCCTCCCCCCGAAGCCCAAACCCTAGCATCTCTTCTTCCCATGCTTATACTCTAATCAATGATCCAAAAATAGGGCCTTGTCTTCCCTTCATCTCAGAGTCTCAGGACAGGTTAGAAATAGAAAGCAGATAGCAGACATGGTTTTCAGGTGTGTGTGTGTGTGTGTGTGTGTGTGTGTGCATGTGTGTGTGTGTGTGTGTGTGTGTGTGTGTGACTGAAACTTGCTTACATGTCTTGTAGTTGGACAGACTGATACTGTTATGCTTGTGCACCTCTAACGATTAACTGCACATTTTTAAAGAGCCGTAACAGGCGCCCCAGGGAAGGTACGCAGGGGAAACCCCTTTTCCTTTCAGCCTTGTTTAGTTTATTTATGTTAGGCATTTATGTTAGGCATTTATGTTAGGCATTTATGTTGGCTTAGTGCTTTTCTCCCTCTCTTAGCTTCCTTGGGAAATGACCACTTCCAAAGTGAATTGCGTTCCAAACAAATAAACACAAGGTTGACTAGCGTTCTGTTGACTTGGATTTGGTGTGACAGCTGGAGAAGGGGAAGATGGGAGACGCTAAGGCCTCTCGGCACAGGGCAACGTGTTTTCCCGGCAATAAGCAACGTGTATCCGAGGACGAACCCACCAGCACGTTCGAACCCAACAACAAACAGGCTTCTCTCTGCTGCATCCTTTAATCACATCACTCTTAATCAGCCCAGCCAGTCCGATTATCAAAACATCCCGCCTTTCTTTATTTATTTCAAGCCTCTAATTCTCAGGGATCATTAAATGTTGTTATTTAATGAGGAAACGTTATTAAGGCAGGCTGTCCACGGGCAAGCTTGTTTCTTATGCCTTTCCTGTGGAGAGAAGCACCGGGGTAATTACCGAGCGTTCACAACGACGAAGTCGTGTCCGCGATGACTCACGGAGGCATTATAAACGTTCACTGCGCCCACTGCAGGGGTAAGATCGGCCTCAGATCGGCCTGATAAGGATCCGCAGTAACTGGTGCCGGACTGGTGGCCACGAGGTTGCCTGCATCGTCTGTTTCCGCTCATAGTGTTGATTTATTTATCTGTGTTTCAGGTGTGCATTTTTTCTACAGATAAGGGGACAGGGAGGCAGCCCTTATTGGTGAGGGCAACCTGCTTTACAGTTTCTGTTCGGGTGAAAAAACCACCCCAGCCCAATCTGAATAGCACATAAACCGCACACGTGTTGATGTGTTGATGTGGCTGGCCTCCATTTCAAAATCATCAGTGTGTATATACAGTATATCACACATACACATTAAATCGCCACTTCAGTAGAGACGCTTTATTTTGTCATAAGCTGCCCTCTGGGGTCACATTTCTAATTTGCATACAGGGAAGCTCCAATCACAGAAGTGCAGGAATCTGTAATAAAGTGGACATTCAACCTGGTCATCGGTGCTAGATAGCATTTAAAAAAACTGTCAACCTTGTGGGGTTTTCTCATGTTTCCAGAGTATAACCAGGACGGTTTGATCAAGGAAAAGCATCCAGCAGAAGTGAATCCTGTGGACATGAACAACTTGTAGACAAAAAGGGTCAGAACAGGATATCGACGATGCTATTGCTCCAGCTAATGTGTCCAAACGCACAACTAAGTTCAGATGGTCTACGTCATCAGATGACCAGTGCAAGTATCATTGTCTCAAGGTAGCAGAAGGAAAAACTGTAGTGACCAAATTGGATCACTGAGCAGAAACATCTTCTGGCCAATAGAATCCAGATTTTTGTTGCTGATGGGAGGGTCAAAATTTCATGCAGGCAGCATGAATTGATGAGCCCCTCCTTTCAGGTGTCAACCTCCACCAGTTCAGGCCATGGAGTAATGGTGTGGGGAATGTTTTCTTAGCACACCCTGTGGCCCCTGATGGATGGGCCCCTGAATGGACCCATGGACTTACCTACAGGTTATGACCAACCAAGTTCAGCCGTACATGGCAGATGTTTAATCCCCCCTCCGCCAAACTTTACACTTGGCACAATGCAGTCAGACAAGTACCGTTCTCCTGGCAACCGCCAAACCCAGACTCGTCCATCAGATTGCCAGATGGAGAAGCACGATTCATCACTCCAGAGAACACACTTCCACTGCTCTAGAGTCCAGTGGCCAAGTGCTTTACACCACTGCATCCGACGCTTTGCATTGCACTTGGTGATGTATGGCTTGGATGCAGCTGCTCGACCATGGAAACCCATTCCATGAAGCTCTCTGCACACTGTTCTTGAGCTAAACTGAAGGCCACATGAAGTTTGGATGTCTGTAGTGATTGACTCTGCAGAAAGTTGGCAACCTCTTCTCACTATGCGCTTCAGCATCCGCTGACCCCGCTCTGTCAGTTTACGTGGCCTACCACTTCGTGGCTGAGTTGCTGTCGTTCCCAAGCACTTCCATTTTCTTATAATACAGCTGACAGTTGACTGTGGAATATTTAGGAGTGAGGAAATTTCACGACTGGATTTGTAGCACAGGTCCACGCTAGACTTCACTGAGCTCCTGAGAGCGACCCATTCTTTCACAAAGGTGCTTAATGTTATACACCTGTGGCCATGGAAGTGATTGGAACACCTGATCATTTGGATGGGTTAGCGAATACTTTTGGCAGTATAGTATATAGTGTGTGTTTATATATATATATATATATATATATATATATATATATATATATATATATATATATATATATAAACAAGTTACCAGTATTTACCTGACAACCACAGCAAACTCCAGAAGCAGTGGTGAAATTGAAAAAGAATAAACAAATGTACAACTGTCACATTACTGCTGGAAAACATTATTAGCCATCACTCAAAATCCCTGACAAGTCTTACCATCATCCGCCCACACGTTAGAAACAGAACCAGGTATATAACTTTATAGTGACATTATTCCCAGATTTCAGACTAGATATCAGTAGTCCTCTTCTTCAGTACCTATGCTGACTTGATTAGCCAGGAAGCTGGAATTAATCTAAACTCATCATATATTTTGGGAAAAATGTGGTGTACAGGTCTTTGGAAGAACCTGGTAATATAATGCAATATGTTTAGCGATATAAAGTGTTCCATCTCAAATCTAAAATTTGGTGGCAAATAAATTGAGTTTTGTTTGTTTTGGCCAGATAATATGAAGTCTGTCTATATTTAACACTTAAGGTGTGGCAGATCATCTCCTTTTAATGGCTAAAGAGTGAACAATTCCTAATGGACTGTTGGACTTGTTTAACTGCCAGTGGGGATAACTGGGAGAAAGCACACCTAAAACTCCTCCCTCACAAATAATCATGTGATCATCAGTGACCTGCGGTTGGACCCCGGGCCTTTGTTCGTGTGTGGGTGATCATGCTCCCCTGCGCTCTCCAAGGACTCAGAACTCCAACTGAAGCCTTAATCCTTCTAGACATTTTGGATGCCTTTGATGTTCGAGCCTGAATCTGACATTTTAAGTCCTAATCCCATATCGGAGCCGCACTGCCAGATGAAGGCGGCGTCACGGCTTTCCCGTCGCCCCTGCCGAGGGGTGAGGGGTCACCGCAGCGGGAGAGGTCGACTCCACAGCCAGCTTCTATCACAGCAGCGGTGTCAAGACGTCCAAGAAAAATGGACTGCTGCCTAAGCAGCTCCGCCCTGGCGGGCGCTGTGCCGCCCTTTGTGGCGAAGGGCGGTGTTATTTTTTTTTTAAGTGACGCAAAGCACGTGTTTGCATCCAGGCCCCGAAGGCACCGAGGGCCCCATCACACAGCCAGATATAATTCAGCTCCTCCAGAGCTGGACTGGCAGTAATACACAGGCAGCTATTAGAATTGATTTAATGGCAGCCCAGTTAATAGATTTTGAAGAGGGTGTTGGAGAGAGAGAGAGAGAGAGAGAGAGAGAGAGAGAGAGAGAGAGAGAGATAGAGATATGAGATGGTGGAGAGACAGCAGCGGGGAGGGAAGAAGGGGACTACAGTTCACAGTCAGGATGGGGGGGTGTGTGTGTGTGTGTGTGTGTGTGTGTGTGGGTATGTGGGAGAGAGCAGGATTGAGAGAGAGTGTAGATGGAGACAAGGACAGAGTGGTGGAGGCAGAGTACACAGTGTTTTCAAATATGCTACCAGTGCCGGTACTGTGTGTGTGTAGGTGTGTGTGTGTGTGTGTGTGTGTGCGCGTGTCTGAAAATGGAAGGTTCAAAAACAAACAGATTAGAATCGAAGAAAAGAAATCCTACAGTACATTTTGACAAATACTAACAGCATGATTGGGTGTGAACCTCTGAACTGTGGGCTTTAAACAAAAGGCTTGTCTTCACGTTCTCACCGGGAGCAAAAGGCAAAAAGAAAACAGGCCTTTTTGGAGAACGGATAAGGCGGCACGCAGGGGCGTCCTGGTTGAGAAGAGACGAACCAGAGTTGTGGGGGATCAGCCCCTCTCGCACAGGCCCTGCTGGGAGCAGCTGCACTTCTCCTTATTCAGCTGGGTTAAAAGAGCAACCGTCAGACTGACTGTTTCGGGTCTGCGGCGTTCGGTGTGTGTATGTTTAGCTTAACACATTTAGACCGAATTGAATTTGCAATTCGAACCAGTTCAATTCAGGGTTATTGTAATTATTCATGCAGACAAGGTCATCGCGCTTGGCTGTAGCTGCACATAAACAACAACACACAAACAAAAAGCAGCCCTGCGTAAGCACTGAGTGTGCGGTCCTGACACTATGGGCTGAGATGGGACGAAGGGCACAGAGGCGTAACACACAGATAAACACCAGTGATGACTCATGTTGCTGAGAGCAGTTCAGATACAACAGGTGGTCATGGAATTCATTCATTCATTCATTCATTCATGTTCAGTGGAGTGGGAGCTGATTGTGGGGAGTCCTGCGGGTGTGAAATACAAGGGCCCGGCTGTCAGGGTGGTGCGCTGTCAGACTGTGTGCGCTGGGGGTTACTTTGCTCTAGGCTTATAAAGGCTGCCGCATGAATTTTCACCATTTCAGATAAGCAGGAGGAATTTGGGATTGTGTTTGTAAACTTTTCTAAGTGAATTTGACGAATCTGACAGGAAATTCTCACAGGGAGGAAGAAGAAAATGTATCTCAGTTTCAGGTCTTGCAGCACTCAGCTTCAGTGCATTCATCCTCTCTCTCTCTCTCTCCTCTCCCTTTGTGTGTGTTTTTCATTCTCTCTTTCACTCTTTCTCTCGTCTCTTCACTCGCTTTCATTTCCTCGAGCAGCCCAAGGACTTTCTGTCCCAAAAACAGCCGCGTAGAACTGTGTGGGAATTAACATGGACACGTCTGAAAACTCTGTCAGTCTGCCACTGGATCTCTCACACAAATCTCTCTCTCCCTCTCTCAGGCACTCCTCTGTCTCTCATTCTCTCTCTCTTGACTGTGTGTGTGTGGTGTCTGTGTGTGTGTGTGTGTGTGTGTGTGTGAACGAGTGTGTTAGAGACTGAGAAATGAGACAGAAACAGAGACAGGCAGAGAGAGACAGATGGTTCGAGAGCGAAAGAGAGAGAGTGTGACTGTGTTAAATAACTGGTCCAGTACAGCTCTGTAGTTTTTCTTTGAAACCACAAGCTGTTTGTTTGTTTTGATGGTTGTGCGCATGTGTGTGTGCGAGTGTGTGCGCGAGTGTGTGTGCGAGTGTGTGCGTGTGCACGCGTTTTCCTCCTCGTGACTTTTTTCGGTCCTTGTCTCCCTCTGCTCATCACGCTCGCTCCATGTCTGTCTCCGTGCCTCTTTCATCCTCCCTCTCCTCCCTTCCCTGCGCCTCCTTTCCTCCCGGTGATGGAGCGCGGTGAGGACGACGGCAGGAGAAAGAGGACAGCGGGAGCGTATCAGAGACGCATGGAGGGATTTTGCCGAGTGATGGGAATTTTTTTTTTGCTGCATACTAATGTCAGTGAATGAATGGTATCTTCATTGTAAGGCTGGTGAGGTGGTGTGTGCGCGTGTGTGCGTGCGCGCGCGTGTGTGTGTGAATGAAATTCTTTGAGCTGGTGACCAACTCCAGTTGTCAGACTAAGCAATGCTAGTTCAGTCATATTTTTCTATTTCTTAACAATAGAAAATTTGGAGCCCATATGCAGAAAGAAAATATAATTACAAAAAACTATAGCGAAAAGAAAGAAAGAAACTTGTAGAAGTGAGATGTGTGATTAATGCAGTGTCTGTGTGGCAGCCCACACAGTGTTCAGCAGGGGAATATATTAACAGCTTTCAGGATGACAGATGATAAAATCAATCAAGTGGCGTGTACTACTTGAACCTATTCCGGGGGGGAGGGGGGGCATAAAAGATCAACTGAAACTCTTTCTGTGTGTGTGTGTGTGTGTGTGTATACGCGCACTGGTAAAAGTGTGAGTGAGCAAATCACACTTACAAAGGTGTATCCTACAGAAATTCTATTAAATTGCTTGTTTCATTACTGCTGGTTGCATGACTGAGTGAATGAGTGAAACCCCTGCAGTAGTGTTCAAAGAGATGAAAGGTCCTACCTTCCCTCCACCCTTACCACCATCTCTCCCCTCCACCCTTACCGCCATCTCTCCCCTCCACCCTTACCACCTTCTCTCCCCTCCACCCTTACCGCCATCTCTCCCCTCCACCCTTACCACCATCTCTCCCCTCCACCCAATCTCTCTTCCTCCCTCTCTCCTCTTCCTCTCTCTCTCTTTCCTCTCTATTTCTCCCCCTCCACTAACATCGCTTGCTTGGTTATTATATAAGTGTGATTAGCGAAATTCCAAGCCTTTCACCCATAAAGCACAATAACAATGTGCAATGAGCAATTAAATCGTCTCTGTTTGATTGTGATTTGCTTTCTAGAGCTAATTTCCAGCAACTGGTTAGTCTCTCATCATTACCCTGGCCCTGGATGAGAGCATCTTCTGTTTAATTAAAAATAACACAGCCCTCCTTTAAAGATCTTTCCTGTGCGTACGCGTATGTTTGTCTACGGACGTGTTTGTAGGTAATATGGGTAATATGTGTGAACATGTGCGTGTACATGTGTGTGCAAGTGATGTCCTCTCCTTTTCCCCTGTCCATGCCCTGTAGACACGTCGGTCGCCGTGGCGACATAGGCCTCCATTCCGTTAAATCAGCCAATCATCTAGCTGAGAGGGAAATCTGCAAATCAGCCCACTCGCAGTGCTGGTGTAATCGCATTAGAGTGCTGCTGACTGCTGTAGCTCCAACCACAGCACTCCGCTTTTGCACACACACACACACACGCTTTACTTTCATCTGCCCTTACATGAGAGTTGGAATCCTCACTGTGTGTGTGTGTGTGTGTGTATGCAAGATCCCCTCAAGAACCAGCAGCCTTATCTTTTTTATGGGTTGGTTAAACCAGGTGATTTGCTACCTGCTGCATGTTTGATGTCATTTGTTGGGGTGCATGTTGTTAACCTGGTGTGAAGGGATAAATGTGATTACTGAGGCTTTGCGTTTGGTTACAGAGGAATGTTAGTGCATATGCCCATCAGCCGAGATCCAACATAAAGCGTGATCCAACTTCAGTTCAGAGGAGTGTTCTTTCATAGCCTGGACAAGTCATTCTGCCATTCTTGTCCCAGTAAATTTGTCTTTACTAAAGATCGCAGATCTAAATTGTTCTCTGATTTGAAACTCTGGTGTTGGTATTTATTTCTGTATTGTTTATGGCTGATGGGTTCATGTTGATCTTGTTTGTGTGTGTGTGTGTGTGTGTGTGCATGCTCATTTGCAGATCTCCTAGCTGTGCCGAAACACCCGTACGCAGCAATGGAGAACTGGGGTCTGAGTGTTTTTGTTGAGCAGAAGATTCTGCTGGATCCTGAAGTCTCATCTTTCTCTTACCAGATGGAGCTCACCATGGTGGTGGTGCATGAGATCTGCCATCAGGTAAGATAAGATAATCCCTTATTAGTGCCACGCCGGGGAAATTCACAGTGTTACAGCAGCAAGGGACAGTAGTTTATTTGGCTATAAAGTCTAAGAGGAGGAAAACGAAGGCATAGACACTGTACAACACACGCACACACACACAAACACACTCCCAAACACATATAACTACATTGCATATTCAGGTTACAAAACAAATGGAAAAAGTTTACCCCATTCCATTACACTTTTCCACACATTTTTTAAAATATGACGGTTACTGGCAGGATTGCATTCTAGCTACTTAGCATCTTCTTAACGCCACTACTCGATGCTTCTCCGTTTTCCCATTGCTCTTTTCCCATTGTTTCCTGGATTTAATGGATCTGACGGGGTCCTGATGCCCCCTGTCACGCGGCAGCAACATCAGGGTGGAGTCTTTACTTCAACTCTGAAATATTCTGCTTGCGATATGTTTCTGGGAATTCCATACTGGGACAATTTGGTCCCTTACCTTCCCATTCAGCGTGTGACCAGAAACAGGTGTGCACTCGAGAGACCTTTCAGGTGCCACTCATGTCTTTTCAATAACACACGACACAATTGGAGTGGGAATAGCTTTGTTTATCGTGATCGTGAGAATTTTTTCACTGTTGACAAATTTGTTTTTCGTAGATACGCCGTTTGTTTTGTGTGACGTTATAGACGTTATCTTGATATGCATTTTCTTTTGTGTTTATTTTGTGTAGATTATTGGAGGTCAAACATGCAGTAGAAGAATCACTAGAAGATATGATTAATTGCTCCACGATTCCATGATCTACAATTTATTGTTCAAATGATTTCTCAAAGATAGTCGTTTTCTTCCTTTTGTTGAGGAAACTCAGCAAATTGTTACAGCAGAGCTGAAAACTCTGAAGTTTGCTGATATTAGCATATTTCAGAATTCTCCGTTAAGCCTGTCAATAAATGATAGTCTGCTGAAAACCTTCAGCTTTCCAAGTATCCAATGAAGAAGCGTTTCATATTCTCAGTATGAACTTCTGTTCCTCAGAGGCCTTTTCTCAAATAAAGATTCTGAGTTTAAAGTTTCCCCCCCCACCCCCCTCACCCATCAACCCCACCTAGGCTGGGCTTCTTACAGTATATATTTTTACAACTCGCTGTGCTCCAATGCCCTCTAATCTCTCCCACTGTCCCTTTCCATCCATCGCACCCTGTAAAATACCCCACCTCCACACCACCCCCACCTTCACCTCCACACCACCCCCATCCCCACCCCCTCACCACCTTGCCCTGGTCCAGCTGGCTGGCTAAACGCTCTGAGCTCTGGAGTACATGCTGCCATTTCAGCCCTGTCCCCGGGCCAGAACTACCCCAGCATGGGAGATTTACAGGCACGTGTCCCGTTTATCTCTCCGGCCCGCGTCCATCTGAGTGCTGTTTTTACCCCCTTGATTGCTCCAGAGGACAGTGACAGACAGAGTGAGAGACAGGGGGCTTCACAGAGCAGTGCAAACACAGTGGAGGAGCACAGAGTATACTGGGCACCTACAGAAACAAGAAGAAAGCAGAAGACAGAAACTTATAATAAGGAGCAGTAAAAAGACGCTGTTGTCAGAACACAACGCTCACTTTTTTTTCTGTTTTGTTTTGTATGGCACAGGCTATTATCCTCTCTCTCTCTCTCTCTCTCTCTAGATATCTCGTATCTCTCTTCTGTTAAGTAAACTACTTTTAGAACTTTTGCGTCACTGCAGTTGATTAGAACAAGACAAGCAGCTGCCGTGGTAACTCCTGTTTTAGCAGTTTGTGAGGATAGTGCAAAAAAATAATAAAAATAAATCCCAGTCTGTCTTCCCGTGCGTTGGGAAAGAGCGTGGCGAGGAATCGGCGTGGCGTTTCCTGCACGTCTCTGCTTCGCGCCCGTGTTTGCGCCCCGTCTCCCTCCACGGAGCAGCTGGGAGCTTGATGGCTTTTGTACTGAAGGATTTGGCAGCGTATCAAGGATGAACAGCAGCATTGTTCCCCCAACGATCTGGCTCCTCAATGGCCTGGTTCACGCGTAGCTTGAGCGAGGGTTAGCACCATTCGCTATGCTAATGCTGCTGCGATGAAGCGCTCAATGGGAAGTTAGACCCACCACTGCGGATCGCTCCCTCTCCCGCTTGGTTTTTTTTATTTTATTTATTTATTTGTTTTTTGTTTGTTTGTTTGTTTGTTTGTTTGTTTTTTTTGCTGTCTGTTCGTGTTTGTTTTTGTCTTCGGTAAAGAGAGAGAGAAACTGAGGGAACAGAGGGAAATATGTAGGGAGAGAGACAGAGAGAAAGGGAGAGAAGAGAGAGAGTGGGACAGAGAGAGAGAGAGAGGGACAGAGAGAGAGAGAAAGAGAAAGAGAGAGAGAGAGAGAGAGAGAGAGAAAGAGAGAATACACTCAGTTCCCAGGCCTTCAACAGGGTGGGAGCTCTACACATTAGCACAGCTCCAAAAGGGAGCACAAAAAAAACTTTATGTTTGTTTGAAAAAAGAAATGACATGCATATTGGTTATTTATAGCTCCGCATTTCACATGCAGTTCCTTTGCTCGAGAGCTGGCAAGACAGGAAGGAACAAGGGTCGGATCCCAGTTCACAAATAGAGAAGCTCTAGGATCGGCCATTTTCCAGGGGTGTCCATTTGTCATTTTTAAAAGATGCAGCTTCTAATTCCTGGTGCCATAAGTGTACAGCACTTGTTTAATCCTGCAGTGTAAACACCCACCGATCACTGAGCGGTGTTACGTTGAAGACCCACATAGGTCTGCAAAGCTCTGCTGCGTGGAAGGGAGCAAGAGATGGGAGTAGGGTACACAGGTAAGGGAAGGGAGTAGTGGAAGTGGGTAAGAGAAGGGAGTATGGGACATGGGTAAGGCAAGGGAGTAGGGGATGTGGGTAAGGGGAAGTGGGTAGTGCTTCATTTTGCTTTGATTTGAACTCAGCCATGGCTTTGATGAAAGTTCTGAATGCACTGCAGCAATATGAGAAACTTCTGCTGTGACCTTGCCTCCACTCCTGTCATAATACCTGCTGCAAAAAATAAATAAATAGGATGATGTAATGGAACTTGGTGGCCATTTTGAGATGGACACATCGTTTTGCTACTCGCCACAGCTCACAGTGCACCTGCTCCTGGACAGTGATTAATGATCAGTGGAGCAGCCAAACACAGCAGTGTAGTGTAGCAGTGTAGCTTAGCAGTGCAGAGTAGCAGTGTCATGTAGCAGAGTAGTGTAGATGTGTAGCAGTGTAGCATAGTAGTGTAGCGTAGCAGTGTATTGTAGCAGTGTAGCAGAGTAGTGTAGATGTGTAGCAGTGTAGCATAGTAGTGTAGCGTAGCAGTGTATTGTAGCAGTGTAGCATAGTAGTGTAGAGTAGCAACGTATTGTAGCAGTGTAGCATAACAGTGTAGAGTAGCAGTGTAGAGTAGTAGTGTAGCGTAGCAGAGTAGAGTAGCAGTGTAGCATAGCAGAGTAGTGTAGCAGTGTAGCCTAGCAGTGTAGAGTAGCAGTGTCGCATAGCAGAGTAGCGTAGATGTGTAGCAGTGCTGCTGACTGCCATTGGCTTCACCTTCCAAGTTAATTTTGCATAAAGGACAAACACCCTTGTTCCTGGACCTCTGCAGGCCCCAGTGATGCTACCTAGGTGTATTGACATGTACACAAATCACATTACAACATCGAGTGTACAGGCTAGATATTCATTTATACAAATTTGAAAGAGAAGGAGAGAGGAAATAGGTGAGGAGAGATAGCGTATGACTGAGTGGACATATCTTTGTTGGTCTATTGGTGAGAATGTGGGTATGTGTGTTTGTATATGTCTGTGTCAGAGCACTGAAGTTGGCAACCATGCCTATATAAAGCACTAGCTCAGGGTACAGCTCTCTGTTAAATCTCCCCTCTCCAGAGGATTCCTCGCTCTTTTTCTAACCACTCGCGCCCCCAACTCACAGGCAGTGCCGGCCCAAGCTTTCAACCTCCCGCGTATGTCCGTGATCTTTCATGCTGCATCTAAATGTCATCCCTCTAATTGTTACCCTCCCGGTGAGAGGGAAAGTGACACTCTCTGCAGGGTCACTGGCTGTGAGGGAGCGGGGGCGGGGTGTCTTACTTCTCCTGACATATTGATTGGCTGATCTATTGAGAAAGCGCCGGGCTCTGTCCGGCACTCCCCGCGCCGTCGGTTAAAAAGGCCCCCGGTAATGCGAAGAGGTGGCGAAGTGTTCAAGAAATCACGTTTGCGCCTTGCCACCGTGGCCGGCTGTGCGGGGGAGATTGCGGGGTGGAGATGGCGTCAGTCCTCGCCCTTTACCGCCGATGGCGAGCACTCAGCATTCAGCTGCTCCAAAGGAAGAGACTCCTGCCCGCTTGCAGCCGTTGATCGCGACGTAATAACGGAGCAGATTGCTACTCGATTTGGCCCATCAATGAGCGATGTGGTTAATATGTCGGACTCACTCAATCTCCATTAGGGACACATCTCATTTGCGGCTCTTGGAAGAAAAGGGACTAGGAGAGGGACGTGTGGCTCCTCCTCACTTGACCTCCCATATTCAGGCCTGTAAGCACTACAATAAGCCTGTTAGGGTGTGTGCGGAGGATCGTATCAACTTCGGAGAGCTGCGAAGAGAAGGCCTGCCATGGAAGGGCGTCTTGACTCCCATCTGCGCTCAACGGGAGGCGGCTTGCGTTCAACTTCTCTTTCAGGTTCACTCTACATATTTCTGTTAATGGTAACAACACAAGCGACAAAAAGAACGTAATTTCCTGGGCTGGATAAGAACGAATAACGGAATATGCTTTTCAGCCCAGCTCATTTCAACTGGGCTTTGTTCGGCTCGTCTTAATACGGTTGGCGCCGATGATGATAGCGCGCCTCACGTCTGACGAGATATGGAAATGGAGCAGGCTTTCTTTACGCCGCAATGCTGAAAGTCATTGCTGTGGAATTATAGAGTCAGAGGCATGTCTTGAATTCATGAGTCATTGTTCTGACATTACAGGGCTACGTGTTGGGCTTTCGACGTTTATGTCTGTCAATTCTGACGCCGATTTTGCAGAGAAAGCATGGCCTGTTTTGGTGGACTCTTGTGTCACGGATGTATGCCGTATGTTTTAAAAGAATTTCGGTAACTACAGCCTTTCCTTTGAGCAAAGAAAATAGCTTTCGTATGTTCTCTTCCGTGAACGTGTTTCTCCTCCAGCCATCCTGGGGAGGCATATCTGTCATTAAGCAGCACGACAGACGGTGTTTGAAACCTGTTATTGGGTGACTGCTCTTCATCATTAACAATGCAGTCAGGTAAGAGGAATCATTGAGCTAAAGGAGACACCGTCAGAGAGAGACCCAGTCACATATCACATGATGTGTGTTCACAATGCTGCCAAATCTTCCCAAGCCATCAAGGAACAATTGTGTAACAATGTGAACAGGTACAAAACAAAAACGATCCAGCTGTTCACCCAGCAGTACACAATTCTTTTTTCATATTTCTTGCTATTCATCAAAAATACTATTATCTACCAAAATGCCGTTTATATTTAGTGTGTAGCCTCTATGAAAAAAGAATTTTTAACTTTAAAGATGGCTGTTTACCTTATCAGATCAAGTAATCTGTAATCTGTAAAGTAATCAAGTAAGCAAAAATAAATAGAAACTTACCTATAAACAGTCATCTGAACATTTTAGATGTCTGGAACAGTTGTAAATTAGCCAGAGGATGTATGTGCATCCTGGCCCCATGCCTGGTGTGGAGGATAGTGAGCGAGGAATGAAAGGATCCAGGGGATCACAGCATCATACTTGCATGTTAGTGGAATCTCAAAATCATCAGATTTCTAAGTCCTTTGCAAGGATTTGCATATAGGAAGCTCTTATTGAGAGTCATGCACAAGTTGCAGTAGATAAACATTGCCAGGAATCCTTGGAACTACAATGATAATCTTTTTCTGTGGTCAGATATGACCAAAATCCTTGGCCGTGCACTCCACCAGGCAGTCTGACAAAAGAAAACTGCATATAAGGAAAAGCCTCTGTCCATGGTGCTGGATCACTGACTCTTTGGGGCTTTTGCTGCTAGGGGTGCAGGGGCTCTTGTTAGAATAAATGACATAATGAATTCTACCAAGTACAAGGTAATTGTAGCCCCAAACCTGGTAGCCTCTGCTAGGAGGTTGGGACTTTGCCATTGATGGACTGTTAAACAGGGCAATGACCCAAAATATGCATTAAAACCAACACACACACACACACAAATGTTTTGCAATGGCCATTTCACTCTTGACTTGGATAAAAAGCTGAGGTTTGAAATGGTGAGTATGTCATGCTTCACAGAGAGATGGTTGGTGCTGATCTCCTCACTGCAGACGCTTTTCCAAATTAGTTCTAGGTAAAAATGATTTTGAAATATATGTCTGTATTTTTTTTTTTTTTACAAACAAATATCTTATTTATTGCAATAGTAAAAGTATATAGACTTCCAGCACTTTAGATTTCATAATAGTCAATAAATGTCAATAAATCTTGAGCTGACTTTATATATATATATATATATATATATATATATATATATATATATATAAAATATATTATTCGACTCTATGTGTATAAGCTATAAAACATTCCTACCTCACCTTTCCTGTAAGTGGTCATATCTTTTTGCCTTCCACCAGAGAGTAACGAGGGTTTTAGGCTGTAATGCAGAATTCTCACTGGTGTGAGTATTGCAGTCCATATTCCATGGACTCTCTGGATCCACCCATATGCTCACGGGTCACAGATCCAGGTGCCCATATCACTATTCTGACAACCTTGGTGTTAACTTGAACATTAGAAAGAAATAAGAAAAAAAAGAAATAAGGACTATTTCTTCTTTTGGTCACTGATATTTTTAACCCTTACTTTTCATTTTCGCTTCCTTTTGGATGTTTCCATCACATGGGACTGCCACTTATATCACCACTGCTGATTTTGGCATCTTATCCATTATCTGTCTGGATCTGAAGGTCTCACAGGATTTGAACCTTGTTGTTCTACACCACTCTCTGTGGCTCCTCCATTTAGACTTGGGGGTGCCAAGCTTGTATCTCTTGCATATTTTCCTATATATTATCCCTGCCACCAGGTTGTGGTTGTGTTGTGTCTCTCAGTGTATGCTGTCCCTGCCAGCATCAAACACACCCTGCTGCTACGTGCTGGAACCTCTCAGAGATCTTCTGCACACTCTGCATCATGGGTCTTGTCCGGTGTGATACACCGTCGATTGACATAGTGCATGATGACTGATCTTGGGCTGCAATGATTAGTGCCTCTGTGTTATCGTCTAGTCCTGCCTTTTCCAGCCATTGATAGGACTGTCTGAAGTCTACTAATGTGTAGTGGCACATTCCATGGAGGGGCTTATCCTGCGATGACACCTCCTCTAGTTCTGCGGTGTGCCTAATCGGACTGAGTCACTCCCTCAGCAGCTCATCCTTGAGGGTCATTGATTGGATGTATTCAGTGGATCTTCCCTCCTCCTTCCGGCTGGCAGCCTTTAGATGTTGAATGCAGTGTGGAGAGACACTGTGAGGACTTTTCTGGTCTTGACATCATCAACACCTTTTCTCTTCTCTTGGCCAGCTTATTGTGCCTACTGGGTATTTGCTGGGTAGGTGTGTGTGTGTATGTGTAAGACATACATCAGTCAGGCGTGTTCACACTTATAACTGGTACTGTATATACATATAGATAGACAGTAGTCAGTCTGTTCGTAGCTATTCTCTAACATTCTTCCACAGAATTTCTGCTTGCTAGAAGTATCGGAAGGCAGCTCTCAACCCATCAGTGACACTGACATGTGTAAAAGAAATAAAAAACAGGAACAGCCCACATGTACTGTGTAATTGTTATGCATATGGGGCAAACCTGGAGGCTCCTGGCACTAATAATAGGAACCACTTCTCGTGTCAACAACTTCAGTCTTCCTGAGACCTTCACACAAAAATACCCCAGTTGTGAAGTAAAAGAGATTTCCTTTCAGCTGCTGGGCTCCCTCAAAGACAGTCTGGCCACAGAACATTATTTATTTAACACTTCACTTTTGACAATGTCTCTTTTTTTTGTCGGGATACAATATTTTCACAGTGTGTCCAACAAAAATATGGAACAAACATTCTTTGGTCCGCTTACGTAGGAGCTATTTTTGTAAACAGAGGTATGTGTCCTCTACAGGGGAAGTTAAAGAGTGTCATGTTTCTGCCGTGAAGCCGGAGCGCATGTGGCTTTGGTGAGCCGTGACAGGATAGTGTAGAAAGCGAACAGAAAGCACGGGTGTTAGCGGGACCACAGGGTGTCTTGCCAGTATGCGCCCTACGTCTGAATGCTGCTTTCACCCCAGCCCAGTGCACTGAACTCTTGGAGTAAAAAGACCAGGATTCACAAAACCGCTCTCAAAGATTCTTGATGTGAATGCACCCATAAAACGTTTTTATTTCCTCAAATTGGTTGACCTCAGCCCACTGTGGCAGAGTCCACCTGAGCCGGCATCGGGCAACATGGATTCTGCCTTGACAGTTTTGCCGGGCAATCAGGAGTGCAAGTATTCGATCTTCTTTAATTATGTAATAATGGATCAATTACCCAGTCCATACCTGTTATGTCTGGCATTGAAGATTTGAGTGCCTTCAGGCACCCCCTCTGCTGGTTCCTGCTTTCCTGCCTTATTTAGCAAAGTGAATATGGTGCCGAGAGTTTAGTCTCAAAGCATCGTAAGAAGGGGAAAATGCGCAGTCATGAGGAAGGTTAGGACCTGTCACTGTAGGAGCCCCACTCTCAGATTAGCATTGCAGACTGACACACACACACACACACACACACTCAAATCCCCACACCCAGGAGGTACGGCTGAAGTAAGTCTACTGTACATGAAGATTTTGCTGTGCCAGTAAATATACCGTGTTGTCTCTAGATAAAAGCACCTTGACTCCCACAAAAGCACATGGGGGGTGGGGGGGTGCATGCTTGTGGCAAGGGAGGTGTTGTGTTTTGAAGCTAGAAAGGAGAGCTCCACCTCACTTGCCAACCAATGCACCAGCGTATCTCAATGCACCAGTGTATCTGAATGCACCAGTGTATCTCCCTGTCAAAACACAACTGCACCTGCCTGAGACCTCGTGCAGCATGCCAACCGTTTCCACTTCCATGCACGTGGACCTCCTCCTTCCTGCTCGCTGTCAGCTGTACATTATAGACAGGGGGTCATTTGGACACGCCGAGCTTCCAGATGGAGCAGCGCTCGACAGCGATGACTTTCCCTACCCGAGTGCAGCCATGCTTGGCTTGGAGAAGTGCCCGGTTGTAAAATAGCATAAAATGGAGAAATTAGCTCACCAGCGCGGCGCTGAGGTTATTGACTGTTAGGGGCCACTATTAATCATAGTTCGGAAAGCCACGGCCGAGAGCGACTCCTCTTTTGTTTCGCCGGCTTTCTCCTGGAACCGATTGCAGGGTGATTTGTTAGAAGTGCCTTGTCTGTGCTTTTGGATTTGAAGGACGTAGCTGTTTTGGCTACATGAAAGGGATCGTTTCACGGTGCAGAGGCAATTTCAGATCAAATGCGTCAGCCCTTCAGGTGACTAGTCCATGTCCAAGCACCATAAATAAAACCAAACAATAGCTTATTGTCGCACACACACATGGACCCAGAGCTGTTTACCCGCCTCCGTTGTATCAACATTTCCCAAACTTCTTTACTCGTTTGTCAGTAGAGCTTTACAGCATATAAGAACATATCACATTTTTATATATGTATATGGAATTTCACAGTCATGAAAAGGGTTGTTTTTCTTTTTTTTTTAAGCTACGGTTTAAAGACCAGTCAGCTTAAAGATCAATTATTGACATATTGGAATCTGCACAATATTTCCTCTGCTCACAATCTGCTGTTGTGCAATAAGAAGAAAGTTAATGCCTACGGGAACTTCAAAAGCCTGAAATAGACTTGATTTGCTCATTTATACAGCTAAGTGGGGTTTCATCAAGAGCTGTGCTGATCTGAGGGCTTGACGTTCACATATCCTCTTATTTACTGCAGTGGTTTGGAGATCTGGTCACTCCTGTCTGGTGGGAAGATGTTTGGCTCAAAGAAGGATTTGCACATTTCTTCGAGTATGTTGGGACTGACTTCCTCTTTCCAAAGTGGAACATGGTAAGCTCTTTTGACTTTTTTTCCTTTATTTGTTTATTTATATGGAAATGATGGTTATTTTAGGACATGACATGGTTTTATTTATTTAACAGTGCAATAATTACAGCACTCCTAGGCAAAAAGTGGTCTAAACCCCAAATTGCATAATATTACGCTTTTGATGCTTTCAAAAGAGAACTGGAAAGATTTGAACACCCAGAAGTGTTAGCATCAATTTTATATCAAACACTGAATTCTTTTTTATATATATCTTTGTGGAGAAGAGGACTATGCAAGTGCGTTTCCCATCTTCAGTTCCTCTCCCACCCCAGTTCACCATGGCTGCTAGCAGTGAAGATGCAGGTCTCATGAGTGCATTTTTCAGTCCTTGTTAATCTTCTCACCAGTGATTTGTTGTTAGGACCATTACATTTAACTTTGAGTTTGGCACAATTGTTTTGCCCAGGAGTGTATGTCATATTTTCAGGCCATTTATTTGTCCATTTATTTGATGTGTTCTGTACTTTTCTTCTGCTCTGGCCTTTTCACTTTCCGCAGCCTTACATGCAGACACAAACCCACGTTCTACACAAGTGGACGTCTCTGTTTCCACACACTACTTCCTGTTCAAAGACATTGTTTAGCTTCCGTAGTAATCAGGCGCTTCCAGTCACGGTCGGCACGAAGAAATTAAAAAGCCGTGCAGCACCATAGTCTGGTTCTTAGAAGTGAGCACGCAGCGTGATAAGGTGTAAAACTGCTGCTTGTACAGAAGTAGTGAATAAAAGCAGGTTTACCGCTGCGACAACTCTGGATGCTCCACACTTTATTACAAACGATTATTCATTAGAAACAGCTTGTTTAACGAAACTTTATTGTTGTGCTGGTACAGCATAACACGGGTCTTATTTGCAGCTGTTCCAGGTGCAGGGTGCACATGCACCTGATGAGACTGCACACGAACAGCAGCGCACGTGACTGCATGAACAACGTGGGAACACAGTGAAGGACTGGACAGTCCTCACACAGAACAGTCAGGCACATATGAACAAAGGAGTGTAATACTGATCTATTTATGAATTATTAAGTATACAGTCATGTGTGTTCGGGTAGGGACTAGAACCTCTCTATGTCCGACGTGATTGGTTAACTGACCTCCAGCTCTTAGTTCATAGTCGGTTTCTGCAATTTATTTTTTTTTGGGGGGGGGGATCCAGTTTGAAGGTGGTGCTAATACTCACTCATTAAAGCTACAGCAACACTGCTGTGCATGAAGCCAGAACAACACACACTCCCACACACACAAACGTGTCCATGCAGTGTCAAGAGCTGGCTGTCACCAAAATAATATGTGGTCAGCGGTGACTATGCAGCCAGAAACTGACTGATGATGAAGAGGGTGAAGATGTGTCTGGCAAATTGTGCGTGACAACAGGCACCTGTAAAACAAAAAAAACACTAAAAAAAAATAAAATAACACCTAAAACGCGCGCTGTTAAAAATAATATTAAAATACTTCCTTCCAATATGAAACCACAGCATGTTGATGTAAAAGTGCCCTCATGAATTCAAATGAGAATGAGTTTAGTGTCGTTTAGTTTCAATTAAACAGAATAAAATAAAATAAAGCCTGTACTTTAAACGCTGGGATGTATTTGTATTAAAAGGAAGACATGACGTGTTTTGAAGTGTTTTGATAGCAGAAAATAACAGACCTGACCAAGGAGACATTCTGATCTTTGTGTCTGTCTTATCTGTTATTTTTTTTTATATCAGCATGATTTGTTGTCCATTATTTATGACCTAGAATGTAAGTGTTTCTAGTAGCCATGGTGCTGAGTGTTGAGGACATGTTTAGAAGTATCTGTTCAGTGAACGGTGCAGCATGACATCCATTTGTCCTTGCAGTTGACTCTTGATGATTTCAAATACTTTTTCCTATTGTTTATAAACAAAAAAGCGTCAGTTGTGAAATACATTGCAAACCCGAAGTACAACCCTGTTGGCAAGAAAGATTCACTTTTAACATGGAAAATATCGACTATTCATATGTTCAGTTAGCGAGTGATAACGAGGCTGAGTCTCAGCGTGATGGTGATGCTTTATCACATTTTTAATCTGTTCTGCATATTAAAAACAAAAGCAAATGGATATGGAGAGAACACAGTGACAGCAGCTCTGCTATTTCTGGCTGGATATTGACCGCCCCATCCTCCCCTCCACCACCCCTTCCTATTTCTCTCTCTCTCTCTCTCTCTCTCTCTCTCTGTCATTCCGAGCTTGACTGACCAGTTCTCCACGGACTGCCTTCGCATCGGATCACATGACGCCCCCTCTGTGACCGCGTCCTTATCAGTGTCGGTCAGAATGACAGTCACGTGTGCTCTGAGCAGAATCCCCAGCCCGCGCTGTGCGACTGCAAATGACGCCTGTCCGGTTGCTCCTCACACGTCCCACGGGCGAACTCTCACAGCGCGGAGGGCGAGACGAGTTACAGTTGCGCTACTTGCTATGGCGAACCTGCGGGGCTCGGACAGCAGAGGACCTAGCCTCACCCTCCACAGTAATGACCTTAAAATAATCTCCACCAGTCCAACAGACAGCCAGGACAGAGGAACGAAGCCATCATGTGGTCCATGATCGGATTTCAAAAGGGTGGACGGATGCGGGCGCTGTTAGATCGTTAGCGCAAGCTGAATGGCAGGCAATTAGGAGCACTGTGAAACGGCATCCTTTACGTTATAAAGCTGTCAGCAGTCCTGCTCAGTGGCGCATCCGTTGTCATGGAAACCGGAATGAGTGGCGGCATGTTCTATCATAGAGCAAAAAAAATGTATCTCTTATTTGAAGCTAACGCTGCCTAAAGTATTTATTAAACATTCACAACACATGGCCAACTCACGCATGAATCTTGTGTAGACATTTATGAAGGCTTTAAACATCACCCCTTTCGACAAACAAATATTATATGTGGCTTATTAATAAATGTAACAATTTAGTAACAAATGCATATATAGGCTATATATAAGCTGATCTGGTTATAACTATTAGTTAAACTTAGTCAGTTACCATTAAACAGCAAATTCAACAAATGTCAAGTTACTGACGTTATCACTTACTAAACAACAGGATACATCGACATCTTAGATGTTGTACTATGAGAACAAACACGGCCTTCACCAAATTCTGTTTTTTTACAAACACAACAGTGCTAGTCATTAGCATGCTATTGTTTCAGGCCTAGGAGAAACATTTTTGAGATGCTCTCAAAAAGGTAAATTGGAAAAAAAAAGCTTGAGGCGCAGCTCACGAAAATGATGAAGCAGGCTGATCATCAGCATAACAAACCTGAAGTGTTCGGCGCTGGCCATGGCCAGTAGTCTTCCGCACGTGAGGAGCTGCACGTGAGAGTGCGCGTTCTGGCTGTTCTCTCTGGAGCCGTAGCTGGGCCCGGCTTCCGTCCAGATCCATCGTGTTATAGGCCGCTATTTTCTGATTTAAAAGGCACGATTCGGATCGGACATACCCCAGGCGGTTGCGAGGTGTTTGCGTTGTGTGTTTTTTCTTCAGGGAGCTCAGATCAAGTGCTGTTTGTTCTTTTGTCCTCTCGTTGTCCCTGCCAGTTATCAACAGTCTCCACATTCTTCATTGCTCACTCACAAACCATAATGTATTGCTTTTGGCTAAGAAAGCCTCTCAGTGAGACATAAGAAATAAACTAAGTAGTAGGCTATAAATTACTGGTCTCCCACCATCACCCGTGCACTCCCGAATCACGCGCTCGCACACACTTCTATTACTATATGTGTGGTGCATTACAATGACTTTCCATTCACTGTATCATTATACCTAAATAATGCTGTCTGCTTAAGACCAACCCTGACTTTAAAAATCCAATAATTAAATGGAAAAATTTTTGGCTCTTTTATTTGTTTTTTCTAATTTATTTATTTATTTTAAAATAAATTTTGTTACAGTGAATGTCACACAACGGCTTCTCGCTTTCCCATGGGCACAGGTCCCCACAAAGAGATGAATACATCCATACACACACACTCTCTGTCTGTTCTAATATTTTTTACCTATCTGCCCTTAGCCACCTTGGTTGTGGAGTGTTAACCAAGCAGAGAACCCCATTTCAGCTCATTTCAGGGACTGATTGTGTCTGTCACATCTGCGCAGCTTTGATCGCTACACTTCACCAGCCCACCGATAACAGAGCTACAATGGCCCTATGGATGATACCATTGGCCAGGGAGGTAGGAGGTAGTGGTCCTTAGGTAAACACAGGCCTGGAGATTAAGGAGGTTTTCAGTATCAGGCTTCTTAAGCAATCACTCTGTGCAGAATAAAAGCAAAAAAAAATCACAAACAATGCAGCAACTTTTGGTAGGTCCAGTTCAGATAAAAGAATAACGGAGTAACAGACTTGGTGCATTCGGCCATGGCTGTCCAAGTGTGTTGTGAGCCCATAAAATCTGAAGAATAATAGAAAAGATGAAGGTATTTACTTCTATAAGTGTGCTCCCAGGACACAATACCAATCTTGTGTTCTGAGACACTTCTGTAGGTTACTGTGTAGTTCCAACAACTCTGGAGGCAGACCTTCTGTTTCAGCCCTGGCAATGACTGTGACAGACGTATAGGATTTGCCAGGTGGAGGTATGGCAGACACCACGGCGGGGGAAGGCATAGTGGCTGATGTGGGCTCAGGGTCTTGCTGCTTGTTTGTGAATTCTTCTCAATGTAAAGCATCGACACCCCAACATTAATTCTTCTTTCTTGCGGAGCTGGCATGGTGAACCGCGAGGCTGTCGGGCCTGGCGTGGTGTCGGTGCCTCTGCTTGCCCATTGATTGGTTTGGGTCCCATGTCTGCTAGCTACCACTTTATAGGCTTTTAGGAGGACATGGAGGAAGTGATGTCAATAAGCAGGACTATAAATGAAATATTGGATGGAAACACCCTGAAAAGAGCATGTTCATGCCAGATGGGGACTCTTTTAATGGTGCTAATTTTACTACCTAGTTACGTGACTTGCATAATTTCAAATCTGTCTTAACAAAGATCACTTATGCTTTTTCTCTTACACTGTCTTTTCTTTTTGCCTTTTCCTATCCCCTCTCTCATCTTCATCCTCCCGATCTTAGGCTCTTAATCTCACCTTCTTTTGTCTCTTTCTCGCTAGCTCTGTCCTCACTATCACTTCTTCTCTCACTCATTCCAGTTCCACTTCTTTAACTCTGGCTCTCTATATATCCCCTCCTGCCACTCCAACTGCTTGCCTTGTCCACTGTATTAAGTAGCAAAGGTTAATTGCATTAACTTGGTCTTGACTTGCAGTGACTGTCATCACAGATGCAATACAATGTCTGCGTTTATGCTGTCATGATCTGGTGGAATTCTGCTATGCGATCTAACATTCCTACTACGCGTTCTGCAGTTGGTGCATTACTTATAATGCTCATACTTTAAAGGAGACTGCTGAGCAGGGACTAGTTTAGCACACTGCTGTATGGTTGCAGCCAAAGTATCTCATTTTGAGCAAATCACTGCACTAAATGGGAATGAAAGCGTCACATACCTTCACGCAGGGAATTCATGCAAAGATTCTATGTCTAAAAACTGTGGTAGATCAGCAAAGGACATGACTCATTCTAAATGTATCATTTGTGCTGAAATGGCCTCAGTCTTTTAGGCGAAACAGCAGAGGTTTGTGGGAACTATGGGGCGCTTTTTGATGCAGGTGTGCTGGGTGGGTTTATCGTTATCTTCCACAACACACTCACACCGATGCCGGAGATCACAATGCAAACACACACCATAACAATGAACACACAAGACAAGATAGGGCAAACTGGTGGGAAAAAAAATGTGTAGGCAGCTAATCGATGCAGAGCAATTGTTATCCTACGTCAGCAGCTACGCCTTCCTCTGCTGTGGCATCCTTCCATACCTCCACCTGCCACATGCTATTGCCAGGGACAGAAACAGAAGGGATACCCCCCCCCCCACACACAACAACAAAAGGATCAAGGCAGAGTCAGGATGTCTAATCAGACCAGGATGATGAGTAGGCCAGTTGGCTCGAATTGTTCAGGGTGCAAACATGACAGCCAGGAAGTCGAGTCATATATGTCCTTCAAGCCAGTCAGATGTTCACATGGGAGTGGAAAAGGTGGGATCTGCTGGATTTTTTCCTTTTCGTGTGACGCACAACCAGTCATGCTCAATTTCTCAATTGCTTCTCAGTTCTTCCCAGTTTCACCATGAAATGGCACTAAATCCAATTGTCATTGCAGGGCCCAATGTGGTGGAATCTAATTTTGATAATTATATACTGTCCCACTTTAATATAATTCTTTAATGCACTGTTTGAATATATTCAGTTCGTTATTGAATTGTGACAAAAGCCCACAGCACTGCTATCCCACTGTTAACAATGTAACATTAAACTTCGGATCGCCATGTCTGATAGAGATTTTTTTCACAACGTATTTTCACAGTGGGCTTTTATTTTGTTTTTGTTTTTTTTTTCTCTTTGATGAATACAACCACATCTAGCTCATTCAGAATTCTGCAGTAAAACACAAGAGCTCTACCATCAAATTCTGGCACATGTCCACCACAGTCGGCATCTCATAGCGGAGCATGACCTCAGGTTTATTACTGCAACAATACCATAGTTCTGTTACTGACACGTATAAAGTTTAAGCTGTGTTATTCCAGTGGGACGTGTCTGTTAGCATTTGTTTTGTGTTTGTATGTATTGTGCCACAGCTGACAGCCATTGAAAGGTTACAGGTGAATAACGTTGGGTGATATTTAAAAAGATTTTTAAAATATGCTGTTGCTCATAGAATTCTTGCATTACGAGGCTTGAATGAATTGCGATAAGGTTTTACCCTAAAAATATGTAACATTTGAATGTAGTCAATTGCAAACAAAGCTGTGTATGACATTTTAGCATTTCTTTAAGTTGAAATTTCCCAGTATACCATATTCATCCAGTGAATTAAATATCCCAGTATACCATATTCATCCAGTGAATGAAATTTCCCAGTATACCATATCCTTCCAGTGAATGAAATATCCCAGTATAGCATATGCATCCAAGGAATGAAATTTCCCAGTGTACCATGTCCATCCAGTGCTGTTCCACTTCCTTACAGATGGTTCACCACAGTAAGTCCACAGTAAGTTCCTCAAGTTCAAACAGTCTAGCCGGGAGGCAAACAACCTCTCAACTCTTGATGATCCACCATCCATCAACTCCTACCCTGCACCTGGATGCCACACACTCTGTAGAACTCCACACCCAGCACACTTATTTGCATGCACACTTATTTAAATGTAGAGCTTATACATATTAATGAATTCTTGTCTTGTTTTCTTAGTCAAACATTTAAAAATGTGATCATGTGTGCAGTTATTTGAGGGATTATTATCTGATTTTGTTTGCTTGCTAAATAACAAAATTACAGACTTGATATTTAAGAGGTAGCACGCAAACTTTTCAACTTTGCTGGTTTATATCGTTGGTGTACTTGTGAAGAATAAGGTTTGAAAAAAATCTTCCATTTTGTAATGGCTCATTAAGTGGTTCCCATTTCCCATTATATCGCTGCGTTATCCAAAGGTGATTGTACCATAGACATACTGTAATTCCATTGTAAGTCATTTCACCCTACATTAGCTTAGCTGTTTCTTTTAGTAATAGAAAATGGATGATTGATAACACATATCTCCTTTATTCAATCCAGGACCATTGGGGAGTTCTCTTCCATTATGCAATACAGAAATATAGCAAGCAACTGCCCAACAAAAACAGATCAATTTTTGAATCTCACTATGTGAACATTCGTGATATTGATTCAAGTTTAGTGCCAACATTATTCTTTCAGAATATTTTGCACCAGCTACTTTTTTCTGTTTTCAAATACTAAGGCTAAGTGAAAAAAGAATAATTTCTAAGAGTAGTGTATTTACATTTATATCAACAACAAACACCAGTCCAGTGTAATTTACACAAGTACCTTGTTTTCACCATACAACTTTTTCAGCACGATCATGCAGCTATGCCAGCATCTACGCACGTTGTCATACTAAAGATCTATCAGGATAGTGAATCAGTTTTTTTATTAACTGTTTAGGAGATTAATTGTTTGTATACCATCATTATAATGATTAGGTCCAAGATTAGAGGTCTTCTGCCTTTTGAGGAGGTCAGTCTTTGGGACTGTACAGACAGTTGGGGAAAGTTTGCTAAACCATCTGCATGCCTGTATGGATGAATCTTTACACTGGTCTTCCTTGTCTTTTATGTTTACTTCTAAAAATATTCACAGGCCATGTTGAATATGCACAACAAAGGAATATTAAAATATAATGTGTAATGCCTAAGTTGACATTTCAATGCCTGTAATAGTGGTTTCAAGGTTGTTCATTTAAAAAAAAAAAACACACACTGGTGAGAAGTGAGTGAGAAGCGAGGGCTTTGTTGAAGTCTTTCTTCTCCATGACGTTCAACAAAGGAAACAAATAGCTGATGGTGCGATGTAGGCTACATGAGTGACATGACGTAACAATGAGGTGATAATGGGAGGGGCAGTGCCTGGGATTGAGAGTGGGAGGAAGAGGGTGGGGCAGTGGGCGTGTCCCTTTTAGGCTGGGACTGTTGCACAGTGACACCTACACTGTAGGTGAGTTGTGTACAGTAGGTATTTGTTATATGAATGATATCTCCCATAATCAGTGTTTTAGAGATGTCGATTATAGGTTATGGTGTGCAGCACAATATGTTGTACATTTCTTAAGCAAATGAGTTTACTGGAGTTGGAATTTTGCCTCCCAGGATCAGAAAGGAGTCTTCAAAAACAGTGCTATGGTACTTCCGGATTTGTCTCCAGTTTTTTTGCTTTAATTTATTCCCCCACATCCTCCCTGGGATTAGTGTTTTAAATTGGAATTGGAATTTTTTTTAACTACAAAGCCTCTTGTGGCCAGGAATTATTCATAATAGCTCAGGCAAGGTTTAATAAACCATCAGCATCTTAAATACAAACTTTTTTTGAACACCTGCCAGTGTTTGGTGAGGAGAGCCTTGTCCTCTTCCTGTTCATATCCGCAAATGGCAATTCCCTATTTCTTACGCCTTTGAGGACAGTGATTCTTTGAGGTTCCTGTAGAATATTAAAATCCCTCTTAGAAGGTGCAAATTATAAAAATTCATATACTGTATTGGTCTTATTGTAAAATCTCATATGGGACTATATATGTAGAGAAAATTCAGCCCTGGGTGCATGAGCACTCACATGCACACAGACACACACTCACGCACACACACACACAGAGGCATTTATCTCTGCACACGCAGACATGCCATTGTGAATTGCTTTATTTTTTTGGTGTGCTGAATTCCTTCAGCTATGTTATTTTTGAGCTGAACCTAGGTTCGCTGAAACTCCTTCTCTCAGTCTATCCTTCTATGAGATCCAGGCTCGACTAGTTAGACTGTCCAGGAACTTATAAGATGTTCATCTAGACAATATGTGTTTACTTGTATGTACATGTCCTACATGCATATAAAGCTAAAACAAGAACACAGATAACCATTTAGCCATATGTTGGTTGATGTCTTGTGAACTCACCTAAAGAACTCATTCCGAAAGCTCTCGCTGATGGTAATGGGAAGCATGGTGAGAATAACTTCAAACATACCAATCGATACACAGTTAGGAATCATTTCTTACCACAGTCTGGGCACCACAGAGCCCCAAATTCATCTAAACTGTGGGATCAATTGGGCTGAAAAAAAGAACAAAAGCTGTCAAAGATGTTAAGCATGGAGGCCCTTTTTTTTGGTCAAGGAGGCACTTTTGTTACTCAACCAAACAAATTCTTGCCCTGAAAACATTTTTCTTCAGTCTAAAGCTTGTAAAGATCTTTCTAGTTTTTTATTTGGTCCAGTCAGCATACAGGATGGGATTCCAGGACGTTTGTGTTAAATTTGTTAAATCCTCTCTGTCAGCATTAAAAAGGAGTAAAATTAAGCAAATGGAAGAAAGATTTCAAGACTAAAAGTACCCCTTGTGAAGTGGGAGGTCAGTGGAAGGCAGTCTTGTGCGGGCATCACATTCCTGTCTGTGTGTCTGGCAGGAAAAGCAGAGGTTCCTCACCGATGTTCTTCACGAGGTGATGCTGCTGGATGGTTTGGCTAGTTCCCATCCCATCTCCCAGGAGGTGTTCGAAGCCACCGACATCAACCGGGTTTTCGACTGGATCGCCTACAAGAAGGCAAGGGTTTCTCCTGCATATTCTCTATCTCCTCAGGTTGGCCAATCATGGTTTCAGTTTAAATGTCAGTGTAATGTTTTTACCTCAGTCGCTACTACATGCTTTTCTGACACACCCAATATTTTTGCATGTCTTGAGAACAATGTCCACATACCAAAACAGCAGCACACGTGAATGTTACAGAAGAGATTAATTAAGAGAAGATTTCCATTACGTACCCTGTCACTCTCTATATGTGATTGCAGATGCTATCAGTTTTGTTCAATATAACTAATTTTTGTTTGGCTGGGTTGAACACCTGGGGTTGCTCTAATTTTTCACATACTCTAAGGAGTTATGAATTAATCATCGAGGAATTCTAAATGAAATGATTTTAATTTTGTGTATCCCCCTGCAGATACCAAAGAAAAATAGTTCAATTAAAAGAAGGTTTTTTTTTTTTTTTACATGAACGAGAGAGAGGAATGGTTTGAATAAAAGAATAAGCCATTGGCCTTGAGGGGACAGATGTACAAAAACAAGTTTGGTTTAAATCTTTTTAATCACCCCTCCCTCTCTCTCTCCATCTCTCCCCCTCTCCCAGCTCTCAAACATGCAGTCACATGCTCCCTCTCTTTTACACACACACACACACACACACACAGAGCCTCCCCTTGTCTTTTAAAATGTAATACCTGTAGCATACAATTGAAACACCAAAATATACGGAACCAAGTAAAAGCTGGACAGGGCTCAACACTCTTCTTTGACAAGACTCTTCTTTTTGCCTCATCAGAATGACAGCACTTCTCTACAATGTGGTTCCTTCCAGCTCTTTGTCATCTCTTCATCAGTCACAGGCCTGACACACATAAAGTTTGTAGTCCACTCTTAGTTCCTCCCAAGATCCGAGACTCCCTGCCAGTGGTCTTTCCAGCTGCCAGTCAAAGCAAAAACCTCAACACAACAATGGCCATTTGGGCTGGACTAGGATTGGCCTGGCTAGGCTTTGTCCCGCCTTCCCTCCATCCCCTTGGTCCTGAGGTGTCACATTCTATGCTCATCTCAGGACAGAGAGATAGTGAAGTAGATTTCCTTATCTCCCTCTGCATGACTTCAGCAAGCCTCACACAGGACATTCATTTGGAAACACGTGGACCCCTGGAGCGCTAGGTGTACATGACACTTGTCCATAGTAGGACTTGGGGGCTGTAATCAGAGGCCCCTTACAATTCAGAATGTCAGCAGTCTCCTTCCTGCTGAAGGGATGCAGCCACAGAAACAGTGGAACGCTTGTTTGTGTTTGCGCCGTGTTTGAAATCCAATGTCAAGTATTACAAAAGCACTAATCTTTTTTTTGTTACTTTTTAGACATTATACTTGACAAGATGTTTTCACCAAACAAATGAGTCTGTAATTGTAGAATACGAACTCATTCATACATACTGAACTGCTCTTAAGTCATGCTTGTGTTCTAAAGAGCATGCTCTTCGGTGTAATGTCTCTTGTACCTGCAAACATATTTGGGGTTGAGTGAGGCTTTGCAGGTGCTTTAATGACTTCGGTGCTACATTGATAGATGAGTGAGAGGAAGCATTAGCCCTTGTTGTCTGCCTGTATTACTGAATGAACAATGTCAGTACATCAGTACTTCTAAACTGGAGGTCATGATGGCGTGTCTGTGTGCTGGTGTGCAGGGTGCGGCTCTCATTCGTATGCTGGCGAATGTAATGGGACAGCCTGTATTCCAGAGAGGCCTCAATGTAAGTAAACAACTCTGTCTATCTCTCTCTCTCTCTTTCCCTCTCTCTCTCTTTCTTTAGTGTTTTTTCTGTCACCTTTCTTCTTTCCTTATTTTATTTTCTAAAATACCTAGCAGTCACATTTGTTTTTCTGTCATTTTCTATAAGCCTTAAGATCTCCTGATTGTATAAGTCTCATAAAATCAAAGTTTCTCCAAAATATGTTTTTAGAAATGACGGTTTCTACTTTTTAATCATCTTCACATTTATTGACTGACGGCATCTTATTCCCTCGCGCTCTTTAATGAGTTTCTCACATAAATTTTTAGAGCCTCCTTGGCTGGAAAATATCCACCTACTTTACATAAGACATGGAGTGTTTTGCTGCCACGTGCGCTGAAGTTGACTCTCAAGTCAGTAGAGAAGCAGAAAAGAAATCGGGCTACCTAACACATACCACTCTCCACGGTTGCTGGGTTCACAACCTACATCAAGTTAATGTAGTTGCTTCATATGCTTCTCGTTCGCTGTGAAGAAAACATGGTGGCTTCGTTGCTTTCCACACCTACGCTTGTTGATCACAGTGAGCCGATTGCTGGTGCGATCAGGGGCAGCGCTACGGAGAAGAACGGCCCGCTAGGTTTTATTAAATGCGTCCATATTCGAAGCACGCTGACGGAGAGGGAGGCTTGCGCTCCCGAGGCAAGCAAAACTGTTTTTTTTTGTTGTTTTTTTTACCGTTTTCACCAAGGCTGTTTTTTTCCGAAATAGCAGAACAATTGGAAAGATGGGCTGGGATGATTTTCTGGGGTGACGGTGGATGAATGGCTGTTCTGCTTAACCTCCTTTTATAATTCAAATTCCAAATGTATTTGTATAGCGGTTTTTACCACATGTATTGTTACAAAGCAGCTTTATAGAAAGCAGCTTTACAGGAAAATCTGGGTCCAGGCACCTAATGAGCAAGCCAGAGATGACAGTGGAGAGAAGAATTCGTTAAGCGCTAGAGGAAGAAGCCTTGTGAGGAACCGGAACCAGAACCAGAAGTGCAGCAAAATAATGACACAAAATCAATAAAGTTGCTTTTTTGTGACATAGCTAAGAATAGAGACTGAATAAATGATTAATAAAATATACACGAATAGATACAGAAGCTGAGTGAGAGCAATTATTAAGGCAGAAGTGTTCAGAGTCATCGGGGAGAACCAGTGAGTTCTAGTCTGACTCTGAGCAGGAAACATCTAAACACAGTGTAGCAGGAGTACACAGGGATGTGGTGACGGGTTATTCACTAAAGTCTCCAAGACACCCAGCCGTAGTTTGGAATCTCATCGGGAGGGAAAGTAAAAACATGCAGATGAGTCTTTCAGGCACAGCTGGAGGGTCAGAGGTACATGCTGGTGGCTGAATGGTTGTCCCACTGGTCCAGGGGACAGAGTCTCCTTCAGGGTCAAGCTTGCATCAACAACAGGACAGACAGGAGGGGACCTTGTACAGCTAGTTAGCTCTGTTTGGAAATACCATGGACAGATGTTCATGAGTGCAACAGAGACGGCAACACACCCAGCTGTAGCAGATGATATAAAATGGGAGAGGCGGAAGGTGGTGCAGGTGTGAGGGCTCCCTGAGACACCAGCTCCCCTCTGCTCCTCCGTCAACAAACCTGTGTGAACTCACGGGAGCAACAGGATGACAGCACCAACATCTCAGGTTACCATCATTCTCTGTGGCCATGATCCCCAAGGTCTGCGCCATTTATCGCAATGAGACAACTAACATCCAAAACCAAGATTTAAAATCTGAGACTGTGTCTGAATCTCAAACACTGACTGGAATGTTATTCCAAAGCTGAAGGATTCTTTCCGTGAACCTGTTCTGTTATAGGTAGAGATAACGCATAACGAGGATTTTGGCAATTCACACAGGTACTGAGGAGCAAGGTCATTTACTGTTTATACATTAGCAACAAGATTTTCTGATCAATACTGAATTTGACAGGCAGCCAGTGTAGTGCTGATAATATTGGACTACTACAGTCAAACTTACTGTTTTGTGTAAGAATTCTTTCTGGCACATTCTGGACTAAGTGAAGGTTGTTTATTTACTGTGAGATCTTTTTAGTGGGGCATTAGTCCAATCTTGAGGTAATAAAAGCTATAACTATTTTTTCATAATAATGTGAAGTGGATTTTTTAGTCTTGGAAGGTGGTTATCTTAGTAATACTGGTTTTATTGCACTGAATGTCAGGTCAGAATCAACTGTGTGTGACACCAAGGTTTTTCACAGTTGTACCGACGCAGTAGAATGGACATTGATATTTAGCACTAATTCAGACAGTTGGTTTTTAAGACCTTTAGAGCCAAGAATCAGGTCTGTCTGGGTTGAGTAGAAGGAGCCTGTTGCTTATCTTATCTTGGTGTTGTTGTACTCTGTTACAGCCTAATTACTGAAATGCATCAGGTATATAATTCTTATTAATTGTCAGTTCCGCCCTCACAGTATTCTCCAAAACCTTACACATAAATGGAGGATTTGAAATAGGTTTATAATTTAACAGTTCACAGGCATTGAGATTAAGTTTCTTGATTATGGCTACATTAAAGGGTTTTTTGGTATATAGCCAAGACTAATAGAAGAGTCTCCTATTGTTAAAAGATAGGACATTTCTCTACCATTTATTTCACTGGCTTTGTAGGAATTGCATCAGCAAAAATATTTTGAGGAAATCATTTGAACTGTCTCGATTTTTTTTTTTGAGTAAAAAATTCCAACCTTTTGGCTATTACTACGTGGGGCTAAAAATCTACATTGGTTGTATAATGTAGCAGAATTGTCTGTGTTTAATAAGACATGACTGTTATTATAATTATCGAAAAAGTCAGTGGAATCATTACTGCTGCAGATTACTGTTATATGTAATTCAGCATCTTTCTGGTTCTTAGTTAGTTTAGTCATATTATCCAACTCAGTGGAATTAGCTGGCGAGCTAAAAGCAGCTGATATAACTGGAAGGTTTTAAATATAATTACTGCACTATATGCACTATATTGAAAGGATGAACATTTATTGTAATTAAGATGAAGTTCAAATGAGACAAGGGAATGGTCAGAGATTACTATAGTCTGAGGGAGAACAGCTGTGTTGCTCATGTTGACACCTAAAGTCAAAATTACATCAAGAGTTTGACTGCTGTTAATGAATAGGTCTCATTATGTTTTGTGTAAAACTGATTGAGTATAGATAGTAGTGCTGCCTTCAGTGAGCTCAGTTCTATATCAAACTGTGAATTGTAAATAGGGAGAAGATTTATTTGTAGCCAAATGTTTAGATAGAACAATTCAAAGACAACTTTTAACCTGTTTTTAGATGATCTTGTGCATTGTTATAGATGGTTGTTGTGCCTTCTCCTCCTCAGCCAGTTAAATGAGGGCTGTGTATATCACTCTATCCTCAGCCAGTTAAATGAGGGCTGTGTATATCACTGTATCCTCAGCTATGAGAGCTGTGTGTTTCACTGTATCCTCAGCTAGTTAAATGAGGGCTGTGTATATCACTGTATCCTCAGCTATGAGGGCTGTGTTTATCCTATGTGGCCTCGTTAAAGCCTATCTTCTGATCTTATCCATGTTTCTGCAAGTCAGCATCAAAACCTGATAAGCAATACCATCATTTACAATGTCAGCTTTAGATGTGAGGAATCTCATATTAATGAGTGCTAATTTTAGATTAAATTTAGATTTGGCATCACAAATTGATTGCACCGATTTGTTCATTATGCTGCTAGCACTGACTTTGTTGAAGGGCTTCTGAAATGTAGTTTGACTGGAGAAATCGACATGGCCTCAGTGGAATGGAACCTGTGTGGCATCTCAAGGCAGCTTAACGAGGTGAGGGCTGAGACCTCTGTGTGCTCTGGCCTTGGTTCTACGTCAGCAGCTACCTAAAATACTTTGCCCGATGTGAAATAAGAGCAGAACCTCCCCATGAAGCTCGGCTATTGTCCCAACTGGAATCAAACAGGGTTGCCCTCGAATATAGTCCAATTATCAATTAAGCCTGCATTGTTTTCTAACATCCAACAGTTCATTGACCATAATGCACTGCAGGTTTTAGTCATCATGTTGCACTGGGATGGGGTCATTGAATACTACTGCAGCAGACATCATCTGGGCTAATATACACACCTCTTCAATAGAATTCTTCATACCCTCCGACTGCTGCAGGCAATCATCCAATGGTTCACCAAGATCTTCAGGTTCCCTTGCACCTTAGCTAACAATATACAGATAACTGCTGCTGGTGCCCCTAAAGGAGAAGCTATTTTCACATGGCATAATCGGCTGTTAGCCGGGCACTTTCAACAGGCTTTCCAGTTGGTGCCTCGGTGAGGGCTGCAAGCCTGTTGGACACATGAATTGAAGTTGGAGGCTAGTGAGGCACACATGGGTGAGCTTTAACTCTAGCGTTGCCTCTGCTCTGTCCACACACCACCCGCTGGCCGTCTGCCAAAGATTTCGCTCTCTAGGCCATTCAGAGCTTCAGCGGGTCTCTGACACTTCACTCCTAACCTCGTTCTTCTCTAATGTCCAGATGACATCTCCAACTGTATAATGTT
This sequence comes from Brachyhypopomus occidentalis, assembly GCA_020368025.1. Lineage (NCBI taxonomy): Eukaryota > Metazoa > Chordata > Actinopteri > Gymnotiformes > Hypopomidae > Brachyhypopomus > Brachyhypopomus occidentalis. The sequence continues at coordinate 5,849,346 of JAGXOD010000020.1, forward strand.
CTCCATCAGAAAACCAGAAAACAGCTTGTACAGACTAGAAAAGCAAAAGAACAGCACTCGCACCAAGTGATTTTAAAAGCTCTTTCCACTTTGTTTCTTTTTTTCCTTTTTCCAACTTGTCATCCAACTTAGCCGTCACCACTTCTCAATCTGCTGTCTAGGCGTAACCCTATTGCCTGGGGCCTAACACCAGCCTGGCACAGTGAGGGGCCAACAGACACTTCCACATCTTTCCAAGCTGCCATTCACATAATGTCTTAGCTTATCTGAAACACCACTTCATTTTAACTGCAGAATTCAGAATGCGCAATCTACTCATGATTGTTAGCATCACTGTAATTGAGAAGGGGAGATAAGGCTGTCCTTCCCATCCAGACAGCAGGGCCAAATATGCGCTCTTGTTGTGCCATTGCAGGGATTTTAACCCACTGTATCGTGACAATAGGGTGAAACTCTACACAACTGCATTTCAGCTGTTTTCAACAACGAAGCCACCTTTGCTTCACCCGAAACTCCTCGCTAACCTCCAAAAGACAAACGCATCAATTTTCCCTATGCTGTTCCCAACCACGTATGTCTGACATTCAGCAGATGAGCTCGGGCCATTAGCGGTGAGCACGCTCTTTAATGCCGACGGCTCTGAAACGGCAGCCAGCCTTTGTTGTGGCGTTTGTCATGTTCCAGCGACTCTGGCGAGACCATCTGCTCTACAAGGCCGTGGACAGAAAGAGAGAGTGCGAGAGGGCGAGAGAGCGAGAGAAGATGGCTGGCCAGCTTTTCCTCTCCTTACAGCTTGTGGTTCGTTCCTGACCTGAACGGATGCCAAATCTCATCGTGCTTTTGACTGAGGACAGAGGCGAAGATTTTGGGAGATGACATAGGCTATTTGAGTAATGCTCAACCCATCTCTCCTCCCACATAAGTTCTTTGGGAGATTCCCCCTACATGGGGTAACTATAGAAGAAAACTACCAAGCACATTATCCCTCCCTAAACACCCGTATGCTAGTAACAGCAAGTCATCTGTTTGCATGCATCCACTGAATAGTTTTTTTGGTGCTCAGCAAATGTAGCAAGAATAGCAGACTGTGGGCCATATTCATAAAAGTATGGACCAGATTCACACCAATCTACTTGAAAATGTGCATTTAATTCCTTACCAAGTAAATCACCAAGTTACCCTGGTGATAATGTACCTGTTAAAGATCAAAATCAACATTTAAACGAGACCATCCTAATGCTCATGAAACAGGCGGTACTAAAGTGGGAACTGCATGGTTGCGGTTACGTGAAGTCTTAAGTTAGGGAGACCACATTTTGGTTTTCAAGTGTAAGTACAGTATATAGATTACCATTTTTAACCAATTTATTTGCTTAGCTTGGGAATGAGTAACAATTACCTTTAGAGCCTATGGCCAGATAATTTTATTCCTCTCCATTCATGTGTTCATAACAAATAAAACAACATGTAAAGCATTTTAAGTATAGGCCTTGACTGATCCTATATAAGGTGTATCCTTCGTGTATCCTGTCTGGCCATATGCCATTGTGATGCAGCTACATACATTGTGAATCGGTCTGATCCATGGATATGTGTAGGGGGTGAAAATGATGGACCAGTTGTCCATCAAGTTCAGTCATGGTAGAACAGCAAAATTGTATACTGTTCAAGCCAAGTCCCATGTGTCCATGTCATCCTTCTACTGCAGTAGTAAAGTTTACCATCATGATCTGTCCAAACAGACCACAAATGTGCCTTTTTAAATAAATGTGTCAGTTTAGTAAATGGATGTGTGTGAACAATTGTGTAGATTACTTGCATATGTGCCCAAAAAATAAATAATAAAAAGAATCCACAACAGCTTCTTACCAGGATATTTATCAACGGGCATCTTTACTTTTTGTATTTGTTTGTGGTGTGGTGTTCTATTATGAATTACCTACATCATAAGCAAATTAGGACAAAAAACAGTAGCGCAATATACCAACAGTAAAATGCAGCAGCAATCAACATTCATGGATAAGAAACACGTTACCGCAGCAATATTTTCTAACGTCAAATTAAATTTGCCCGTAGGTTTTTATGAATTTGGCTATATAGCTTTAGCATACTAACTGCTAACAAAAAGCTAGCTCTTCAATTCCAGTAAAACTGGGCCGAATTATTACCGCATAAATAAATGGCATGGCCGCAGAGTAAGAACCGTTAGCCTAATGGTTCCTGCCTGTGACCGTCCAAATGTAGCCTTTATTATCACAGCATGGCTCAAAAGCAATTTTCTTCAGAAAGACTTTTGAGGTTCTATTAAAAAAAACAGAAAAGTAAAGTAAATGCTATAGTACGAAGAACAATTCTTTCCTCTGCAGCAATGCAGTATGAATTCAGTGAAACCGTGGTAATTATCCTGGCTCATGCTACAACAGCGAACAACACGTGTGCAGTATTCCTGCTTGCTTCTGCTTTGAAACTTTAAGCCCCTCATGTCACCGTGAACTTGAGGAGCCGTTGCCGTTAGTGTTTCTGGTGAAAAGAAGGAGATGGCTTGGGTCACTGTGTTGTTTTAATTGACTGTTGTTAGTCGCAGTACTGGACGGTTTAGTGCAGATAGGGGCACAAGTGGAATGGAGGAAATGAAAAAATTCCTCAGTGCATCGGCTTGTTTTGAAGGTTGTAAGTGTTGGCTTGTGTGTTTTAACACTAATCATTTTCACTAATGAAGAAAGCATTTACATGCATTTTATTTTGGTCCTGAGGGAGACACACACGCACACGCAGACACACACACACACACACAGTGCAGGTTTAGATTTCAGTGTACTGTACATCTTGGGGCTGGAGACCTTATTCATCATGCCTGTTCCAAGAACCTTTGTCCTTCTTCCCAGTAAATATTCACCCCATGAGACTCCATACTAATGTTTTGTAATGCATTCTTTAATTGGATAACCCTAAGATGACCACTTCAATTCCCTGTAGAGATATGAGGTTTGTTAAAAACGCAGCTGTGGGTTATATAACCGTAGTCCAATCAGGCACAGACATCAAATTTAATCAAATCAAACAAACCATGTTACTGTACCAGCACTCCATGAAACTAAAGTTGATTTTCATGGTCTGCTTCCAGTAAGTACAACTTACTGTCTTCTGTACTGAACCTTAGTACATTTCCTTGTATTCTGTGCACTGTCAGATGCCTTGCTATTGCTATTGTATATATATATATATATATATATATATATATATATAAGGGAGGGGGTGAACCCACTTCTGACATACCTTTCAACATCCACTAGGGGCAGTCATGGTCTGGTGGTTAGGGAACCAGTCTTGTGACCGGAGGGTCGTGGGTTCGATTCCCAGGCCTGAGGCCATGACTGAGGTGCCCTTGAGCAAGGCACCTAACCCCAACTGCTCCCCGGGCGCCGGGCTAGGGCTGCCCACAGCTCTGGGCATGTGTGCACCACAGCCCCCTAGTTATCACTAGTGTGTGTGTGTGTTCTGACTGCACAGATGGGTAAATGCGGAGGACAAATTTCGATTGGGGTGAAAATCACAATTGACAATGTGGCTTGACTTAACTTAACTGAAGGGGAAATTCCTCTGTTTTTCTAGCCTGTCAGCATAAATAGGCAGTACTGATGCATAGTGACAGGTCCTTATGCGAGAAATTACTTACTCTTCGCCACAGTTCTGGGTGTTTCGAAGCTTTGAGAACCATCTGAGTTTTGGAAAACTACAAACTATAGACGTCAGAACTTCGCCTTCAGAACAGTACGCAGAGAAATTTCGACTCTGCCCCACCCCCCAGAACTCGTCAGATCTAAACCAGTCTGGAAAATTAGGAGAAATGTAAATTACCCGACATGATTTTAATACCTGAGAGGCCATCCGTCCGTTCTCTGAACTTACAGGTTCTTGACATTTATTCTGTCTCACTCGGCCTCCCTGTCTCTTTCACTCTCTCCTCCCTCTCTCTCCCTCCTCCTTCTTCTCCACTCTTTCATCTCTCCCCCCCCCACCCGCCTCCTTCCCTCTCACCAATCCTCTCCGTTTTCTGCATAATTAAACCTAGCAGACGCTAGCGCGCCGGCCTGGGTCTGCGTGCTCTGCATGCTCAAGTGCGGGCTCGTGGTGGGTTCCGCTCGACTCCTCGACCTCCATTAGCTCCCCCCGTGCTGTGCCGGCGAGGCGGGCCAGACGCTCGCGCTCCGAAGGTGCGACCCACGCCAGCAGCTGGGAGATGGGCGCTAAAGGGCGGGTGACTGTACTTCATAAGGAGGACCGGGGGAGTCGTAAACGGAGACCGAATGGCTCTAAAATGCTTGTCCGGTTTTTATCCGCGTTCAGAGCAGCGCCTGCTCCCTGAGTGTCCCTCGGTGGACTGTCCCGCCCCCTTGTGACGCGAGAGAGTTCCGGTGCCGGTGGAGTTCGAGCTGATTGGAGGACGTGTGGAAAGGCCAGCCGTCTCCGTGCTCCGTTGCTCTCCACTGGATCTGGGCTGCGCAGTCTGATAAAGCTCAGTCCGACTACAGCTGAAAGAGTCAGATAGGCCTTCATTCAATTTGCAAACACGATGACGGACTGCAAAGAGCAGTCGGTCAGTGTTGAATCTGATTGTCCATCCCTGTCTGTATTCCTCATGTGCCCACTTTCACTTCTGCTCTCTTTTAGGCTTCTCTCACTCCTATCCCCTCTCTCCCTCTCTCCCTCTCCCTCATTCTCTCTCCTAACCCCTCTGCATTTCTTCATGTCCATCTTTCAGACCCCCCCCCCCGCCTCTTCATCTCTGTCTCTCTCTCTTTGTGATTAATGCAGAGAATAGATGAACGGAGCACCCTGCCAAAAGGTCTAGCTCAATTGTCTCAAAATGACTTCCATATCCAGAGGAGTGTATACATATTTCTCCTTAAATCCGCTTGGAAGGAAGTAATTTAGGAGGATGACTAATGAATTATTTATGATGTACTCAGAGACTTGTGCGGGAGATGTTTGCAGAAAACCCGTGTTTCAGTTCCAAGACAATTACTTGGATAGCGCGATCAATCTTTTGATTTTCATCTCTAAGCGACCGGAATGTGCTGAATCATGGGCCTGGGCCAAATGTTGTTGTAATATCTGATTAAGTAGCTTTCTGGATACAGGTCTATCCCTGAGAATGTCACAAGGAAATATGAGTATGCCTTCTTGCTTCTAATCGCACTGTAAATAAATTACATACATGGTGATCCCTGGTGAGTATATCAAAACTGTCACCCTTAGTCTCTCTCTCTCTCTCTCTCTCTCTCTCTCTGTCTCTATGTCTGTCTGTCTGTCTCTCTCTGTATCTCTATGTCTGTCTCTCTGTCTCTGTCTATGTCTGTCTATCTGTCTTTCTGTCTCTCACTTTCTCTCTCTCTCTCGCTCACTCTCTCTCTCTCTCTCTCGCTCTCTCTGTGTTTGTTTCTCAGGATTTGCATTGAGCTTCCGGTCACAGAACAGCAGCCTAAGCAGAGGTTCCTCATTAAAACATTCGACGGGGCCATGTACACTGGAAAATGTCAATACATATATACACACACATAAAAAAATGGCTCTGGGTGGTCCCTTGTTGCTATGCAAATGTATGCATATCAGCACACTAGCTCCCCCCCTTTCCCAACAGATACGAGGATTCCAATTCAGGCAGTGAGAGAATCTCAGCTAGACCATCAGAGTTTCCGTAAACATCGATAACCCACTGTTTGATACCAGCAGTGGGAAAACAGGATATGCTTGCGTGCGGCTGTGATAATTATGATTGGCAGTGACAGTGGGGTTTGTTGGAATTACACGGCTAAGTTCTATAGGTGGTGTTTAGGTTGTAGAAATCCTTTTGTTTGTGAAGTACTGACAATACAGTTAGTTCCATGAGGCATAGATTATTATTGTTTTCATGGTTCTCATTAGATTTCTAAGATTTATATACTCTTTTTATACTCTTTTTACAGTAATGTGTGTGTGTTTGTGTGTGTTAGACCATGGTATATCAGACTGAACTCTGAATTGGAGAGGTTCATTTTTATAACCAGTGTCTTTCTGTGACAGTCAGCAAAAAGCTTCACAGAAATGATAACAACACGCTTTGGCAGCCTGACCAGGAGCAAGAGTGGACCTCATGGTCATTTAGCCCAAGGGCTGTGGTCAACCGGTCTGAGACACAGAGAGTGAGAGAAATGGGGAGACAGAGGGACAGACTCGTCCTCTCTGCACAGACCCGGCGAGGCATGAACTGTGACATTTATGTGGCGTGCGCCTCGCGGGGGCGGATGGGCCCAGTCGCGTCCGTGGGGACTAACCCCCCCCCCCCCCCCGCAAGCCTCGGACATCAACACGGCCTCTGGCATGCTGACGGCCCCGGCGGAGGCGGGAAAAACTGCTGACAGGTGACATGATGGAAGGAGGAGTACGGTGTCATAGCTGCTCAGTGGTGTGGGTGGTCTGTCATTCAGAAAACTGGGGTCGGGGTGTTAAAGTGCTTTATTTAAGCAAAGATTTCATTGAAGTGTTCACCATTTCCAGACACCCAGTTTCTGTGTGTGTCTGTGTAAGGGAGAAAGAGAGGTAGAATGCATCTGTGTCTTCCTGATTGTGGTATCAGATGAGCTTTCAGGCTTTGAATTGTCCTATCTGTTTTGTATCACACTCGTAGGACCTGGGGGCCAGAGACAGAGTGGTATTTCAGCTGCTGCTTTTGTAATATGTGGCAGGGGCTCTTTCTGGGTTAAGTGTGATGTAAGTGTACCAAAGGCCTCCTGGGTGTTACTGCCTCACCTGTATGGGATGTTTAAAGAGACGATAGCCCTGTTTCTGGGGGAAATATCTTGTGTTTGAAGTGGAGACACTGCGTCATATTTGGTTGATCGTGGTTCCGCACAGATGGCTACTGGGAACTCATTATTTCTAAATCACAAGCAGGCTTTCAGTTAAAGATGGTTTGTTTTCGATCTTTTTTTTTTCCTCGAGAACTGTTTCATGAAGAATTTTGTTGACTTTCTTCAACTCTGTGTCCTCCAAGTGTGTTCTTTTTTGACATACTCAATCATTTGTTTCTTTCCCATGAATTCTTCATTCAAACATTTTGAAAGTTTGGTTTCATTTTGATAATTTTATTCAAGCCCCTATTCACTGCCATGCTTGATGATGCTGAAATGGTCTTGCTTGAATGTTGTTTGCTTCACTCATAGGAGACAGTGACACCAAAGCAAACAACAAAATGAACTTCTAATTGGCCTTCTGATTGTCCTTCTTGAACTGACAGCCAATCATACCCAAACAGCTGGTCCTAATTTGCATATAGTGCACTGATTCTAAATCATAAGGATTAACTGTGCAACTGGCTGGGTGTTTCTCTAATCAAGCCTCCTATTTATCTGTCTTCTGCTGAGATAGAAAACCTCACCACCACTCTCCTGTCTGTTTTGCAGGATTACTTAATGACCCACATGTACGGAAATGCAGCCAGGGATGACTTGTGGAACAAGTTTTCTGAGGTAAGACTCCGATCATACAGTAGCATTTTTCCGATTTGCCCCCAGGCCTAAAGCAGGCCGGCTAGAGAGAGGAGGCATGAAATTGTGTGTGCCCAAACTATTTATACCCCTCTCAGTCTATCTCCTGCAGAAGCAGAGAGTTATGCAGCCAATGCAGTATGTAGGTCAACTGTCCCCGCACACACGCACACACTTACTATGAATTTATACTGATTTATATTACCAATTAAGAATCTCCACCTTCTCCTTTTTCTGCACCAGCCTACACTGTGGAACATTCATATGCAGAGCCGGTGCAGTGAATGAAAATCCTGACAAACCTTAGTACCTTAACTTTCATAATCAGGTTTGGAGATCCCAGGTGTCACGCCCCAGCCGACCAATTCTAAACCTAGACTAAATGGCGTTAGTTGAATTGTAAGGTCTTCCCATCAGTGGTATCTGGAGCTGGCTGGGGCTAACGAAAATACGAGGCTTTGCTCGGAGACTCTTGTAAAAGCACTTAGGCCTCCATTTGCATTAACGTGGCCATGAGGCAAAGCAAGCCAGCCATGTTTTCGTCTTGGACCCGACACCTCCATTTCTCACCAAGCCGACTTCGGGGAATCTCACTTTTCTGAATTACGGAGACAAATTATCAAGTCCATCTGTTTCCGGACCGAACTTGCATGCTCGCGTCTTTGCGTCCACTCAAGCAGAGCAAAGCCAGTCAGGTAGATCAGAGGCTGTCACAGTCCAGGAAGCTGCGTGACAAGCCTCGGTGGTAGCGCCCTGCGCTAATCTCAGGGAGAATGTCATTTTAATGAGATTACTTTCACAAAGTGCGGCCTGGAAAGTTCTGATCCATTTAACGAAACAGCGGGATGTTTGATAGTTATTAGCATCTTTATAGTTGCTTGTCACTGCAGCAGAAGTAGTAAGTGGATTTGATATGGAACTTTTTTTTTTTTTTTTGGGACTCGGTGAGCTAAACCGATTCGAAACTGAATGTACTGGAAGGGCTTTGACCAGGAGTTTTGCTTGCTGGGTGCACTCATGTTCCCCACATTGACAAATCTAATAGCATTAGAGCCCCTGACAGGCCATCATTTAATGAATACTGATACGCAGCGCATTTGTTAGCTCTTTGCAAAATCCAATTTGCTACAATAATCTGCCAGCGCTTAGCACCACAAAGGCTTTTGTCAAGCCCACGACTAGTGGCTAGGCCAGCCTACACTTCCTTTAATTATTTCTGCATGGCATTGTGTCTGGCTCAAAGAAAAAAAAAAGTCAATCTCTTGGAAAATGATCGTTAGGGTAGGTCTGCTTTGCTTGTCATGCCAGAGAGGAAGTGGTGCTGCAGAGTTCCACACTAAACACACCATGAGTCATCGCCCGGTGAGCCTGTACCACTTCTGTGACTTCCGAGAGCTTATTCCCAGTAGGCGCCTTGTTAATACTCATTGACCAAATCGCAGAGGATCCCTTCTAATCACTAACCCAAAAAATGGTCTCCTCGGCCCACGTGAATCTCACTCTCTACTTTTAATATTGTCCCCCTCAGAAGTTCTACCAAAGCGAGACCTTTTTTCCTCCGTCCAGTGAGGGTGTGGTAACCCGTTTACTGTGGCTAAGGGAAGTTTCCATGCTTGACTGATCTGCCCGAGTGAATGTTTTCAGTATGAGAGAGACTCTGACAGAGTGCTTCGTCTCCTGCCCCCACTTCACCCTGCCAATCCCACGCATTCCCAGAACACCCCTGTGCAGGCGTTTTCTGCCAAGGAAATGGTACACCAGGGCAATCCTTTCCCGATTTCATACATAAAACGCTGTCTACCTCTGACATGAAATTACACACTTCACAGGATGGCGGGGGACAGAGATGAGGCAAATCTGGGGAAGGGATGTTGAAAGCATCTCGCTGCGTTGTGTTAATGGAAACATTTTGCTTTGAAAAAAAAAAAAAGATTTTAAATGAAATCTTTAAAAAGTTCTTTTGGATAAGTTTTCTGAATTGTATTTGCGATATCCACTAGGATGGTGTTTCTATCTAGGAGGATGATTGACCCGTTTTCCGCACATTCTCTGCACAGAATAAAACCAGGCAAATGACTGACAGGCCATCTCAACCAATCACTAGGTATTCTCATTATAACCAAAAACATGCGAATGAAAAGCAGTCCTTGGTTGTCTATTCAGAAATGTGTGCGTGTTTGTTTAGACCAGCGACTCAGACACATTTAGTGGGGAAAAAGGAGATTTTCAGGGCATCAGAGGGGTATAATCAAGGTGATTTCGCCGCTCACGCAAATGATCACAAGGTGATCGCTCTTTTGCTCCCACAAATGTGCAAGCAGAAAACAAACCCCCACAGCACTCTGCTGGATCTGTGCCGGAGGGCTAATGAAAGGTGTTTTTGCTTGGGCGTTTGAGAAATCATGGAGAATCGTGTATAACGAGCGGCTGTGCTGCAGCAGCTCCGCCACCCTTACAGACGTAGACATGACGGGCGGAGGCACCTCAAACCACCCAGCAGACTCTCAGAGGCCACGGCCAGCCTGAGGAGACTGGATCTTTGCTGGAGTAACAGTGGGTACGACAATGTAATGTAACCGAGATAAATGTCGAAATGCAGAAAGCATTTAAGTTAATGAATGAAAGCATTTTTCGGGAACATTTCAATGCATGGACAATGCATGGGCAGTTTTGTTAAAATATGATATGCAGTTTTTACATAAATGCATGTTCACAGCCAGTGGAGGTGTTTAATAAGGTGGAGATGTGGAGTAGCTCAGGTGATTCTGTACTAATCCCTTACTCATACAAACCCATTATGCCACAGAGGACCGCTGAGATTTTTAGCGTCCGAGATGTAAGTGTAGCTGGGGGTCAGGTAACAGTACCACAGAATAATAATAATATGTAATGCTTCAGTATTAGTGTTGATCATGTTTATATTAGTGCGATAAGAATCCTGGTACACTCTGGTACAGCTTGAGGGGTCTCTCAGGGTTTCTGAGACCTACACCTTCACTCTCAGCTTCACCAAAGCTGTTTCATGTTTAGCAAACAGTCATGTTCTTCCTCCCTCACTCAGCCTAACTTCAAAATGAACATCTCTTAGTCAGAAACAGTGAGATGTTTTTGTTTGTTTGCCTTACGGTTCCTTCCTGCGCAAATTATATGGTAACTTGCAAATTGATAGTAAATCAATAAGGCACTTGTCTTCATCTTGTTTGATGTTTTTCAGAAGGGTGACTAACCAAGGCTCCGCACACTTTCTGTCACTTCAGAGATGTCATCTTGTGAGCAGAGTGAGCAATTTGCAATGTTGTGCACGCCATCCTTTTAGATTGCAAAAATTGAATTATTATTGATGCAAAAGCTCGGCATATGGTAAAAAACACGGGACGGAGAAGCAATCTGTTGCTTCGTTGGATCTTGTGATATTTCTTCAGCGTTGGAAGCAGGAAAAAATGGGCGAGTTTAAGGATCTGAGCGACTCTGACAAGGGCCAAATTGTGATGGCTAGACGACTGGGCCAGAGGATCTCCAGAACGGCAGGTCTTTTAGGCGGTTCCTGGGATGTGGTTAATACCTACCAGACGTGTTGAGGGTCAGTGACAGGGTCATGGACACCCAAGGCTCACTGATGCATGTGAGGAATGAAGGCTAGCCCGACTTGTCAGATTCCACAGCAGAGCTGCTGTAACACAAATTGCTGAAAAAGTTAATGCTGGCTATCACAGAAATGTGTCAGGACACGCAGTGCATCACAGCTTGCTGCATATGGTACTGAGAAGCAGCAAAGTGAGTCAGAGTGGCCATGCTGATCTGTCCAATGGGCACATGAGTATCAGAACTGGACCGTGGAACTATGGATGAATCATGATTTCTTTCACATCATGTGGATGGCTGGGTGCATGCGTGTCACTTGCCTGGAGAAGAGTGGCACAAGGGTGCATTATGGGAAAAAGGTGAGCCGGTAGAGGCAGAGTGATGCTCTGGACAGTATTTTGTCACTAAACCTTGAATCGTAGAATCCATGTAAAAGTTGCTTTGACATGTACCATCTACCTAAACATTGCTCCACCTCAAAACACGACTAAAAGGATCTACTGCTAATGTTTTGGTTCCTGATACTACTGGACACCAGACACTACAGGCTACAATACGAACTGTTTTGATGGCATGAGGGGGCAATATTAGACATGCACGGTCAGTGTTATAGCTGATTGGTGTACATACATTTCTGTCTCACACCTTCCCAGTAGGTCAGATCATTTTCCTTATACTCAAGCCATTGACCAAAGGTCTGAGAGTGTGAGGGTTCACCACAGTTTTTTTCACTATTCCTAGGCCTGCACTCTTCTGGACTGAGATTGATGTTGTTATTCCTTAGATCTGCTGGAGCCACTCCTCCAACTTAGGAGTAACAACCCCAAGTGCCCTTATCAACACTGCTACAACCTTGGTGTTAACCTTCCACACTCTCTCCATTTCTCTCTATTATTACCAGTGCTGCTTTCTGCATCTTATCTACCATCTATTATCAGAATCCCTAGGTTTCTGTAGCGATTCTCCAGGCCTCTTATACTCCCTAGTGGAAGTTTCATTTCCTCTGTCTTGACCACACTGCTCCAGCCTGAATGGCATTCCTGTGCCCTTGCTGTAGACCCAGGTCAGGTAGCTCAGTGATTACGTGTTTCTTTCTGTCCATCTGTCAGGAGGATGTAGCTTATGGTAGTTCTGCTCCAGAATCTTTACCCCAAGTGTTAATACTCAGACACAATACTCAGACGAACACAAACACTCAGACACGTGCTACTCAAGTGCTCTTAGATGTTAGTACTCAGGTGTTATTACTCAGACACAAACTCTTGTTCATATCGTATTCATACACAGGGGAGGCAGAGCATTGGGCACATCAGCTAAGGACACTGTGCTGATTACAGAGATGCTAATCCTGTTTGAATGAAACGTCAATGGCAGGAATAATTGTCAGTGTTAGTAAAAAAAAAAATCCTCGGGACCCCATTAATGAATCCCATCAGGTTGTCTCCTGAGCCGGTTGGTAACTGTGCCCTCTTGTACGTTGCAGGCCATGCAGAAGGAAGGGAAGGACATCAATATAAAGGAAGTGATGGATCGGTGGACTCTGCAGATGGGCTACCCTGTGGTCACCATCAGCAAGAACGACAGTCTGGACGACGCCATCGCCATCACCCAGGAGCACTTTGTTTATGACACTGAAGCCAAGATCCACCATCCTGAACTTTTCAACAAAAGGTAGAATGGGACTCTATGATTTAACAACAAAAAGCCTTTGATCACTATTTTTTTTCCACTTAATTCCCTTTATATAGAAATTAATCCATTGGTATCGGCTACCAAATTCCAGTCAAGCACAGAATCACAGAACAGCCACCCCCAACCCCACCTCCACCCCAACTTCTACATGTCTGATTCAACTCCAACAGTTAATTACCCAACAGAATCAGGTTGAAGTGTTCAATTTTTCATTGTTGGCGAGCCCTGTGCCCATGGATTTGATTATGCGATCTATGCAGTTGGAGGAAATGATTAAGTACTGCTCCACATCGTAGGCATCCCTCAACCCTTTAACAGCCTTTGCAGAACCTCATCTCTGTTTTCTGGCTGGTTTTAAAATGTGCCGCCATGGCCTTGTGAAAAAGGCCAGCCAGTCTGTGCGTCCTCCCCTCTGGGGGCTTTTATGGTGCGCTTTGATTGTGCTCATCCCAGCCAGAAATAGACATGCAGTGAGAGGGCGAGAGAGAGAGAGAGAGGGAGCGACAGGGAAAAAAAAAGTCTGCCGACAGGCATGGGGGTCGTGAAAGAATGAAAACGGGGGACCCGTACGAATTTAGCCGTTATCTTTTCCGAAAAGGCGGGAAATGAGAGGGCGACATGGGATGGAGTGCATGAGAAAAGACGGTCATGGAGAGAGAGCCACTGCGAATGAAAGTCTAAAATGAATCTTGTACCAGCCAGCATGTTCTGCCCCTGCTGTAGCCTCTCTGAGGTGGCCTGGGTGGGCTCATCAATAGCCCGAGAGCATGAGGTAGACGGCTCTTCTGGTCAGCCTTTTTACTGCATCAGAATAGGAAAATGCTGATTTGGTCCTGCTGGACGGTGCTCCTTTCACCCCTGTGAAAGATCGATTAGGCTCAGCATTTATATTTGTGTGGTCTGCAGTGACCTTTCACCTCTGGTGCCCTCTGGAATGCTGTGCCACTTGCTGAGGAGGAATGGGCCTGCCACCAGCAGACAGATTCGTTTGTGGCTCTCGTTAAGGTGGCATGAATAATTCAACGCATTGCCCGGGTCCACTTGGAAAGCCTTCTTTTCTTATTTGGGCCTAAATGCTGCCAGCAACTTGTGACGAACTAGGAATATTAACGACGGTCTCTCTGCTGGAGCCTGCATAGCTTTTGTGTTGTGGAGGAACGCAAATTCTTAACCGGAGTATCCGCACCTGGGTGTTTCACTGCCATTACATCCACATTGGTCCCTCACAATGAGTTCCACCTCCTTATCTCATTCGTTCTCCCTACAGGCCTTCGATCCCAGTGAAGTTAATGATCGGTGGTGGGGAGGGGGCGGGCTGGAACTGTCTGGTTCAGAATATGCACAGTGTACATTAACTGCCCTCTGCCTTTTTTGGCAGCAGACAGAGGGAGGCCTGCCAGTTGGCAGGTTGATTTTTAAAAGGCACTTTGAGTGAACTGAGCCATGGCTGCACGGAGGAAGGGGGTTTCCCTCTCAGCCTTGCCTCCTCTAGGGGTTTGGTCCTCATGCCATCTTTGGGAACATTTATTCCCCATGACGCTCACCCTTGGCTCATTCATTAGCCTTTTGGATGGGTACATTTCTATAAAGCTGCTTTGCAACAGTGAGACAATATGCAGCTCAAACAAAATTGCTTCCAATTGCTTTGAGTCCTTCGACCGGCGGTTTCTGTAGGAGTTCCTCTCCGACTGTCTAGCGGTTCTTCGGTAGATGGGTGAACACTTAGGAACTTGAGTCTTCGTGTCAGTTGCTTGGATCAGAGTTCGATGATGATGAAGTGAAAGCAATCATTACCGAACTGGAGACATCTATCGTGTGTTTCTCATAATCACAGCCCTGGTGTTCTCCATGCACCAAGACTGTGGATGCTCTTCATCGATCTGTCTGTTATCAACCCCATGGAAAACGCAGCCTGAGGACAGGAGTGCACATGTGATGTGTGCGTTCGTATAAAGGACAGAGTGGGAGAGAGAGTGTGTGTTTGAGTTAACGTAACCGCATGTGTTCCCTTTCTCCAGTCTATAGACAGGACACAGTGTATGAGTGACTGTTCCTTTAACTTTCTTTTGAAGCACGAGTTTATGGGAAAAGGCTGTTCCAGAGCTGGACAGTCAGTCAGACTGGTAGCAGGACGGTGCGGCGAGCAGGTGGTCAAGCTTGTCTCTACCTTCCTCGCTCCTTTTTTTTTCTCTCCCTCTCTTTTATCTTCTTTCGAGGCTCTCTTCCCCTGCACTCCGAGCCTCCGACAACACACCAGACCTCGGGGAGGGTTTCCGCACACCTCTAAACACACTGCATCACCTCTCCACACCCCCGCAGAGAGGCTCGGCTGGGCTAGCCAAACCCCCCGAAAAAAAAAACCGTTCTGACGGAAATGTCAGCATGTGTAAGGAGCTCACGCTGTCGAGCGGGTAATGGTGTGGGTCAGGTGGTGTGTATTTCTTTTTTTTTTATCCACTTTTATTCCATCTAAGTTATTCAGACCCAGTTTTTGACACACAGAAGCTTCAGATTGAGCTGCACAATGGAAAAATGTCGGAAAGGAACTCTAGGAACAGGCTGATTTATACCACCCTATTGTGTGCGTGCGTAACACATGCTATGGTGGTATGAGTTTTTTTTCTTTTGTGATATTCTTTTGTAAAGGAGCAATTTCTGTTGCAGCTACTAAATCAATATATATATTTTTTTGTCCTCCCCACCGTCCTCACTTTCATCTCCTAGGGAAATAAAATGAATTAGTGAGAGGGTTCTTCCTACAGAGAATGTAGTTTCTGACAGCCTGCAGAGTGGCCACCATTAGTACCGCAGTTACTAAGGGGATTTAGATGAACGGTAGGTTCAGAAGCACCATTTAACACTTGCTGCTGTCATAAGCGAATTGGATGGAACAAACAGAAGCCACAGGCTACATTTTCCTAGCCAATCTAAAGAATGTTGCCAGTTCCAGCCGTAGAAAATCCCCACACCGCGTGGATGAGTGTTTCTTCCTGCTCTACATGTGAGTCATGTCATTAGCTAATTATCAGTCTCCTTGTGAGCTAAATCAGGTGTTTTAGAGCATGCAAAACACGGATCTGTGCCGTACGCCGGGGCCTTCAGGACTGGAGTCGGAAAACGATGGCCTACATCTGACATAAGGCATGCTTAATAAAATAACTGGTAATAAATTAGCATATATCGTATGCATTTCAAAACAGCATAGCTACGCTAGTCTTAAATGCACGCGAAGCGTCATTTAAAATTGCATTCCGCATTTGAAAACTGCTCGACGCTGTTAACATCAGTCATTTGACTTGTGTTTTCCTTAGATGAAGTGGCTTTTCGCATTGAATAAAATTCCTCTCTAGCTGCATATGACATTTTAATATCTGAGCAATTTAGCAATCCTAATTCACTCAATAGCATCAATATGGGAGGAAAGTGAACATAATTAAAAGGAAGAGAGTGTCTCCGCAACCCATTTATAATTCATCAAAGGAAGGTCAGGTGTACATATCAGAACCTCTGATACAAATCGCACTAGACTGCAGCTTAATTAGAGCTGCATTCCTAGACGCGCTTTTTAACCGGTAGCTTTCCGAAATGACGTCCCTCGTTTACCGGCTCAGGCATGTGTGTCCCGACTGTCGGTCCCCACCGTGTTGATTCCCCGCAAAGACGAACGCGTTCTCCGTGGTGAAAATAAACACCTAAATCAAATTAGAGGTTCAAGGCGCAAATTGATTTGCTCGTCACCCGCAGAGCTACGTGACTGTACCGGGGGTGAGGCAATTACTCCCCTTAATTACGTTAGCCACCCCCCCACCAACCCTTCCCACCCAAAGTCCCCTCACTCCACCTCCCCCCGCTGGTGAATCTGAGATGGCTCAGAGCGTATCTCATTGTGTTCGAGTGGCTGTCAGACCACACCAGGTGCTGTTATTGAAGCACAATTGCGTTGCGCTCCAGTGCGATTAGTGAGATTGATATCCGTGGGGGAGTTCTAGGGTCAGCTAGATTTAAGTGGCAGCTGGTTGCTCACACGCGTGCCACCAATGCACTGCACCACGGACCTGAGTTATTCGGCTCCACGCGGCGATGTTTTACCTTCAGCCAACGTTTTTTGTTTTTTTTTAGAACATTTAATCACTTATTTTACATCTATTGGTTACTGCACAAATAGCCTGCAGACCGAGAATTGCACCTAGCCACACTTGGTAATAAAATTACTGCGACATCTGGACGTGGTACAATTTCATTGTGGGGCTGAATAGAAAGAGCCCAGTCGATTGCTGGCAAGGCAGAAGTCCCACCTCTTCACACCTTTCCAAGCATTTGATTTGCTAAAAGAAAGGAGAGCTGTCGGCTGGCTGTCCACTGATCTATGGGCAGCTGTAATATGCTGTGATTAAAGGGTATTTGGGTCTTCCCTTCCCTTAGCCTCATTATTCCACACCCCACTGACACAGAGATGGGTAAGAACAAGCCTGCACATATGCAGGGAAAGCCAAGCAAAGGCCACTGAGGTTAGAACCACTCTCTGCTCAGAGAGAGAGAGAGGGGAGGAGGGGAGAGAGAACGAAATCCTCTCAGCAAGGAAGACGCCGTGGCTCAGTTCTGCGGACCTCACCAATATTTTAGTTCTGTGGGAAGTGAGCAGTATGTCCGGGCGCTGACGCTGTGGGCGTGTGCGCTGTGGAATGAGGAAACGTGTTTCTTTTTCTGTTTTTTGTCCCGAATTGTGGATTTGTAACATGCCTCGTCTTCAAGGTCAAAGTGAGGTCTTTCTTTCCCTGTTCTCTCCTGCTCTGGTGAGGCTGCTGACTCCTGGAGAGGCTTAGGCAGCAGGCATCCTCAAGTTCTGCCAGGGGTGGCCCAAGCCCAAATTTATGCAGTGCGCCCAGCGGAGCTGTAGCCCCGGTTGGTTAGGAGTCGAACTGGACGTGGTGTGATTGGGTGGGTAAGATGGCAGGCTTCCCAGTCTCTCTGTTGAAACACTATATGCAGAGTGTGGTTGTCTGCAAGGTCACAACACGCAGAGAAGCCCCATAGAAAGCAGTTTAGAAAATTGCTTTCACCCATCCATATGGTTTGAGACTAACAGTAGAGGAAGCGAAATTAGCTTTGAGTAACATTGAGAGAGAAAAAAAAGCTAATAAAATAGCCTTATAAATCAATTAAAATCTGAGAGCTATGAATGCCCTTCAGTAAAATCTGTACATCGTCCATTTATAGATTCATAACATAATCAAAGCCTACAGGCTAGAACCAACCTTAGCCAGGTGTACAAGAGGGCATATTTTTGCTCACTTTCCGGGAGGGTGGATGTGCCCCCCCACCTGTCACCCATTAACAAGGTGCTGACCAATCTGGATGTCTTCCTGCCAGTGTGGGCGGAGCTGGCGGCTGGACTGTTGAGAGATGTTGTCCGGGTGACAGTTCAAAAAGATGCAGGGGCTGGAGGAAGCATTGTGCTAGCCTTCACTCTTCACTCTGGCTTGGTGGCATTGTGTGATGGGGAGAGGGGGGTAACAAAGAGTAAATAATGTCCGCAAAGATGATCATGATCTATGCTGATGTCATCATCCGCAGCAAAGCCATTACTGTACAAAATATGACATTGCTTTCCACTTTCCACTCACTTGTTAATTTCCGTTTATGAAGACAGATTGTGTGTGTGTGCGAGTGTGTATTTGTGTATGTGTGCATGCTTGTTAATCCATTTTAATACATACAGATGGTGATGAGATCAGTAGATCACACAAGCATGCTTTTCTCATGCTCTCTATGACTAGAGTCTTACTGAAATGTTCCGTGTGCACTCTCCGCGCAAGCATATGGCTTTGTTTTTATTGTGTTGTCTAATTGACTTCATAATGCATAATAGTATGCGTAATATGTTCCAAGGGCTGCTAGTCTCCCCCTCAAAGGCAGCCAGTGACCTTGTTCAAAACTTTCACGGTGTTTCTTAGAAACCATTCAGCAGAGAATAATTGCGGTGGCTTCGGTCCGTGCCTCAGAGCCTTGCCTGCAAGCCGAGGTCTTCTGGGGTCCCAGCATGTGCTTCCTATAATGGGAAAGACCCCCCGATGCAGCGAGCTCGTGCCAAGCGTGCGTGGTCATAGGTGAGGCTCTAACAACGTCTCGGACGAGCGCGCGTTATCGCTCTTTCCGCCACTTCCGTCACAATCCAGATTCCCCTCCGCTCCCAAATGACCCAACCCATTAGGAACACAGGCATCTGGATTCATGAAAGCGGATAATTGGCGTAATTAAATAAGTAGGGGTCTTGATTCAGACAGGGACAGAAGGCTGCAGATTGTCAGGCTCCACGGGGCTTCATAATGGGCAGCGGTGTCGTTAAATAGTTCAGTAGTGGCTTTTATTGCGTCTGCGCACACTCTGGGTTGAGCTGCTCTAGCCTTGTCTGAGGTAATTGGCGCTGGCAGGCGGCAGTGCATGACCACCTGGGCAACGTCCGTTCTGACGGGCAGGGAGAAAGGGGAGAGCACGTGTCTGTCTGACACCCGTCAGATACAGTTTGGACGGACGTGCTCAGCTACCCCTCCCACACACACACACACACACACACACACACACAAAATTGCATTACAGGGTGACTATACAGAGGACGGCTAGTAAATGAACACTGAATACACGTTGTGTGTATGTGTGTGTGTGTGTTTTTTTACACATGCTTTACAACTTGTGAGTAGATGAGATCTTGTTTCGTTCAGATTTGATATTTGATGGTGGCCCCTTTGGGGTTTCCAGTCATCTCATATGTTTTTAATCCAGTCACATAGTACTTCCTGATGAGAGATCTTCTCCAAAGTGCTGATAGCTGAGGGCATCTCATCTCATCACAAACTGAATTAATCAGCGGGGCTGTCTCTTTTTCCTTCTTCCTGTTTTGCGGTGAATGTATATCCAGAAATGCATACATACAAAACAGCAACAAGCATATGTAACATGAAAACTGGGTAAATGTTTTCAAATGTTTATTTTGAAGATTTGGTGAGAGAAATGTATTCTCCTATCTCAGTTTCTTTCTGTCTGTTTCTCTCTCTCTCTCTCTCTCTCTCAGCTTTCAGTGGCAGCTCCCGCTGACACTGGCAGTGGGAAACTCCACTCACATATCGTCTGAGACTATCATCTGGGTCTCTAATAAAACAGGTAAGCCTTAACCTGAGTTCCCATGGCAGCACAAGCCCACAGACACACAACAGAAGAATGAGAATCTGATTTATCACCATCTTGTCCTCTGTCAGACACAGAGATAAAGGTCCTGTCAGGACTGGAGTTTAGATATAGTAAGGGTCTCTATTCTTCTCTTATAAATATACCCGCAAGAGCTAACTATCTGATTCTAAGGTACTAATATGTACTCTTTTTCTTAGTTCCTCTGTGACAGAATAGATAGCATTGTGGGAAGATCTGTTGATCTGGTTCATTGAATGATTTCAAACCATTTATTTATTCATTTATTTTTAGAAATGTTTTACCAGGGTTTGAAATCATTTCCTTTGCTTTTTTATTTATTTATTTTTTTACAGAACCAGCATACAAACTAAAATAAAAAATAATGTCGTCATTGTCAAAAAAATTGCAACATGTAACAATACAAGCAACATGTAACGAAGTATATATTCTACAGTATATATTGCCAGGCACTGCCCAGATTAAGTCAAATAGTGTTTTCTGGCTCTGGAGAAGAGCTTTAGACTATGCTTATAAAATGTCATATGTGGCATGGTATGGAACATGGACCATGATGTACAATGTCTGCTAGATGAATAAATTCAAAGCACTCAAACCCATATTGCCACATTTTAAGCCAAAGCCTACATTTGGGGCCATGGAGCATTGTCCTGCAACCTGACAATGTTGTCCAGGGTCTGAGTACTTCAATAGAAATATCGTCTAGAACCTTCATGAAAATGGGTCAGAGACTTCAGGCTTTAACTTCAGCCAATGTTGTGTACAGGCTGTGTTTGCGGTCTGAGTCCAGCAGGCTTCCCCAGCCGTATTCTGCCTGGGAGGGGCAGCCCCTGTCATGCTCATTAATGCCATTCTATTCCTCTTCTCCCTAGGGAGGGGAGGGAGAGAGAGAGAGGGGGGAGAGAGAGAGAGAGAGAGAGACAGACAGATGATTTACCGCTAGAACTACATAATTTAGTTACATTCTGAAAGGGCTGAATTCAGTTGAGCCACAACCATGTCCTCGTCGAGGGTTGCCACCATTAAAAAAAACACCCACCCGCGTTTAACTCACCGCTCTCCACCACCCTTCCCCACCCGCGTTTAATTCGCCACTCTCCACCACCCTCCCCCACGTCTCCACTGCGATGTGGACCGTTGCCACGCTGCGTCGCGCCGCAGAAATAGGCTGCGGGCGGAACAGCAGGCGATCCAACAGCGATGCCTCGTTTACAGCATTAGCTGGCCAGACTCCACCAATCGCTCAACACCGCGATCTCAACCACGGGTTTGGATGCTTGCTGGATCGCCGAAGGCGTTAAAATGTACATTCAGAGTACGATCCAAAACACTCCACCAGTGCATTTGGCATTCCAGGAAACCTTGCATCATAGCCTTGATATAACATTACGGTATATGAGCACAGTATGCACACGGGATAAAAGCAGCTGAGCTTGAATTGACGGAAATAAATGACCCGATTTTGAACACGACAAACGTCCCACTCCTACGCTATCGTTTACCGTTTCGTTTATCATTTATCGTTTTAGGGAACCAGGACTACATTTGGGATATCGGTTTAATCAAAGGAAAAGCGAAGAAGAATGAAATTTATAAACGTGTGACAAATGTGTGGTAACGTAAATGGTGTATGCTCGGCCCCGCTTTGAGAACCGATAATGAATATGCATTTATGAATATCGCTCATACGTAAATATGGCAAATAAATGCAGTGAAGCACGTCTGAGTGAGTGGGCAGTCTCGTTTGTTTCCGCGGAGGAGTCAATTACGTTATGTGACATTTTGTCTCACGTCCCGGGGTTCACCTCTCGGTAATGGATGAGCAGCGAGGGGCAGATTCATTAGAAATGACTCCGGGCGCCATTTTTGCCATGAAGGGCCAGGCTGTCTATAGATATTTCCATTAGCTTCATCGGAGTGTCTGCCACCATGCGTCTCCTCACATTTATCACTAAACCTGGCCTGAAAAGTGAGTTAGTGTGTGTGTGTGTGTGTGTGTGTGTAGGGGGTGCCTGCGCGTACATGTGTGCATGTGTTTGTTTTCAGAAGGAATGAAAATGCAGATGTTCTAACGAGCTGTCAGGCACACCCTTTAAACATTCTCCCCTCACTCCCTCACTCGTTTATTTATAGAGAAGCATCGAGTGGGCCGCATAGACGAGGAGATGTGGTTGCTGGGCAACATCAATCAGACAGGCTACTTCAGGGTGAACTATGACCTCCACAACTGGAGGCTCCTCATTCAGCAGCTGATGAGTAACCCCATGGTACGCAGTTCTTCATTCGACACTCATCCCCACCCTTATTTCTCTCCTCTCCGCCTCTAAATTGAGATGCCCTTCTCTTTCAAATTCCTATTACTTACTTTTCAGTCTGGTAAATATCGTGCCACGTAACGCGTATTTGGGTCCCTGTTTTGTTATTCACTCGCTCGTTCACCTCCTGCCCCCTTCATTCCACCGTGTCTGCCTGTCATGTGTCATGCTGGTCATGCCGCGTGCTACTACTAAACGGTGTCTCTTTCCTCTCCCCTTTGCTACAGATCATCTCCGTGGGTAACCGGGCCGGCCTGATCGACGACGTCTTCAACTTGGCCAGGTGGGGCATTGTGGGTAACTCGCTTTCTCTGTGTCTGCTCGCACCGGCGTGCCCCCGCCACTTTGGAGGCTAACGGAAGGCACTGTTGGCTGGTCTTCTGTCCTTCTAGCCTGTGGCTAAAGGTGAAACCCTGGACGGCACACCTGTGGAAACGAGGCCCAGGGCGAAGCCGCCAGCCCTTGGCTGCGCTAAAAGATAACACGCAACCGCGTCGTCCGCCCCCACTACCTCCCTCCTTACCATCCACCACCGCCAGCTCAGGGCCCAGACACAGCAGAGCTCCATCATTAGCGCCAGCCTCCTGTAGCTCCCCTCCGAACTACTGTTAAGCAGAGAGGGGTGGGGGTGGAGGTAGGGGGAGGCTAGTCAAGAGTGTGATGAAAAGGAGCGAGTATTTCCTCCAGCGATACTCTGAGCATCCGAAGCTCTTTTTATTTGGTATGTCACATAATTTCTAGGTGTGATGCAATAGTTGTCTGGTACATTATGGAATCGCTGAAAATTCTAAAAACGTGTCGCCGCAAACGGCACCTTCTCAGACTGTTGACTCAACAGACTGTAATTAATCCCCTCAGGAGGAGCAGGCCTCCTGCTGAAGCGCCTCCTCATAGCACCGTTCTCTTCCATGCCACCAATTCAGTACAGGCCAGTGGGATCAGACCGTGGGCAAGTTAATACAATTTAATTGGAAGCATTTAGCTAAAGGCTAACAGTGGATTGTCTATATTTCTTCACCTCCAGTGCTAATGGGGGTAAAGGGATCGTTACTGAGGTCCCAGTAAGTGCATTGTATAGAGGGGGAAAAACTGCAGTGTTGATTCCCCAACCCAGGTGTGATTTTGAACTCCTCTGTTGTCTGACACCCCTCCAACCCCCTCTGCCAGATGGTTTCAGCTCTGCTATACGCCTTCACTGTTTATTATTTAGAAAAAGACAGATTCGTGCAGTTTAGCATGACTTCCATGCCCAAGACCCAGTGGGGTTTAATATGTACAATGAGAGTCATGCGCCTACTTAAAGCTGCACTACCTGACCACAGCTGGACCTTAAAGTATAACGACCCAGCCGGGTGAACATACAACACCAGGAAAACCTGAGCAGGTTACAACTGCACAGAGCCAAAGGTTGAACTCCTGCACTGAAGTAGCACAAACCCCCAGTGCTAAATTAACACCAGCAGTGCTATTTTAATTCCAACTGGATACAAATTAACACTGTGAAAGTTAAAAACAAACAAGCATATACACAAAAATTTACTTTTCATTGAATATTCTAGGTGATCTTCTATATTATTTTATTATTCATCGCCAATTTCGTGACAGCATTAATCTTCTCCCTGTAAAAACTGAAACGCCTTTTTTTAAATCCTCAACTATAAGCAGTGAGAATATACCTGTAATGGTATGGTTGTAGGAGAAATGGCAGTTACTGCTATCCTGTGCCCTTGGGTTGTTTTTCTGTTAACCTCTGTATCAGCAGATAATAGAAACCTTCCATTTTCTATTGCTTAGAGGCAATATTACCACTTTGTCTTATTCCATCTCAGGGCCTACACCTGTCGAAGTGTTTATTGCCCATTTTATGTACTGGGGAACCTGGGTTGCCTTGCCTGCATATTAAGGGAGGAGTTGTTGTTAATCACACTGGCTTACGCACTTGTGTACTTCTGTCGAAATTAAAGAGGAGGATGAAAAGTGTGCACATGACTACAGAAGCACTACGGACATCATTGGGTAGAAGGCGCCTCGAGTGGTGGCCACTAATTAAATGCTCCTGTAACTCCTGGGAAATGTTCACACGGTTTAATAATGCTGCTGCATACTGTCCAGCCTGCTTCCACGTTATTCATTTCATGGTTCAGAGAGGGGAAGAGGGAAAAAAACAACAACCTTTTTTAATATAATCAGGTGTGTTGTTTTATAACCGTGTGTTGTTTATCATATCCCAACATTTACATTATGAGTTTACGTTCACAGCTGGGTATGTTTTCACAGACACAGCTTTGTAAATAACTAAGGGTGAAATACTGAAGAGCGCTTATTTGATTCACTTAACCGCACAATGAGGCTTTTTTTTCTGTCATTTACCCTCAAACTGATGAAGCTGCTTAATGTGCCTCCCACTAAAGCTCTGTAAATCTTTCTTAAATGAGTAAACAATTACCAGGCAATTTAGAAGGAAATGACTTTTATTTTGGCAATCGGAAGCCGTTTCATTGAGATGCTTTTAGGTGTGAAATCTATTTCACGGCGAAAGATCCTCATGTTGTTACATGCAAAGTTGAATATGCAGCGGCTACGTCCATCTAACGGGCCATGTTGTGATTAAACAGGTCAGGGAGTGTGAAACGTGTTTTGGCATCACACACGTGCACTTTCTTGTTTTACCCTTGCCAGTGTGTGTGTGTGTGTGTGTGTGTGTGTTAAAGTGATGGATCACTTTGATCATGAGTTTGTGCGTGCATGAGTGAGTGTGCATGTGTGTGCATTTGCTCTTGGGTGTGCTCGTGTGCACATGTGTGTTTTTGTCGCAGAAGTATTGAACTCATTCAGTGCAGTGCGTGATGAGAGCAGGGAAAACCCTCGCCACTCTTCAGGGTGTTATGGTAATGTTGTATTCTTTTATTTTTAATGAAGCTGAATAATTAAAAATGAAGACAAGCAGCGCCAGGCAAGAATATTGCTGGATAAGTTGCTTCTGTGATGTGTTCTCACACCTACTGCCTCTTTGTATGCAAAAGACATTCAAAGACGATATTATACACTTCATAAATTGTCAATTCCATTCTTGGGGCTTTTCCTTTACCCCCATGCCAAAATACCCGATCCAGCTCATGAAGGCCTCTAAATTAGCTGACCAAGCTGGAGAAGATTCTTGTTAAGTAGCTGAGTTGAGGCAGCTGCGTTAGAGCAGAGAAAATGCCAAAATGAGCATGAAGCCACCCAACACTTGGACAGAGGCCAAGTCTCAGGTGAATAGATAAAATGTGGTCAGGACTAGGTACAAGTGTCATTTATATAGTTTCATTTCATTCAAGTGTCATTTACAAGTTTATTTATATGGCATTTTTTTTACAACAGCCATTGGCAGTCACAAAGCAGTTGTACACCTCCAAGCCTCTAGTGAACAAGTCAAAAGCGAGAGTGGCAAGGAAAAGCTAAAACTAAGAGCCTGAAGACGAAAGCTTGAGAGGAAGAGACTCAAAGGAGGAGCCCATGCTCTTCTGTTTAACAATGGATACAACAACAGGAACAAACTATGTAACAACAAAAGAGGTCAGAACAAGTAAGCAGTAGAGGTCTCCTCTGGGACACTAGAAGTCCTAGTCTGAGTCAGATGAGTGCAAGTGTGTCCAAATGCCATCTGGCCCAGGAACGACCCAAAATCACCCTCCCAGTCAGCCTAGAGCCTTCATGTTGTTCTGGGAGAGGAAACCAGGGAGGTAGAGAAGTACATGGGTGAGGGTGGGAGGAGCCATAGCAAGGAAAGGGGTCAGGGAGTGGGAGGAGTCATGAGTGGGAGGAGCTACATGGGTGGGAGGAGCCACAGCAGCTGAGATTAGTTAAGGCTCAGCAACAGGTGACACCTGGAATAAATGCACCCCAACTTAAAGGGGAAATACATTATTAATAGGGCCCTAATAAATTCACAGGAAAATCGGTTAATTTCATGGACCTAGATTCTCAAAATTGAAGGATTTCATGGATTTTATAAAACAAATAATACATTTCACAGCATATATTAAATAACACTTAACTACATATCCAACTAGGCTAGTAATTGAGCATCACCAGACGAGTGTGCCATACTAAGCATAATGGTGAGCAAAGACCATCATGATTTCAATCTTCATTCTCTCATCTCAACTCAAACATCTTCCAAAACATAACAGCAAAGTTTTTTTTTTGTCTTTTTTTTGTCTAAACCCAAAATGTCAGTATTTATTCAATTTAAATCCACTTCATAAATAAAACATGCAGGTCAAAAATGTGCAGGTCAAAAATGCAGAATATTACATTACAACATTACTACTTTTAGGAAATGCCTTGTGTGATGTTTTGTTTGATTTGTCTCCATAGCAACAGAGAAAAAGCAATACGCTCTGGCATTTAACTCTGCACTCTACAGTTAAGGCACATATTCCATAGAAATGTCACATTTTCCTTATTTTCATGGAAGAGACTTTGGTAAGATCTTTTGCAGGGACCTAATTCTTAGGTTTAACCAAATCTACCCCTATTTTACATATTTGTATCATGTGCAAGTGACAAGAACGGCACCCAGGGGTTCTAGCTATGGCAGCACGGCTTACAGGACAGAGCCAGAGAGTGAACCGGACATGAGAACTACCTGGAAGATCAGAACTATCTGGAACTACCTGGGAGATCAGCGCTCTGCTGCTCCCAGCCAACAAACGAGAAAGAGCGAAGCATCACAGATGCGATGTTTGGTAGGTTTGGAAGGTGTGCGCAAACACAGAGGAGCCATGTTTATTTAGGGCAAATCTGTAATCAGAGTTGTTTCGATGGTTGAATGGCAGTGAGAATCAGACAGAGTACACGGCAACATACAGGGGCCACGAGGAGTAAACACGGAAGGAACAGAGCAGGGCTAGACTGGCCTCACAGGTAGGGAACATGGGTCTAAGGCAGAGTTCAAACAGGCAGCACTGAACAGAAGCACAGCAGCTGAATATCACATTAGATAGTGATCAGTCTCAAGGCATAGAACAGACACTGCTATAATACACAGGCTGTTGAGAGGGAAATGATGAACAAGTGAAGCTAAGAAGGGTCAGAGAGTCATACTCTAAATGGAAACAAGGACACGGCGCCAAGGGACCTGTGATTCTAGCGGAGGGGAAGCATGACACCTCCACCCCAGTTTACCAACGCTCAGTGCCCATGAACCCCCAGATCTATACCTTTTACATAAGATGAGAGGTGTTTAATGAAATGCCTGACTGAACAAACAGGTTTTAAGCCTAGCCTTTCCCAAACATTGACAGGTAGGTTATATTCCACAGCATGGGAGCTTTGTGGGCAAAGCAGATCTGCCCCGGAGGTAAATTCCTTATAGAATTTGTACCTTTTGATATAATCAGACACAAAGGATCATAATAGATCAAGAGTTCCCTAAGGAGCTCTGGGGCAAGAGCATTCGGTGCTCAATAAGTCATTAGAAGTGTTTTATAATCAATACAAAATTTTACTGGGAGCCAATGCGGTGTAGCTAAGATAGGAGTGATGTGATCAAACTTTCTTTGCTGCTGGGTTTTGAACCAACGGGAGCTTGTTTATGCGTTTAGCGATAGACAGTGAGGTGATACAGTAGTCCAGTCCAACTAATGACATGATAGGATATTTCTAATCTTTGCAATGTTCTCTGAGATGGAAAGAAATGTCCTAGAAATATTATTTGCAACATTTTCAAATGAGAGACTAGGATCCATAATTACACCAAGATCTTTAACCATTAACCATGATGTAATTGGGAGAACATCAAGGTTTATTACATAATCAGAGAGTTTGCTCCTGGCTCCCTGTAGACCTAATAAGATCACTTCTGCTTAGACAGGATTAAGTGAGAGAAAGATTCTCAATGTCAGTGTCTGCTGTCTTTTACACATTCTTCAATAATATTAAGATGATATTTGTCCTCTGGTTGAGCTGAGACATAACATAACAGGAGTGTCGTAGCAATGCATAGCATAGCATATGCTAGAGCTATAGCAGTGGCAGCTTGCACTGTGGCCTAAAATAACATATACATATATGTACGTATTAATATACATATGTAATATTATACATTTGGAGGTAGTCAGGGACACTTTTGAACCCATCGACAGAATCACGTAATTCTGGAACGTGAGAATGTACTGTGCGAACTCGAAGATTTAAACTTGCTAACTAGCTAGCTTGCAAATCAAAAATGATGATGAAGAAAAATTATGATCCTGCGAATATGAATGTGTCACACAGAATGTGAAACAATGTCTAAGAAAAGGTGCACTGCATTCAAGGTGTGTGAAAAGATGTAAAAGGATGTAAATGTGTATAAGTTGCTTGAAGGTTTTGGTCTCCAGGCTGAAGGAGACTCAAAAACCTAAGAGCACACACCTGTCCCTTATGCTCCTGTTCTTCAAATTAAGGTTTATAAACCTCGCTTTATAAAGGCACTAGAGTAACTGCTTGCCATTAGAGGCTGTGGTGTCATGGAAACACGGTTGTAATGGATGCACAGGAATGGTATCATATTTATTTGAAGGTTTGCAGTGTTCATTGTTGTTTCCCAAGGTAGAGATTCCTGAGTATAACAGCACAAAACAGTATTATTGATCTATTAAACATTGAGTTCCAAATATACCTACATGTTTGCATTGTCCCTTTAGAGACTAAATGCACCAGCAAATTATTCTTGATGAGTGTTTCATTCAGTTAATTGTTACTGAGTACTTCATTTTGTAATCTGTGCAGTTTCCACAGATGATTGAGGCTCAGGCTCTTTATGTTTACAGATGGTTTTTATTTCCCATGCTAAAGATCAGGGAGCAATGCTGAAACACTGAAAACATGAACTAATCTGAACAAAAATGTTGCCATTATAAATCTTAACTTAACGTTGACATATATTTACAATTACGATGTTGACTTTTCAAAAAAAGCTAAACAGGACTTGAGTGTGGCTAATTTAGACTGAACAAAGAGAGAGGAGATGTCTATGAGAGAGAGAGAGATGATGATGATGATGATGATGATAAACTGTCCTGGTATGTTTACTTTGTTTCAGTGCTTGCTAACATTTGCTAGCAATTAGCTGCAGTTACTGAGAACAGGAGAGGTCTGGATAAGTGTCCTCCCTTGGAGCCAGTGGCTCATCAAATTTTTTGTTTTATTTTTTGCATATCAGTTTAAGAAGTTAAACCATGTTAATGAACTACCATTGTGTAAAAATGTTCCAGAATTAGCAGAATTGTAGCTGTGGGCTGCTAGACTAAATGCTTTTCCATAAATGGTGGCTGTGAGGTAAACTGAACCTGAGTCTTGGGGGTAAGTTGAACCAGTTCTCTGTGTGACCCCACATGAAGTCAGATATTTGTGTTTGAATTGATGTTGCATCCTAACTATATATTTCATATTTTAGGTATTGTACAGTCGACACATATCCATATATGTGAATATCCCTCCGCATCAATGCTTCACATTTCCTGCAGCCTGCACATATAGAATGTTGAATGATTTCTCATTTTCTACGACTGATTGCTGTCATAAGGCTAATAGGTTATACACTATGATATCACGTACATGTGGGTATCTACACGGAAAGTAAAAATATAAGAATCTGTGGATGTTCCTCAAAAAGAAAAAAAAGTTTCATTCAGTTATAATTGCCATGTCTATTTCTTAATCCTACACAATTGGCAAACCATCATCAGCTTTCAGAACTGTAGCCAAATTGATTAATTTATATTTATTTCAGTAACCCCAAACAATCAGTACAATAGAAGTTCAATCCTTAATGGCAATATTTGGAATTCTACTTCAATTTAACTAATTAAAAATCTAATTACTTAAATTACAATATTTAGTAACTTTTCCCTGATGGCTCAGTTCTTCAGCTCAGGGCATCTCAGCCACCAGGAGCCTTTTTGGGGACCTCATGTTTTGTTTTCTTATGGAGTGATGGCTCACACCCTGAAGTGGTGCTGCATGCAGTAGGTTTATTCCTGTCTCATATTCCTTTAGCTATAGGTCGACTTAAGCTTGGCTTTAGCTATAGGGTGACCCTTGTTGCCAGATGACCAAACGAAATGTTCTTAGCTTGAACAAATCAGGATGGCTGAATGTTGAGCCTCCCAGTGAATTGTGGGTACCTGTGCTTTTTGTCTCCTTACCCAGCTGGTGTTAAGAGTATCTGAAAAGCCTGAGGTATGGATGGATGAGGAATAGATGGCAAGCAAGGGACCAATTTTAGCACCCCAAATGCTCCGTCTCATTTGAGCGGACCTCAAAGGAGCCGCTGAAATATTACCTCGTTTCTGATGTGCTGCTCTCGATGACAGTAGATGGGGTTTGATCTTTGCTTTTAGTGCCAGCGTGTTTATTTCA
This sequence comes from Brachyhypopomus occidentalis, assembly GCA_020368025.1. Classification (NCBI taxonomy): domain Eukaryota; kingdom Metazoa; phylum Chordata; class Actinopteri; order Gymnotiformes; family Hypopomidae; genus Brachyhypopomus; species Brachyhypopomus occidentalis. Next base: position 5,880,055 of record JAGXOD010000020.1, read on the forward strand.
AAAGCCTCTGATGTTTTATGGATTTATGCAAAGTGAACAGGACTGCATCTGTTACAAGGGAAAGGTACTTTTTTTAAACAATAATGTTCCTACAAAACAGTATACAAGGCTATAAGCCCTCTTAAATAATGTTAGGATTTTAAGGAACGTTTCAGTCAAAAGTGTTCATGTTGCTAGGAATAAATAGAATCTGTTAGCCATAAATTAGCATAAACTGATTTGCGTAATGATTTGCATAATGCTAATTAGCAACTTTTTGCTTACGATCATTAGTAGCAGCATTAGCATATTTGACTAAACCAGTCCCTTAAATAGAGACAGAGAGTACAAGATCATTTTGTCAACCAGTTGTCGTATGTCTATGAGTGGGTACAGTAGATATGAAATTAATCTGAAACACTTACTTTTGTTCCTTTAGATTTGTCTTTGATAAGCTTTTCTGTTTCCTTCCTCTCTTTCTGTCTCTCTATCACATATGACTCAGTTTTCTCTCAGTCCTGTCTCTTTCTCTGTCTATCTCTGTGTATGTATACGCACTATGTATGTATATCTGAATCATTTTCACATATATCACATATGATGTGGAAAAAGTTATAAACTCCTTTATTGAATCAGTTATATTTATGAAAAATATCTATTTTTGTATTAAAGGTGACAATTATGTAAAAATAATGTTTTTTTATATCCAGCATATATATAAATTCATTACTGAAAACTGTTAGAGTCCGTTTAGCTATGTGAATCTCATTCATTCTCTCCAGGGCTGGCTATCTTCCTCAGAATGTGCCACTGCAGATCATCTGTTACCTGTCCGAGGAGAGCGAGTTTCTACCCTGGCATGCCGCCAGCCGAGCCTTGTACCAGCTGGATAAGCTTCTGGATCGCACCGAGGACTACAGCCTCTTTAGTGTAAGTGAAGCTTCATCAGCCCTCCTGACCCTTTGGCCCTGGTCTGGGACCAGGCTTAATGGCTCTAGAACACTGACAGGAACTCCTGTAAGAGCGAACACAGAACTGGTCTCAGATCAGTAGATAAGAGATACTTCTAGATGCTCCAGGTAGTATCTTTATTGCATAACTGAGGATTGTGTGATTTTTGTTTGAAACTCCATGCCACAGCTATAATGTTTGTTTGCATATTTAGCATATCTCTGGGGGCTTGCTGTGTGTGTGTGTGTGTGTATATGTGTGTGTGTATATGTGCATATGAATTAGTTCCAGTACTTGCAATCAGATGTATTTAAATGTTGATAGCAGTATGGGAAGTTAGAACATTTATAGTAGCATTTAGTGGATTATTTGTGTGTGTGTTTGTTTGTGCAAATGACATACATTACATGGTCTTCTTTACTGAAAAACTCTTCACTGATTGCTGTGAATGGCTAATGATTTTAATAGCCTTCTCCCCTTTTTCTAAGTTGTTTCTTCAGTTGTTCCTGTATCGCTCTCTTATCCTTCCCCTCACCGATCTCCTTCACTCTCCTTCCTCCCCTCTCTGTTTTCCTCCCCCTCTTCCTCTCCTCCTTTCTGCCACCCTGTTCTCCTCCTCTCCCCTCTTGTAATATCTCGTGTAAGATATTTAGAGTTCCTCCTCCAAAGATGTTTAGAGAGCAGCGAAGAACTGCAAACAGCTGGTCAGATTAATTAAAGCCGGGAGCATGTGCATGTGCATCCACTGTCACTAGGTGTGTGAGAGTGTATGTGTGTGTGTGTGTGTGTGTGTGTGTGTGTGTATGTGTGTGTATGCTATCTTAGGGTTAGCTACATGCACAGTCTTTGTGTTTTTGTTGGTTCATCAGAGGGATTTGATTGGGCAATTATCCAGCCCTTCTTGAGTAGTCACCGACAACCATATGTAAATCTCTTACAATACAATTGTACACACACACACACACACACACACACACACATGCTCACACAGCTAAGGATCTAGCTGAAATTAATCTTTGGCTAAGTGGTAAACTATCATTCTGTGTAACATTACTGTGAACAACCACTGAGCTCTTGCTAGGATGAGGAACCTCCTTCTGTGTGTGCATGCCCACTTGTGTCTGGGGTGCATCTGTGTGTTCGTTCAAATTCAATTGTTGCATAGCGGGATCTAATTTTAATCATTCCCCCGCGTCAGTAAGGGAGCATGAAGGAGAGAAGCCACACTAAATTAGCCGTAACGTTAACGGCTGTGGCATTTCCCTGGACTGAATGTAGAAAAAGCATGAAGGCGCAAACCCACCCACCCACACACCCACCAACCCTACCCACCCATACACCTACCCACACATTCGACCCCCACCCCCACCCCACACCCCCGATTTGGCAACCTCACACAGTCTCATTGTTCCTGAATGCTGACTCATCGCCCCTCATTAAGATAACCTTAACTAAGCTCTCATGGCCAAACATGGATGTGTCTTTAACCGTCCTCTAATCCTGTTTTAAACTCGGAGCTAATCCGCTCGCATAATTGAAGGATTCACGCCTGTTAAATTGTTTTCTGTCCCAGTGTCTTCAGTCTATGCTAATTCTCCCCCCTTCCCTCCCCTCTTCCATGAATAGGACTATGTTTTGAAACAAGTGGCACCAAAGTACCACAAGCTGGGATGGCCAAGCACGAATCCAGACAACTCCTTCCTCCAAGCGGCCTACCAGACAGAGTGAGTCCAAGCCGCTCCAGACTGGGGGAGTGTGCACCACCCCAAACACAGTCAAGAGCTGGAAAGCAACTCTAAACGCTTTGTACAGCTGTCACCCTTCTCTCTCGCCCTCAGTCCCTCCTTCTCTTAATCTCTCTCCCCTTGTCTACTACCCTGATCCCCCCCCAGGGAGCTGCAGAGGGAGGTGATCATGCTGGCCTGCAGCTTTGGGAATAAACACTGTCATCGGCAGGCTATGACCCTCATCTCCGAGTGGATATCCAGCAACAAGAACAGGTATATACACCCACCCACTCAGCCCACCAGCTACAAAATCTCATCACTTCTGCTACACCACACATCTGCTAATATATCATGTATCTACACCTTTATATATACACTGTAGGCATGGTATTGTTCATTTATATTAACTCTCGGAAGTGCAACATGCTGCCAGTAACTTCAAAAAGCATACTACAGTATATCACTGGTAAATGCAATATGTAACGTATTTATTACAACAACCATTTTAAATAATGCTCACCAATAAACTTTTATTGTGAAGTGTTACCAGGATTGCTTTAATTAATCAATATTAACTGCCATAATAATTATTGCCAATTAAAGGACCCTTATTTTGTCTTCACTGGGAGTGCGGAAGCTACCCCTGTACTTGATCCTCACGTTTTTGTTTAACCAATTACCAGCACGCTTGCTGCCCCTGTGATTACGCGCAGCCAATGCTGGCAGCAAATGTGCTGGTGGGGGTGACACTTTGAGAACAGGCGTGTGTTTGGGGGGGCTAATGGGCATTGGACATGGAGCACGTGGCACGGCACGGGGGGAGGGGCGGGAGGCTTCACCGTGTTGGCAGCATCTGCTGACAGGTTGAGACACGATCAATAAGGCTCACCAGGGAAACATGCCAGCCGGGGCCTCTGTGTGCACCGTGTGCCAAGTGTCCATGGCAACGCCTATTTGCTGTCCTGTTCCTCCTCCTGGGACAGCCTCGGTGATGCGGATGGTGGTAATTTACAGGCAAACACGAGACACTGTCAATACAGTGTAATGGGTGAAACGGAGCTTAGGGGGAAAAGCAGAACTAGGAGTGTGTGCCTGCATGCATGTTCTACCCCCTAGCAAGAGATTCTGTTTCACCTCCCAGTAGCAAGTGTTTCCCCTGTGGCATTCATGCATCTCAAAAAAAACAAAAAAAACTAGCCTTCACAGTTCCATCCACATATTTCATGCATGTGCGCGTGCGTGTGCAGTGTTGCAGAATTCATACCTCATATTGATCACACTGATATATAAAAAAAAAGCACAAGAGAACATATAGATTAGAGAGCAGCTGCGACGGTTTGATGGAAAAAAAGGCCCACATTGATTAGTCAATAAAAACCTGGCCTTCACAATTTGTGGACTCACCAGCAGTGTCTTATGCCTGGCCTTGCGCTAAGCTGTCACCCGGCTGCTTCCCCCGTTCCCTGTGTCACTGCGGCGACCGGCGACCACCTTCTGGAGCAGCAAATAAAACCTCTGATTCAATATTCCGAGGATGAGCACCCACTGCAGTAAACGAGCGTCGGGTGTGTCCTTTGGCTTTATAGTGAAGGTGATGATGTAGGAGAGACCACCTGATCGCAGACCTCCACACTCCCGGAGAATGAGAATCACAGCGACGCCATACCCGGCAACACCAAAAACAGACGTAGATTATTTGGGCTCAGAATTGGTAGCAACAGTTAGAACTTTGCCTTTTTTTTTGTATACAAGTTGCAGTAGCCTTGTTTATAGAAGAATGGGGGGTTGTTATAAAGGACTAATGTGAAACTAACGTGTGCTTTCTAACTAATGCCACGCTGTGATAAATTAGATCATTAAAGAGTACTTGTGAGTGCAGAATTTTCACCACTGGAAGATATAATAAATAACCTTTTTTCCCTAGGGAAAAAGCTGTGAGGTATGTTTTTTTGTAATTTTGTAATAAGTAATCCACAAAATCTATGAAGTCACATGATCCACATGTTGCCTCAGTGTTCTCACATCTGTTTCATTTGCTTTATGTGACATGTGTTGCGGCCTCAAGAAACTCATCTGAACTTTCACGTCAGGCCAAGAAATAATTCAGATGGGGGAAAAAACCCCACCCCAAAATACAGCTCGAAGTTATATACAGTTTCTCTTCTTTAGTTCGATTTTCACATGACCTCCTGCTGAAGCAGGTTGCTGTACTGCTGTGACCAAAACTCCCCACGGCCCTTCCTGAATAATCTTTAAAAAACAGCAGAGCTTTATTGCCTGATGTAGGAGCACAAACAAAAGTTCACTCACTTTGATACCTTGAGGCCTCCAGAGACTTCAATATCTTTTCTCCACTTTTCTTTATACAAGCATTGTATGCATAGCCTCATAGTTTCTCATGGGAGTCTGCTTCTAATTCAGACTTCACAAATGAGCTTCCCTGGTATCCGTAACACATTCTGCAACATTAAAACAACAGTCGACTACTCAGTATCTGAATTTCAATGTCAGTATGACAAACTTGAAACGCTGACAACACATTTTGCTAGGCAGCTTGCAAACTAGCATTGAAGCTACCAAAAGTTTAGTTATCAGAAGTCATTTGTAATAAAAGTGTTAAACATTGTTAACCAAGAGAGGCCTGCTTCACTTAAAATATCTCAGCACACATTTGTCCTCTTTTAACAGTTAATGGACACTTCCAAAAGGAATTCTTCTTCTGTAGAGCCTTCCTAGTCTTGGTGGAGACTTAATGTGCAGCCGAACTCTCGCTTCCTCCTGACTACTATTCCCAATATTCTAGAAACAATAGTGGCCATAGGCTCTCCCTAAATCACTTGGGCCTTCTCAGACATTGGATTTTGAATTAGACAGATGAACTGAATTTGCTCACTTGAGAATACATAGCTTACAGTAGTTGGAGTAGAGCCGCAGCCCAGTTTAGGGTTTGCATTCTTGACCTCAGCCTATGGAGGTCGACGATAGTTTAACATTAGGCTCACGCAGGTCCCTACCACACAAGCCAACATCAGCTCGTGCTTGACCTTGGCATAGTCCGAGAGAGTGAGCATTCCCATCCGGAGCTCTGCTCCACCTAATGACCCTCAGCATGCAGAAGCCCTCAGGGTGTAATGGAGATGAGGCAGCATGCATGCGCCAACGGGCAGGTTTAGGGGCAGTCGATGCTGTGTAGACACAACAAGCCAGGGTCAGTGCACGGATAGTCAGGAGCAAACAAGGCACATCCATAATCGTGGGCCAGAATGCAGAACAAACCAAAACAAAAGGCAATTGGGCAGAACTACAGAAAGTTACAGAAGACGTTCCAACAATAAACCAGGGGACACTGAGAAAACGGCCCCTCAGAAATACAGACAGAACTCGAAGACTTGCAGAATGGAACTTGGATATACAGTATATATATATATACACACACACATTGGCTAATGAGACCCGAATGAGGAACAGGTGTGAACAATGATTGCAAACAGGTGCAGGGGCATAGCAGGAGGGGGAGGGGGTGTAGACCTGGGTGGAGTGGAGACAGGGTGAAAGGGAGCCTCCAGACGAGAGCCTCTGTGACAAGGGCATTCGTTACGCTGAGCTCCGTCTTCTGATAATGCCCTGGAAAGTTTTCACCTTCTCCGGTTTCAAAAGCAGCAGATGAAGTGGACATACGGACATAAGCAACTCGTTTCTCTTGCTTTATGCCGAATTGATCACCCTGAGTGTAGATCACTCGACACCCTCTCAGGAAGCCTGGCGCAGATGCTTTGGACCTTGTTAGCTGGGCGCATCCTTCATCACAGATCCTTTTGTCCTGTGGCACTCGAGTGCGATGTTCCTGTTCTCTGTAGACCACACTCTACCAGTGCAAGAGGCTCTTAGACATAACGTAGGTGGAGGTGAGTCGCCTATTAAGACAAATGAGAACAGATTGAAAGATTTATTAGAATACAATGCATTTAAGGTGTTCCTGGAGGTGATTGTGCTTGGATCACATGTCTAGTGGTCTTTGCAGAACACAAAAGTGTCATATTTTATATATAAAATATAAAAAGTGGTTAGCTGATTGATTACTTTGCTGGTTTAGATGGGTGGTTGATTGATTTTTTTCAGATATTGTGGGCAATTTTTAGCTGCATGTGACATTTTTAGTTGGGTGTTCATTCCAAAGCCTATCTGCATGATACCAGTAAATTCCCATCCCATATGATGAATTATGCAAAGGTAATGTCCAAACAACTGGAGCATGGTTTATGATTTCAGAATGCAGTTAAAATGAAAACTGTATGAGCCTTCTGAGAGCACTTCACGTGAAATTGGGCACGTTTGTCAGGGGGAGGTGTGATCTATCTTGAGGACTGAACAAGATTTTTTAATGTGGCTGTACTGTCTTATGATGATAAAGCTCATAACTAGATTACCACCTTTGTAAGGAAGTGGTTATTCTCTCTCCACCGTTCTCTCCTTATCTCTCTGTTCGTCCCTCCCTCTGTTTCTGTTGTTTCTAACTCCCTTGCTTCTTGAATCTCTTCTCTCTCTTACACACACACACACACGCACACAAAGACACACACTTCTCTCAGAGCTATTTCTTTATTCAACCAGAGTCTCTCATCAGTAAACACTTAAACTTCTGTAATGCCCTTCAGCTCTAGAGAATGAAACAAACAGACAAACACACATTTATTCCAGACGGAAAGCTTTCAGATAGTCGAAAACAATGGCAATTGTGCATCTTTATACAATGCTCCATTAAACTAAATGCTAGCGTCAGCCTAGCCAATTTCCAGGAGATTGATAAAGTATGTCACTGCAGGACTGAATACATCACCACAATGTAGGCAAGTGTTTGCCAGCCTGAGCCTCTCTGATATCGATGAGGAATAAAACTGATTTAGTGAACAGTGGCAAATTATGCTTTTCAGTTCTACACTGCTCTCAGTATTTATGTGTTTCATGCCAGTTCAAGTGTTTGTCTTCTCTGGTCTATAAATTTATCTATCTACTGTTCACTCACTATATAATGAGTAAATACCAGACCTCAGAGGTATAAATATAAAAGCTTAGTCGGCATTCGTTTAAATTGAAAAGCAGTAATGCCGAATATTAAAAATCATGGATGCTGATGTCAGTATGGTACCACCTGAACTCTTGCAGGATCCCCCCAAATGTGAGAGACATTGTATACTGCACCGGCGTGTCTCTGATGGACGAAGACGTGTGGGAGTTCATCTGGATGAAGTTCCACTCTTCCACGGCGATCTCCGAGAAGAAGATCCTCCTGGAAGCCCTCACCTGCAGTGACAACAGCTTCCTGCTCAACAGGTAAGAGCTGTCATGGTTACAGTAGACCACTTGTTTAACAGAAAACCTACTGGTACTTAAAAAAATCCCACAGATTCCTAAAGCACCTGTATTGACGTAGTTGCTAGTGGCTGTGAAAACGCTGTATCGCCCTAAGTTTTAAGATTTTTGGTTTCATTTCCAGAAAAGTTCACATCAAGGACCTGGCGTAAAACAGTTGGTTCAAGTATCAAAATAAGACACATATATTTGATTCATTCTGGATCATTAGCTAAACCCTTGCCGTGTCCTGCTGAGGCGCTGGGTGATGCCAGTGCATGAATCACACTTTGATGATTCATACTCTCACTTTTCATCAAAAATAACTTTCTAATTATGATGTCATGTGAAACCTTAGAAAATAGGTTAGGTGCAGACTTTGCACTAATAGTCAGTTCTGTGAGATCATCTGCAGATATGGAGAGGTGAAATTCGAAGTCGAAATTCATCAAGTATGCTGAAATAACCTTTGATCATTTTGCTTGCACCACATGATCCGCAAATTTCATAAATATTTCTGCTCCACCCACATGGACTGGTTTGGTTCGTCCTAGATCCATTTCTTCCTGTCCTGCCACTCACGCCAGTTCCATTCAGAGTTCCCTGAGGGGGAGTAAAGACAATGCCTGCAGCATGTAGGCACCTTGCCTGCAGGTCTCCACGGAGCTCTAAATCCTCTCAGAATTCAATAGCTCTTTGAAGGGGGTAACGGATTATCAGCTGGCCAGGCCAGGCAAAGGAGGTCCCAAAGCCCACAAGTGTTTTCAGCCTCGGAGGACACAGTGTGGGGGCTGACAACTCCATTTATACTCACTCATCTGGCAGTGTGTTCTATGAATACACTCAGAGGAAGGAACTTGGCTTCACTCTCAGACCTACTTGTCTACCTTTCTCAGGGTGGGAAGTGTAATGCAGATCCAGACAGGGAGCTCTGGTGACGTCTTCGGTGCTTTACATGGCCAATATGAAAAGGTAGAAAGCAACAGGAGAGAAAGCATCAAAAAACACTATCACTGGCGTTATTCCTCTACACTGCTCTTTAATTGGCACATACAGATATTAATCGGCACGTATGGACATTTACATCTTTTGGACTTTTGTATTAGCGACACAGAAAGTGGCGAGGACTTTTTACACACAGAAAATAACAGACTGAACATCAAGAAAACTTCACAGTGTCTGCCTTGACTCAACGATGGCACTCGTTACGTTTTTAAATTATGTTTGAAGTTCCAGAAGAACAGAGCGCAGGGCGGGAAGGGTGTCTCCGCTCTCATCTCCTGTCAGTCTGCCGCGGTGCGAGCCAGCCCTGGCTGCATGCCAACTCATGTAGGAGGAGGAGGAGCCAGCTTTGTCCTAGAAACATGCTCCGCTGCGTTAGAAAGTTGCCTGAGCAGCAGTTTGAAAAGACGCAGCGGCTGGATTTGCGTGGCTTGGTAGGAGCACATGCTCGTCTTCTTCCTCCCACATTAACCGGTGCCGTACAATAGAATCAGTCGAAGGGGATTACCAGCTAATGTTGTGGATAAAAATATACACACCCATCACCCACTTGAGGAACAACCTGCTAATTTTGGGTAGGTGCCTTGTTTGCAGTAGTTTCTTCATGGCATGGGTTCCGTGAGGAGTTGGAGACATTCCTTTTATGGTCATGATTGTTGGTCATGATGTTGACATGATTGCATCACATACCTCCTGAGAGTTGTGAGCTGCCCACTGGCCACTGTGAGTCTCCTGTTTTACCACATTCAAAGGTGCTCTGTTGGATTCAGAAATAGTGTCGGAGGAGGCCACTGAAGAACACTTGACTTACTGTCATGGTCATGAAGCCAGGTGGAGGTGGTTCAATCAGGCTGGAAGTAGCCATTGTAAGATAAAATGTGGCCATAAATAGATGCACATGGTCAGCAATATAAGTTTTTTCGGTATTCTGATGTTTGATTAAGTTACTTTAAGTGAAGCTTTTGACAGATGTCTTATTATATGCATTTATGCATCGGTCCAAATTAAAGCAGTAAGTGTATATATTGGAGAAAAATGTTTGACACCACACTATTATATGTTCAAGCACCATCCACTCCGCACCTGGAATCAGGCATTATTGTATTATACTTTTATTGTATTATATTTTATTATAAATGTGGCTAGTCCAGGCCAGGTGGATGTACAACTCTCACTCTCTCATATATATCAGATATCAAGAGGCACTGAGAAACCCCATTAGGAATTTTTGTTTTGCATTAATATATATATATATATATATATATATATATATATATATATATATATATATATATATATATATATATATATATATGTGTGTGTGTGTGTATATAACATATATAACATATATATACAATATATATATAGTATATATATTAAGTATTACACCCAGTCCAATTGCCACTGCTACACACACACACACACTCACACACATTCTCACTGTTCCCAATCCCCTGATTATTGATTGTCTGCACCTGTCCCTTGTTTGCCTTTTTGTTTCAGCATCTTGTAAGCCCACAGGAACACGTGTCCAGTGCTGTGTATTGTTCCTCGTGCTGTGTGTACAGGAGAAGCTAAGCGTTACCATTATGCCACTGCATCTCAGCGCCACGACACAACAGTTATACTACAGTTATACTACAGTTATACTACAGTTATACTACAGTTATACTACAGTTATGCTGTTGCTTTTTAGTCAGTTAGCTGCAGAGCTTGTTCCATTTGCGTCTCACTCACTTCAGGCACCTGTCCTGCATATACACACACACAAACACACACACGAACGCACACACTCAATGCATTTAGGCATGTAGAAATAGTCAAGACATATCACTGAAGTTCAAGCAAAGTGTCAAAATATGGAGGAAATGTGATTTTTAGTGACATTGAACATGGCATGGTTGCTGATGTTAGAAGGGCAGGTCTAAATATTTCAGAAACTGCTACTCTGCAGGGATTTTCATGCACAACCATCTCTAGGGTTTACAGAGAATGATCCGAAAAAGAGAAAATATCCAGTGAGCAGCAGTCCTCTGGGTGAAAATACCTTCTTGATGCCAGAGGTCAGAGGAGAATGGCTAGACTGGTTCAAGCTGTTAGACAGTAACTCAAATAACCACTCATTACAACTGAGGTATGCAGAAGAGCATCTTTGAATTCACAATATGTCAAACCTTGCAGATGGGCTACCAGAAGACCACACTGGGTGCCACTCATGTCAGGTAACAACAGGCAACTAAGGCTAAATTCACACAAAGAGTTGCCTGGTCTCATGAGTCTCTTGATTTCCTCTGCCATGTTCAGATGGTAGTGTTTGAAAGCATGGGTCCATGGTTCAGGCTGAAGGAGTAACGGTGTTTGGGATGTTTTCTTGGCACATTTTGGTCCCCTTAAAACCAATTGAGCGTTGTTTAAACTCCACAGCCAATGGTCAAGTATTGTTATTGACCATTGCTTTATGACCACAGTGTACCCATCTTCTGATGGCCACCTCCAGCAAGATGAAGCACCATGTCTCTAAGCTGAAATCATCTCTAACTGATTTCCTAAACAAGACGATAAGTTTGCCTTACTCAACTGGCCTCCACAGTTTCGAGGTCTTGATCGAACAGGGCAACTTTGGGGTATTGTGGAACATGATAGTCGCATCATGGGTGTGTAGTCAACAAAACTGTAGCAACTGTACCTAATAATGAGGCCTCTGTGTGTGTGTGTGTGTGTGTGTGTGTGTGTGTGTGTGTGTGTGTGTGTGTGAAACGATTCAAGAGATTCAGAATTGTAGTGAAGTATATAAAGTTTCCAGAGAAACAGACAGAGGAGTGCAAGGACATGGATTTTTATGTAAGTGCATGTCTAAATAAGTGCCATATGCAAAGCTTGTTCCTCAAAGCTTGACTGAACAATGATCTTTTGATTAGCATAACGCCAGCATGCTAATGATCACTCTGTAAGGTAAGGGTGCAGAAATGACTATGGAGCCATGCTAAGTTGTCGTGTGAAGTGTCAGATAAACAGCAGGTGGGCGTTAGAAACCCATTATTAGTATACATATGCTAATTGGAAAAACAGTAACAGAGCCTCACTGTATGCAGCATTAGCTAATGGAATTAGCAGGTTCAGCTAGAACATGGCAAGAGCACGAATTATGACAACTGTGGAGTGTGATGTCCTTCTGACGAATTAATGCTGAAGGTCTGCCATTAGATCATGATGATAAAGTGTCTACAAACTGGTATGCCTTGTACACTGCCGATATTGACTAAGAGAGGTCATAGCCAGGGTAATTTAAATATAGAATTGTAAGTAATTACAAAGTCAGAAGTGTTTAAAAGTGTTGGATATGGAACCTACACTTTACATAGCGATTGTTTTTGAGTACCTTATAGTCAAATTAGATTTTAAATGCACGCCTGTGAACATGGTGCATGAAACTTGAAAACCCTGGAAGACATTGCGGATGCAGTGATTGGAGGATATTTGGAGGATATTGTTTCCTGGCTGTTCCATTTTCAGAACCCCTGCTGATGTTTCTGCCTGGAGCAGAGCGTCATTGATTTAGGTTACACTTGAATTTCACACGGCACGCACAGCCCTCAGCTGACTGTATAAGCCCTGCATCAGATTAGATGAGTGTCTGTGTGTTTGTGTACAAGGCTGTGTACATGTCAAGTCTGTGTGTGTGTGTGCGTGTGTCTGCATGCTATGCAGTTAGAACCTCGTGTATAAAAGCACTGGAGAACTAGACTGCTCTTAGCCGGTGCTATGGCACAAGTTGGTGCCTTATATGTCTTACCCATGTTCCAGTGCATCATCTACAATCCGCCTCTCTCCCCAGTATGAGTAGGAGTGGTTAGCAGAAGTACTAATCTGTCAAAGAATATTTACGCGTCTAGAAAAGTCAATAAAGATTGGAAGGCACTGACCCCAACCATGAACTAGACAATGAGGAGGGAAGCCAAAGAAAATGGGTCGATCCATTTCAGGCTGACCTTTGTGTCGTGTGTTTCACCTGGTAGAGGAACCATTACTTCCACGTGGCTAGACTAAAAACAACACCAGGAGCATAAATTAAGACGAGCCAAATGTCACAGTATATTGCTGTTTATGTGCAAGCAAAGCAAAGCTTGTTCTCTAGGAAGGCAAAAAATTGCCATGTAACATCTCCACCGGTCCACTTTGTGGAAAATTCTAGAATACAGAAGATTTGCTGCCTTGAAGTCACTCTACTGTAACTTCTACTTTGATTTGCAGCTGAAGAGGTCCTTGTTTGGCCAGCAAGTGAATCATACATCCTACCTATGCACTTTATCACCAATGTTATATATCTGTGCAAGGCCAATCTGTGACTAGCTTCCCATGAGACAACCTCCACATGTCTAAAATAAATGTGGCGAGACTCAAGCACACATATGGGCATGCAGTGTGGCACTTTCGCACACTATGTTCCCTGACAGCACTCTACACCACAAGTGTCACTCCAGATACCAGCTGTAATACTGAAGTGTGAACATGCCAATATGGAAAACAGAAGCTACTGGAGAGGTGCCTGCATGCTATTAGCACTGAATAATGGATGCTTTCCTTAAAGCCATGTTTCCACTTTACCTGCACTGAAGCACTAGAAGTCTATTGGTTTAGTAATATGAACCTGTGAAGCATGCACAGATATAAGGCTTGTTGCTGTGGCAATAATCTTTTGGCTGTTTTCAGGAGAAAAGGCTACAATGTGAACTTGAACAGAGGGGGAAAGAAAAAATGAAACTTACTTAGGTGAGGGAGTAAGTCTTCTGGTTTCTAAAGACCGCACCAATGCAGTTATCTCACATGTGCCTGCAAATAAGAAAAACTCAACCCATGGCATAGTCTTTCTCTGCTATGTCTGTTCTTTTTCTTAATCCCTACTTGATATTTTACACCAATTTGACACCTGAGTGTGTCTTTAATTCTCTCTTCACGTACATACGAAGATCCTATTGTGTGATATTAATGCAAAACAAAAATCTATTAATGATGTTTCCCAGTGCCTCTCGATATCTGCAATATATATATATATATATATATATATATATATATATATATATATATATATATATATATATATATATATATATATATACACTGTGTATATATATATATATATATAATCTGCTGAGTACAGAACAGAGCAGGATTGTTATTCAGTCAAGTGCTTCACCCAAGGATTCTCCTGTGAGCTTCCTTAAAGCTGCTGTCATGGATGTCAGGATAACACAGCGGTTCACCTGACCTTCTACTGTTTTCTGAAACTCTGACGAAAGGAGGTTGGGATTATGTAGTCCTGCTAAATCAGGGAGGAGGGCCCAACTCTAGCCCTGGAGATCTAACTCGCTGCAGAGTTTAGCTCCTACACACCCAATTCTCATAGTCAAATGCTGCAGTAGGACTTGAAGAACTGTCTATGAACAGAAAGATTATGTTTGTAACTAAACTCTGGACCTTCAGGAATGGAATTAGATATCATTATCCTAAATGTAATAAATGGATTTCTGAAAGCAGAAGTCAGCAATAAATACTACCAAGGTCCACTAAATGAATCTCTAAATGATTAGCTTTTAAAGTGACTCCAAAATCACATGCTAACATGAATCAAATAAAGAAATGGATGAAAAAATTTTTTACTGCAAAAAACTGAAATAACAATTGTCAAGGTTCATGATACATGACAATATTTACAATAGCTCCTGTGTAATGAAGTGGGTTGAAGGATATACATTGTAGAGCCACAATGCCTTTATAGAACATCATGGGAAATATGCAACCATGGCAACATATTTATTTGCCGTTCATTTTTGTCTGTTTGTGTTTTGAAAACCATATAGAACTCCACTTCCTCAAACAACCTCCACAAGTGCAGGGGAGATGCTTCTTGTGTATTATCTGTGTATTGACACTGTCCATCATTCTGTCCCCTCACGGGTCATGTAGACATGCATCCAATGTGCTCGTATGCTGAAATAAAAACGACACGACATCTACTTTAATATGTCTCTTTTAGCAACTAGCACATACCGTACAGCCTGTGTGATATACGTACTCCATATGGCTGATGTGCACCTTGGCCATAGCAGAGAAACGGCAGCATCAGCATTCACCTCTCCATGCCCCTCTGTTTCCCCAGACTGCTCAACCTGTCACTCAGCTCAGACCTGGTGCCCGATCAAGACGTGATCGACGTCATCATCCACGTGGGCCGCAATCCGCATGGGCGGCATTTAGCGTGGAAGTACTTCAGGGAGAAGTGGGACATGCTGAACTCCAGGTACGCTTCTCAAGTAGTGCTCTTGTGATCATCAGCATGAGCCTTTGTCTAAATCCTTAAGTCTCGTCTCGTCTCTCTTATGAAATATATATGCAGTTTCTTGCCATGATCAGCTCACACCACTGAATCTTGATTTCTCCTGTTTGTGTGTGGGGCTATAGAGCTCATAATGAATAATATTTATTGCTTTAGCTACGTTTGAGGGCCCTGGGCGTGTTGGTGCGTTGTGTCTTGTAAACAGAAGAGCTTTATGAGAGAGTGACTTTCTGACTGGTTTCCTTCTGCACAGGTATGGTGAGGCCTTATTTATGAACTCTAAATTAATCAGCGGGGTGACAGAGTTTCTCAACACTGAGAGTGAGCTCGCTGAGGTGAGTATGATGCTAACAGTCCTATGGCAGCCCTGCTCCATGCTAGCAGTCACTTTCAGTTAGCGTAGCCTTCACAAGGGTGGGGTGAGGGGTGGCATTGTATGCAGTAATGTGGACATCAAAGCATCAAACCTAATAGTCTTAAAAATGAATTTTGATGTACATTTCACATCAGCCAATTTACTATGGAGGACACGGAACAACTTTGTTTTGGAAAGCACAAGTTTTAGTTCTCGTTTGGCAGTTTGTTCAGGGGTTGTGAATGTTTAGTCAGAGCTTTGAGTCTTTAATTTGCCATGAGATCAAAAGCAAAACAAAACAAAAAGCAGAAAGATTTCTCATTGATGTCTCTCTTACACCCACCAAAAAATGTTTGGTGAAACTGTGCAACCAATTAAATGTAAGGGAATGGACATTGAGTGGTCAGGTGTTTAAGTTTCTGTTTCTTTGTTACTTTTGTTGCTAGTCTGAGCTGCTCCAGTTTTAACTGCAGCCAGCTGAATCTGCAGTGAACTATTTAAAAGCAAAAAGAAAGAAAGAAAGAAAGAAAGAAAAAGTGAAAGGGTTCATTCCTAAACAGCCGAACCCCAGGTGGCAAAGCATTAGAGTCAGCTACAAAATTCTGTTTTCTTTTTTATGATTCTGTCACATTCTTACTCACAACTGATTAACCCTCATTGCCAAAATGGCCCCTACATTCATTTATTCAAATGCATTCGGTGTCCGTTCCCACGGGCCCTCGGCTGCCGATGCCTGTCTCAGGCACTGACTCACTGCAGTGTTCCACAGAGTCGGGGATCTCACTTTGCCTTTCCCGCCATAGCCTTAAGTAGGACGTTAGTATTTTGTCATAGACATTGAGTGCAAAAGGAGCACCTTAAAGGTTCTTTACATATTAGGGCACTAACATAAGGTGGGAAATAGCTTTGAGGTTTCCAGAGCTATCAGCTGTAGATTAAAGGCTGTTGTTTGTACTAACAGTTAGCTTCCATCAAACTGGCATTGAGGTGCCAGCATTGTCAAAATGATTTATGATTTGTAATGCTATCCCATGTTTGCATCCCTACACAGATTGGAGATGTATTGTTTATCTCCTCGGTTACATGCCGGTCATTTGCATGAAGAAACTTGATTTGGTATTCTGGTGCTCCTCTACTTCGAGGAGCCAGATATGTAGACATGCAGACTGCAAATACCCGACAGTTGTTTGCTAAAAAGACGATCTCAGATATGCAATCCATGGATCTGCTAAGCGATAAATTAGAGTTGTTCAAAGAGAGCGCACAAACTTTTAGTCATGCTCAGTGTTTTAGGTTTTGCAGAAACAACCCAGAACTTTCGCTTTGTCTTCTCTCACCAGCTAAAAGACTTCATCCAGATCAGTGGTGGCGGGGCAGTGTCTGCGTTCAGCCGAGCCGTGGAGATTGTCCAAGCCAACGTGAAGTGGCACAACCTTTACAAACAGCAGTTCTACCAGTGGCTGAGGAAACCGCCCAACGGCTAACCACACGCCTCACACCTGAGCTGTTAGCATGGAACCTCTGTCATACACTTATGGACCAATAACAATGGGAGGAGGAAAAAAAAAAGGTGGTTTTTTTTTTCTGTTTTTCGGGGGGCGGGCCCTAATAGTCTGTAAAATCGAACCTTTTGTTTCTCCCAGAAGAGGAAGGTTACAGCCATGGAGGAAGCCAGAGATGAGGATGAAGGATTGGGCTAATGTGTCTTACTGCGAGCAGAACTGATATTGAGTATTGCATGGTGGTGTGCATCTCTAGTGAGAGTCGTTTTTTTTTTACCTTTTTTTTTCCCAGAGTACCCCATACCCTTTGACCTCATACACACGTTTTCTGCATGAATGTCATTTCCTTCCTCTGGTCACCCAGTTTGCTGACGTTTGTCCTTCTCTGAATCCCTGGAAGCTCAGGTTAAATGAGTTCACTAAAGTTCCTGCAGGCCTCGTTACTACAGAAGGCAGACCGCAAACTTTACACCATACTAATCTTAGATAAGCACAAGGTCATCCAACATGACAATCAGTGTTTTGCTTGGAACAGCCTGACGAGAAGGACCAAGAGTGTATGTTCGCTTTTTTTCCAAGCCATAGACAGAAGAGAAGAATAGATTCCGGTTGTGCTCTCTGTTGTGTGGCTATCGGCGTTATTGTGAGCTGCATATCGAATGGTTTTATGTATCTTGGTCTGGGGTCCATTACATGCATTCTTCATGAGTCCCTACCCCCCCAGGTGACACAAGTCCTGCCCTTTCTATATACTAGTGTAAATTTAGAGTGGAAAATAATGAGTGTCAATATGTTCATGTACAATGGTGCATAAGGTGGAATATGCTGTGTGTCAGTCAGTCAATAAGGCATGTGAGACATGTGCCGTCTCCATGAACAAGATGCTGTTGCTATACCATGGCTGGTTGTCGTGGAGACAGATGGGGATGGGGGGGATATGGACGAAGAATGAAAGAAAGCATGCAATATTCCTGTCTAAAAATAAACAAATAAATGAAAATCTCTTTTCACTCTGAAAAAGGCAACCATCATTCTGCAATGGGCCAATAAAACCTTCAATCTTGTCCACAGTGTCAATCTCACAAACAAAATAGAAAGAGAAACTTTTTTTTTTATTTTTGCCTTTCAGCGCCAGGCTGTGGAAGCAAATACTGAACAAGTCATTTGTTCTTCTGGACATTCTATCAAAGGTCCCCTCGGCCATGTGTATAATATCACGCTGTTCCATCATACGCTTCCAGCCTCTCCTTCCGTATTGTGTTTTGATGTAAGCGCTTTCTTTTCTAAATGAAAAAAAGAATCCTCTGTGTTTTCAGCAGAGCAGTGTAGACATTTTACTGCTGACAATAAATTCTTTTGTATGGAAAGGCATTTATGTCTAATTATGTCATTGTTACTGATGTGAATCTGTAAAGGTGGAAAATATGACATTTCTCATCGTTGATCTGAAGGTGTATTCAAATTTGTTATATAAACATTATATAATACTTTTATATTTATACTTATATATACATATGTGTGTGTGTGTGTGTGCGTGCATGTGCACATGTGTGAATATTAGGGCTGCAAAAAATGTATTAGCCTAAATCTTTTATCTGCATAGAGTCATTAAAACACCTTGCATATGACTGGGGCTAAATCAACAAAAAACCTATAAAAACTGTGTGTGTGTGTGTGTGTGTGTGTGAGTGTGTGTATGTATGATCATTAGTGCGTGTATCATGGACACCACCTCTGTGGCTGAGTTGAGCCTAATCTCTGTGTTTGTGTGCATGTGTGTGTGTGTGTGCTCGTGTGTGTATGTGTGTGTGTGTGTATCCAGAGTATTTCAACTTTAATGACGATCTAGAAACAGGACCTCAGATGAGATCATTCAACCGCCCCATGCACGGCACATTCAGAGAGCATCTTTTGTCAGCAGCTTGAAACTTTGGCTCCATGAGTTATTTTAGACTATTTTAGACTATTTTATGTTATTTTTGTGTACGCTTGCAGCTGACAAGACAACAAACTGTTGCTGTTTGCAAAATGCTGGTTATTGTGCATATCACATTGATGATGATTGGTAAGACATATCAAACAGCTCCTGTATTGTATTACATTTGACTGAAAGATGGTAAAGTGGGTATACATTATGAAGTATTCTTTAATACATTATAATGTAGACAGTATTTATTTGTGTGGCTAGTTGTTTGCTTGTTTCTCAAGTATATAGCCATACTAAGTCCATAATAATATCCACCTTGTCAGTTTTGCAGTTTTGTCAACTGTTGTAGGGGGATTTTACTTACCCCTACTCACCTACCAGTAGAAGAAATAGGTGTTGACACTTAATATACAGTTATCTGAATTATAATTAATAAATGTACTCAAAATAGTAAAGGCTATTGCATAGCTCAGTGCAAGTTGAGAGGTTATTATGTAACCAACTTTTTAAAGTTCATTAATGCTTAAATAACCTGCTATGTCAGAGGTTTACTGTTTGCTAATTTATGGTTCAACCTAGTAAATGTGCTCAGCAGATTGGATACTTTAGAGGGAATTAATGTCAGCAATATATTAACCTATAGCTGGTTCTTTCCTCTAGTTAGTAGGTACTTAAGCATATACATTACACAATGTTATCTGAAGAGCCGAGCTTCAAGATAACACAGGATTTATTATTGTAATACAGGATTAAATAGCATAATATTAGCACAAGTAATTACACATTACAGTTGGTTAGATATTAATGAGGCAATACACATTATAAATGAACAGAAATGCAACACACAAAATGGTACTTGTATGTTACCTAATAGTTGGATAGAGAGGGAGACAGAGGTAGAGAGAGAGGTAGAGAAGAAGGGAGTGAGGAGAGAGAGGTAGAGAGAGACAGAGGTAGAGAGACATGTAGAGAGAGACAGAGGTAGAGAGAGAGGTAAAGAAGGAGGGAGTGAGGTAGAGAGAGACAGAGGAGAGAGGTAGAGAAGGAGGGAGTAAGGGGAGAGAGAGGTAGAGAGAGACAGAGGAGAGACAACAACTGACCATTTTTGCTTGAGTTATGCAAAAGTCACCATTGTGGCATCTTATCTCTGTGAGAGACCACCATGTGCACAGTGCGGGATGAGAACAAGACTTCATAGACCAGATTTTGGCCTAAAAATTGTTGCAGCCATAAATACTGTATAGTATTATACACACACACACACATCATACTGTGCATGTTTTAGGCAGATGTGGCTAAAATGCTGCAAAGAAAGAACTCAATAACAGAAGTGTTAATAGTTTGTCAATTACTAAAATGCAACATAAATTAACAAGGTCATGAAAGAGACACAGTTGTGCACAGTTTTTGAAGGAACTCAGCAGGGAGGTTGTTACAAACACACTAACCGCAGATCTTCTGTGGATGTAGGCTTGCTCAAATCCTGCCGTCTCTTCATGTAATCCCAGACAGACTCAGTGATGAGATCAGGGCTCTGTGGGGGCCATATCATCACTTCCAGGACTCCTTGTTCTTATTCATGCTGAACATAATTCTTAATGACATTGGCTGTATGTTTGGGGTTATTGTCCTGCTGCAGAATAAACTTGGAGTCAATCATACACTTCCCTGATAGTATTGCAAGGTATTGGTATGTCTATTTCTCAGCATTGAGGGCACCAATGCCCATTTGACCAAATCCCCAACTCCATTTGCTGAAATGCTGCCCCAAACTTGCAAGGAACCTCCACCATGCTTCACTGTTGCCTGCAGACAACTCATTATCGTACCACTCTCCAGCAAACAAACTGCCTTCTGTCACAGACATTTTCACTCATCACTCCTGCTGCCATTTCTCTGCACCCCAGATCCTGTTTTCATGCATAGTTGAGTCGCTTGGCCGTGTTTCCACATCGATGGTACGGCTTTTTGGCTGCGATTCTTACATGAAGACCACTTCTTGCCAGACGTCTTCAAATAGTATATGGGTGTACTTTGGTCCCGCTGGTTTCTGCCAGTTCTGGGCTGATGGTACTGCTGGACATCTTCCAGTTTTGAAGGGAAGTAGGCCTGACATGTCGTCTTTCATCTGCTCCAGCCAGGTTTCCTTGACTGACCACTGCGTCTACGGCCTCAACGCTGCCCGGTTCTTTGTGCTTCTTCAAAGGAGCTTCACAAGCACATCTTGAGACCCCGGTCTGCTTTGAGATCTCTGCCTGGGAGAGACCTCGCTGATCCCGTAGAACTACCTCGCGTCTTGTTGCTGTTGTTGTCTTGCCATGGTGCATATGACCTGTGACATGCAACCTCCCCCTTCCCCAGCCTCACCTATGCAGCACAGCTTTTGGGTGTTTCTGTTTCAGTTAATGACTGCGTTTCAACCTACATATAAAATGATGAGCATTATCAACTGTTTGGTATAGTTGGTTAATCACACACCTGACTATAATCCTACATACTGTAATTCCTGAATGTGTAAGTGTTAGTGTTCCTAGAAGAACTGATAATGTTCTGAATGCAAAGGGTGGTTGCACCAAATAATGATTTGATTTAGATTTCTCTCTTGTTTGTTCGCATTTTGTTAATTCATAAAAATAAACTATTAACTATTACTGTAACACTTCTGTTTTTGAAAGCATTATTACTGTGCAGCATATTTCCACACCAGCCACACCTATATGAATATATTCTACTCTCTGGCTCTCTCTCTTTCACTCTATCTCTCTCTCTCTCCCTCTCGCTCTCTCTCTCTATATGAATATATACTACTCTCTGGCTCTCTTTCACTCTCTCTCTCTCTCTCTAGCTCTCCCTCTCTCTCTCTCTCTCTCTGGCTGTCTCTGTCTTTCTCTCTCTCTCTCTAAAGTGAAAAAGCTCCTTTTAGATGTAGAGTTGTCTATATGTTGCAATGCATAATTTGTTTCCAGCTCTTCACAGTTTCAGACACTGACATGATGAGTGGATATGTTTGGGTTACAGATGACTTTCACCTCAGCAGTAACATTGACAAATACAAAAACTCCTGCAACACTGCTGTGCCTAATACAGTCATTTCAGTCAAATATGCACTACTGTGCCACTACTTTGTCGCTGTTGCTGCTGTGTTGAGAATGGTTCACTAGGCAGATAGTGTGTGGTCAGAATTGGTCCTCTAGTCAGGGACCAGCCAGTGATGAATAGGACAGAGGGTGGCTGTCAAAATGTGCCCAGCAACAGATGGGCTACAGTTCACAGTTGTATACCTGTACAGAACACCTCCAAGGTGTATACCTCATCAAATACAATACAACCTCTGTGTGGTTCTAGAGAGGAAGGAAACAAGCCATTGGGCAAATATATAATCATAACACGCCAAACAACAGCAAACTTTCCAACTGTGCTGACATTTCAGAACAAAGCACTCCACGAAGCCATTAATTCTCTTTGAGCTGCAAATGCAAATTCACATTTTGTCATCGCCGCTGCACCTACAGTCAGAGCGCATTCACATTCAAATCAATGGAGAGGATTGAAATGGATTCCCTCCTGTATCACAAAGCTTTGTTCCCTGGTGAGAGCAAGCGAGAGAGGAAGGAAAAATGCGCAGAAGAAAAAGTAAACGGCTCCGTGCCACCTTGTAGCCGGTTCGTGGTCAGCCGTATCAAAATGAGTGATGTTAACATGAAAAGAGGCTCACGTAAAAGGCACAGACCAAACACGCCTGTGATCTTTAAAAGGTCAGACGCAGTGTAGCGCCAATATCAATAGCCAGATACAGGTATTGCTCCACCCTTAGTAGCAGAAACCAGCACGATGGAGTTTCCAAACCCACTGGTGGAGGTGCAGGCAGACCTGAGCACCTTTTCCACGTGCTAGGCTATACCTACCCCTTGGGTCAAGTCAAGTCAATTTTATTTATATAGCGCTTTTTACAACACATGTTGTCTCAAAGCAGCTTTACAAATTGTATGGGTCCAGATCCCTAATGAGCAAGCCAAAGGCGACAGTGGCAAGGAAAAACTCCCTAAGATGGCGGGGAATAGGAAGAAACCTTGGGAGGACCAAGACTCAAAAGGGAACCCATCCTCCATTGGGCGGCCCGTTAGCACCAGTCCGTATTTGTGAACAAGAGGTGGTTCTACAGTTATAGCTTAAAGTTCTTGTTCCCCCGGCCAAGTAGTCACAGTCCCTTCGGTGCAGATGGTGCACCTCAGGTAGGAGCCAGCATCAGCACGTCCCCTTACGACAATGGTACATCCAACCCCGGCATCAGTACATCCACCGGCGAGCCAGACCATCTCCCAGGTGCTTGTAGGTGCTTGCATGCAGTCGTCTTGGGTAGAAGAAGCATGCAAAAAAGATGGACAATACAGACTGAGTGTGAGGATGTCAGTTTAACCACCATTGATTTAAATGTACATAGCTCATGTGCCAGTGATTAGCATGTAGCTCCGGCAGGCTAATCTATAGCAGCTTAACTAAAGGGAGGGGTCCAGAGGTGACCACAGTCATGAGGGCTCACTGAGACATTGCTTTCCAGTCAAGTCAGTCACAACTAGAGTGATGCCATGACACAGCTGGATGACAGCATCAACATCTCAGATTACCAGAAATCTCAACGTCTGGGAGCCCCTGAGCCCCGCACCTTACTAGGGGAATATTTAACTGAAGGCTTGATTATATAGGTGAGTCTTAAATCTAGATTTAAAGATTGGAACTGTGTCAGAATCTCGGATTGGAGCTGGAAGGCTATTCCATAATTGAGGGGCTTTAAAGGAGAAAGCTCTGCCTCCGGCTGTAGTCTTACAAATTTTTGGAACTAAGAGAAATCCAGCATTTTGGGAGCGTAAAGGGCGAGATGAGTCCACCCTGCTACTGCTCAATATGAAGACATCTCTCAGAAAAAAAACAGGCCTCATTTTGATACAAAATCATGGCCTGGACATTGGACATGTGACATAACAGAGTCAATTAACTGATTTTACCTCAAAGGTATGCTTACCTCAAATATTTACCTCAAAATGCTGCTGTATATATACATACAGCAGCTCCAGTGGGTAAAGACTGGAAAAAGGTCTACAGTAAGGTATAAAAGATTACACTGGTTCATTCCTAAAATATGTTACAAATAGACTGAACAGTTCTACATGCAGTATGCCAAGAAATAACATTTTGGTTTATAAATAACACTGGCTAAATAGGCTTCGAAACAAAACAGGATTGTATAATGACCAAAGGAGAACGAAAGCTGTTTAGCTGGTACAGTAGGAGATGGAGATCGGTAATGTGCACAGCCATGGAGCATAACTGCAGTTCCACTGATAAGCTCTAATAAGGGTGTAAAACTTCACCCTTGTGGTGAATCTGCTTTTTTTTCAGTCCCATTTACATTCCACTTTTTGGAACAGCCCTGCGATTCTACATTGACTCCTTTTTTGCAAGAGTTTACATCATACTATTGAAGAATGCGATTCTGTGTGTATTTGTGACACTATGACAGCTAAATAAATAAATGTGAGGTCAGAATTTATGTAAAGCCAGTGTCAGAAAGTTTACTAAAGCATACACAAAAAAAAATGATGGTCAGTATTTGCTCATTACGGATCCTAAATTGTTTAGTGTGGCAGTAAAGTCTGGATCTTTCTCTTCATATTTTGCACTTAGGAAAACAGCTCATCAGTATTTAGCCCTGACCACATACTGATTTGTTTACTTCTCTTCTTCAGTTTTGACAGTAAGGACGTAGCTGGGGTGTCAGGAATTCTGCTTGCATTTTCCACCAGAGTCCCTGATCTGTTATATTTTTCACATACATATATTGAAATTCTGCTTCTGACCACTGGGTGTGACATTCAGACCCAGGTCATTAGGATTATCATTTACCATGCACCCTTTCTGTCTCCCAAAGGGCTCCATAGTTAGCTAACAAGATAATTTAAATGCATTAAATCGACAACAACACTAATCTGACACTCTTGACCAGACCTCCTCAACGTAACACCAGCCCCAGATCTGGCTAGTACAGGGACTTTACAAACAATTAAATTCAAATGTTTTTGTATAGTGCTTTTTACAACAGTTATTGCCACAAAGAAGCTTTACAGAAATGAACTTTGCAGGCGATCCCGATCCAGGCCCCTAATGAGCAAGCCAATGGCAGTAGAGTATGGGAAAACTCCGTGATCTGGAGTGCCGTTCAACCTGGGACTATATATAATGTGGTACAGAATGAGCTGTTTATAAGATGGACCAAGAAGGATGGGTTCCCCCTTGAGTCTTGGTCCTCCCACAGTTTCTTCCTTATTCCACTGAGGGAGTTCTTCTTGCCACTGTCGCCTCTGGCATGCTCATTAGGGATTTGGACCCAGACATTTGTAAGGGCTGCTTTGTGACCTGTGTTGGAAAAAGCGCTATATAAAAATAAATTTGACTTTCACTAAGTGCTATAGGAAGAAACCGCAAATAACTCGCAAAAGCCACACCATGAATTGTCAATTTAGGATGGAAGATAGCACTAATGATGTCTAGCCTACAGTAAGGTTTAGCTTTCTTGATGAAATCATCACTTTATTTACGTAGTGGAGCCAGATTCCAGCTCTTTGAATCCTGAAACCTGAACTGCAGGCCACATCTCTCCTCCTGCCAGCGCAGTAATACCGATGAAGGATGGACCTAAAGTGGACTGGTTCTGAGTGCTGTTTTTTTTGTGGCCACTGTGTCTGCATCTGTGATAGATCCAGACTCATCACGCCCATCAGCAGGATCGTTACGTGCACTGTGCTTAGGTACTGAGGGAGCCGTGTATGGATCTTGGGTCAGAAAGGTCACACCTGGAGACACTAAGCGTCACTGAGACCAGATCACCGACTTGAGGAAGACTAATGCAGACGGAGCTGTATGAGGTAACCGACGTAACTAAGCACAATGGACGGAAGGCTGATGGTCAGTGTCCCGTGGAGTTTTTAAAACAGACGAGCAACACACAGCACTTTCCCCCAAGTTACTTCAGGCTAGAATCTCCATGTCAGCAGTGAGGAGTTCCACAGTGTGGCACAGAAAAGAGCCAAGAGTTAACGAGGGGGAGACATTAATGGTGGTGAAAGCTGTTAGAGAGTGTCTTTTGCCCCTACTGGATCCCTAATTAAACCCACTGGCCTGAGCTTTTTTGATAAAGGTAATTAGATATTGATTTATGCTGCTGCTCCAATATCCGGCCGTGTCTTTAAAGGGAAAGGCTGCTCTCACAGGAAATAATCACTGAGATGTTTACAACAGACAAAAAGAGAGTGTAAAATTAAGTGACCTAGAAAGGCGTGTCTGACCATGACGTGTCTCCTTCAGCCTTGGATTGTCTAGTTCCTTTTTCTCCCTTAATTTTCAAAGTTATTACAGTGCAGGGGTCACAAAACTCTTTGACCTAAATAATCATATGAGATAAAGAAAAAAGGAGACAATTTAAAAAGAAAAATGACTTTAAGAAAGGGAGGGACGTGGTGGAATCACAACATGGCTAAGCTCTTCTTTCTCCTTTGTAGCAAAACATCACATTAAAATCACAATATAATGAAATGGGAATAGGATAGTGAGCTGATAAGGGTGATGAAGGCTTTGTAGGCCAGACCTGTGTTAAGGTCATAGAACTCATGAGGACAGAAGCCTATTTTGGCAGCAGAGATGACTGAAGATACTCAGAGTCATCGTGCATATTTTCTGAAGCTGTGATTCAATCAGGATTTGATTGACAGCCAGAGCCTATTAGATGTGAAATGATTTTAGTTGTCTGTTCTTGGTGTCTGTGTGTCTCTTCCTCTCTCTCTCTCTCTCTCTCTCTCACATACAGACACACACACACACACACACACACATGCCTCTTCTTCCTGTCTCTCTGTCTCCCCCTCTCATTCTCATACAGACTCTTCCACTCCTGTCCGTCTGCCGCTCCATCCGTAAAAAGAAGGTCTTTATTTTGCACATCCTTCACCTGCTCCATGGTATCGACCTCATCCCCGACCTTAGATTAAAGCATTTTATGGCAGACCCGAAGGGCAGCCACTGAAGAAAGACCTCTCATCTTTCTGAACACAAGAAGGCCCTGAAAATAACTGCAGTCACCCCTGGCACTGACCCACTACCACGGTGGCAGGCATCTCGCTCGTGTCGTCCATCCACTGTAGCCTCTCCTCCTCTCAGTGAGAGCTACAGATAGGTCATAGCTCACAGTTCTGATTTACAGCTGCACAACATGGACAAACATGTAGCACTGCCATTATATCGCTGCATATTGCAACTGTAATGCGCCTAACAAGATATTAGAAGCACATCGGTGAGCTCCCAACATGACATGGTTATGCTGTCAGCCTTAGTTTGGTCAAAACGGTTTACGTTCGCTGGATCGTGTGAATGCTGTGAATGTTAGGTAATCAAAACACCCACACCAACACACTGATACGGATCATCTGAGATTGGTCAAGGTGCTCACGGGGCACAAAAAAAAAAGTTTCACGATGTGTGAGAGGGCTCGGACACGTATTGCAGCGTTCTACAATCCAGTGGTGGAGATGACATGTGACTCTGCCCTGGATCAGGGTCACTCCCTTCCCCACTCTGAGGATCCTTTGGCCAACTCTGATTTTTTAAAGCACAACATCAAATCCATTTCCTCCTGAGTCACAATGCGAAATGGTCTGAATTTGTTTTTAGAATGGTGCCTCTTTCCCCTTATCCAGTCTAGTATCACTCTCAGACAAAGACACAGCGAGTTAGCATTTACAACACGGACTTGCATCTCGCGCACCACCAAGCTGCAATATTTTTACTTGATATTTCCAGATGTCTTAAGCAGCATCGAACAAATTACCTGTGCGCATTTAAATAAATAGCTCTATTAACACTGGACAATTCAGCTGGAAAAGAGTGGAGACCAATAACTCAAAGAGTTTCTTAGGGGTACTGGAATGATAAGGATACTACAAAACAGACCATAATACCCTGAAACTGCCCTTGTCAGCAAACACACTGCATGGGCAACACTGTGAGGCATGTTCCAATAAACCTGGAACTTTGGCATTTCAGAAAATGCAGGACTTGGCCCTGGTTACATGTGAAAACATGTAAAAAAAATTATAATAATAAAACCCTGTTGACTTTCAGTTAACCTCATTAAGAGCTGTTATGTTGTTGGCCACTGAGAGAGAGAGAGGGAGAGAGAGAGAGAATAAGTTTAATATTAAAACTGGGACATAATTTCAAAGACCCTATTCTATATGCAAATACAGCGTCTAGAGATCACAAAAGAAAGCTTCGTAAACTGAACTTTTAATCTGACTCTGAAGGAAAGAAAAGAATACTCTTCAAAATAAAAGCTTGTGCTATACTTTCTTTACACCACAACCCTCTATTTCATGCAACAGTAAGTCCAGCACAGAAAGATTCATTTTCTAATTTAATTTTTCATATTTTTGTGGCAGAGCTAAAAGATGCAGGGCCATACATGATTAATGATGCTGGCCACCCAGACCAAAACACTCAGCCTCAATAATTCATGCTTAGGAATAGGTGAAAACATTTTTTCCTTCCTCTCTCTCTCTGTCTCTCTCTCTCCTTCTCGCTCCATCTTTCTTCCTCACTCTCTCCCCTCTTCCTTCTTTGGAGTAGTTTGTTGGTCCATGCTGTTCTCGGGCGTTTGGGAGAGCTAGTCGTGGTGAATCTGTATGTGGTTCCAACACAGAAAGTCCAAAGCCTGGAAGATGCTGGGCATTTCCTGAATTTGAAGCTTGCAGAGTGTGCTTGGAAAACCACAGTATTTCAGATACGCACTCCTTATGAACACGCACGGTCCTCAGAGACAAACCGCAGGTCTCATTTTCCTTTATTCGGTACTTTAAAGTGTTCGGTGGTGCCCAGGATGAAGCCGTGTTCTCCGGTGAGGAGACATGAGAACGATGTTCGCTCTTCTCCCTCTGCTGAAAGTAATTGAATTAGCCATCTTCTGCCATTGTCAGAGCCTGCCTGTCACACTTTGTATGTAGCTATCTCTATATCTGCAGCAGCGAGGGATTACAGAGTTTCACTGCGACTTTACCGCTAAGCCTCTAAATGCATGCTGTGTTAATGATAGCCTGTGAAGTTACTGTTGCCAGGGGTAACTGAGAGCACAGGAGAGTGAAGAGTAAGAAATTGAGTAAAGGGGCTAAAGGGTGAGGCAAACTGTTCTGGGAGGGGCTTCAGTGTGCATCTCAGGGGGAGGGGCTTCTATGTGCATCTCAGGGGGAGGGGCTTCTGTATGCATCTCAAGGGGAGGGGCTTCTGTGTGCATCTCAGGCTTCCTGATGAGCTCAGAATGCTTTCCTTAGACAGACAGTAGCCTAACGACAGTCGCCATTTTCTGAGAGAAGGTGTTGCGGTATATACAAGGGAAAAGTCTTTGTATCCTTTGTTCCTCCTTTGAGTTTTTTTTTATCTGCATGTGAGGTTCCACACAAACACAATAGCTTCCAAAAAGTTTTGGGACACCATTTTTAACGGCAGATAAAATGAACTTTCAGGAAAACGCACCAATTAGTTTCTGTGGTAGGTTCACTGGAGAGTACTTCATGTTAAAAACTCCGCATTCTAATGAGCTAATGGAATTTCACAGTGGCCTGAATATAGGCTAGCGATGTCAGCTTGTGCCATTCCAGAGCAGCTACACATCTCATAAGTGACTGTGGGCAGTGTCTAAAGGAAAAGGGACGAGGGTGGTGAGGGTGATCTTGCTGTGGGGAGAACATATTCATGAGCCAAGAAGTCTTAGTAATTGAAGATCCTCATCACAGCATTAATAAAGGAAGATTGGATCTTCATGCTATGATAAATTGATAGTGAGCCTCCAACAACACATTAACACAGGAGCACTTGCAAGGTATTAAATTAAGTAATAAAGGTATGTTTGACTGAATCGAACATGTGTTATGTAATGTAGTGTTATGTAAAATGATGCTATAATGCACTGGAAAATTAGCCCATGGTGACATAGACTTTCCTAAGTAATTCTATTCAGCAGGGCTGGCTACAGTCAAACGCTTTCTCTGAATCTTCATCTTACACAATAAAAATGATTTCCAAATCACTGATCCTCTCTGCCGCTTCCTCTTGAGAGCTAAATTCAATCAAAGTGCTGCAAACAATAAATCACTTGATTTTTAAATTACAAAGCAGAATTGCTCTGTAGAAGTACCCGATCAATTAAAACCAAGACTATGTGAACTAGCCAAACGATTTTAAATTCTCATGTAGGAGGACACTTTTCATTTCTGGTCCAAAAGAAATCAGAACCCCTTCAGAATTCATCCCACATTTGCCCCACTCCACCCCACCGATCCACCTCCAATTCAGACTATATGTGTCCAACGTCTGTGTGTAGCGTTCATAGTGCTAGTGGGGCACTCAAGACCTCATCCATTCAATCTGGGTAATATTGGGGGGGAAAATGATTATTGATGATCCTGGCGTCATATTAGCACCTCCTGCCATGCAGCCCTTGAGGGGTGGTAGGCACTAAAGGAAATTGCTTGTTTAGGAGCGCCCCTCAGAAGGCATGGCATGACAAAATGGAGGACCTGGTGCAATTATTGTAGCTGTCTGCATAGATGGATGGAAAACGTTGCTATGCATCTCTCCTCATCTAAACCCCCCACCGCCTCTTCATTCTCTCTCTCTCTCTCTCTCTCTCGGCTATCTGGCTCCCTTGACTTTTTTCATTAATCCTCTGCCTTAACTAAAAGGCATTTAGTCGAATCAGGAAGCCACACAGCTCTGTCTTACTGGGGTCTCCATAATGGCCTGGGAATGAGGTATCCAGAAGAATCATACAGTAGATATTATTCAGCATCTTTGAAGCATTTGTATAGAAAAGAGTAACAAGTGCCTTGTATTTTAGTCCTATGTATTAGTGCTGAGCAGGCCTTACTAATTAGTATTGAACATACAGCTCTTGCACGAGCAAGGATTACAGTTAAATAAGCTAATCGTCTTAATTATAAGCCTTGAGGTAAGTTGAGTTTCTGAGTTTGAAAAAAATTTCAAGTTGTGTTTGCCTTCCACTCTTTACACATGAATGCATTCTTTTAACTAAGGCTTCCTTTCTTCAAGTTGGGGTGTTTCGAGTGATTTTCAAACCCCGTCGCTTTGGGGGTCTGTTCTTCGCCTCCCTCTCCCACCGTCATGTCTTGTCTTCCCCTTGGCCTCCCTGTTTCATTTTCAAGTATAATAGACTCAGATAATGGCACATGAAAAAAGCAACCAAGCAGCTAATTGAGATCTGTACTGAAATGGCCTCGCGGTGCCGGGGGGAACCATCTGCCAAATGTTCAACATGTCGTAGTTCATTTCTCTTGAATATTCCGAACAGCCCCTCCCAACACGACCTTCAGAGCAAGAACCAGTCATGAGGTTAATGCCATTTCACTTCATTTGGTTTTTTGTGAGTGTGCATATGAACAACAGAAAGGGTAAAGGATGTGTGTGTGTTTGTGTGTGAGTGGTGTGTGTGTGGTGTATTGGGGGGGTTGTGGGGGACAACTCTTTCAGATTGACTGGATCTTGGGGGATTATGTCCAGCCTGGTTTTGAGTCCTTTGCAGATTGGATTAGTCAAATATTTCCCATTGTGTTGACATCTACAGTAGTTAATAATCCAAACTACCCAGCATTGGATAAATTATGTCATGTCACAAGTTATCTGAAAATCTGGGTGAATTTTCATTCACATATCTGGCAGCCTGTTCCCTGCATCTGATCTTTGTACCAAACTAACAAACAAGAATAAATTACTATCTCAAGGGTCATTTACAGCAACATAATTCACACCCAACAGCTGCTGTTTACAAAGCCCACCTTCCTAACTGAGAACCATCACACACACACATGCATTCACACAAATGTAACTGATTCCCCCACCTGAAAGAAAGTCATACTTCCTCTGCTTTGAAGCATCAGGCACTTGCAGTTCAGCTGTGGTCTGCTCTCTGCTCTTATAGATATCCTCTTTGTATACACTCACACACACACACACACACAAATCTTCAGAAAGAGAAACAATATCCTGCTCTTGTGGCCCCCTAGATACGTTCCCTGGTGGGGATTTGACCTTGAGAGTAACAGCTCGCGTTCATATGAAAGCCTTCCCAGAGTCCTCAGGGGAAAGGTCTCCTTTTCATTACAAGTCTGTTGCCGTTGAGACCCTGCCACAGCTCTCCCGCCCTCTCTGGGGACTACCTCCTACCGCTGTGACTCTTTCATACACGCGCAAAGTTTTCTTTCTCCCTCACCGACTCCGTTTCCTGCACTTCCTACAATTCGTTTCCCTCCACCAGGCCCCAGTGTCGTGCTGCTCACGGCTACAAACAGCTCCATCATGTTTAGCTGTAGCATCAGGCAGAGTTATGGCAGAGTAAGCTTATCCGTCATTCCACGCAAGGGTGCTAGTGCCTCCGTTGCATTACAGTTACGAGAAGAACCGGTGGGAAATCTATTGGACGCCTCTGAGCCAGGTTTTAATTCATTAAGCAGCGAGGTGCACTTTAGCACGCGCCATTTGGTTTGGTAGGAAGATCACAACAGAACTACTTGAGTGACACACGCATGTCGTCTATCAGCAGAACCGCACTGGGCTTCCACATCCTGACAAGCAGGCTTCATAATATAATGCATAAGTATTGTTCACAGCAGTGACGTAATGTTTGCGGCAAATTAACGAACACAGTTGATCAAGATGCCTTTGTATGTGTTTATATGGTTCTCCTTTCCTCTCCATCAATACTCTAAGAAACACTTTGGTGTGCTAATGAGTCCAATTTATTTTCTAATTAGCTGAGTTGATAATTTGCTTCACAGTCATATCAATTGCTTAATGAATGTGCACTCCACATGAATTCCTGTAGGCCTACCTTGTGGGAGGGATTCACACTGTGGACTTGTTGAATGATAAACGTTTAGTCACTGACTGTAATTCCGCTTAGAGTTGAGCTGTAAGCGCAGGGATGTAATGGAAAAAGATTTTAAATTATGTATTTGAGACATGGGGGAGTATGTTCAGGCAAAGAGCAACTTCACAGTTGCACCTTGTAAATGATGAATGTGGAATGTCTATATCAAGTAGAAAAATTGCTTGCAGAGAAGCCAAGCAGCTCTTCAAAAATATGTCAAATTTCAAATTCGAAGCTGATTCTCTTTCTATAGACATCAACCTCCTGAAAACTGGTGTTCCGCTTAAGAAAATAAGTCCTAAACCACATGCATTTTTGTAGCGATGCAGACATTAAGCTTCTAATTACAAAACGATGACGCCAGATTAGATCTCTGCTCTGCATATCTGGGAGAACGCCCATGTAGATGTGCAGACACATGGGCAGATGAATGCAGAGATGTTAAAAAACAAATTGTATGTTCCTCACAGGAACGACACAGCTTCCAGGCTTATTCATGGATGAGCACATCTGGTGGATGTTATGGAGAATTGATCCTGTTCCTAACGACCTGAATGCTAAGAGTGACTTCATCACGACACCGTGGGGCTCTGAGCATGCTCGTTCCACCTAATTGGTAATGCTCCCAATTATTTTGTCTCAACCAGATGCATCACACTGTGGTTTAGCCTCCTGTGTCTCTGGAACTTGTTAGAGTTTTTGCTTCACTGCTTTAGATAGTCATCAATATTTCAATATACCTAGATATAAGGAATTCATGAATCACACAAAGATTCATTTTTTTTTTATAGCTTGAGGGATCACAGAGGGAAAACCTACCTTCATGGATATGTAACAAATGCTCAGTGTCTGCTGATGCAGTATTGTTAACTACATAAAAACGGACAACACTGTTGTCACATATTGGGGAAAGAGGTGGAATGTCAATAGAAAGAAACAATATTGCAAACGGGAAAAAAAGTGATTTTCACTGACCTGATGTCTAGGTGCTACTCATTTATCTTGATCTTGATTTTGGCTTTCAAGGTGTTTCCAAAAAGGAGAGCAACCCCATCACAAAAATCAGCTTTGAAGCACTAACTAATGTATAGATTTATTGAGACTGTGCCAGGCCGGTTTTAATTGAGAATGTTGAGAGCTGCCACGTTTACATGCCTGCTATCCTTTCACTGAGGTTCAACTTTTACCCACTCTTCCTCCTACCTGAGGCACCTTTTAATGTGCTGTGGTAATTTTAACATCTTTTCACGTTTAAAGATTGTGAAGCTCCTGTAATGAACTGTTTGTTCTGTTTCACAGTTTGTTAGGTGACCTGTGCTGCATTGAGAGCTAATTTGTTTTTCCCCGTTATGCTGTCGACCTGCGTTTCTGTGCGGTGCACAGTAAACAAGGGGATTACCTTCATATATCTGAAAGACGCCTTTGATCCCAGAGCTCAGACAATCGTGTGGTCATTCCCTAATACATTTGGGGTGCCACTGAAATTCAGCATCATTCTCAAGCTGAGCCGTGATAGTACTGAGGCACAAGTCCTTTCTTGCAAAGCACCATCACCATTGTTGTAGGTGAAGGTGGGGTTAAACATGGTTGTTTTCTGGCCCTAGTAGTATTTCTGGTTGCATCCCTGCCTTGCAAGTTCCTCTACCCTGAAGATGGCATGCAGCATCTGAACCATCAGGTACCTAGCCATCCACATCTGAGCCATCAAGCACCTAGCCATCCACATCTGATGTCTCCAGAGAATTCTCTCCATCTCCTGGAAGGGCCGCATCAAACATGTTAACAACATGGAAAAAAACAAAACAAACAGCAACTGCACAACTTTGGCAAAATAACTATCCAGTCTCTGCTGTATGTAACTGGCCAAACAATGTGAATCATTTTCTTCAAGTCTTGTATGGTTAATTACTAAGAGGCCAATGTAATAGCACTAAAGCCTGCAGCTTTCGCGTTTTTGCATCTGCAATCAACTTGCATCATTTGTGCGGTCACAGTTTCCCCTCCTGACATCACCAGTTGCAATTGCATCATGGCCATGTGTTCTTTGTGTCACGGTGAGCCTGGCCCCGCTGCCTAGGGAGACGCCACACACACACACACACACGCACACACGCACACATACACACACACACACACACCTGCTGCCACGCTTTCTCTCTCAGTCACCAGAGTACTGACGTCACCATGTCATACACCTGTGTCTTGTTGTCCCTGCACTATTTAAGCCCACAGGTCCTGCCAGTCAGATACATACAACACAATACATATTATATTGAAGCCCAGAGAGAGAGAGAGAGAGAGGGAGAGAGAGCACAAGAGACTGTTTATGTCCACGCTGCCGGAGTGCATGACTCATCTCGTTCGTCTTCCCCTGCCAGCATCTTCCTGTTGTCTTGTGTGTTTGTTTAGCGCTACAGCGCATCAGGAGTGTTGCTTGAGATGGACGATGAAGACACAGTGTTCCCGCCCTCGCCCACTGCTCTTTATGTCCCCTCATTACACTTTGTTTTTCTCCTAGTTTTGTTTTTTTTTTCCTCTGCTCTCATCTTCTCCCACCCCTAATGTTCCTCATCTGCATCTTGGTTTATGCTGTGTTCCATTTTGTCTTGGGTTCTGTCTGCCTGTGCCTTAGTCTGGGTCCCACACTCTCCTCCACCGGGTTGGGGTCTTTCTTGAGTTACGAGCTTAGAGATCTGCCAATGTGCAAACAGCTGAATCCGTGCTAGGACAGTTAACATTGCTTTATTTTACTTTTAAATATAGTAAACTCATCCATCACAATGGGTCACATGCCCAGATCCTGTAAACTAGCAGTCATTAAACCCCTGATCAAGAAACCAAATCTTGATCCTAATGTACTATCTAGCTACAGACCCATCTCGAACCTATCATTTATATCCAAGATCATAGAAAAGCTGTGGCCAAACAGTTATGCTTATATCTGCACAGGAACCACATATTTGAAAAATTCCAATCTGGATTTAGGCCCCACCACAGCACTGAAACAGCACTAGTTAAAGTAACAAATGATCTCCTTCTTGCCTCTGATCAAGGTTATGTATCTCTATTAGTGCTTCTCAATCTTAGTGCAGCCTTCGACACAATAGATCACAAGATCCTGCTAGAAAGGTTAGAAAACTGGGTTGGAATCTCGGTACAGCCCTTTCATGGTTTAATTCTTACTTAACCAATCGCTATCAGTTTGTAGAGCTCAATAATATTCCCTCCAAACACTCAGAAGTGAAATATGGAGTCCCGCAAGGCTCCATCCTAGGACCACTATTATTTACATTATATATGTTACCATTAGGAATAGTTATAAATAAACATGGTGTCAACTTTCACTGCTATGCAGATGACACCCAACTTTATATATCAGCCAAACCTGATGACAAATCCAGATTAGGAAAAATTGAGGCCTGCGTAAGTTTTATATTAAATGTTGGATGTCGCTAAACTTCCTCCACCTTAATGGTGACAAAACAGAGGTTCTCCTTCTGGGCCCAAAGGCCACAAGACAGAAAATACCAGATCTAATGTTAAATCTTGCAGATTACCCCATTACTCCTGGCTCGGTAGCCAAAAATCTCGGCGTCTTATTCGACTCTGACCTATCATTTGATAAATACATAGATAATACTACCAGGATAGCTTTTCTACATCTCCGTAACATTGCCAAGTTAAGAAATGCATTATCCCAGCATGATGCAGAAAAACTAGTACACGCCTTTGTTAGCTCCAGATTAGATTATTGTAACTCGTTACTGTCAGGATGTTCAAATAGGAATATAAATAAACTTCAAGTAGTTCAAAATGCAGCCAGAGTTCCTAGAACTAGGAAATTTGAACATATCAGCCCAGTCTTATCGGCCCTGCACTGGCTCCCAGTAAAATTCGTATTGATTTTAAAATTATTCTATTGACTTATAAAGCACTGCATGGACTTGCTCCTGACTACCTCCAAGAGCTTATCTCTTATTATGAACCCCCGCGACCACTACGATCCCAAGGTGCTGGCCTCTTATTAGTTCAATCAATTAATAAGGTAACAGCAGGGGGAAGAGCCTTTTCTTATAAGGCCCCCCAACTATGGAATAGTCTTCCAGAATGTGTCCGGGACTCTGGTACAGTCTCAATCTTTAAGTCTAGGTTGAAAACTTACTTGTTTGATCTAGCATTTGGTAATTAATGTGCCCCTTTAGATAAGGTAACAGATCCAGGGGTTCATGGGTAAAGGGTTTTTATGGCAAACTGGGGCGCTGGTGCTGTCATCCTATCACTGCACGCGGTCACTCAAGTTTGTCGACGGTGTAGTGGATGGATGCCAGTGTCTCAGGATGCTCCCAAGTCTGTGTTACCTTCTGGTTCTGCCCTTTAGCTAGGCTGTAATAATTTAATTGCCGGAGTCGCTGCCACACTCCAGAAATGCTTACATTTACTTTGTCTAACATATTCCATATAGAACTAATTGTCCCTCTTCTTCCCAATGGCTGCCCGAGAAATACCGGGACAAGGAGAGACGAGCCTTTCCCGTTACCCACCCCATACAAGCATCTAGGAGATGGTCTGGCTTGCCAGTGGATGTGCCGATGCCGTGGTTGGATGTGCCATTATCGCAAGAGGACGTGCTGATGCCAACCCCCACCTGAGGCTCATCTACTCTGAAGGGACTGTGACTACTCGGCCTGGAATTAGAATCATAACTACAGGACTATATCTGGACTATACCTGAACTGTGAATGTGGACATTGCTAGCGGGCCGCCCAATGGAGGATGGGTTCCCTTTTGAGTCTTGGTCCTCCCAAGGTTTCTTCCTAAATTTCTGCCATCTTAGGGAGTTTTTCCTTGCCACTGTCGCCTTTGGCTTGCTCATTAGGGATCTGGACCCACGCAATTTGTAAAGCTGCTTTGTGACAACATGTGTTGTAAAAAGCGCTATATAAATAAAATTGAATTGAATTGAATATTGCTTCTTGTTCGGTTTGTTGTTCCTGATTCCTGCTGTTTGTTATGACTTCACCTATGTACTGAGTTCTGGCCTTTGGACCGTCTGAACCATTACAATTCATGTTCGTTTTCCGCTGTCACCTTCACAGAAATGCAGTTTTTTAGTGTTCCTGAAAAAATGAAATTTTGGAGGCTCATGATTTTCATCAGATAGCAGCAAAGTGTAATACCATGACAACCTATCAGTGATGGACTACACACAAAAATAGACCGATGGACATAAAAATGGAAAACAGCGGCAAGGTTAAACTGATTAACTAAACAGTGAGACCAGGGGGGTCGTGCTTCGGTTGGAAATCATCCGACTCACCCTGCACCATGTCTCACTACAGAAGTTGCAGTTTTCACAGATTCATGCTGTGTGCATTATTCCGATGCACTGAACTATAACATACAGTAGGTTTGCTTAATGGAAAAAGGGGATTTTATACAAAGAGATAAGAAAACCAAGTATGTAACAATAGCTTACAACACAGAATTCATACAACTAAAAGTCAACCGGTGTCTGAAATATTCTTATATAAAGATGTTTTCTTTATATGAGGATATTTTTCTTTGTGCATGTTTTTAGAAGTCTTTAATTAATATTTAAATCCTGAATGTTTTAATATTCACTTATAGCACTTATGTAATGTAGGCCTTTTTACAATTACAATTATGTAATGTAGGCGACCTTTCAGTCTAATGGCTTGAAGTCTAAATAGCCACACGGTCTCACTAGAGGACACAATTTTCATCTTCTGTTCAAATATCAGTTCACTACTACAGAAACACTGTAGAAATACTATGGTGTCTGAGTGCTTGTTTCAAACCAACTAAAAACCTGCTGCAAACACTATTCTGTAAGTGGGCAGGACGGCAAGCAGTGAAGAAGACAGTAAGCGTTAGTGGCAGCCAAAAAACAAAGAAACACAGACACTGAGTTCACTGCCCCTTTAACATGCTGCTCAAGGCAGGTTCCTAGTTTGCCTTTATATGGTGAAATCCGTCTTGTACACAAGTGAAAGGCTGTCTATGTATTTAAAGAAAGTAAAACTAAAACTCTATCCATACAGGACAGTCAGCTTCATTTACAGGTGTTTGAGAATGCTGTGCTCAGGGTAGGAGAGT
The DNA here is from genome assembly GCA_020368025.1 of Brachyhypopomus occidentalis. NCBI lineage: Eukaryota > Metazoa > Chordata > Actinopteri > Gymnotiformes > Hypopomidae > Brachyhypopomus > Brachyhypopomus occidentalis. Next base: position 5,919,279 of record JAGXOD010000020.1, read on the forward strand.
CTAAAGAATTTGCTGTTTGTTATGGCTGATCTACTTCTGGTCATTAATTTTGTATGTGCATCATCATTTCTGTCATAGTTATGAGACAGGCGGTAGCACCGCCAGAGTGTATGCACTTGTGTGTGCATGTCCTTGCTATGCTCTTTCAGGTACAGACAAAACACTAAGCTCACAGATTTTCTTAAAAGTCCCATGGAACTCAAAGGTAATTATAAGTTACCTCTCAAAGAAAGCCTTAAAAGGCTTTAGGTACTGCTGAACCTAATTACTCAGATAAAATAACGAAGCATGGGCAATTTAAAAATAATAATTAGTTGGATTCTTTATGTTCAATCTCTCTTATTAAGTAATTATAAATCAGCAATACTTGCTGAATACTTGCCTTGCTTTATAAAAATAAAACATACATTTTTGCCTAATTAAATGCCTCTGAGGCACTGCATTGTTCTGAGTAACTATGGAGGCAAATGACATATATTTACATATTAAATATGTTGCCTACAGCTCCTTCTATCACAGCTCATCCAAACTGTTGACATTTGTTTATTCTTAAACTTTACAAGACAACCTCAGGAGCTAAATTTTCGCTGGAGAGAGTAATTTATTAACGCAATTGAATCGTCTACGAAATATTGAATTTTCTTTCACATTAGAGGCCACTAAAACAGATTGCGTGTATATATCTGGTTCTAGATTGTCCCACTAGAGTTGGACAGATTAATTACATATTGTAGCATTGTGATTTTATTGCTGATTAATCAATGTGTTGCAAACAGAAACCATCAGGGGCAAACTTTGGATTAATACAGCTAATATAAAATTCTAGACATGGGGAAAGAAGTCACAAACAGGTATGATGAGTCATTTATGCTCACTACAATATAGCCTATAAACTTGAGTTTGTTAATGCCGGACAGTTTGAGTTTAATAGTCTGTGTGTTAATATATAGATCAGAGTTTAATGAAAGAGCTATAACTGAATGCATTAAGTGACAGGAACACCGTGGTTTTGATTCATGCCACCCATCTGCAGCTCTTTGCTCTCTCACTCCCCTCCTCTTCAGGTTGAAGACAAAATGTTCTCTTTATCTCCTCTCAAGGAAAAAATGTAATGTCACAGCTGAGTGACTGAAGAGTACCATTATGTACCCGATTTCAACCAGCTTAAGTTCAAGGATGTCTGGACCCAATTTCACTAATTTCACTGTGGTACTGGAGTGGAGTGGAGTGGAGTGGAGTGCGGTGGAGGGAATGAAGGTGGTGGCTCTCAGCATGAAGATGGGGAGAAGGCTCAAGTGATAGCAGAAAAATCTTGTCACACTTGAATAGTCATTTGATTCGCTAGGATAACATGACTGACATATTTAAATAGATACATTTCCCTCAGAAACAAAAGTCTTTTTTTTTCTAAAAGACTCCAGTTCAGTTGGCCCAGATGTACAGGTGAGAATTTTACTAAATTGCATTTTCTTCCTCAGCTACACAAATATTTAGGAATTAGAGATGCAACCAAAAGCAAAGTTTAACTGCCGATGTAAACCTGAAACACGCTTCAACTGTATTTTCCCCCAAAGTTCGCTTTGATGTATTTTAAATACATAATCACAGGCAAAGGCTGTTCCTAATCTACATGGAGCCATTTTCTCAATGCCTTTCCTCCTTTCACCATTCATAAACTCAACACCCACGCCAGCCCTCAAAGTGAGGCTACATGTCTGCTTACCAAAATATGTAAAGAAATGGTGAATGGAGCATCATGTACAAGAAAATAAAGCTGATGTGCCAGTAATTGCTGCAGGGATGTTGTCTGAGACACTTGCTTTTTGTTGAGTTTTTTGAGGGTTCTGATGACTCAGTCTGAAACTTTAGAGAAGTACATGTCGTGTTATTATAGAGGACAAGTTCATTTCAATTGTGTCAGAGCTTTATGGTGTTGTTTGTCAGGGGAGGTTATAAATGGAATTAATGAAGCATTTCTGTCCACTGATTTGATGAATGTGAGACTGTGCCATTGAGGTGTCAGAAGATTACATACATCCAAAAGCCCCAACAGCTCTAAGGTGTTATTTCAGCGGCAGGCTATGAATGTATGGAAATGTCATTGAATATCATTGAATTAGCTGTCAGACTACATGGAGATGAAGTTGCACTTGTTGTTCAGTAGGATTTTCTTATGCTCCTGAATAAATGGCTGCCGGTTAAGTTTGGCAATTTTGTGTCTCCACCTTCTGGACCACGCTTAAAGAAAATATCTACATGACCAAAATGAAATCGATTAAGGTAACATCCTTTACGTTATTAGAAGAATTCATTAACAAATTGATTGACCATAGCTGCTCTTGATTACTAATTGATGGGTCATGTAAATTATGCATGCATGGCTCTCTGGATGGAACCACTGGGCATGTGGTGAGTGTGCATATTGGTATGAAAGATGATATGCTTTAACACAGGGATATTTGAAGCAATGTGACACCTTGATAATTGCTGCAATTACGCAGATGATATCTCTAATCAGACAAGTTTTTCTCCTTGAACTTGGGCATCTGCTTGAGAGCAACCCTCCTCAAAGACTGAATTCATCAAAAACAGCTCCTGTTCTACACATGCAACCATTCACAAACATTTCTGCAGAAAAGTGTTTGCTGACAATTTGGAATATTGGAGATTACCATGGAAGATTAGGATCTCCTCAAAACCTCCTGGTTTATGCAGCTTGCTATGGAAAAGTTGTGGGTGCTAAGTTTGACAGACAACCCAATTCAGCCATCTGGTTCCAGTCAAGCAGTGACTGAAACTGGGATTTCCCTTCAGGGAGTCATAGGAGCTAATTTACGCTCCACCATTGGGCCAAGGCAGGACCAGCAGCACAGTCACACAAGGGCTACACTGGCTGAGAAATGCCACACCACAAACCACCAACCTCCACTCCAAGACAAATTGGTTTGTGCCAACCTGTCAGTGTGTCATAAGAAGGTGCAGGTACAATGGACTTACCCCGGAGACTTGCAGCACTGAAGGAGGAATTCCAAATAACGGCCAATCCCATCTGTATTCTACTAGCCAGCTTTTCAGAGAACTACTTTAGCTGCTAGACGATAAAACACAAAATATCTTTCTTATTTGACCTTGAAGAGTTGTACACTTCAGACTTACATCTACATTCGAAAACCCTCTGGATTCTAATAGGGAGTGCTGTGTTATACAAAAGAAGGGCTAGCGTAAGCTTCTCTGAGATTTTTCCTAGGAGCTGCTGTGATGGAGGAGAATGAGACCAGCACTGAGCTGTCCCCCAGCTAACTGCCATTCTCCTTGCCTGTAGTATGAATAATCGTCTCCCTGGATTCATCATGCCTAATGACCGGGGAGTCCGCTGCGGTGAGGCGGGAGCGTTCGACTCCGCCTCCATCTCCAGATCGGCCCTGTTGGACATGGTTGTGTGGGAGACGCGAACGAGCTGGTGGTAAAACGCCGTTTCGCCAGTACTGTGTGCAAGAATGAAGCAACTACTGTCAGATATTTCAGAGAGAACTGCAACCAAGAGGCCGGCTCCTTTCAGACAGGAAGAGGATCGTTGAAAGCATAGACACAGGAAGTATGGAGCGCTATAAATAAAATGTTAAGACACCGTTATATTATATACAACATCAAGGAGGCAAGTAGGGAAGACAAGCTACAGCCTTGTACATTATGAAGGGAAACGTGCATATCTGCTTGAAAAGCCTAAGTGTTTTTTTTTACTGCATGTATCCATGCCGGAAAAGATGAAAAGAATCCGCTAACCTTCAGAGCACAGCTGGGGTTGTACAGCCCAGCGAACTGCCTGAGCCACCTACACCGATCGGCAAGGTGAGGGATTAGCAAAACTCTTTTTCACCAAATGGTTCTGCACTGAGCAAGGAAGAGCAGAACAGAGGGTGTTGGACATGTTCTTGGGAGGTAGTGCCATAATCAGGAACTTCTTCTGTTAGCAAGCAAATGACATGCAGGAAGAATATCTATCAAGCACAGGTTGTTTTGTTTTTTTTTGCTGTTTTTGTTTTGTTATGTTTTTAAGTTGATGAAAAAATGTATGTGATGGGGGGGGGGCTTGTGTCACTCTGGCTCCATTGTGTCACTGCTTCAGGGCACTACAGTGTCTGTGTTTTGAGATGCTCTTCAAACTATGATAGTGGCGAAATAGAGCGATTTGTGGTCTTTTAACTCCAGGGTAGTGTTTGCACAACTTCAAAGCAAAGCGTAAATCAAAGCACGAGACAAAATATGTGGCCATTTTTAGATTTTCATGTTTATCAAAGTAATCTAGTGTCTAATCCACCACCAATTTAGCCCCAGAAAATTCACAAATGTATGAATTTTAATAATCATGAAAAAGTTAAACAATTTGAATATTCGTAAAAAAAAAAAAAGAAAAAAGAGAATGACAATACCATCACAAGAACCTCTCAACACATTGTTGAATCCTTATCATGACAGCTCACAGGTAGTTAGTGGTTGTGACTCAGTGGATGGGTGAGAGTGGAACAATCTTGAAATCAACTCTTTAACTGATCCACTGCAAAGCATAGGAATTTCAGTCAACAGTTCACAATATTAACTGTCCAAATCAGCTTACATCTTGAACTCCCAGGGTGATCTTCAACAGAGTTCTTTGACATGCCTTACATCCATCTGTCATATTCTGCCTCAAACAACTACACACAATATAAGTTATTCTGTTCCTGTCACAGTTATAAAGCCTAACGTACACAGAGAGTGAGAGCTGTTCCCAAGAACCACTAATGATGTGATATACCATGTATAGATTAAAGTCGGACACTTCTAGGCCACTTCTGGTATGACCTACTATTCTGGTGGAGTGCCCCTAGGTTCTCTTTTTGCCTTCACTCCTTCAGTCCCTCATGTTCGTGGGGATGATATCTTCGAAAAAAACTTGTCACCTAATGACAAGCTACAGTAAAAGTGAAAGTGAGGTCAAAGGATAAACAGAAAAAAGATACCATTAAGCAGCATTGTATGGATAGATGTGCAATTGTCCACCACCAAAATAACATCAGATCAGCAGTGGTCCAGCAGTCAGAAACATGCCGGTAATGAAGAGGGTGAGGTGTAGTGAAGTAGACACATTTTGCATGTCCATGAAGTACAGCCTATAACTTAGGACCAAATAAAGAGTCCAGTGGTGTCAGAACAAAGACATTTCTGATAAAGAGGCTGGTGAGTGTAGATTTAAACAGGCAGCATTCCCAATCAGACTCTTTCATCCGTTTCACCTTAAAGACTGTGCATGGCCGACACTCTCACAAACACTCAGTGAGCATGTGTAATACAACCTTTGTTTAATGATTTATCTCATCCCCTGTTCAATAAATCATGGGCTTTAAGTGCCCTGCCATAAGAGAGGGCTAAAATAGAATGATTGTACCTATATTATTCTACTTTATCATGGCATGTAAACTACTGTGGACTAGACAGCTAACTTGAAAGTGCTAATTAATTATCTATGAATGTAACAAACCTTTGCTAACACAGTTGCTTCCTGACGCATAACTATAATACAGACATTTCTTCGAGTGCCCAAATCTTCAAAGGAGATGTTTTTTTTTCTCTTTTTTGTTTTTTGCTGTTAAACGCCATTCACATGAGCCTGACATATGGACATACCCTTTAATTGGCAATATCAATATGTTTATGAAAACAACTTCAGCTCGAGCCAAGAAAATGAACTGTCAGTTGGTTTGCCAGCAAACACAAATAAATGCGAAATAGATGTGCAGACAATTTGTTTTCATCCCTCTGCATCTGAGACCAACTTGCAGAGTATCTGTCAGCACCAGTGAAAGGAACCACTTTGAGAGTTCTGCCGAGTGAGTGTGATTGCCCGGGACGAACCGGTGATGGCTAGTATCTAAATAATGGTTTCCAGTTTTCTGCCTTATCAGAAGCTAGCACATCAGCTCTCTGTGAACGAGGTCTGCCTCAGGTATGAACTGTATATTGGTGCCCATGGATGACAACTACCAATATATGAGTAGCTGACTGTTCCTCCACTGTCTGTTCTCATCTCACCTCCACTCGCTGGAAGGAAGGTGGATTATTAAAGAACTGATAATTATATCTAACATCTTTCAGCGTGATGCAGAAAATAAAAATATCTGTATAAAGTCAGATGGTTGCCTCAAAACCAGCAACACGTTCATCCTTTTCTGACAGCGAATCTGTGTTAAACTGAACTTGTAAAATTAATTACACCAACTTGTAAAAGTAAATTCACCCTCACCAGCCAGTCAATGAAAACCGCCTACCTTATGTTTACATTCACTGGCAACTTTATTAGATACATGTAGAAAGTGCATTTTATAGTTGCATAATTCCAGACTGGAGTCCATCTCTTGGTATGCACAATCTGTCGGCCTCTTTCTACTCTGTTAATCACTAGATGGTTTCTGAACCCCAGATCACTGATGCAGCGGTGTTATTTGGATAGCTGCCCACTCGGAACACTAAAGGAATTCTCCAGCGTCTTCCAGCCTAATGTCTAGCCACTGTATCTCTAGCATATGGGTGATTACCACAGGCAATAATATAGCTGAGTTTCCTTGCATGTAGAGAAAAATAGAGAACCTGTTGATTCGAAACCTCGCATATAAAGAAAACCTATGGGGGCACAGTTGAAGCCGTGTAACAAACCACTGGCTTCCATGATGGGAGGATTTCCAAACATAGCTGTGTTCTTGTTCTCTATAGATGTGGTACACAGAGATCATTATTTACATAATATACTGCATATCTCTTTTTCCACTTAATACTGTTATTGTTGGTGTGGGCACTGCATGCACTGTATTCACTCAATAGCATTCCTGTGGTCAAGAAACCCAGCACTCAACTACATGGCCTGCACAAAATGCACGTGGCAACAGATGGGTTATACACTCCCATCTACAAGATGTTCATGATGAAAAAGTAAAGTTTCTCTAATAAAGTGGGTGGTGAGGGTTTATCTTATATTCACAGAGTGCGAAACTCAGTTTGAGAGCTCGTCCACCGCTGTCTACGGTTAGAATGAATACCTCAAGCATTTGCTTTGCGATGTTTACAACGGGTGAGATGGATCACACTCATCTTCCCTTCCCGTCGATATTAAGTGTTGTGTCACCGAGACAAAACTGAGCGGCTACTGCCGAGGCCGCAACAGCACTGTATCATCGGCACTTTGGAGAAAAGACGTCTTCATGTCCCCACACCGCAGTGTTTCCCCACACAGAGGGACTTGCCTTGGACAGCACGCACGTATATTAACAGCTGCCTGAGGGAATTTGGGCACTAATTTTAACAATTTTCTATCTTCGTCTTGTGCAGTGCCGTCCGCAATTGATTAACTAGCAGGCAATCTTCCCTCGCTCCACTCTATCTCTCTTTGTTCTGCTTGGGTGAGAATGGGTTTGTAGACAGTCATGCATGTTCAGCAAGAAAAGAGAGACTCTTATAGACTGGCAATTTTTGCACACAGGTTGTTTATCCCTTTTTGCTTATTATAAAATTATTTGGTAGTAATTTTGTTTTTGGCTACAGCTGTGCTGCATAGTAGATACTTAGAAAGACAGACTTTACTATGGTTACACTAATCAACATATATGATATAAACTGACAGGTATTGATGTAAATATTATAACATATTTAGAATGAATATTAGACAATATGTCATTTTGTTGGTTTATCTCTAACAGAACTTTGGTATTCCAATTAACCTATTGTACCACCTGTAGTTTATAGCATACTGTTCTATATGAGTATAATCACATGAGGTCTGTATTTCAAATTTGTGGATTTGTGGCAATATACTGATACTGGTGTGAAGCCACTTACCACAGCCCAGTGGAAAAATTATCCCTTAACAACTGGAAACATTCTTTATGCATTATGATGCTTTATGAGATCAATTGTCTTGGGTAGCTCCTTGCATATGAGATTTTTTTTTGACAGATTACTTTCTTAAAGCAAATATCCATAATGTGAAAGACATGGCAGGTGGGGTACTACATACTGTATATAACAAAGCAGAAATGATGGAAAGTTTGACACTAAATGGCTGCAGAAGAAGCTATAGATGAACGGGCTGGTGACCATAGCAGCAGTGGTGTTAAGCAACAGAGCGAGCCAGCTTAGCTAACACGTTTGTGGACAGGCATCCAAGCATTGTATATTCAAGCACCTTACACAAGTAACTACACCTTACACAATTGAGGTGTTGTGGGACATGAATAGGGTTTTTAATAGAGTTCATGTTACATTACATGAGTAAGATAACCAGTTCACAGAAATTGTCTGTGTGAACACAGCTATGGTTTCTATTTACAGGGAGTAAAGGTGAAGTCAAGCTTGCTGTATTTCACAAATATTGCAGACTGCTGTAGACTTTTTAAAAGTTGCATTACATGTATATTACAGAGAAAATTTATTTAATTTAAAATAATGTAACCAAAATATTGAAAATTGTCTACTGACATAAAATGAATTTAAGTCTGTATGGTTTGCCATGATACCTTTATAATTACAGTTATAAAATTAATTACAAATTGTAATTACACCATTTTGACTCAAATAAAATGGTCAGCCATGGTTGTATAACCCTTTCTTTTGAAGTCTTTTGCACTGAGTGTTTAATGAATGCCTGGATTATCCCAGATACCTGCCATGACTCATGTTTTCAGAAGGATTAAAGTGAAAGAAGGGGAAAAGGTTTTGGACAGAACCTCAGTAGCATTTAATCTGAAGTGTATTCACTGCAGTTTTCCATGCATCATACACAATATTTCCAGACATGATTGGATTTTACCAACATGGTTAGGAAAATGGAGATTACCTAGCCGTAGCACCCAAACTCAAATACACACAGTCATAGCTGTGTACACACAAGCATCACATCAGGCGATTAGTTATTCTCTTTGAAGTATATGAGCTCGATGATAAAGAGATACATACAAAGGCTCAGTGTCATTGTTTGCTTTCTGCAGACATGCACCTACTACTTAATTGGCTTTCATCTGGCGGTACAGCTGTTTGTAACAATTTGAATTTCATTTTGATGGTAATAAGACTGGTGCTTTCAACTCAAAACCCTTTTACAATGATTTTGTGCAAAAAGGATAAATAGAGACTCAGGCTTTCAAACTCCATAATGCTTAATGATTATTGATAGGCCATTTCTTCTTCATTTTCCTTGACAAGCCCCACATGTCCCCAGATTTCAATAATCTTTAACAATTTAACTAACTGTAAAGCCATTAGGATAGTTTAAGATCTGTAAAGAGCTGCACTCAAATTTGAGTCTGGTAAAAGAAAATACCCCGGTAAAGGTACAGGGCAGAGAAAGCTTTGTTCACAGCACAGATTGCAATGAGGAGTCACAGACTGCGACTGCTTGATAAACACGTTATAATGGTGAGACAGTGCCCTCTAGTTATAGAAATGAATAGAGCACTGTGATTATATTTGCAGTATAAGGTAAATATAAACCATAGTTGAGCAGAAATATCATTACATAATATAAATCTATGGAACTGTAGGTTGTAGAGGTGCTCAAACCAGTCCTCTAGAAGCCCTGCTCAGTCTACATTCTTGATCTTTTCCAATCTTTTAATAACCTTAGATTTATTTTCTGTAAACCTAGACCTGCTCATCGGTGACAAAGCATCTGAGATGATGCCAGAAAATGTCCTGGTGCCGCCAGTAGATGAACTGACACTGCCATAACCATCCACCCACTCCATCTACTCCAATGGATGAACTAACAGCTCAATCGTACTCCACTGGAGTAGCTGAGACTCCTATACTGAATTAGCTACATGAACTAGGCTATATATAATGTAATAAAGCATTAGCAGGGCTGCCCAGGGAGGATGGGGTCCATCTTGCATTTTGGTCTTCCCATGGTTCCATCCTCAGTTACACTCAGGGAGGTTTTCTGACAACACATGTTATCAAATGTGCTGTTTAAATATATATATGACTTGATTTCTGGTTAGTTTTCTCGTTTTAAACAAGAACAAACAAACAAATAAATAAATGTGGTTTACTAAGACACAGGCATTCACAGAGTTGTTAGTTCATTAGGCATACCCCCACCTTCAAACAGTTCATTAGATCTACCCCAACCTTGACACAGTTGTATATTCCAAGTTACACATCACATGATTGTAGTTTGTGGCAGAAATCTGGCAGACTAGTGTCTTTAGCATCAGTTAATGTTCAATAGAATGCTTAAATATGTTTACTGTCTATGATAATGGCACAACAGATGACACTAGGGCTTCCGAACATTTGTTTTTCTGGGTTTTTAATGCACAGCAACTTTAGGGTTTGCTGGATGTGGTGCAAAAACAAAATAACTGCCAGTAATCATCAGTCCTGTGGACAAAAAGATCTCCTGGATCAAAGAGGTCAAAAGAGGATGGCATGAATCATGCAGGCAAACAGACAAGACAATCGTTTGAACTACATCTGGATACTGGTGAGCAGTATGTCATCTGACAAGACGGCACTCATGGGACTTTTTCTCGATTGAGCAACAGCAGATGATGCTGATGATGTCAGTGGAGAACAAGAAAATGATTTCCAAAGGGTACAACATTCTTGTACAAAACGTTAGGCATCAAGTGGAATCCACTGCCAAGCAACTTCCTGCGATTCTGAAGGCCTAAGGAAGTGCAACATGCTAGTAGGTGCCACCTGTTAGAATATAATCAATTGTTTAAAGTTATATTAATCTAACATATCTTTAAGGAGTTCATACCTTAAGGAACCACGTTTAGATCTTTAAGGAACTCCTAGTGATTCAACTGGGAAGCACTCGCTTGCTGCGATAATAATCTCACTTTTAATAAGCTTGTGGGATCTTGCTTTTTTCATTGATTTTAATTTTTTTATCCCCTGGATAATGCTCTCCCAGACAATGCATGAAGTAGGAGATTTACCATCCAGACTAAATAAATGCTAGCGTGACTCTTCAAAAACATCTTTTTGTTTGCTTGTTTCACAATTCAGGAGGGTCTCTGGTGGATTCTTGCACTAGGAGAATAAACACAGCTAGCAGCAGTGGTCAAAAACCTCTTTTTCAAAGCAAGGAGACACCTGCCTGGAAAATCAGGGAGATTTCTATCCAGACGAGACAAAAATTATGCGACAAGTGCTGAGTTAGGTGAAAAAGAGAAGATAATTCCACCTGCAATTTTCTCAGAAAATGGGGGAGACAAACACCAACATGGCTGATCCAGACAAATAAAATCACAGAAGAGGATCTGTAAAAGAAGAACTTACCCCACAACCCCATGTACATTTAATCCCATATGAATAGGATATCTAAGTGATTAAACGCCCTTGTTAAATTATAATTATGAAGACAGCTGTGTGAATCATTCTAAGCTTGTAATGGGTCTCAAAAGGTTATGTACTGTTCAAAATTACTGTTCAAAAGTTGCTCCCCTGATAAGACTGAGGTCGTAGACCTGATCTCTTACAGAAGATAGCTGTGGGACTAAACTAGCTTGAAACAAAAGCATATGGGGTGGGTAACGATGCGAGCAAGCTGGGAGATAAAGGCAACTGTCAGATAAACCAGGATTTAACAAGCAAGAGAGATTTGTGTTAGAAGAAACTGAATGACAAAAAAAACACAGAGCCTCCAAAAGCAGAGAAAAGGACACAGCCATTCAAAGATATGGCCATGAGTTACATGTGATAGCAGACAGCAAAAAGAAAAATAAGATGTCATATTAGGCTGAATTCCAATTATCAGTATATGAGCTACAAATGGTACAATCTGATTTTGCAAATTTCCAAATCAACTCAAGGCAATTAATAAAGTTAAGCTAGATATGATACATTAGTAAATAGCAAAAATTTCAATGTGACGAATACATTTGTTAGATAGAATGTAGCAGAGACAACATTGTATAACTAGTCATGCATTTCATTAGCAGCCATTTGGAAAGAAATTCTGAAACAGTTCCAATCTTAAAATCTAGACTTAAGACTCTGTTGATGTTGATGCTGTCATACAGCCATGTCATGTGATCACTCTAGTTGTGACAATGACTTGGGTGACAACATCTATATATATATATATATATGCACTCACATATTACACTCATATATGAATCACAGTCTCATATATCAAATCAGACCAGTATTAGTATACAACATGACTAGTAATCTACAGGATCCTACAAACACAGTGCCCCAGCTTGACACTAAAGTGACTCTTAAGAGTTATTAGGCAAAAATTGTTCATCTGTGTCACTTCAGAAGACTAAAACATTATAACCAAACACAAGAAAATGAGGTCTGTAGTGGCAAGCTTAGTTGTGTTAAACACAAACACCAGTTCTGGAAAGTGTTTGGTCCATCTCCTCTCCTTCACAAGTGAGAGGTTTCTTTAGTAGCTGTAATAGTGTTCTTGTCCTTAATATATGATTGTCATGCGACAGGACTCCAGATCCCAGAATTCTCAGCGCAGGCTGAGACGATCTGGACTAATAACCACCTGTACCTCATTTGCGCTTAAGTATAAATTCCTTGGTAACCAGAGGGACGTTTGCGAAGTATTGCCACAACTTTCATAGTTTGTATACCAAGCGTTTTCTTCATTACCAGTCTTCACGGTATGACCTGTATTTGTTATTTGGATTATTCCCTTTTGGATTTGCCCCTAGTGTTACGTTAGCCTGCTACTTCGGATTGTCTTTTGTGCATGACCTGGACTGTTCTTGTTGTCTGTGGATTCCGGACTTCATTAAACAAAACCTTTTTTACCTGGCTGCATCCGTCTGTGCGTTACTATGCAGCAACCGTCACAAAGATAGTCACTGTAGATTTTGAAAACACACAGAGAAGATGAGATCATTTTCCAGGCAATGGCTATTACTGTAAGGGGGTGGCAAGGCAAGGGGTTACAAACCCCAATGGGCAGGGCCCCTAGGTTTAACTCACTAGAAGCAAACCCTCGTAGCGGGACGCAAATGCTGATGAGGTGGAGCAAGGAAGGGAAGTAAAAAAAACTAAAGCCAAGTGAGGGGAACTAGAACCAAGCTGAGGTGAACAACAGACGAGGGATTGGAAGCAGGAATGTAGGCAGCAGGAGAGCATAGCTCAGCCCACTACACATAGGGGTAATGGTGGGTAGAAGGCAGGACAGTGTCAGGGGGACTGTTTGGTGGACTGGATGGGTTTACAGGTTTGCCAACCTCCACTCACATCCACTAGACAGAAGGGGTCTAAATTAAAGGGAAGAACCTTACAGCCAGCCAGGAACTGAAGGTCCTTGCTAGACCAGAGGCCTTGGCTGAAACTGCGGAGCCACAAGAGAGAAGGGGTGTGGGGTTGGGGGTATGGTGGAGCCTCCTGAGGGGAATCAGACTAATGAGCACTGAGTAGTTCCTGGCTTGTTGCCTCCCTCTGGTGGCCACTTGCCGGTGCTGCGAGCCAACCGTTACAATTACTTTACAGGGCTTTGAGGCCAAAAGGCTTCCCATTTCTGTAATTACTTTGGGCAGTGGCACTTTAGCCACAAGACACTGTTCACATTGTTTACAATACTGTTCTATATCCCAATTCATCCCTGGCCAGGAACAGCTGGTTCTTATCAACATCACTTCCTGATGTCCATTTCCTTCTTGCAAATGTTTCAAGAATTTGTCACACAGACTCTGAGGCAGAACTATTTGCTTCACCAGGCCTGTTGTATTCTTTGATCTCGTCCCACTGAGGCAGTAGTTATAGATTCCACTCTCGGCAGCTCTCTCAGGTTTGTCTAGCCTCCTCCCATCCTGTGCTTTAAACATTATGTCATTACAGGATTGTTTGTTGCTGTGCAACCCAGAAGTCAACAGGATGGATTTGCAGGAAAGTTGAATGAGAAACTGGTTTTCCCTCGAACATACAAGCGTTCCTAGGAGAGGCTGACGCCCATGGAAAGGTCACCTGGGTTTCCAGTCTGTCGTCCTGGGCAATACTGGATGTCAACATTGAAACCTTGCCAATTTTGACATCAAATTCTGCTCAAACAGCACCTAAACTAGCAGTCTGAGGGTTGCTCAAAGGGTTATTGTGTGTAAAGACCATGAATATGTGACCCAAATGGTACTCCCAAAACTTATCTGTAATAACCCACTTTGAGGCCAATAACTCCATCTTCACAGCACTGTAGTTTTCCATATTTTCTCAGACACCTCTGCAATTGGTCCTTAACCTTTTTCTCAATTTTGGCACAGCACAGCCTCAAAGTCAGCAGAGAAGTCGGTATAACACTGGGGCAGAAACTAACTTCAATATTTCAACGGCACACTCACAACTTGGGCCCCAAAGCTAGGAAAATTGAATCCCTGTAATTCTCTCAAGAGGCTGCTAGGTGTGAAAAATGTTTCACAAATCATCAGCAATGACCTTAAGGGTTCTATCAAATTCTGCCCTTCCACCACTGCACAAAATTTTTCAACATCTGTAGCAACTCTTCCTGCAACCATAACATGACCAAAGTATGATATTTTTAACTCAAAAGAAGTTTGATTGGCTAATAGAAAGTTTGATTATGAAATGGATTTGATCTAAAAAGCCATAACATCTGCCCTAAGACAACCACACTTACAACTAGAAAATAAGATCACATCACTCAAACATTGGAGTAGTTTTAAAGGCATCTAAAGCCAGCAATTAAAGGCACCCTATTAAACTAGACCCACCCACAGTGTCTTTGCCCCTGTACTTTTCAGCTTCAGCCACCTGGTTGTAGCCACTAGTCAGATCCTATAAGCATTACGGGACCCTTTAATCTTGGGTAGAGGGTCAACAACATCCTAGTTTTCATGTTTAGTTGTACGTACTCCACAAAAGTCTTTTTTCTTAAATGAAAAAAGAAAATGCTCTTGCTCTCAGTAATAATACCCTGCTCTCACAGTTGTTAACTATGAACTTTGAACTACATGTTGACTTGGGGGCAGTCAATGATACTGTTGCCTTACAGGGGTATCATCAAAAACTGGAATGTCGTGTTGGATTATGTCAGTATACCCTGTGTCATCTGCACATCTACCCACTCAGCCAGTAGATCCTGAACTTGAATGACCTGCACTCAGACAAATCCAGGATGCACAAAAGTAATGCTGATAATGCCTTTCCTCAAGTTCTTCAACTAAGACATCATTACCTATGGTGGGCCCATTCTGAAATCCAGTTGCTAGAACTAAACACAGCAACCATCACAGCAGAGACGTTGCCTTTGTATAGTTCAGCAAGATGATTGATAAGTTCACATGAATATAATTAACTGCATTCTTTTATTATATTCATGCCAACCAGTCCATGGACATTTTCAGATTTTGTTTTTTTTTCAGTATTTTAAAACATCACACTGAGGTAGTGTTTCATCCATAATCTCAACAACAAATTGTAAATAATCCTTCTGGGAATTGAAATGTCATTTGCTGCCTTCAAAGTTAACCACCCACAGTCTCACCCAAGGGCTATGCTGTTCCGTTACACTCAAAATGTTTTTTTAAAGCTCTCTGCAGTAATAGTAACCATAACTGTAACCACTAATCCAGTGTGTAACAGAAGTGGAACATTCACACCTCTCATCTCTGAACTGCAGAGGGCCACATAAAAGAGCCTAATGCCTAAAAAATAAAAAACTGAATCCTGCAGTTTAGTTTCTACTTACACTTAGATCATCACCTACAGTAGTGTCCCTGCTGCTCCTGCACTTGTACTAAGCCCTGACCCTCACCTTTTGCTGTAGCTTTACTACCCATGAAGTTAGAACTATCCATCCATCCATTATCTGTACCGCTTAATCCCGCTAGTCGGGTTCACGGGGGGCTGGAGCCAATCCCAGCATCTCCATGGGCCATGTCGCCAGTCCACCACAGTCCACCACCACACCACCAGTCCACCACATGGCCAACACACACACACACACACACAGGTAATCTAGAGTAACCAATCAACCTAACATTCATGTCTTTGTGGGAGGAAACCGGAGTACCCGGAGAAAACCCATGCAGGCACAGGGAGAACATGCAAACTCCATACAGAGCAGCCCAGACCGAGAATCGAACCCAGACTGCCTTGCTGTGAGGCGACCACACCACCATACAAAACCACACCCCCTTTTCCTTGCTCCCTCATAACTTCCGTAGGTTCGCATTGCTGTTCAATTACTACAAGACCTGTTGTTCATTCCCAGTGTGATTCTGGAAGTTTGTCAGTTATGACAAAATGATGGCAAATTTGGGCTGAATTTGTGAAGTCTGATCCTGTCTCCCATTCCTCTTATAGCAGATCCACCATTAATGTACACCAGCAAAGTCAATCCAGTGCATACCTCATAATATCCCTCTCCTAACCATGGCCAGCACTATTTCATCCTACGTCACTGCTTAAAGGTATATTCCTAAAGGTTTTATTCACAGGCCTCAAAAAAGTAAAATATCTAATTAACTAATAAACAAAACTGGGCAGTTTAATTTTCTGATCACAAGATAAAATAATTGGACTTTTTATACTGAATTTAAAATTCACATTTGACAATTAAACTTTATTTACATTAATTATGTTAATTATATAATGTTCCTTCATGAACCAGGCTGTTATTACACTTAACTACAATAAAAATGATCAACAATCAAAAATAACTTATTTGTCTGTATTTGGCTGCACATCCCTCTTCAGCATCCAATACACTGCCAACAGAGGGGATCCACTTTCCTTGGTACTGCTCTTTGATACATGCGAGTATACTGGAAGAAAAAAATTCTGAAAAAAGGCAGTTTCTGCATATACTAAAAAACATAAATAGGTATTTTTCCATGAAGCAATCAACCATTTGTTGACCACTGCACTTTATTTAATAGCAGTTTTAAGTATGTACACAATGCACCCTTGCTCTTACCCCACAATATCTGCATGAACCCATTGCATACTGTAGGGTTTCACCTACTAATCATTTAAAGTAGATATAATTTGTTTTACCTTAATTATTAATCAGTCTCATTAATTTAGAATCAGTCTCATTCAAATTGAACCAGAACCACAACATTTAGTTCTCAACTAAAAGTAATTAATGGTTTGGTATCTGAAGGATTTAACTATGAATTCTTTGGAGGTTTTGGCAGCAACCACTTTGAATGATAGACAATTTGGTGAAAATAAATTATACATTTATTTAAAACCAACTATTCTAAAACACAAACAGCATCAACAAGGATCAGTATATTTACAGTGAAGACTAAACATCTCGTGTGAGTGAATGTGTTGAAAAGGGAGGAAAGTGAATGTGATCGCGCAAGCGTGTTTGAGGAGGCGGGGTTTGTAATCTCAGTTCTCCTATAGAGAACAAAGCGACTAAAATGCCGCCGACTTCAAACAGTAGAGCAGCGTGGCTGTATGTTAATAAGCTCAGCTGGTTTATTTTAACGTGATCAGAACAAAGGGTAATGGCGCTGGCTTAATAACTAAAAATTAATGTGTTTGAGCCTGGGTAAGACTATATCAGTTATCAATTAATCAGATAGACATGGAGAGATCACATGCAAGGTGAAGAGAACTTTGTTCAAATCTTGAAGATTATCTAAACAAAGTTGAACACAAACACTGAGAAGGTAAGTCTAGCTGTTCAAATAACTATGCCCTTTTATAAACTATGCCCAGCGGTTAGACTATCACGTGTTGAGGATTTTGGGTGGTTTCGTCGTCCTCTCGGAATTAGGAAGGAATTTCCACCACAGGTTCCTCGTTGATAAAAAGCGACGTCGTCCAGGTGTCCTGGGAATCGTCCTTCTGGTTATAAAGTCGAGGAATGTGAGTCTTGTCCACGATTTAACGACAGGGAATTGGTCGCCTTTGTTTCAGTCCGTGTGACCGCGTTAGCTTGATGGAAGTAGTTCGGTGAGTCTGTCAGATCAGTTAGATTACATCGTAACTCGGGCTCGTTAATTAAGAAATACGACTTTCAGCTGTTTGCTATTAATAGTACTAAAATTGCTCTTAACAATAAAGAAAACCAGAGAGAGAGGGCGGAGCTTCTCTTAAAAAGGTCTAACCTCGGTGCAGGTCAAACCAGAGATGGATGGCTGATCAGGGTATTTAAACACTTGGGCTGAATACCCTACTACATACTGCATACTGCACTCAGTATATACTGGATACTGCATACTGGTCCTCGTAGTAGTATGCCATACAGTTTCCAGTATGCAACAAAAGTAAAGCATAATACGGGGTCATTTTAATGAAAAATATACTTACATTTATGCTCGCACTCTTGCTCCACATTGTCCGCCATTTTCTTATTTCATGGAGGATATGAAAGTGGCCGCGTTGCATAATGGGATGCAGTACACCACGAAGATAGCTCTGTTCGCGTACTGGAATATGTTGCGGAAGTAGTATGTCATCCGGGGATGAAATTCTTTTTATTCATATACTGCATACTGATTTGGGGCCCAAGCAGTACGCCAGTAGTATGTAGAACACAGCCCTGGATTCCACGTACTTTAGACACACCCTTTCTTCACTCAAAGCAAGCTTGTTCAATGTGTTGCCAGTGGTTAATGGTTTGGCATTGTACCTAAATTACTATAACCCATCTTGCCTGTTGCACTCCCAAAATGCAGGATTTCTCTTAGCTCTGAACATTAGCCAGAATACAGCCAGAGGAAGAGCCTTCTCCTTTAGAGCCCCTCAGTTCTGGAACAGTCTTCCAGCTCCAATCTGAGATTCAGACCCAAACATCTTTAAATCTAGGTTTAAGACCTATTTAATCAATCCTTCAGTTATTGTACTACATATGAAGGTGTGGAGCTCAGGGGCCCCCAGTCACTGAGTCATCTGGTAATCTGATATGTTGATGCTGTCATCAATTCATGTCATGCGTTCACTCTAGTTTGTGACATTGATTTGGGTGGAAAGCAATGGCTCAGTGAGCCCTCATGACTGTGGTCACCCCCAGTGCCCTCATTTTAGTTATGCTGCTATAGATAAGCCTGCTGGAGCCACATGCTGATCACTTTCATGTTTGCTATATATATGGATGCTTGATTTGCTGTTTACATATTTAAACTGCATATTGTATCTTGGTTACATGCTTATACAAAGCCAATTCCATAAAAGCACCTAGAAAATGGACTGGCTTGCTGTGAATGGATCTGCCAATGCTACCAGCAGACGCGTTGATGCTATCACCTACCTGAGGCCCAACATCCACATTTGAGGGACTGCTCTGCCTAGATATAGAACTATAAATATTGACTGCAACTAGCTGGGCCACCCAATGGAGGATGAGTTCCCTTTTGATGAGTACCCAAGGTTTCTTCCTAATCTCTGCCTAGGGAGTTTTTCCTTCCCCAGGCTTGTTCTTTGGGGATCTGGACCCATGCATTTGTAAAGCTGCTTTGTGACAACATGTGTTGTAAAATGTGCTATATAAATAAAATTTACAAATAAAATATGAAATCTCTACTGGATCTGTAATAAACAGGATCAAGTTCACTAACAATAAAATATATATTACGTTGGCTGAGTAATAAACAGAAAAAGAGTTAAACATGAGAAGATACTATGCAATGACAAAAGGAAAAATAACCTGCTCAGACAGACGTAACTGCTCACATATTCTGAACAGACAAGTGTCTCAGCCATAACACTTTCATCTGCTGTGCTCTGTCTACTGCACATGGTTTTATTCAACAGACTCTACATTACAACTCACTTAATATGCACAGGGCACTGTTAAGGACTATTACTGTAATTATTATTATATCAATTCTTTTTTACAAAAAATAATAATTGCTGGCTACTGAAGAACAAATTAAAAATAAATGTTTTGTCCCGCCCAGTCTATTATCTGTTTATTATCATATCCAGTGTTGGTCTATAGCAGTGGACATAAGCTTTGCTCCTGGAGATCCATTTTCCAATATAATTACTACCTTCAGCAGATTAGCTGAACGAGGACTGTTCCATTTAGATTAGAGGCAAATCTTGCAGGATGGTTGGTTAGATACTACAGGTCAAATATACTGTTTGTATAGTCCAGTTGTCCGTCCTGGTCCTGGAGTTCCACTGCCCCGCATGGAGAGCTCCGCCTGCTCACAACACCCCCAGCACACATAATGCACTAATAAACCGATTTAAAGTGGGTGTGTTAGTGCAAAGAAGACAATACAACATGTAGGGTAGTGGTTCTCCAGGAGCGAGAAGCACTGTTGTAGTTCATTACAGGGATGCCTAGTCCTGGAGATCTACTACACTGCAGAGTTTAGCTCAAACCCTAAACTAGCATACCTTAGCATGCTAATAAAGGCCTTCAGGGGCATCTGAATATTAAGGACACAATATACAGAGTGAATCTTGTAATTTCAAGACGGTCTGTTTCCAGAGTATCAAGCAAAATACACCATCTAAATGGATTTTTATCATAATTACACTGAAATATGCACTCACCTATTATTAGAAATATAAAAAACACCATCGGATTTCTATATTCGCAACATGTGTATTCATTTCACTCAAGCATGGTAGTATTTGCTGACAGATTTGAAATGTGTCAGCAAACATCAGCTTGGTTACTCAACTGAGTAAAACAATGAAGCACTTTTTGTAAGTCGCTCTGGATAAGGGCGTCTGCTAAATGCCGTAAATGTAAATGTAAACATCATATCATAAACTATCATATGTGTGCATCATAATATTTAAGGCAAGGCAAGTTTATTTATATAGCACCTTTCATACACACTGGCAAGTCAAATTGCTTTACACAAGAGAAGAAGAAGCTTATTACGACCCAAGGCCTATTACCTTGGGAAGGGCATTGCCCACAAAATAGAATACATAAAAATAAAAACAAGATTTTAAAGGAATGAAAATAGAAATTAAAATGAATTAAATGTAATCAAATAGAAATTAAAAGTTACAGTACATTAAGCTACCTACATTAACCAAAAGCCAGTCCAAATAAGTAAGTTCTTATTTTGGATCTCGTGGGAGCTCTTCCCGAATCTTCCGACAGCTGTTTCCATTTAGAAACAGCATAATAGCTAAATGCTGCCTCTACCTGCTTGGTTCTTACTTTTGGCAGGACTAACTGAGTAGTTCCTTGCGACCTAAGATTTCTGCCTGGCTCATAGCTCTGCATGTCAGGTAGATACACTGGTCCTACACCATTAAGTGATTTATACACCAGTGATAACACCTTGAAGTCTATCCTGTATTGTACTGGTAGCCAGTGTAAGAACTTAAGAATGGAGGTGATGTGATCACTTCTTTTGCTCCTAATGAGATCTCTAGCAGCTGCATTTTGAATCAGCTGTAGCTGTTTGATTGTCTTCTTTGGGAGTCCTATTAGGAGGCCATTACAGTAATCAACCCTGCTAGAGACAAAAGCATGAATCAGTTTCTCAAGATCTGCTTTTGTCAAAAAATCTCTGATCTTATTGATATTCTTAAAATGATAAAAGGTTGACTTAGTTACTGATTTCATGAGACTGCTAAAACTGAAACCAGAGTCTATTAATACACCGAGGTTATGAGCTAGCTATTTAGAGTGTAGAGTTTTAGAGTTATGGTCTACAGTATCAAAGGCTGCACTAAGGTCAAGCAGTAATAGAACAGACAGCTTCCCTTCAGACGAATGTCATTAATTACCTTAA
Organism: Brachyhypopomus occidentalis; assembly: GCA_020368025.1. NCBI lineage: Eukaryota > Metazoa > Chordata > Actinopteri > Gymnotiformes > Hypopomidae > Brachyhypopomus > Brachyhypopomus occidentalis. The sequence continues at coordinate 5,940,974 of JAGXOD010000020.1, forward strand.
TTAGAGCAGTTTCAGTACTGTGAGCAGGTCGAACACCTGACTGAAATTTGTCTAGACAGCCACTTGCAGATAGAAAATCAGTAAGTTGCTTGAAGATGATTTTCCCAATAAATGGTAGATTTGAGATGGGCCTGTAATTACTTAGCACAGTTGCCTCCAAATGTTTATTTTTTAACAGAGGCTTCACCACTGCAGTTTTCAGTGCATTAGGAAAAACACCTGATAAGAGTGAAGTGTTTACTATCTGAAGTATGTCATCTGCTTTTGAGTGAAACACATTCTTTAGGAAGGTAGAGGGTCGAGGCTGCATGTAGATGACTTAAGGTCCCTCACTTCATTTAAGTGTATCCCCTCATTTAAGTGTATTTCAGTAATATGGAATTTAACCACATACAGGTTAGTGTTGTTTTTAAGCCATATATATTTCAGATGACTGAGGAGTATATACAAGGCATGTAAGTGATTCCAGAAACACGGCTCATGTTGTGGAAAATACTGGTGCAAATACTGCTTTCCTCATTCCAAGAATTAGATCCTAGGATGACAGCTAGCCTATACACAGCACTAGCCTATACACACTATGATTTCATGAGCACCAGGATGAAATCCAATATATTCCATGGCCTTCACAGAAAACCAGATCTACACATCATTTAATATTTACAGTAAACTCTGGCCTGAGGAGATTGAAGCACACATCCACCTCCATATCTGAAAGATCTTGGAACATTTTCTTGCAGCTCCTTTACGTTTTGGAAGTTTGGGGTTTTTGGACAAGGCACGAGAAGAATTATTTAGATATCTACTAGTTTTTTTTCTTGTACATTCAGTTTATATGCCTTTTGTGACACACCAGATCAAAGCAGCTGTTTCCCCACCCCGACACTAAACCATGCTCTGAGCCAGGGACACTAAGTCCGGAACTGGGAAACTCATAGTGCTTACAAACATACAGATGGGCATTTTAAATGTTCTCAACTGAGTGGACACCTTTATGTGTGTATACCAGGTTGCCGTCAGGAATACTGTAAACACAGAACAGGCTGGAACATGTTTCCTGTGACTGAATAAAGGGGAGAGTCTGTTAACCAGAATGTGGTCTTGGTAACCTCTGTGATCAAAGCAAACAACAAATGACAAAGGTTGCCACCAGCTGAGATCCATGGTCCATTTCTGTGATAGAGACCTCTGTTGTAGATAACACCTCATAACATGAAAAGATATGCAACAGAGGCTGATGCAAAAGTAAAAACACTGCATTCTGAATGAGTCAAAAGGCCCAAGATGTATCTGCACAAGAAGTTGTGCACGGTTGATATTTATTTAAATGACAGGGATCCAAAGTAGCATTCTTACATAGCACATATGGCACTTTCATATGGCAGCAGTTTCAAACAAGCAAAGCTTTACTTCCAGTTGGATTTAGAATTCAATATTAGGTTTAATTGTTTCTTTTTAATGGTCTGGCCCCTTTGAAGTCCCCTTACAACACAGACATGCTCTGTGTACACTGCTTCTAAATCCTTCAGGTCCTCCTCACAGCTGCAGCTGAGTGTTGTTCAGTCCCAGCTAAAGCAGTAAGGTGGTCATGTCTTTGTGCCGTTACAGAGGCTGAGCCAAGGCTCTGGAACAGATTGTCTGCTAACCTCTGACATGCTTCAACACTGTCCATATGTTTAATTAAAGCTTAAGGTATTTTAGACATTTGTTTGGGGAAGTTATTGAATATATTGCAGGAAATGTGTGTGAACATTTGTCTGTGTTGTGTATATTTCTATGTTGATGAATAGTGTACAGCTATAATATGTAACATTTTGTTATCCATGCCACTTTGTAGAGCACTTTGGTAAGTGAAAGTTTTAAACATTCATTTTTCTTGCTGACAATTGCTGAGAGCAGTGAAGAAAAATAGCAATAAAACAAACAAAATTGGGAAAAACTTTTTTTAATCACACTTATAACCATCATGAAATTAAGCAACGAGGATTAAGTATCATTCTCTACAAAAGAACATAGTGGAAACCCTCTAGAAAAAAGTAAAATAGGTACAAACATTTCATATTTAGAAAAATAATTAATCTAGTATGATTATCTAATATAAATTAACAACTAAACAAGGTTCCATAGGAGTGTACTTTAAGTTAAGAGAATATCAAAGCACAATTACAAATTATTCTCACACAAAGGTTTTTATAGAGCACTACAGCAATCTTACCCTCAAACCCTTTTGCTTTATCATGAGAGAAAACAACCAGCCACGCAAGTCAAAAGATTATAAATAACAAACTTCAAACAAGAATTTTATTTATAAATAAATAAACATTAATTTATAAAAGAAATCATACATTATTTACACTTAATATAAAGATATAATACTTGTTGAATACTTATTGAAGTACTACAACAAATAACTTCATCTTTCCCTTAAAGCCCTTCCTGTCAGGCCGTCCTAGTTCCGAAAACAAATTTCAATACTAAAATCAGCCGCTTAATCACCAGTTGTAAATCAGTTGTAAATATTACCCATTTCGCTGCACCCGAAGAAAACGGCTAGCTAACAAAAAATAATTATTTGTAAGCTTTTATATAATCAGAGGAACAATTCACTCAACTGAGGCAAGATATTTTCTAAACAGTTTATTACTTCTACAATGGAAACCTGTCATGTAAATTGTCAGCGCCAGTATTTTCCAAGATATGACGCGATACTGAAAGAATAGAGTTTAGAATCAGTCGTTAATTAGCCAGTTAGCCTAGCTATGAATAACTTCCAAAATTGATGGGCATTTAAGAAAAAAAACTGTTAGCCTTTTTATTGGAACTCACTGGGAATTTCTAATCAGTACGTTTCATCCGACAATGCCGATCTGGACATGCAGCTAAGTTAGCTACAATGGCCCATGTGTAGCTAGTTATCTAAGCTAGCTACCATAAGGAAGAATTTTTTTCACCGACTTTTCTGCTGTCGTCTGTTAGTTACGTTTGTCTAATCGTTATTTTTTATCTTAGATTTATGTTTCTTGACCACTAGTAGTAATGTTTTTATGCCTCCCCTCAAAATGTTGAGCATTTGACATTGGCCTGAAACTCGATTACACCACGACGGTTTATAATATACTATTAGTTATTCGAAACGATTCAATAGGTGGCCGTAATATAAATAGGAATAACGTTACCAACATAAACTTTTACTATATTTATTATTTTAAGATGAATGGAGGGAAAAGTCAGAACACCAGTCTGCGGGAATCACTCAATAGGAGGCAGTCTACTGATGAAGGTACGCTTATGGCAGAGTATAATAGCAGAGACCATGTGGGCATGAACTTTGATGAAGAGGACTCCGTAGCCAGCCCGTTGTTGGACGATGGGGAAGACAACGAGAAGGAAGAGGGTGACAGAACAGAATGACCAGCCATCAACCTCCATTTGGTAAGTATGCGTTCCATAGCTGTATGTGGGCATGTATGTGTTAACGCATTTCAGGCACATTATATAACTAATATTTACATTTTTATATAACATTAATATTTACATTTGAGCCGATATGTTTATAGATTTTTTTGTATTTGATCAGTCAATGTCATAGGTCAAGCAGGAAGCAGAAATGCTTCCATTTCCTTCCCCTTTTATGCATTGCTGAGACCTGGTATTTGACCACCCCATAAAGGGTGGTAGCTAATTTTAAAGTGTCATGGGCACATTGTGAAGGTGCTTGAGATGAACTGACGCCACATTAATTCTACTGGTTTCTTATTTACATGGGGTGAATTTCTCTCCCCGTATCCAGATACTGGGGAACCAAGTCTCTTCAGCATTCATGGGCCAAATCATATCAAGTGATCATGTTAAGGCAACAGCAGGTTGTGAATCTAGCTATAAGGATCTTAAGTTGTGTTTTGACAGACCACATCAAAAGCATAGCAGAGGCATGTGGGTTATAAAAAGGAAGATCTGGATTGAAACAGTACATGCAAGGTAAACCTGCTCGTGGGGGGGGGGGGATTCATTGATTCATTCAATTCATTGGTCACCTCAACATCTGATTCAGGCTTAACTTTAGACTTCGACATATGCACATGCAGTGATGGGCATGTAACAGATATAGCTACAAAAGTGGTTAAGGACCTTGTGCGGTCATATGGGCCATGCATTTTGGTTTGAGAATTTTTATATAATCACCAGCTCTCATCATACTTAGAATGAGAAGTTATAGCATAATATTGCAACATACCATCATCTTATTATACCTTTAATTTTGATGGCTCAAATAAAATTGTGTCACTAGTTGAGTGGATTTTCAGACTTTGGAAACTTTTATTAAGAGTAAACTAAATCTGAAACGTTTTTCAAAAAATTTGAAAACGTTTATCTGGCATGTATTGGACTCACTTCAGATCTATGTTACATAAAGTGTGTGTGCACGTGCGCATGTGTGTAAATATCCACTGAACAAGTATTTCAGGTAATTTAGTGCACAAATTTATTCTATAACGTGTGTTTTTGTTTTTCATTTCTATGAGGTTAGAAGGGGATGGGAGGAAAAGTGAGGTAACGCACAGCAGTTTCTTCTTGTTTTTTCTTCCTCTTTTTAAAAAATATTTATATATCTCCTCAGCTCACGTAGGTCAGGACGACTGATTGAATAGGCTCTCTGCAGACAGGACACAGTTTGTTACGATTCTTAAGCTTCTTTGCACATGTGTAGCAGGCCATGAGGTGACCGGTTCGCCCGTGCACGATGCAGCCGTTCTTGGGCCTGCTCTGGCAGATCACGCAGGGTTCCAAGCAGGTTGCAGGCAGACAAGCCTCCAGGCTGTTGAAACGCTCCAGTTCAGGGGTGTCTTCCAGGCTGCTGCCCCCAAATGAGGAGGTGGAGGGCTGGGAGGAGGAGAAGGCTGAGCCCTGAGAGTCTGAGCTGGAGGTCGCGGCAGCAGCTACCACAGAGTCATCTCTGCTCGGTGCCTGGGAGCGCGAGCACTTACCGTCAGGGACATCCAGGCCTTCATCAGGCTCAAGGACTGGGGTGAACGGCTTAGATGGCGGCACTTTGGGATCAGAGGCCGTGGCGAGGTGAGTACCGAGCTCCGGGAGGAGGGAGGTGCTGTCGGCGGCGCCAGTCTGGCTATCACTGCTGGGGATCTCGAGGGAAGAGTGGATGTCTGGCAGCCAGCCAGACTGTACCGTCCAGCAGCTTTTGCAGTGTCGAGGAAGAGGAGGGTTTAGCTCATCACACTTGGAGCATTTCCAGTAGTCCTGGGAAAAACACAATTATATTAGAGAAGTGATGGGTACAGCAAAATGTGCACCATTCTGGATTGTAATGTAATTTATATTTATATAATATATTATATATATTTATATTAAATAACAGCTAGGGTAACAATATGGTAAAAACAAATGCAGTTTGATGTTACATTTCATGTCAATAATTATTCTATCCTTTTAAACTATACAAAAATCTAAAACACACACACTCACATTATATATATATATATATATATATATATATATATATACACACACAAACACATTATTTGTGTGTAATTTGACCAATATGTGACTTGAAGTGATTTTTATTAACATACATCAGTGGCTAAGCTAAAGACATAAGTAAAACATACTGCCTCTGTGATCTCAGGATCCTCATCAAAGGAGTCTTCATCCTCTGCAAAGATTGTAACCTCATAAACCTGTAAAGAAAGACTAAACTGATGAAAGAAATATGGAACATCACAAGACCTACAAAGTAATGGGAGATTTCATAACTTGTGGCATTTAGCGGAATTGGGAGCAAATATAAAGGACAAGTCATTGTCTGAACTTCCTATCAGTGTCCACAAGAGGGACCAGTGTGCCACATACTCATTAACCACAATTCACCTAAGCAACCACAAGCATTCACACTTCAGGATTTAAAAGTTACAGCTCAGAGGAAGCAGTTGTGTGGCTCTCCAACCATGAGCAGCTCTGATCTACAGAACAATATCACAGAAAAAAAGTATCACCTCATCTTCTCCGGGAACAGAGTCCTCATCATTCTCACTGTAGGCATCCGAGTCAATGGACTCCACCTCAAACTCCACACTGAAGTTATCAGAGTCAGAGTCTTCACTCTCTTCATGAGATATACCTACATCCTGTGGAGCGGAAGAAGTTATATACCAATCAGACAAGGGAATGCATAAACAAAGCAGTAAATGAAAGTGATTGAGAATAAAACATGCATTCTTTCATGCATTCTTCAAGTTCTGTTTTCATGGCTAACCCAACTACACAGTGGAGCATGTGTGCTCACACTTGCACAGGTGCGTACTAACCGAATTACTCTGCGTTACTGAAGACTCGCTGCTCCCTCTCTCTCTGCGCAGGCCTCCGATCACGCACCAGGACAGGCTGTCATCAAACGTCAGAGAGAAGCTGTCTGACTTGTGCCTCTTCCTGGGCTCACCGGACTCCTCATCAACTGAGAAATTTGCTGGAGAAAACACACAAGTAAACAGTTCTCAACATCGAACACTCAAATATTGCACCAGCCCTTCTGGGCGAAGTCCACTGATTTCAGTTCTTATTGTAGAGCACTGCTTCATAGTAAGCCTTTAGAGACAAACTACACAAACATCAGTTAGTTGGCTGAGCCATCCAATATCTAGAAGCTACAGCAGTGTACATTGGTTACACCACAAGTGCTTGTAGAATTAAACTAGTTTACAAATGGCGCACTAGATTCCTAACTGCTGCCTGGTGAAACAGCCTGTCTTTGTGTGGATGCTAAAAGCTTCAAATTGAGCCAGTAAAGACAGTCATCTGAGCACATTCTGCACTGCCTCCAGAACTCTGTGTCCTTTGCTAATGGGCAGCTGGGGGCTCAGATAGACTCAGATAAAGAGAGCAGTCATTAGTGGCAACGCGTTGCGCACACATGCTCTCCACTCTCACACCAGCGGCAAGGCTCAGTTCACAGGAATAAAAATTAGCCATGCTGAACTAAGAACACACTGGTCTATTCTGCTTTCTTTACAGTAGAGTTTCCTCTCCCAGGTTCTTTGGGCCATTTAAGCTGCGTTTTTGTGTATGAGAGCTAGGGGCGTTGGACCAGGGTGGCAATGCCAGTGGAGAACAGATTGTCAACTCTGTAGAATCATTTTCTAATTTTAAAAAAAAGTACACAATGTTCTAGTTTTCTCTGCTGTTTTATTTTTTGCATCACTACATACGGGTTAGAACTTTTCCATGCTGTCCATGCTAGTCATCCCCATGATAGTGTCCAACACATATCATAATAGTTAGAACCATAGATATGTGAAGCTTATTTATTCTATTGTTGCCTTTCTTGTTTACCCTTTACCATGTTAATTGGGAAATAGAGTCTGAACAACCAATGCTTCTAATGAGCGCTGCTAAGGTCTGTGCATCTGGCAGGTTCTCCCTCACCGTGTGTGGTGCACACTCACCAGAATCACTGCTTCGCCGCCTTCTGCGCTGCTGCGGCTCCTCCGCTGAGGTAGATGAGTCTGAGTTTGGTTCCTAAAACACAAGGACAAGATACAGATCCATTGCAGAGACCCGTAGACAGCAAGAGAATAAAGCTATGATGTGGGGTTGCACGTTAAAACAACACTACATAACGTGAACAAGGATTAAGAGCATCTTAATAAAAAAAAATGTAAGATGCAAATACTATGAAAGAGTGGTATTTGAAAGCAAAATGCAATATGTTGGATCTTTCTAATTGCCATTAGAAAGATCCAACATAAGCATAAGCTTCTGATGCCTCACAACTAGATGGGGTGTGTGTGCCAGTTTGTATTGTCAATACGAAGGATGCTCAACATTTTGTTTTTCTTTTCAGTCCAACTGTGTGTGACGGACTGTCAGTCTGTGTACGGCAGTGGTGGATTTACCCTTGGGTCAGGTTCACGTTGATTCCTCAGTTCTGTTAAGGTGGTCTGAGAATCTAAAAAAGGACAGTGAGACATCTTAAGCCTGTTAAGTGACAAATATTGGAGACTAAAATACTAAAGATTACAATTATTAACAAAAAATATATACAGTAATTGTACCTGGGTCTTTTACTGCTATGAGGTTTTTGGAAATCATCGCGAACAAAGCTCTGAAAAGCCAAAGAACAAAAATTAAAAGCGTGTACTTTTAGATCACCATTTAATTTCTATCAACAGGCAACACAGACAGTGGATCTGAAATACTACAGCCATATGTTGCTCATCAAAAACAACTTTCGAGAGACAATTGTTTTGCTAACGAATTATTCCTGGAAGCAAAAGAAGCTAAATGCATGTAACAACAGACTTTAATTGTCAAACATACAAATAAACAAACAAATGAGCATGCAACCCATAACTTCATTAGCCTCTCCCTACAGTCTCAGGAGGAATGAGCAAAGTAAAGAGCTGCAGTTCTGTGCCACACCAGGTGTGGAGGGGATACGCACCGGGGCTCTTTGACGGAGAAGCTGGCCACGCCAAGCACAGCACCGAGGACATCATTCCCACAATGCACAATGTGCTGCTGTTGTTTGTCATACAACTCTTTGCTCATGATATACTTTCCAAGGTAAAACATGACCTAAAAAACACAATACCATGCACATGATATAAGATGATTAGAAATACGATAGTAGGCCTGTCCCAGAGAGAAATGAGGGACTATTAAACTATTACAGTCAGTCAGTCACTGTACACCCCCTCATTCAAAACCTCTTAGCTATGTGCTACAGTAACCAGTACAACCCTTCAAGGGAGGATAGTTATGGCCACATTCCACACAAAAACACGTAATGAGAGGCCTAGCTCAGACAGAACAAGTTTATTAGACAGTCTGAATGACTAATACTGGACTACAGTCATCAATACAGGAAAACCTAACTGACACTACTCTTGAGTATATTAAGCATAGTATTTTTTTAAGTGTGCTTCAAAAGCCAGACAGAACAGAATAATAGTACGAGTCTCTTACACCTATGTTAAAGGAGTAAGGAAAAAGTGATTATTTGAATTCTTTGCTATCACACAGGAACGCAGTGGTTAACATGACTAATATATTCCAGTAAACCACAGAAACACCACAGTCAATGAGTCAGAACACAGGCTGCTCAATAATTTATTTAAATATATTTAAAATAGCATAATTCTACACTATAGCTATGTGATATTCATACATTCACAATGTTCTGGCTTTAGGATAAACTAATGCAACTGAGATTGCAGAACTCAATATGCTGATTCAAACAGCAGGCAAGGACACGCCTATACAATCTAGAGGTCTGCACCTGATAAAAACTAGTTTGAGGGACACCAAATGAAACTTGAGAGTTCAGGATTATTTTTAACCTGAAAGTGGCAAAGTTTCGTTTAACAATTACGGCAAACACTGCACCACACATTCTCTTAAAGCTTTAGGTAGTAGTGTTTTTGATTTTTCTTTCACATAAGCCAAATTTTTCTCCAAATGAAATCATACCAAATAAATATTGCACACAGAATGATGGTTCACTGTTCCATATATTAAGCTGATTATTAGATGGTGAGCAGCAATTCTCTATTTTAGATAAACACTACATTAATAGACCAGGGATAGTTTGTACAGTGTCCAGGCTCACGTAATGTGAAAGGACAGGCAGACCTTGTCAAATTCACCGTTCCTACCTCCTTCATGGTGAACACATCCTTATCTGCACCTGCATCTTTCAGCAGGGTTTGCAGCTGCACTTTGGGTCTTACCTGAACAGAAAAAATGACAGCTGAGGTCAACATCATACTAAGTACTGCGCAAAAAAGTGATATTAAAGGTGCTGTTACTAACCAATTTTTCATTGTCGATCTTGTTTATCTGGGAACTGCTTAAACAACTATCTGTCGCCATACTATCTGTGAGTTAAAAACAGAGAAAACAGTTTAGACAGCAATAGAAGCGACGATGTTAAAGTCAAAACGTCAAACAAACGTTAACTTACCTAAATAAATAGAGATAAATCTCATATGCTACATACACATCTATACAGTCTTCATCTGTACATAAAGTGCTCCAGCTCGGCAAAGTGAGGAGTGGGGGCGCGTTCAACGTCGGCGACGATTTAAATAGTCTTCAAGAGACATGTCAGGGCTAGCAGCACCGCGCATGTTGATGTTATTGGGCGGAGAGCGTCTGGGTTGGTGAACATTTGACATGTAGAAACATGACTTTGCACGAGTCTGAGTCACCTAGTGGTGGGGAAGTATCCGCGCACACTTCACTGTGCTGAGCTGGCGTCATGCGCTACATGTCCGGACATGTCCCGTCTCAGTGCGTTCCCAACGAAGGAGTTTGCATTGTGTGCAATAATACGGGCTTTTGACTGACATGGGCAAAACGGGCTGATGCCCAAGTCATGGGCTAATCTCTTTGAGCAGGTGCCAGAGGACAAGTGACTAAAACAAACGAGGATCACCGTTGACTACACAACGCATTAATTGATCTCATGACGATAAAAGCAATATAGGTTAAGTAATGTAAAATAACTCATTTTAGATGGATAGCTATGCAAGCTAGGGTTCATCCCTGCTGATTCAAGTTTTACTAATGTATGCTTCCAACTATACATTCGTATGCATTACCAACATTATTTACGAAAGTTACTCTATCATTGACTATTATTGCTCAGAAAAAGTAGCTAAGATAACGTTAACTAGCCAGCTGTCATCTGAAAAAGGGAAATAACATCCGAACAAGCTTGCATTATTCTAACAGCGTTAGCTAAACTATATAACGTTAAATAACACATCTACTTTTTACATTAAATGTAACATAGCTAGCTACAATAACAGCTAAGCAGTTATGCTAGCTAGCCAGCAAGTATACATAGCAGGCAAAGCGCAGACAAGATTATGAAATGAGGCGAAAATGCCATCCAACACCCATTAGCCATAACAGAAGCAGCTAGCTAGCGTTACAGTCGCAGCATTTGGATTCTAACTAGCGAACCAAGTTAGCTTCCTAGCTAATTTAAAGTCCTGTTTGAAAACAAAATGACTGCCAAAAGCAGTTAAACACATAAGTAACGTCCTAAGACAGCCGGACAATTATCCTAACCTGAGAGAACATAAAAAATTAAGGATACTATAGCCATTTAACAAGCTAAGTAACGTTATCTAGCTCAGCTAACTATTTACATTAGCAGTGGCCTGCTGGAATACACCTAAAGATGACTAAAGCTATTTGGCTATATTATTTTACCCATCCTTTTGAGAATGATTATTTTATATCCACGATAATTATGATCATGTAATAAACCAGAGAGCCATAGCCAACATTTAAGGAAGAACTTAGAAGCTACAATAGCCAGCGTGTTCAATGGCTGTAAACGGCCACATCTATCAAGTTAGCCAAGTAACTAAGCTACCTAACTTGGGTAACAAACGTGCTGGTCATATTCGTTGTTTATTATTATCGTACATTTATGCTATGACCAAACACAAGACATGTCTAAATAAGTTAGCTAGCTGAAGGTTTCTTACCTCCACTTGCGTAGATAACCGTCAGCGCGCAGCGTTCTTAACGCCCTCCGCTGGTTGAGGTGAAGATTTGAATTTTAAAAGTAGCTCGCTCTCTTTGCACGTGCGGCACATGCGGCGTAAATGTTCCGTATGTCTAAACTTTTGTACTAGATGTAGGCATACATTAAATGAAAAAAAAAAAGAATACTTCAAGTATTTAAAAGTACTTTACGCAACTAAACGCAATGAATGAAAGCACAAAACTGCAGACCAAACATTTCTGAAATAGTTTATATAATGTAGAAATATCGACAATCTAAAGAATTAAAAATGTTAATCACATCAAAAGGCCATTGTTAAGAAATGAAGAAATGTACCTTTATGATTAACAATTGTGGAGACCAAAGGGCCTGATTAAAGAGTTTGTGTTCATCATCTACAACAGCCTATCAAATGTGTCTTTCATCATTGCAATACTCTTATCGAGTAGGTTACTTAAAAATGGGCCTCTGAAGTTACTGATCAGTGTGCTGAAAACATGAAATTCACATGCTAAGTGTGAAATCAGCAGCCGTCTTTGGTTACTGAACGCCTCCTTTATGTTGGAAGATTTGTCAGGTTTTTGCTATGACCCGAAAGTCGCCGTCCCCCGTTTTCCTTTGTTCCCGACCTAAATAAAAAAAAAGAGGATCAGAAGTAATACACAGCTAACGTTCCCGCTTTTAATTAAACGTTAACCAGAGGACAACCTCCCAGTTAGAAAAAATATTGTATGTTTCACTGGGCAAACCCTTTCAGACTCGTTTAAGAGTTTCCAAATTATTTTTAGTTATCCGAGCATCCGATCCACATCTAAGTATTCCGAGAATGACGTTATCCGAGCATCCGATCCACATCTAAGTATTCCGATGGAGAATGTGGAAGATGTCAAACATTTTTGTTTCATTGTGCAATCATACACTTGCACGTAAGATTCAAGGAACATTTTGTTTTCTGTTTTCTAAAGCTGGCGAACTGGCCTAATGACTCAGTTTGTTTTAGAACATGTTTCTAAAACAAGTCCAAAGCTCAACAAGTTTGGACTTGTTAGAATGAAATTATGACTAAATTCAAGGACAATTAGCGATTCCAGAACAAAACGACTAATTTTCATATTGAGAATCAGGATAAAGGTCAAGCACTCAATATTCAATCACAGGTTTTACATAATGTTTCTGGCCGTGAGACTTGATCAAGGGCCCTCTAATGGTATGCCCTGCTCTTCTCTAGGGCCCTCTGATAGGGGCTCTCATAACCAGGGCCCTCTAAAAATATGTCTCCCTCTTTCCTAGGACCCCTAATAGCCAGTAGTCGAAGTCAGAGTAGTCCCACAATGCCTTATCCATTTCCATAAGGGGCCCAAAAGCATATAGGGCCCCCAAGAGGCCACCCCAATAAATGTTGATAGGCATTGCAAAATGTTTTGGGCCAAGACCACCTGATCTCAAGGGCCCCTAGACACTGGCCTCACTGGCCCGGTAAGTATTCAATCAACAAATCAACACTAAAGAAAGTTTTATTAATTGGATTAATTTTGCATATGTGCACTTCCTTGAACAAATAAAAATTGAGAAATATAAATCTATAAAAATATTTGCTTTAGGGCATAAAAGTACAGATGAAATAGCGGTTTTGTGTTTGCATCATCAATTCATGTTAGTTGGATAACACAGTGTTGCACCTATCACAACTCTCATTTAACAAGTTTGTTTTATCAGTACCTTTTACTACCTATCATAAATAGAGCATACACTAATGGAACTGATGCCTTTGCTTTAGTGGTCTAATATGTATTTTTGTTAGGTTCAATGGTTAATCTATCATTACCTATCATTACCTATCTATCATAATCATTGTCTGCTGCGTGGCTGACTTTCAAATACTTTCAAATGTCCATTATTGTAACAACACAATATAAAGTGTCTTGCATTAGCTGCTCAGGTTTTTGGAAAACTGCTGGGGCATTAGAATTGTAGTACATGTACTGAATTTGCTTGACTTGTCCTGCAGCTGTACTCAGCAATAAAACTGATTTTTAAACATTTTAGTGAGGCACGCGTCTCAGTAATTGGGTCTAATGATGCCCCCGATACTATATAAAACCATAAAAAGACATTATTTATCAGTCAGTTAACTTTTAAAGTATGATAAATCCTCAAATTATACATCTTTGTTGAACAAACAGGAAAAGACTACATTGTCCATCAGATTGGGACAGAAACAGAAATCGAGTTGAGAGGCAATAAAGCACATACACACAGACACACAGAAGATGACACTCGGATTCTACCCATTACCTACTGCCTTCTTGATTGTTCAGTTCCCAGGGTAGAAGGACTCATGTCATGAGGTCTGGGTAGCATAGGGATAATGGACAACTGAAAATAGGCACAAACATTCAATAATGGATTTCTCTCTGACTTAAAATGCATTCATTTTCAATGACTAGACTTTCAATGATGGAAAGAGAGAGAGAGACTTTATTAATCCTGGAGGAAATGTCAGAGTCATACTAAAAATTACAGAACCAATATAGATATTTCAAGAAAACAGATATATGAGCTTTTAAAAACACCCAGTTGATTACAAAGTGCAAGTAGGTGTATGTGAATCACATAGCATTTACATAACTTGAGAAATACAATTTACATAACTAAATTGACAAAAGAATATGAATTTACTAAATAGACATATAAATAAACAAAACAACAAACAACTGAATTACCAAGCTGCATATGGGCATGTGAAAATCCAGAAGGCAGCTGGAGATATTTAATGTAAACTGTCCTGTTGTACAGGTATTTCTGAATGCCATTTTGTTCCACCATTTTTACCTGTAGCATTGTTAAAAATCACAATTATAATGGGTATAAATCCATAGATTTCATCAGGGAAAGGAGAAGCCACTTCCTTCTTGTTGTACACAACCAGGAAAGGGGTCAAAGGCTCCATGTTAATTTTTGTATATATACACTCACAAAATAATTGATTAGAGACACCAATTTAAGGCAATTTTGTCATTTTTTGGGTGGTATGCCACGATCACTGCAGTGCCTCTAGCAGTCTTTAATGTTACTCTGTTAACATTAGTTCTTGCAAATTTGTTGGAGCACATACAACCCAAAGGTTCGAAGGCGGTGTTTACATGCAAAGCTCGAAGGAAGATACCCCAAGGACTTTGGCAAATAAGGGAAAAACGAAAAGCATTTTGAAGAAATACTTAGTCAGCTTTTCCTAATTCCATGAACAGTGACAGGAGCCATTGCAAAACAGACCATTTGCAGGGCTCTGTGACCTCCAACCCAGAAACGTTCATTTCTGACCTGTCACCAGATACGGTAATTGTGTCATAGGGTCAGTCATGAAACCATCTTAAACAGAGTCAACAGGAGTAAAGGTGAATGTCTGTCCTGTTCATTCAGAGTAAATTAGACATTTGTACATGATAAATGTGTTTATTGTAGACTACAGCACATAAAACAACTAACAAAAATAAACAAATTATACTGTAAAATTCTGAGTGTAAACAAGCTTACCATTCCTTCAGTACAGCTTTAAAAATCTTTATCTTTTACTACAGTACACTGCAGTTACTAACCTGTGTCATATATATATATATATATATATATATATATATATATATATATATATATATATATATATATATATATATATATGACGCATCCACACACCAATCAAATTTATTCATATCCTGACCCATCACATTCTTGAGTTGGCAGTTGGCTAAAATGGAGAAGAACATTTTCATCATTGCTCAACAATTCCACCTAGATATGGCACAGAAACCCCGTGTTTGGAGCTAGTTGTTGGTGTGTTGGTGAACACGAGTGATGCAGGCTTACATATACACATATAAAAAAAACCTGCATATCCACTTTTGCAGTAGGTATTTTATTTGGACGCTAAGCAATGCAAAAATACTATAAGTGTAATGTAAACAACCTCTTTTTAAGTTACACAATGCTTTTCTGTTATCTTGCTCACAATGCCATAACTCCAGCCAGCCCAAATGTATCCCAGGGTTGTTGTCTCTGGTGTCCATTCCGTCCCAACTTGCTGTTTTCTACGCCAGTATCAGGCACCGCCCAAAACTTTAACAGCACTGGTTAAAGCTCAGTGACTGGCACAGAGGACAGCCTATGGCCGTTGAGCAAGCCTGCTCTTGCCCTCCTCCTGCTCAGCCAGCTTAAAGTGCGTGTAGGCCAGGATGCCACTGAGGGTACACAGTATGCCCAGCCCCTGGTGCAGAGACAGAGGGTCATGGAAGAGCATGTATCCGCCCAACAGGGTGATGCAAAACTTGAAGTGTCCAAACATGTTGTAGCTGTGAGGGTTATAGGGTTAAAGTTAAAAACTGCAAACTTTTTGAACATGTACAAACAACTAAAGACAGAGAAGACAAATGGCTTCAACTTCTTGGGCTTAACAAACAATGATTTATTACGTAGCTTTAGGTTTGTGCTGGACACTTGCTCGTGTGTGTGAGCATGGAGCTTGACCAAGTGTGGTCACACTGCTCTTTCATCACTGCTGCTTTAAGAGAAGGCATCCAGTCACATTCTAAAGCCTTATTGCCACAAGGAGGGATCACACACAGTGGGTCATTGTTCAAGTCTAGCCCACTGAGAGTAATGTACACAGAGATGTGTAAGCAGTGCGCCCTCTGTAGGGGAAACAGATTGACAATGCTTTAGAAATGTCAAGAGTTCAGTCACACAGTGAAGTCAGAGGCTCCACAGCTGTGTGCACCAGAGCAAACAACAACGACAAACCCACTCAAGTCTGCATTTGGCAAAGCAACAATAAAACTATGTATGGATTAAAAAAAAATAAATCTAACAATATGTACCACAAGCTTTATAAAACCCTAACTGCATTGTAGACAAGTCTGGAATTCGCTGTTCCAAATCATTAATAACTTTTATGGGATAGCAATATAGAAATGATTTTATATTCATTGTTGAGCTTGGTTCAGGTCGCTCAGGTAACGGGGGTAATGGGTTCAGGTCTCTAAGGTAACGGGGGGTGCTCAGGCTGCCATGAACGCACTGCTTGTCTCCATGCCAACAGCACCAGCTGTGTTTGGTAGAATAGCTCAGTAGTACTGCTTTGGTCTAGACAAAAACGTGGAGTACTTGCTGAGTAGATATGAACTGTCTGACAAAAAGGAAAAAAATATCAGCTCATTCACAAAGATGTCTTTGTGATGGCTGAAACTTTAGAGCAGAAGGATACGTGACAGGAGATGTGTTTCCAATGATCCAGTATATGGAGAGATTCACAAGGAAGGCGATTACCCCTGACAGAAAAACCATCAGCTACAAGAAAGAGAAAGAGAAAATCAAAACATCACCACTGTGCACGTAACCAAGCAAAGCCAGAATTTCAATTAAGCTGCATACCCGAAATGTCTGTGTTTAGGTTGGTAAGTAATGCGACTCAAAATTCACCATGTAAACAACCAGCTTTTCCTAAGGGACCTCCTAACATAGTATCCACTGTTATGACTGTGTGTGTGTTTTGAAATTCCTGTGGTGGTGGGTGTGTCTGGCCAATCAAACAGAGGGAGGTCTCTCTTCCCTCTCTAACTTACCAGGGCCTGCAGAGACCAGGGGCCAAAGATGCCGCCTTCTCCGGTGAGCGGTTCGAAGAACGGCACCAGCATGAGGAGGAAGGCAGAGGACATGGGCGCCTGGTAGTACAGCAGCTGCATGGAGTTCACCTGAAGCTCATGCTGCTTCGCACCCACCCACTACAAGAGGCAGAGAAGAGCAGCAGCATATACAACCCCTGAATAAATGATCAGACCCAAAGGAGCAGAGTTAAGTGTCCACACAGTCTTCACAGTCTTCTCGCACCATGCAGTCCTGTAAATGCTTCTGGAGAAATGTTCATTCTGTTATATACTTATTCTATTCATTCGTTCTATTATACATCAACCTGTAAAGGTTGGGACAACAATAAAGTTATTTTTACACGAAAGCGCTCCTTTACCAGGACTGCTGAACAATTTTGAGACGTCAGAGTTATGACAATGCACACATCATAAATACCAGTAACTTGCTTTAAAAAAAGTTAACAGCCTTCACTTACCACTTGGTACAGCGACGTGACAAAGACACCCAGCGTAGCGAAGACAATGCCCAGCAAGTTAAACTTCACATCGTAATACGAGTTCAGAACAACTCCCAGAGTGATTGGGACCTTTCACGAAAGAAAAGCAGCAACTGTTTAATCTCTTACGTGCCTATTAAGCAGAAACCAGAAGGTCACTAGCGCGTAACTATGAACCTACCTGCAATACATTAGCTAGCCTAGGCACCTTAGCTAGCCTGGACAGTTCACGGTACGTAAAGTTTGACGTCTGACCCAGATTTACTTACAAGTGAAATATAATGAAGCCACTTACCAAAGTAATTTTGATCTTATTGGAAAACGTCTTCCTATAATAAACTGTCTGTATGACAATAATAACTGGAGTTGTCATCGCCTTCGCAAGCTGGTATGTGCCTATTGTATTGTTTTGAAGGGACAGATTAGTGAAAGCAACGAATCCGCAAAAGCTTAGAGCTAATAGGATAATTTTAGTGGGTCGGAGGTTTTTCGGGGAGAATATGTCCATCTTCTGGCACATGAACAGTCCGAGCCATGTCACCACAAAATGAACCAGAGTCAGTGTCATGTTTGGGAATCCGTAGTGTACATATATCCATTTGTTAATGAAAACGATGCATATTGACGATAGTAAATTAACCAGCAATCCCGATACGATGCGACCATTTTTAAAGAGGTTAGAAAGTCGCGTAGGCATGGCTTTAGAGGCGGCTTTGTAAGTTTCAGTAGTCTGTAGTTAGCTAACTACAATTCCGTACCAAATAATGCTTCAGTAGCTCAATGTTCCCTTGTGAAACATACAGGTGAGCAGACAGGACGCACGGGCGTTTTCCAAATATCCGCCCCACGTGTAATGTTGTACAAGTCCAATTTCATTGCAGTGTTCATTGATAAATCGTTTTCGCCATTTCTGTAATTGCTCCTTCAGACCCTCACTAAACGCGCAGGTGTGACATCACTGAACGCGACGTTTTGCAGCAGCTCCTGTTTAAACCGAAGAGCTCGCCACGTCAGTACTCTTTACCGCCACCTAGTGTTGTCCAAATCAACAACGCAAACTTGGGTCTAGACATTTTAAACGAACTGGCAGAGTTCACATGCGTTCAAGTGGACGTTTGCTGAACTTTGAATTCTATATACATTCTTATTTCTGACATTCAAACTTCAGAAACAACTATTACTTGAAATATTTAGGGGCCACCCAGGCCTATTAGTAGGCGCCAAGAAAAGATCTGGAGTAAAACACAATGCTAGAATATCCAGAAAATTTGACCAGTAAAAGCAATTTTGCTTCACACACATCTCTGTTCAGTAATTAAAAAAAGAGTTATGCTAGAGGCTTGTTCTATTTTGGGGAGGCAGGAATTCTAATATACAATTCAAATCTACTAAATCAGGTCAAACCAGTTCTCAAACAACTCAAATCTTTATTCAAATACAAAATACAAGACATGTCTCATTCTTTTAAACAGCAAAAGGAAAAAGACATAGGGGTGTGTTACAGAATCTAGGACTGGAGCTCATAGCCAAGAGGATCCAGCCCTTTATCCAACAAGAGCAGAGATGACTCTCTCATCTTCTGAAGAAACTTCAGAAGCTCTTCTCTAGTGAAGACCTACACACACACATTCACACACACACACACACACACATAATTTAGTTTTATACAACAGACTGTATTACAGCTAGCTTTAACAGTCAAAAAAGACTTTTATATAGACTGAAATAGTTAGTTCCTACTACACTGAAAATGGTAAAGAGGAGAAATGGTAAAGAGGACTTGAATGCAGAAAATGGAAGAGGAGGAGGAAAGCAGACAGGGCAACAGGGTAGTACAGCAGCAGAGAAGGAAGTGACCTCATAGAGTCTGTGTTGGTCTGAAGCGACGACGTCAGCAAGACGAAGGCTCTCCTGGTGACGCCCGGTCTGCTGGAGCACGGTGAGCAGCAGGAACGTCATCATGGGCAAACACAGGCGCCGCAGCAGGGCCATTTGGATAGACCTCTCGGAGTCCTCCTCAGCGTCCTGACAGAGAGAGAGGTTTATTAGGCCAATGAAACCACTCGATCTGCTGATGTACACACATAAGCACGCGCATGCAGAACGTATGCACTGTACGGTGTTCGTGTTTGATGTACCCGTGAACTGAATTTGGAAACCACCAGCTGACTTACCTCTCTGACATCCACCATCCAGCCTCCATCCACGAACAGCAGCACGTTGTATATGCGCTCCTTCACCTCCTCCGTCAGGGCGTCCAGCCGGCCCTGCCAGTTCTCATGCTCCATCTGCGTGCGAGTGGGCAGTCGTGCACCACAACACAGAGAGAGGAGAACTACTGTGATGGTGCAGAACACGCACAATAGAAAGACATTCACGTATAGCTTAACCAAAGCACAGTGAAATTCTCTGAATTAAATACAAAAATCGTATATGAGCTGTTCCTCATTAAGCAGCAAACACTATAGGAGCAGCCCTAGATCTTGGACTGTTCCTCAGACTGTAGCTCTGTAGCTCAGTTGAGCTGTCTGATGTTCAGCATGAACTGGGATGGAGCCTCGATTGGAGAGGACACCGTACAGAGTGTGAAGCTGGTGGTACAGGAGCAGATGCCTGACCTTGTATTCTTTCTCTTTCATCTCGTAAGCCACCTTCTCCGTGAACTTGGCCTGAGCAGGTTCAGTGGGCTTTACAGGAGGGGAGTTCATGTGTCTGAACCACTCGTTAAAGGCCTCGTGAGCTTCCTATTCTCACACAAACACACACCACACACACACACACACAATATATCAGAACCTTACACGGTCGACAAGATTACCCAAATTTATTAAGCCAAGCTCAATCCCTAGTTTAAGATGAATAAAAAAATCCAGATTGAATAGATATTTTTTAAATTGTTAATTGCAGAAATACAAATCCCTGTATATTATTCCCCTCTAACCTAGAAACCAATCAGTGCAGACAGAGGGAGAGGTTTCTTACCAGGTAGGCACGGATACAGAGGTGTTCACGAATGGCGTTATCCTCCTCCGCGGGTAAGGGCGTGCTCATGCCTTGCTCCTCCCACTGGTGGTAAATTTCCCTCATGGAATCTTTGGGAACCTTGGCAAAGACCAGCTTAGCTGCCTCATGCTTCTTCGAGGCTGGGAAAGAAAGAGAGGACATGCAGAGTCAGAGTTTAACAGTTTCTTGTTGGGTTTGTGAGGTGTACACATTAAGATTTGTACACCATTGTCGGCGATTTGTACAGTATGACCGCGGAACTGAGAATGCGTGGTCAGACTAGCAAAAACAACAAAAAAACAGGTCATTTCTGCTTTGCCATCACAAGTTTACTGTTCTATTGATCACTAATAGAAAAGAAGTAGTATTTTGCCTTATTGAAAATACTCCCATGTCTAGTCAGGAGGGATGAGTCCGTATCTACAGCATATCTGCAATCTGTACAACTATAGAACATTCAGTAAACCACGTGTATAATGGTAACCCACTTGTATACTGGCAAGTATACGCTACATTTTGCTGTATAACTAGATGTGAAGCAGAAACTAGGTCCATGTTTAGTGTTATTCTGATGTAAACCTCAGCAGATCCTCATGACCACATAACGACTGAACTCATGTTGCTCACAAGAGGAGGGCAGTTCAGATTCTGAGCTGCATTCTCGAATCTGTCACAACTATTCTAGTCATCTCAGGCCAGTATGTAGAAGTAGTCATAGTGATGTAGTGGCAGAATTAGCAAGTGTGGCATGTTTGTCTTTGTTGCAAAGTTTTTGAATGATCTATCTTTATATCATCAGGCAGCGTTAAGCTCCACCCACCCAGGAACTTCCTCATGATGGCATTGCTCTGTTTCAAGGCCTCAGCTCGTTGGGCAGGGTCAAACACCAGCCAATCAATGATGTCGATCTTTTGCTGATCTTCCTGTTAAGGAGAGTGAAACATGAGAGCTGGCTCCAATACACAGGAGGAGGAAGCAAACAACCATGAGTAATATTTACTATTGAGTGCATGCTCAGATATTTATTTAAAAGTCCCAAGCACTGATTTTTTTTAAATCATAAGTGTAAGACTCAATAGAATTACTCTTGAGACTGAGAATTACTTGAGTTCTTGAGACTGGTTATTTCCCTAGTCATACTCCACAAGTCAATATTTTGTGCTACAATGATTATTATATTAAAGAAAGCTTTAGAATACAACAACACAATATAACTTTTCTTTTTAAATCGCATTACTGTCCACTGCAAAATAAGACTCACAAACCCCAACGATGGCACTGCACACCATGTTCTGGACCATAGTTACTGAATAGTTTACATTGGTTGGGGGGGAGTGCAGACCAACAGCATGTAGCTGGTGTGTGTGTGTGTGTGTGTGTGTGTGTGCGCGCGTGTGTCCGCGCTCAGTACCGCTGTAGTGCCAGTGTCGAGTGCAGGGGTCAGGTCGTGGTGGGAGAACTCCTCACTGTCCCTCTCTCTGACGGTCTCTACCACAGTCTTAGTGACCGCTGCCACATCCAGACCTGGAGGCGGGAACAAACAACAACAGTCACTTCACTTCTCTCTCCATCATCTGTGTCCACACTCCCAGAGTTAGACAGCAGACAGTGTTGTTGGGTGAAGAGCTGACTGAACTGGTTCACTTACACAGCCAGCTCATAAGCAACCCTGCACCACACTGATATTGTGCTGATTGAATCGGATTCTGGCTCCGATCCCAAATGGCAGACACTTCCAGCAGTAAACTGGTGCACTTTAAACAAACAAGTGACTTCTATTTAGATCAGCCATCTTTTCTTCATTCGAAAGGTCATCCGAGTACAGGCAAAAGCTTTCAGAAAACCCCTGCATTGAATATTTGTTAAACAAAATTATATGTAACCCAAAATTAAACAAAAGAGGTAATGCACATGACTTCATGTATATATTAGTGCCAAACCTCTTAAAACGCTTGCCACCAAAATATATTAACCCAGCCTGATGGACGACATTTGTGCAGCTGAAGAATGAAGGATCAGGGGAATGAGAAAAACGTGACTATAGGTGAGGAAGATGGCAGGAAGGATGGAGGACCAAACAGGCTGTTCTCACCGGCTTTGAGGGCGAGCTCCAGACAGCGCTTACGCTGCTCGTTCTCCGTCACCGCCTCCAGGAAGCTGGCGTACTGGGTCACGGCCGCCTCCGTAGGCAGGTGGCTGACGTAGAAGGCGATCAGCTCCACCTGCTTCTCCTTCACCAGCAGAGAGATATAAGCCTTCAGCACCTCCACACACACCTCCTCCTGGAGGGAGGGCGATATCGTGAGAGATGGAGAGACAGAAGAATTGGTATGGTTGCCATAAAACTTCATGCAAAACCAGTCACGTGTGTGAGCACGCAGCAGTGCGTATACCTTGAGCTGCATGCCAAGACTGCGGTAGAACAGCACCAGGTGAGTCATGAAACGCAGGAGATGTGCCGGCAGGGGCGGAGTTTTCCCCAACCAATCGCTGAACTCTTCCAGGAGACCTGCCACACAGCACACATGTACATGTACGAGCGCTGCCAACACAGCTCAGCACCACACTGCTAACCCCAAGGCCCAGCGAGCCCCACAGCATTACCGTCCAAGTCCGCAAGTATGACGAACTTCTGAATGACGTGGTAGTGCTCTTTGGTCGCTTCCAGAACGCTCTGTCAAGCACACAATCAAGTTGATATGAGTGACGGAGAATAAAAAACGTCTGGCTTGTTCATCATTCAGATGTACCGAACGCAATGTGGACACTAGTCATGCCCGTGGACACTAGTCATTTATCATGAAGTGGTCAGGAGTGGAGCTCGACTAGAACGTTACCTCCCGGCAAACCAACCTTTGACTCGGTGGCTTGGAGCTCCTCGAAGACTTTTTCCATCGTCCAACTGGAATATAATGGACAATATAATCAGAATCAAAGGCATTATGCAGAGGGTTGAAGTGATTCTGTATGCAAAATTTTGTAGAGTGCTTTTGAAATCCACACACACACACACGAGTGGACGTTTGTGTATATTGTATATGTATGTATGCATGCATATGAGCGGATGCTATAAGATGCGTGTGGACCTGGCCTCCAGGTACTCTCTGGGCAGCTCCTCTAGGTCCTCCTGACTCAGACCAGACGAACGCAGCTCCTGCTCCACCAGGGTGTCCACAAGCACCCGGAAATACGCCCACACGGTGTCCTCCCACGTCTCACACACGGGCAGCAGCTGAGGATGACAGGGCGAGTGGGAATGTCAATCGCCAAAAAAACAGCAACCCCACATACACAGAAAGACAGAGAGCACAAAAACGAGAGGGGTGGAGTTACCTGTCTGAGGTTTCCACTCAACACAGCATAGATGGCTCTCTCATACCTGTTGAACTGCTCCTGCGGGGACACACACACACACACACACACACACACAGGCAACCACAGAAAGGTGGCAAGGTTAAGATTCCACGAGCAGCACTTCAGTTGTTACGGAAAGACCAGGGTCCCTGGAGAAGGTGAGGAGTCCCTTGTTCAGGGACCGAAGGGTTTGGACCTCACCTCCTCTGCCATCCTCCAGCAGCAGACCTTCCACACACACCTGTGAGGATTCCCCTCCACTGGCTGTAGCTCTGCACCCCCTTAACACACACACACACACAAACGTATATTTCAGCTTACTGAGAATAACAATGTGGTTTAGCACAGACATTTGCCACCAATGTCTGAATGTATATTGTTACAGGAAAAGCGTGTATATTTTTGTCTAAACTCGTTGATGTACGTGTAGATGTGTGTGTACATGTACGTGTAGATGTGTGTGTTCTCACCTCCATCGATGTTGGGGTCATGATAAAGCTTCCAGCCTTCCAGAGTGGCTGCACGCCAAGCCTGACCACAACGCTTGCACAGTCTCTGAGCCTAGACACACAGAGAGGGAAATACTCATAATATATATATACTCAATATACTCATAAAATAGCCCCATATCCACCCCCCCTTCCACACACACACACACCTCATCAGTCATGCCCGCGCGGATGAGAGTGAAGAGGTATCGGAGCAGGCGTGCATCGTCCTCTCGGTCCAGGTCCGCCAGAGGCCTCTTCTGCCTGATGGGGGCGTCGGGGTCCAACTCGGTCACCAGGGGCCTGCTGAAGCCCACCCTTGACTGGTCACGCCTCAGCTTCAGGGTGTGTAGGGTGTTCTCCCTGAACACACACACACACACGTGAATACACACACAGGCACAAAACACCAACAGATCTGCAAACGTCTGTTATAACTGATGCTAAGTGGTTAAAACAGCTAATGCAGCTAACTGGTTAGTAATGTCCATCCACGTGTGTTCGTGAATCAAAGAATAATGAATACTGAGGAAAGAAATTCAGCTTCATGTAAATCTCTGACCCCTTCAAAAAGGAGAGATGCTCACCAGTACACAGACTTGGCATAATACTCGATATTATCAGAAAAGTCACCAATGTCATCTTTAGCTATGCTCTCAAGCCAGTCCACTACCAGCTGTAGGGAAAATACACACACACACACACACACACACACACACACACACAAATAAATCACATCAGGAGTTTCACATGACAGATACGCATCTAATTAGCTCACACAGATTATACAGGTGGTGTCTGATACATCACATTTCCATACTATACACAGCATTAGTATATTCACACTGTAAAACACCAATATACTTAATCTAGTATTCATAAAGAAGCATTTCAAGCACATCATGCACCCTGCGAAGTGTACAGTAGTTTTCCTTTCCACAATATATATATATATATATATATATATATATATATATATATATATATACTCAAATAAATACAGCATTTCAATCACTTTCTGAAACAGCTATGAAAGGAGGGAAGGAGTGTTATTGTTTGTGTGTGTGTGTGTGTACCTGGCTCTGTCGGACCATGCTGTCCCTCTGGAACAACTGCTCCATTATTACTTTCTCACTCTCACTTGGAGCCTGATAAAAGACGATATCGTCACAATCTCTCGTACACACACGGCCCCGTTACCAGCTCACAATTCCCAAAATGAAACATGGTGTGCAAACAAGCCAACATCGTCAACGAACGTTCCTCAGAGATCACTTACAGTAATGTCCATCATCATCATCCCATCCTCCATGGCCGTCTGGATCCTGTCCCTAAGGAAACGAAGCAGAGGGGTGAGTCCTGGCGAGCGCACCCGTGTGTACCTGAGCGGGGGGCGGAGGAGCGGCTGCTGGAGCCCACACCTGTACAGCGAGGTGATGAGCCTCCAGGTGACCGTCTCCTGCTGTAGGAGCCAAGCAATGCTGGCCGTCTTCGAGCTCTTCTGCTGCGTGGAGGCTGACCGCAGGAGCAGCTTCTGCAGGGTCATCACCTGCAACGGCGTTTCACAGGCACACCCAGGCAGGGCCTTTAGAGTCTAACGAGAGCTCGACAAGAGCCTAAGGACAAAAGCTGGGACACTGTGTGTGTGCTGTGTGCGTGTGCTGTGTGCGTGTGCTGTGTGTGTGCTGTGTGCTGTGTGCTGTGTGCTGTGTGCGGTGTGCGTGTGCACCTTATCCTGACAGATGGTCTCGTAGTCCTCCAACAGGTCAAACACAGCACTGGACGAGTGACGCAAATATGACTGCAAAAACTCGGGGAAGAGACTTACAGCGGCTGAGAGAGAGAAAGACACATTCTGGTTTGTAACCGTGTACTGAGAGGGCAAAGACTCCTGCACGTTTGACATATTTACAGTGTCTGTGCCTACCAGCCTCTCCTGGGTCATCCTCCTTCAGCACAACGGCACTCACGTTCACCTCATCTGTGAAGCTGCCATCCCCAAACACAGACAGAGGCGAAGGGTAGAGGCTGTTGGTCCAGTCACTCTCGTCCAGGTTCTGAGATTTAGCACACCCAAGAGAAGTCGAGGGGAAAACAGCATGTGGGGAAAGTTCGTTATAGGATGTCACAGAGAGGTTTTCTCCATTTCTCTTAACCTCTTTCCCTCACCGACTAATACATTTACATTTACATTTACGGCATTTAGCAGACGCCCTTATCCAGAGCGACTTACAAAAAGTGCTTCATTGTTTTACTCAGAACAAAATCTCTAGCTAGTTAGTTTAGGCTAAAATCAGGAAGAAACTTTAAGCAAAGATATTATTAGATACAGTCAGTATGGACGCCTAGATATACTCAAATATATACTGAGAAAACCCTACTTAACAGATAAAAGCAAGAAAAGTCATTACAGTCACAAATATTTAATACATGCACGTAAACCCCAGTGATTTGTATACTGTCACATTATGACTCTCACCATGCTTACGTTGCCTTTGGCGTGTGGCGTGTTGACAAATCGCGACGTCTTGTTCCCCGTGCGCAGGATGGCCGACACATCTGGGTTCCTGAGAGCGCTCCGTGGGGTGACTGTGTGCAAGAGCAGCCACAGTGGCAGTTTAGCGCATGGCTACAAACACGCAAGATCCGACATGGCCGGCACACGCAGCAAAGGTGGGGAGAGGCCCTTACAGGACTGTTTGAAGAGGGAGCCGGGGGTCACACACGTCGGGGCCCAAGCTGGGGTAGTGGAGGTGCCGGCCGGGGAAGAGGTGTCATCCTGTGCAAGTGGAACTGGATGAACATTTAAGGATTGAAGCAGCTACTGTGGTACAGTAGTTAGGACACCAGGGCCAATCTGTCTGTTTGTAGAGAGACCAAACTTGCAAAGGATACACGCTGCCTTTTTGCTTCTTCTTCTTGCAGCTCGCGTCACTTCTGACTCACGAATAACAGGAGAGTTCAACAAATTCTGGCTCCTACAAACGAGCATATTGAATAGCAAACAATACATTAAAATAAAACACTACCAGATTGTTCTTTTTTTAAGGAAAAAATTAAAGAAGCCGTGTACGTTGTCTTCTTGCCAAAACTAGTAAGCATCAGCCGAGAGTAACGTGACGTTGCTCATTAGCCAATGGTACGTTACTGGTATGGTGTAATAACTGCGGTTAAGAAGGCTCTTCACCCAATTAGGACTTCAGAATTAACACTGGACCTAGCAAGCTTGTCGGCCAGATCAGTACTGAAAGTAATGTCTCTGCTCCAGTTTTACTTCTCTGTGATTGCTACCCAGCTGACAGAACCTAAAGTAAACACACACGCATCTTCATAACACCGTTAACTACAATAGCAAAAGTTTTAGAGCTAACTAGCAAGTTACCGTACTGAGCACAAACAAAACCAGCTAGCTACTGTAAATAGGTAACTACTAAGCTGAAACTTAGCACTGTGTCCCTGCATCCCACAGTAATGAAAGATCAGACGCAGTTAGCAAATTTTCTTTATAAGCGAGTTTTTAAAAATAATAGAGACCACTCTAGACATGTGCAGAAGGCTATCCCAGCTAGCAAGCATACGTAGCTAGCAAGCTATCTAGATAAATTTCGTGTCAGCCAGTTAGCTAACTTACTGGGCATCACTTTAAACGGACAAACAAGAACAAAAACGCCACTCTTAATATATGTAAAGATAATTTACCAATTCATTTTCGGACATAAATTCTCCACTGCTAGCCAACGTTTGCAACCGGCTAGATTAGCGCCTTCGCGTCTTCCTCTTCTTCTCTACTACAGAGAAACTTAAAATCCTGCACGTCATTGCCCGCTAGTGGAGAAAAGAAGAAATTAATCGAAACAAGACTGCTACAACGCACTATTATTCATTTTGTTTGTCCAGTAGAATAACCCTTACGTCAATATACGACGATTTTGTTGCGAAATACCTCAATGCACTAGTTTTTTCTGCTTCTGCACTTTTTAAAATGAAAGCTTAAATTGTTGCATGCAAGTTATCACACCTTAACCCTCATATTACACTGACATTACATGTATTCGGTTTCTCAGAGACCCTAATGATGTACATGTAAAAATGTAATAAGTTACAAGCAACAAATTATTAGTGGAGTAAATGATGAAGAGGTCATAAAAAGTGCAGGTGGTACACAAGATGCAGTGAGGTACACAAGATATAGAGAGAAACAGGCTGTTTCGGGTCCTTCATCACCTGTGCAAACATTTGCGGCAATGAGAAAGCAGCATCTGCAATGAGAATGAAAACTTATTTCAGAAAAGAAATGCATGAATATTTTCATAATTATAGATCTACTAAGGAAATCATAATTGATGTCTTGGCTTGTGTTTTTACCTGATGAGAGAACGGATGCACTGACTTATAAACCTACAACTTACAAACCTTTTAATAATACGTATAACCTACTATGACTTATAAATTTACTACTAAGAAAATTACATTCTTTGGTGCTCACCTAAACATCAAAGTTTATGATATAGAACATAAACACTTCAAAATCCTCCATGACGATGCCAAGCCTCAAAAACATCAAATACATGCTTGTCAAGAGTGTGATATATAATCAAATAACAACTGTTGTCCAGTAGCCAGCAACCACTCTAGATGTGCAACATGTAAATTTATTGAAACAGCCACTAAAATAACCAGCCCTCAAGGATCAATTTTTATTACCCATAATTCTCATGCCTCACTGCAGGAGTTGACTGTTTTATATATTGCAAGAGATGTAATCAGCTTTACATCAGAAAAACCAGGAGAAGGCTTGCCGATCGTTTCATTGAACATTCTTGGGCTGTCAGAATTAAGGATTTGTCATTTCCAGTGGCAAGTCATTTTAAGGGTAATGGACTCTGCATTAATGACATATCTTTTTGCATTGCCAGTTGTTGCTAGGGCAGCAATGAATTCAGAAAACGTAAGGAGAAAGAACTGATCTGCAACTTTAGAAGATGTGATTTAAGCATTGATTTTAAATATAAACTGGTTTCAACTCCAAAAACTTTAGATGTACTGAGCTTGCTCAGCTGATGAAGGTCAAAGTCTGTTCTGCACCACCGACACACCACCAATTTCAACCATCGTCCAAGATACAAAGAAGCCTTGCATCAATATTCGCCGTCCTGGCGCCCGTGTGGTGGAGTAAACGTCCACTGGCTGTCCTTACAGCTGACTGTCTAGCTGTCTTCAAATGATGACAGAAGACTCACCTCTACAATTACGCTCATACATTTGTGCTTACAGGAAAAAAGTACTTCCTACTTTTACTGTCTTTTACATTCTAACACTAAGTTAGGAAGTTAGGAAACTCAGTATAGGAACTTAGGAAACTTAGGTACGGAAAACTGTAGGTTCCATTGGACTGGCACTTCTGGACTGAGATTGATGTTCTCAATACTTGGATCTGCTGGAGTCATAAGGGGTCACAAGGGTCATAAGGGTCGCAGCTTGACAGTCATCACTGGGACAACCCTTCCATATACTCTCCATTTCTTCTTTCAGGCACTGGCATTTGACCAACTTTTTATATTCCTTCCTTTGAATGCTACATCTATTACCACTGTTGTCTTCTACACCTTCTTTACTGGTTGGTTCACCATTGCTTACTTGTCTCTCTGAGGCCACACAAGATCTCAGCCTTGTTGTTCTTCACCACTCTCTGTGGCTCCTCCCATTTGGATTTGGTGGTGTCCAACTCGTATATCTTGCATATACTGTATGTTCCTGTATATGATCTCTGCCACTTGAGAGATCAGTGCTTTCCCTCCTAGGATTTTGTATCTTTTACTTATAGTAAAATTACAATAATTTAAACAGGGCTTCCACATAGCCCCAACCTAGCAAATCAGAAGACATTTGTAAGATTATCTAGTTTGTCTGATTTTGAAAAACTGGCCGTCAAACTCAGATACTCTGACCTATTTTCATATCTGCAGAACTTGTTCAATTATCAATATAGTATTTATTTTCCTGGTGCAGACAGTTCTGCCCTCTAGACTACACAATTCTGGGATACCACAGATTAGTCTAATTTTCAATTAATGCACTAGCATTAGCTGTATGTCACGGTGAGCGAGGGAGGCGAGTGCTGTGAACACAGAGCACTTAATAAATGTAAAGACGAACACACATACACCATGACAAATACAAATGACAACAGCTACAGATAACAAATCATGACAATACACAGGCCGACAATGGAGGGCAATACACAATGGTTTAAATATACATACTAAGGAGGGGAAAATGAGAGACAGATGAAACATGAGGCAGGCTAACTAGGACAACAACAACGACAGCGACAACATTACCAAGGGAACCTATACAGGGGATGAGGTTCCACACCATTACACTATAAAGTTAATACATTTCTGCTTTGGTGTATTATGAACTGACATAGTTGAGTTGTGGTCAAAAGTTTTGAAAATGGCACAAATTGTGGTTTTCACAAAGTTTGCTGCCTCATTTTTTTACAACCTTTTGTCAGATGTTTATATTGTGTGTGTATAAGTACAATTATGTGCATTGTAGGTATGTGCATGTCACGAGACACAAGTGATAACCAAATGGCTCAGTGAACAAAACATAAACATTTTGGGACCATGGTCAGGAAACCTCCCAGATCTCAATCCCATCAAAAACCTGTGGTCAGTTCTCAAACAGAGGGAGGACAAACCAAAACCCAGAAACTCTGATCAACTCCAAACAATTAGGCAAGAATGGGTTGCCATCACTCAAAATCTTGCCCAGAAATACATATCTAGCGTACCGAGGCCAATTGCAGAAGTCTTAAAGAAGAAGGGTCAACACTGCACGCGGTCACTTAAGTTTGTCGACGGTGTAGTGGATGGATGCCAGTGTCTCAGGATGTTCCGAAGTCTGTGTTACCTTCTGGTTCTGCCCTTTAGCTAGGCTGTAATAATTTAATTGCTGGAGTCGCTGCCACACCCCAGAAATGTTTACATTTCCTTTGTCTAACATATCCCATACAAAACTAATTGTCCCTCTTTTTCCCAATGGCTGCCCGAGAAATACCGGGACAAGGAGAGACGAGCCTTTCCCGTTACCCACCGCATACAAGCATCTAGGAGATGGTCTGGCTTGCCAGTGGATGTGCCGATGCCGTGGTTGGATGTGCCATTGTCACAAGAGGACGCGCTGATGCCAACTCCCACCTGAGGCTCATCATCTACTCTGAAGGCACTGTGACTACTCGGCCTGGAGTTAGAATCATAACTACAGGACTATATCTGGACTATACCTGAACTGTGAATGCGGACATCTGCTAGCGGGCCGCCCAATGGAGGATGGGTTCCATTTTGAGTCTTGGTCCTCCCAAGGTTTCTTCCTAAATTCCTGCCATCTTAGGGAGTTTTTCCTGGCCACTGTCGCCTTTGGCTTGCTCATTAGGGATCTGGACCCATACAATTTTCAAAGCTGCTTTGTGACAACATGTATTGTAAAAAGCGCTATATAAATAAAATTGACTTGACTTGACTGTAAATATTAAGTCTTACTTTAAACTGGATGTATTTGTGAATAAAAAGTAAAAAAACAATTTACCAAATGCTTTTAATTGTACTTCATTATACCATATCAACATTTGACAAAGGGAGCACACTTTGTGAAAACCACAATTTGTGCCATTCTCAAAACCTTTGGCCACAACTCTATATAAGCATCATTAACCAGTGTAACCTAAGAAGAAGACTAGTTTTGAGTCTGGCATCTGAAGTATATCTCCCTTATGCCACTGTTGCATCTCAATAATAAAATAGAGGTTGCAATAAACAGAGGTGGGAAAGAAGAAAGTGTTTCAGCCCCTGATTCGAAATACCCCAAAACTGATTTTGATCAAATACCATTTGCATGGGCCTCAGTGCATGATTTCAAAGTGACTCAAGGCCCAAAATAAACAGACAAATGGTCTGACTACACTAAATGAAAACATTTCTAAAGCTCAAACAAAAGGTTTAGGACTACTCACATAAGCTAAACAAAAATGTAGCAAGGTCGATAACACATAGGGCGATTCTTGTTTCCATACAATAGATATGCACAGAAAAGGCATGGTAGCTTTCAAAGACTAGTCGGTTGGTTGAACAGCTTTATCTCTATTCTCCCAAACACATTACCCATTAATCCAAAGGGTTTGCCTGATAACTCTTCTCTGCTGGTTGAGTTACTTTCTACAAAGCATTTTAGAAAGGCACTGAAATACTAGTAGAAAGCATATAGCTTTAAAGGTAAGCAGAACAGCTGACATTCCTTGAGTCACTTCGTACCACTCTAGAAGTGGAGTAAAGCCGTTTGCTTAATTCAGGCTGGTTGCTACTTTAATCCAGTTAGGCTGAAATTTCCTGTGGGTAGGTTTAAGAAAACTAGGTGACGTTACACCTAGACCCATAGCTGCTTTGGGAGTAAAACCCAGATTGATACCTGTCCTTCACTGTCCAGGCTGAAGTTACCTGCTGGTCAGAATCTCGGCAGTCTTAGCAAAGCTAGCCAATGGATTATAGCTTTAGGTATAGGAAGATTTCTGAGAGTTGACTTGCGTGGAGTCACATGATCCCAATTTCACTCCAAGTGTTTGAATTAAATCTACCAGTGTTTTGGAGCTCAATAACCAGTCTGGTTAAACAAAAAAGCATATAAGTTATTCCTAATTTTGCTTGGCTGATGATTTGCACTGGATGGACTGCTTTGGACAGGATTAGCGAACCTAGCTGAGAGCTTATAGCCTGATATATAGGAATATGAGTCAGAGATGTAGACACTACTACAAAAAACTCCACTCAAAGCCAATTAAAGCCGCCAATGATATTGGAGTAAGTACTAGAGTGATAACTGCTTTGCATAAGCTTGACTGAAGTTACAAGTGGGTAGATGCCTGTACCGGCTTAGCAAAGCTAACAGCTGTCAAGGTCTCCTCGGCAACCCCTCTTGTTTCGGTTTGGTTTGTTTCCTGATTTCCCCTTTGTGTGCTTTTATTTTGAAATTCCTTGGTTTCACATCCCTCCCTTGTACTCCACCCCCCTCATCATGTGAACATGTGATAACACTAACAGAAAGCACTTATGCACTGACAGTGGAGACATAAAGGCTAGTAAGTAATAGAAACAGCAAGATCACATAAAGCATACAAAAACACAGAACTTACAACCACCCTCACTATCAAACAAAGACAAACCAAAAGATGTAACTGATGAGAACCAAGAAACACTAGAAATACAACAACATAGAACATGACAATATCTATAGACAGTAGCAAAGCACAAGAATCATAAGCAGGGCATACCAAACTAGCAAACATGCATACAGGCAATGGTAAAACACAGGACTAAAATACACAAACCAAATAATGATATGTGAGTATAATCAGATGCAACCTATCTGTTCTAAGTAGACAGCTTAAAGCACTATGATAGATCACATCTGCAAAATGCCATACATGTAGATATAAATATAATGGGAAAAAAAACTGGTTGATAGAAAAATTCTGTAAACGTGGATTCAGCGTGTTCTCTGTCTTTGTCCTCCTTGTTCATGTGTTATGTTTAAATTACAAGCATCACACTGGATTTGGTGATCACTTGACAGCCACTCCGCGTAGATCCTCATAGAATATATCCACCTCACCATCCAGGTGTTATCAGCTCATGTGGTAAACCTCTCATAAATTGTGTAATAAGTTTTCTTCCAGCATATTAGAAGACCTTTGTGACTAGTTAGGCTTAAAAGGCCAGAAGTTACATATATACATCTAATATGTAAATGTTTATTCAAGGGTAAACAAGTCACTATCCTATTAACTCACCCCTCATATGGGTAGTTTTTTTCTGCTTTGATCAACTTTGTTCTCAATTGTTGATTATTTATTGATTTTTATTTATCATATTTATCACTGTATACTTATAATCCTATCATTTTTGACTCCACTCTTCCTTAGAGTGCACTGAGGTATCAAGGAGACATATTGAAAATAAACCACTGTGATCTGGTTTCAGAGGTACCCCAGATTTGAAGTACCAACATTTCAATTCACCTCTAATCACTTAATCTCCTCATGACCTAGAATATTTTCTAACCCAGTTAAATGAGCTCAGAAGAGTCATGAGACAGCTGATGAAACCAATATTTCCTTTACAGATGATCAACAACACAAAGCCACACTGTACCAGTCCACAAAGAGAAGTTATTAAATAAAACACAACTCACCCAAAACAGGGACTTAACTAATTATATTTCCACCATATCAAGGTTTTATTTGACAGTATTTCAGAGTATTGTACAATAAACAAGTTGTTCTGCAAAAGTTATTATATCCATAGAGTTGCATTTCATAAAAAATAGATGCTCACTTACAGTCTTTGTAACCAGTAATAGTACATGGAGTTTTTTTTTTAATTTAAAGAGTTGTACAGGTTAAACAGTGTCACTGCTAATATAACACTACACAGTGATTCGGAGCCCAGTCAGACTCATCGTTCCACCATCTTCCGCAGGTTGCAAAGAGAACATCTCGTTTCATACCGTGTCCCATACCAACTCCTCAGGCAACGGACTACGTTGGTGCTGATCGTTTATCGGCCTGGACAGAAGGCAAGAAGAACAGCTATCGTATGGGATGCAGTTTGTGCGCTAGCACCACCAGTGGAAATACTGAAGCATGAAAGGCTAATGGACCAGATCGACTCACTCTAAGCAACGTGCCGAACGTGATGATGGAACATGTAGGATTAGCCTTCAAGCCAGTTTTTAGTCTCAGTAATCGGGGGAATACTTGTTGTAGTAAGTACAACCAGGCCTTACAGCTCCCGTGGGCTACTGTGCGATCTGATCACTGGGGCTGGCTGGTGTTTTGTAGAAAAAGAGCTTTCCTCCTGACACTGGAACAGAGTAGCACAGTGGTACACACGGCATTCATCTCTTTCATATCCACAGAGGAAAACCTGCAGAGCGAGGACTCACAGCAGAGAAGCTTTCTGGGTAAGGCCGTTAGCCACTTTCTTAGGAACGCTATCGCCGTGATTTTAATAGCCTTAAGAGCAGGAACGCGTCCCAATTGTTCAATTATTGTTCAATTACTTTTTTGTCTTTTTTTTTAAATTACTGTGCTATATTGTAATTACTAGATCACTGCCAAGTCTGCGTGTCCTCATTCACAATTAGAATCCAGCTGTCGAATTAAAGTTTTGCTTTTTTTTTTAGCTATAGATGCAGACAATTCAGGACCTGGTGAGGGATGACAGAGTGAACACAGACACAGACCTGTTTCTAGACTACCTTCAAGAGAAGGTGCGGAGTATTACAAATCATCTGTCGCCAATCTAGTTTTAATCCAAAGGGACACACATCTGAAATATGCATATACTATCAGCGTTCCGACGTATTCTCTACTTCAAACTTCAAATGTTCCCAAAACCTATGCATAAAAACACAATTTTGTGTAATGTGATACACACTGCTACATTGCACTCATATTAGTGATGTGTAAAAGTGCTCGTGGCCAATCAGTGTTGTGATGCGCACCAGAAAAACACAGTATGGAGTACAACTGTTAAGCAGCAGCTAACCCATTTATCTGTATAATACAGTTTTAAAAAAAGTTCCTTCAAAGAAGTATAACCTAACTTCCTTGAATTCTGGGGACCCATTGCATCATTTCTACCCATATTCCAACACGGGGTGTGTGTATGTGTGTGTGTATACACACCAAAGCAACTACTCAGTGTCTACTATTAGACAAAGTGCTGAATACACACACTTGGTCTCTTCTCTTGCCTTGCATTAGAGATTTCTGATAAATATATATATATATATATACTTCTTTTAAAAGAATTTGTCATCTTTGAGTTTTCCGTATATGAAAATAGCGTTTTCAAATTATATTCTAATATCTGTCCAAATCAGGAAATTACACAAATCCTGACCGCTCTGTGAAGTGATCAGTATGCAGTTAGAGGAATATAAAACATACCTGTCCAATCCTGAACCCACATTTAAGTGTCACAGAGCAAATCTACTGAAGGTACACACCCTCTCCTTAACTATATCATCGTATCCAAAGGGGTGATTAGACAAAAGCTGTTAGGATTAGCCTTCTTATTGAGTAAATTCTGAGCATCCCTGCTCTTGCAGTTTGCTCATGCTGATGCTCTATACCTTGATGTCATGAACGTGTTTATCCCAGTGTTTCAGGCCTGGACTGAGGAGAGGCTGATAAGGATCTTGGCAGGTGAAGTGCCATTAACCAGTCTAAGACCAAGCCAAACTAACAGCCCGCGCTTTATCAGCAGCCTCTGCTCTGGTGTGCAATTTGTTCTGTGACGTGGAGAGCTCCAGAAGAGCGTCAGCATCGCTGGATAAGGCACGCTGCCCCATCGAAGCCCACCCTTCTGAACCCTCTTAAGCCTCTTCTGATTGCTTTGTTCACAAAGTGGGATAACGGGAGAATGGAGTGAGTCATTGATAACTGAAGGAGGGGAAACTCGATGCCCACTGGTCTCCCAAAGGGATGCAGCAGGAGACCAGTCACACGCCTCCACTAGAGAGTGATGAACGGCTTATGGTTTCTAACACTTCTCACTGGGTGGATGTGGGCCCATACAGGGTCATGGAACAGT
The DNA here is from genome assembly GCA_020368025.1 of Brachyhypopomus occidentalis. NCBI lineage: Eukaryota > Metazoa > Chordata > Actinopteri > Gymnotiformes > Hypopomidae > Brachyhypopomus > Brachyhypopomus occidentalis. Next base: position 5,978,141 of record JAGXOD010000020.1, read on the forward strand.
GGCTGTATTTACACTGTTTCATATATCTATATTCATATAATATACCTATTTCTATAACCATTACATTATTCTTCGTTAGAGATATCTGTAGGTCAGTACAGCTTTCTTTTATTTAAGGCAGAGTTCAACTGTTGAATGTCTCCTAATATACTCTACATTTCCCCCTTGCATTCTGTCTCTTCAAATACACAAATGTCAGGCAAACTCCTTCAACATTGTTCTTCATCTTTCCCCCATAAAATAGATTCCATTGTATAAAAGTTGCTGTGACCACTTGCGGTGGCCAGAGAGTCAGTGGTTCTATTATGCATGTAAGGGTTCAGTTTTGGTGCTTCTCCTCTGACAGACATGCAGAAGGCCGATCTGCAGGGCCCCGAGGCCAGCTGAAAGCTCTTCCCCACGCTATACACGCAGCTTGCATTCTGCTCTGGGTCCTTTTCTGAGAGGGTACTTCCAGTTCTTTAAGGTGGTGGGTGTCATGTCTCTTAAAATAATAATTTAGAAATAAAATATAACTTAAACAAATGCTCTGTCTCTAAATGCGCGGAGAGATCTGTCATGAGGCTTGTGCGGAAGGGATCTGGGCCCTGATTGGTTCGACTCAGGTAAGAAATCTGTTTTTTTTTTTGTTTTTTTTTGTTTTGTTTTTTTTTAAATCAGGTCTACAAAGATCCAAACCTAAGTCCCTAAGTCCAAGCCTATACAGAACCAAGGCAGGTGAAAGGACTTCGGGGCAGGAGAACAAATGAGGGAAAAGCTAGTGAAATGCAGCTGAGGCTAGCCCAGGCTTAGCCACAGGGGAGGAGGCAGGTGTGGTGAGGTGTGTTATCTGCTGATGGTGGAGGTGGCCGAACGCAGGGTGCTGGGGAGTTTGTCAGAGCCAGGGATCTTCCAGGGACCGGGAGACACTGTCGCCTTCCTACCCACCAAACTAGTGCTGTTGCTGGTTGCGGTCATGCTCTTGGAGGCGCGGTTGGGCCGGCTCTCTTCCGACACCCTCCCCAGCTCACGCGGGGGCGCTCTCACGGTTGCCGGAGCCCCGCTGCCATCCAGGTCAGCACCATTGCCCCCATTCATGTCCGCCTCGGCCCGAGGAGCCTCGGGGGACCCGAAAGGGTCTCGTTTGCGGGACGGCGTCCGGCCGCGCTCCGCGCGCCGCTCCTTGGATCGTGCCCGGCTGCTTTTGGGGGGTCTGGGGTCCTGGGCTTCCCCCGCGGTGGCGTCTGAGCGCTTGCCTCCAGCGCCAGCCTTTCCACTCTGCCTGGTTGGCAGCCCACTCGTGGCAGCCTCCACTGGCCGCCGCCTCCCCGCGCCACCCTGCTCTGGACCCCTGGAAGCTTGGGGGCAGCTGTCGGTCGTTTCCAGGTGCGAGGTGGGAGGGTCTGTGGGCGGGTTCATATGGGATGGTGGCGAGGGACTGGCGAAGCTGTCAAAGGGCGGAGCTACTTCCGACAGACTTGGGGAGGCTGTAGGGTGAGCATCCCAGGGGGCGGAGCTATCTGCTGTGGAGACAAGAACGAGTGAGTAACAGATCAAAGCCTGAACCCGAAGCTTCTCACACATACACACACACACACACACACACACATGAAAAAGAGCATGATGCAGAACAAAATTCATGAAGATAAAACACTACTAAATTATATATCTTATTACTCACAAAATGATACTAATTATAGTGCATCATAAGAAATACATGGCATGGATCATAAGATAACATGGCATTAGCTACATGTTACATGTAACGCGAGGTTCACGGACAGAATGTAGAGAATACTTTGCGTTCTTCCAGACACGTTTTTATTTATTTATATTTATAATGCTGGCTAGGTAGCCTGCACGAAACATTTACTCACAGAAAACAAAGACGAGCACAGGACACTGCGTATTCGCACATTAAATAGACAAACTACACGAACCCCATGTGAGAACGAGACAAGCCACAGGTGAGACCGATGAACACACTCACATCCCATCACTCCCACGGAAGTACATACATGGTCAGACCTAGGACGAACAAACGCAAACACACGCCCAAGGGGAGGGGTCCAGGAGGCGTCACCGTGACAGAGCCCCCGTGATAGCGCTCAGAACACCCTCCCTGGGAAGACGGGGGAAAACACGTTAGACATCACAGGGACTTGCATACACACACACAGAGGAACATACAACACCAATGGCACAAGAGGGAAAAATGGATTGGGGAGAAACACGGGGACAGACAAAAACACAGGCATTGATATGAGTGAGACCACCGGTCTCAACAGCGGAACCCCGCGATCGGGCGGGGTCTGCAGTCCTGGGTTTGCACATGTGGCGCCCGGTGGTTCTCCTTTCTCTCCCCCACCGGGATCTCTAGGCTGTGCTCCGCCCCTAGGGTTTTGCGCACTTCCTTCTTTCGCCACACGAGGACCCTTTGTGCTCTTGGGCTTGGGAGACGCATTCAACTTCGGGCGCACTTCCTTTTTCGCCACACGAGGACCCTTTGTACTCTTGTGCGTGAGAGACGCATTCAACTTTGGGGGCGCACTTCCTTTTCGCCACAAGAGGACCCTTTGTGCTCTTGGGCTTGGGAGGCCGCCTTCAACCCGGAAACCCCGTGTTGGCGGGGTCTGCCTTCCTGGGGTTGCCAATGTGGCGCCCGGTGGTTTTCCTTTCCCTCCCCCACCGGGATTTCTAGACTGTGCTCCGCCCCTAGGGTTTTGCACAGTTCCTTTTGTCGCCACCGGAGGGCCCTTCGTGCTCTTGGGCTTGGGAGACATTCTCGTCTTCCAGACCGGCGTTGCCGAGCGATCCGCCCCTTGGCTGGGCACAGTCGGGGTTCTAACGGCTCCTCCCGCTTGGACCTCCATCTCCTCCTCTTCTGAGGGTGATAACTCCTCACGTCGACCTCCCAGGGTTCTCACGTAGCACTCCATGCGCTCCTCCGACAGCGTGGAGTAGCGACCTTCAGTCCGGTAGGGCTGCTCTCCTTGACCCTCCTGCTTCTCATAGCAGTATTCCGAGGGTGTCAGGCTGTCGCTCTCCTCCCTCCCGTAATAGTTTGCCTCCCTGTGCACATGGGTGAGGAAGGGCTTATCCTTGCCCTGTAACACTCGGTCTCTTCCCTCCCGTAGTACGCGGGATTCTCCGAGTGTACCGGCTGCGAGTCCTCTTCTTCCTCCGCCCCGTGACACTCGGGGTCTCCAGCGATACACACAGGCGGAGAGGGGCTGGCTTCCCGTAATGATCGGTAGCTTCCGAGTACCCCGCTAGCGGAGGGCTGGCCTCCCGTAATCCTCGGTTGTCTCGAGTACACCGATGGCGGGGAACTGTCTTCCCCGTAGTACTCGGTAGCCTCCGAGTACCCGATGGCGGAGGGCTGGCCTCCCCATAGTACTCTGTAGCCTCCGAATACACCGATGGCGGGGTTTGGCTTCCCAGAGTACTCAGTAGCCTCCGAGTATACCGATGGCGGGGGCTGGCTTCCCCGTAGCACTCAGTAGCCTCCGAGTACACCGATGGCGGGGGGCTGGCTTCCCCGTAGTACTCGGTAGCCTCCGAGTACCCCGATGGCGGGAGGTCATCAGATTCTTCCTCCCCGAATTCATATTCGGGAGGGGCAGGGCGCATGGTCCAGGCGCCCAAGTAAATCGGACTTAACGTGTCTTGGGACAATTCGTCAGGCAGGGGGAGGAGCCCCTCGCTAACTGGTCGGGTTGGCCGCGCATTGCCTGGTCCGCTAGCTCACGGTAGAAACCCGCCAGTCCTTTCTCCTCCTCATCCCACACACCTTGGATGATCTGGTCATGCAGCTCCCCGTGGCCACATCGTCCTCAGTGCAGAGGAAGAAGCTTCCGCTCTCCCTCTGCGTCGTGGAAATCCCACCTGCGGTCATGCGGGGACGGACGCGGAGGGGGTGTGCGCTGGCGCTTACCCTTCTTCTTTCCCCCTTGGCCTTCTTCCTGTCCCGCACATACCCTGGCATTCTGTCGTCCGGCTCGTCTTTCTGTCACGCGCGGTTCACGGACAGAATGTAGAGAATACTGGCGTTCTTTCAGACACGTTTTTATTTATGTATATTTATAATGCTGGCTAGGTAGCCTGCACGAAACATTTACTCACAGAAAACAAAAAGGCGAGCACAGGACACTGCGTGTCGCACATTAAATAGACAAACTACACGAACCCCATGTGAGAAACGAGACAAGCCACAGCTGAGACCGATGAACACACTCACATCCCATCACTCCCACGGAGTACATACATGGTCAGACCTAGACGCAGACAACACAAACACACGCCCAAGGGGAGGGGTCCAGGAGCGTCACCGTGACATTACAGGGGCACTAATATATAAGTCCCCTCCCAACAATAACAACAAAATCAGTTGAGATCCATCACTCTAAGCCTCTGATATCATAATAACACATCCATGTCCACTAAAACCCTACATGGTGCCAGCTTACACAAACACACACACACAATCAAATTGGCACTTTCATGGATGCTCACAACCAATCTGGGGTAGAATGCATTCATTCAAACAAGACGAAAGCAAACAAATACTCTCAATATCAGCCCTACTCTATAAAACCTCCCAGAGAGGCAATAGCTGTGGATGCTGGACATCTGCTGTCTGGCAGTAGAGAGGCTTGGGGGAATATTTCTCTGGTTTATATTGCCCCAGGGCAGAAGACAGCATGCTTGAATACAGGTTTGGGGCTCATAACAGGATTTAAACACTGCAGAAAAACAGGCAGAGACTGGGGAGATGGAGAACCAGCCAGGAAATATCTCACGTTAGCAGTATTTCAGCTAAAGTCTAGAGCTACTACACCCCAACTAGCTCAAGAACCTGTGTGTGTGTTTAAGAGATTTCAAAATTCAGTGTTTCAGCAGCTACTATCAAACACAGACTTAAAAAGCAAATTACTGCAACAGAAGTGCATATGTAATTGCATCCATTGTGAAATAAAGCAAAATTCCAAATAAATCAAACACACAAAGAATTGAAAGGTAAACAAACACACGAAACATACAGAGAAACACACAACCCACAGCAAAGCACAGAGGTATCGGAAGTGTTGAGTATTGCGTTAGAGCACATGCACTCTGTTACAAACCGTATCTTTAGACTGGCCCATTAAGAAGAAATAGGGGGAGCCATGCTTGTCACTTTTCATGCACATGGAGAGACCTGAAGGTACCATTCCTATAAGAGGGGAAGTAACAACCTAGACCAATCATTAGGGTTAGAACAGTAGCCTAAAACTAACATGTTAATCTGCAGTTAGGCACAAGAGACTGTGAGAAAAGGCTAAAGCTACAATTCAGTAGAAAGTACACCGAGGAGAAAATTAGAAAAAAAAGTCACTGTTAATAAACTTACAGTTAATAAATATATTGTTAATAATTACAAAGAGCATGCTTTGATATGTTATGACAGATATGAAAGAGATTTACACATGACTATAATTTTTAAACAGCTATTGGTAAGGTGTTAACACATGTGGTGTGTGTGTGTGTTTGCATGTAAGTATTTCTGTAAGAATGTTGGGTGGAGGGGCTGGTGTATATACTGTACGACTGTGTGTGTGCACATGTGCACAGGCGGTGGTGGGTGTGGAGATCTGGGGTGAACCCACCATACTCAGGGACCTGCCCCGTGCCTCTCTTCAGCAACAGACGCACTCTGCGGCCGCCCGACTTGATGAGCTCGATGGCGCGTGAGTGGGTCATGTCTCTCGTGGTCTCCCCGTTGATCTCAATGATCTGGTCTCCAACCTGCACACATGGGGAGAAACAGCCAGCCTGTGTGAGAAACCAGACTACACGCAGAGAATAAGTAGGACCCGTGCACGACGGCCACTTCAGACAACCACGGACAGAAAACTGTAAGAAAAGCCAGAGACCTGGGTGCGTGTTTCTGAAAGAGCTGAAATCACTCCAAGTAATAAGTGTTGCATTCAAAGTGTGTGCGTTTATAGTGATTAATATTCAGCGCAGACATGTCCTCTTTTACAAAGACCTTCTAAATGCCACAAATTAGCAACGAATTAATACGCAAGGCATATAAACACAAAAAACAAACCAACAACAAACGGTCGTTTCAGGACAGGGATTGGAATGTTTCAGGACAGGGATTGGAATGTTTCAGGACAGTGATTGGAATGAAACCAAACTGGCATCAGTGATAAAACAGGGGTATCACTGCTTGTGCACAGCCCTTCATTAGGATCAACTAAGATCATAAAAAGCAGGACTCGCAGATGGCAGCCTGACGGTCACTGTGGATGGTCAGCACCAATGATTGACTGCTGCCACGCTAAGCTCCTGTCTAGAGAGAACTAGGATAAGACAAGATGTAAAATCAATAGAGATATACAGTATATAATATATTTATATATATATGATAGGAGGACTGTGCACAAGCAGTGATACCCCTTAATATATATAGAGATATATTCTATACACATATGTCCCATACCTTGAATGTCCTCTGTGGCTACATATATTACCAAGGGGTGACCAGGGTGAACAGCCTCCATGACCCCTTTATCTTCCCACTAAAAAGGTCTGTTTCTTGCCCCACATCAGGACTCTTAATAAAAGCGAGGGACTGTATAAAGTCATTAGTCTAACGAAGAGGGAAGCCTACTAGTAAAGGAGAGTCAGAGCTCTGTGTGGTCAGGGACCAAAAAGCCTGGTTGTTAGGCCTCATTAAGAGCTTAATACAAAAAGAGGCCTGGGGGGAGGGGGGGTGGGGGGGGGCTTACATCCATTTTTCACTATCGACAAAGAAACTGCGTCAGCCGCTACAGTCTGTGAGTGGGCGTGTGTAAGTGTGCGTGTGTGAGCGTGCGCCCGAGAGTTGGTGTGTGTGGATGTGTGTGAGCCCAAGGCTAGCCTGTAGCAAAGCCTATAGCACCAGCCTGATCGTGCTAGTGCAGAACAGACTGCATGCAGGAAAGAAAATCCTCGGGAGACCTGTTTGGAAATGCTAGCACCCTTACCATCTGTGGTATAGACCTGAAAAGCGGTTTCAGCAGCTTCTCCTGTGCCCAAAATATTTGAAGTCCGTCTTTGGGGCTAATGGTGAGTGGGGGGGGGGGGGCACTGGGGCACACCACCGAGTCACTGGTCTTCATCATTCACGCTCTTACTTCTATACCTTTACAAACCAAAAAAAACTAGCATCCACTATTCACCAACTCCCCCAGCACATCACAGCTGTGAAAAGATGGAACTTCTCAGGCTGACTTCACGTGTTTGTGCCTTGACTATCCATAAATAATTAGACGGAGGGTATGTCTAATGGATTTATCTGCAAGAGCTGTGGCACAGAAAATAAAAGCTCTTTTCCCGCTTTTTTTTTTCAGAACCGGAGAGGAGTCAGAAGAGAAAGACAGAGAGAAAGAGACATACAGACAGAGAGCAGGGTCAAAAGAGAGAGAGCCTCTGGGGTAATTTCCCTCACATTAGTTCTGACAGCTTTATTAAGATAAACACTGCTGACAGAGGAAGCACAGAAATGAAAACGATGGAGAGGAGAGAGATCGCTGGAGAGAGAGGGGGTCGGATCATGGGGGAGGAGAGGTGGGAGATCGGGTCATGGAGGGGGGGTCATGTTGCTGGACAGGTCAGATCACTGGAGAGAGGATCATCTCACTGGAGATGGGGTCAGATCACTGACGAAGGGGTCAGATAATTGAAGAGAAGGGGTCACATCATCGGAGAGGGGGTCGGACCACTGGAGAAGGTCGGACTGCTGAAGAGGATGGTCAGGCCATTACAGAAGAGAGAGGGGATACTGACAGAGGAGTAGAGAGGAAAGAGATGGTTCTGAGAGGCAGGGAAAGAGTTCGCCCCAGAAACAAAATGGTTGTGACAGATCAGTAGGGATGGACGAAAAGGAGACTTACTTCAAAGAAGGAAAGAGGAGTGAGTGAGTGAATACTCCACTGCTGAACATCCTGATAGACCACTAGAGAGAGGGGGAGGGGGTTGTGAGACAGTATTACAGACGGAGGAGAGCTCTGAGAAGGGAACTAGGGAGGACAGGTGGAGACTAGAGAGTGGTGAGGGGATCACTACAGAGGGAATAAGGAAAGCAACCTGAGATATCTGAGAAACACGGACAGTTAATGTGGTCCAAGAACCATCTGTACCTTTGCCAAATACTAACAACATGAAGTTTAAAAAGCAAACATCTACACTACATAAAGGGTATATGGGGACTGCTATTTGTATAAGCAGCCCTTTTTTTTGCAAGCCCAACTACAAATATAAAACAAAATACTGCAGAGTTTGCATATTGTACTGCCTCCCTTGAGCCTAGAAAGGAGCAGACCAAATGGAAGGCTGTATATCAGGCTCACAGCCAAGGTGATCAGCATATTCCTGAATCCCTTACTAAACTCCAGAACGCAGAGCTTTACAGAAGCACCTCTCCTACACTTGCACTGCTTCAGAGATGAGAGCCATCCACATGAGTCCTCGATCTGTAAGGGCTATTAGGTTTAGAGGTGAACAGGGGAGAAGAAGACACTCCATACAGAAAAAAATGGCATCTAACACCAACGTCCTCAATAAAGATGCCGCGACGCATCTGGCAGGAAGCGTGTTAGACCTCACTACAACCCATCTCGCCCTTTACGCTCCCAAAATGCTGGATTTCTCTTAGTTCCAAAAATTTGTAAGACTACAGCCGGAGGCAGAGCTTTCTCCTTTAAAGCCCCTCAATTATGGAATAGCCTTCCAGCTCCAATCCGAGATTCTGACACAGTTCCAATCTTTAAATCTAGACTTAAGACTCACCTATATAATCAAGCCTTCAGTTAAATATTCCCCTAGTAAGGTGCGGGGCTCAGGGGCCCCCAGACGTTGAGATTTCTGGTAATCTGAGATGTTGATGCTGTCATCTAGCTGTGTCATGGCATCACTCTAGTTGTGACTGACTTGACTGGAAAGCAATGTCTCAGTGAGCCCTCATGACTGTGGTCACCTCTGGACCCCTCCCTTTAGTTAAGCTGCTATAGATTAGCCTGCCGGAGCTACATGCTAATCACTGGCACATGAGCTATGTACATTTAAATCAATGGTGGTTAAACTGACATCCTCACACTCAGTCTGTATTGTCCATCTTTTTGCATGCTTCTACCCAAGACGACTGCATGCAAGCACCTACAAGCACCTGGGAGATGGTCTGGCTCGCCGGTGGATGTACTGATGCCGGGGTTGGATGTACCATTGCCGTAAGGGAACGTGCTGATGCTGGCTCCTACCTGAGGTGCACCATCTGCACCGAAGGGACTGTGACTACTTGGCCGGGGAACAAGAACTTTAAGCTATAACTGTAGAACCACCTCTTGTTCACGAATACGGACTGGTGCTAACGGGCCGCCCAATGGAGGATGGGTTCCCTTTTGAGTCTTGGTCCTCCCAAGGTTTCTTCCTATTCCCCCGCCATCTTAGGGAGTTTTTCCTTGCCACTGTCGCCTTTGGCTTGCTCATTAGGGATCTGGACCCATACAATTTGTAAAGCTGCTTTGAGACAACATGTGTTGTAAAAAGCGCTATATAAATAAAATTGACTTGACTTGACTTGACTCATTCTACCAGGCAGGATGTATCACTAGAGTGGGGGAGACCTGGATGGTAATGCAGGAACTGGCTAAATAAATAGCCAGAAGCCAAAATAATCAAAATCCATCAATATGATGCTTCAAACAAATATTCTTCACAGAAACACCACCATTTTTCAGTATTTCACCTATTTATAGTGTATATATATATAAATTCTGGGACTGTTAGCTTAGTGTAAGTCTTAGAAGCAAGAGGGGTGTGGTGTAAAGAGGAAGTGATGTCTCTCACCCTCATCCTCCCATTGCGGATGGCTGGGCCGTCCTCGGCTAATCGGAGCACAAACAGGTCCATTTTGTACTCTCGCCCCCCACGGATACTAAAACCGAAACCCTTAACACTCTTCTCCAACTCCACCGTGAAGAAATCAAAATCCTGCAGGTAAACAAATACATACATACAAACACACACACACACAAAGGCACACACATGTACACCCACACACACATGCAAGCACAGACATAGCATGTAGGAAATGCACAAAAAATGTCACAACTGCATCGAAAGAATTACACCGAATTAGTTTAGTTTATCCGTACAGATACAGTGGTGCTTGACAGTTATGAACCCTTTAGAATTTTACATATTTCTGACCTAAAACATAATCATATCACACAAGTATTCACAGTACTTTAAGATAACCCAATTAAACAAATGAGACAATTTATTATACTTAAAATAATTTTTAATTGAAGAAAATTATCCTATATTACATATGTGTGAGTTGCAAAAGCATGTGCACCTCTAGGATTAGCAGTTCATTTGAATGTGAATTAGAGTCAGGTGTTTTCAATTAATGGGATGACAAGAGTCAGCGTGTGCCCTGTTGTATATAAAGAATGGAAATATGATCTTCCCAGAGAAATCTTGCATGAGCAAATTAGCTTTCAGCAAAAGAGTCGTTGATGCTCATCAGGCTAGAAAAGGTTACAAAGCCACCTCTAAAGTCATTCAACAATCCACAACAAGACCAACTGTGCACAAATGGAGGAAATTTAAGACAGTTGTTGCTTTCCCTAGAGTGGTCAACAAACAAAGATCACTTCCAGTTCAAGGTAAGGAAATAGTCCTGGGGAGCCCAGGGGAGCCCAGGGAAACTTCTAAGCAACTAAAAGCCTCTCTCATGCCAGGTAATGTTAATGTTCAGAAGGCTATTAGAAAAAGAAAATGTGGATTGATGAGACCAAAATAGAACTGTCTGACTTAAACGTGAAGTGTTCTGATTGGAGAAAGCAGAATGCCGCATTACAACATAGAAACGATCCCATTTGTGATAGGTGGCGATGGTAGCATCGTGGTTTGGGCCTCTTTTTAGCCAGGATGTCCTGTCATCATTGAAGAAACAATGAAATCTGAATAATATCAGATTTCTAAAGGAAAATGTCAGGGTGTCTGTCCGTGAACTGAACCTCAGTTCAGAGAAAGTGGGTCATTCAGAAAGAGAAAAACCCTAAGCACACGAGTCATTCTACCAAAAACGGTTAAAGAAGAATAAAGTCAATGTTGTGGAACGGCCGAGTCAAGGTCCTGACCTTAATCCAATAGAAATGTTGTGGAAGGACCTGAGGTGAACAACTCATGTGAGAAAAAGCACAAACGCACTTTAGGTGCAGTTATTGCTGCACAAGGGGGTCACACCAGATACCGACAGTGAAGGTTCACATACTTCTGCCACCTGCAGATCAGTAATATTGATAATTCATCAGTACTCATTTTCCTCAATAAATAGTAACAGTATATTATTTCTGTCTCTTTTGTTTAATTGGGTTGTCTTTACCTACTTTCTATAATTGTGTAGGTCATTTATAGAAATGTAGAGAATATGAATTGGTTCAAAGCACTACTGTGTACACAATAAGGCAGTAAATGTCAACCTGAAAGTGATATCAACACTGGTCCGCAGTCAAATCAGTCCCACCATAAAAGGTAGCATGCTATGGAAATGGCAGTAGTGGCATGGTTACCTGCAGTGGTGGCATGGTTACCTGCGGCTGCCTGTAGTCTACAGGAAAGGCACGCGGGTCTGTGGATAGCTGCCTGTAGTCCAGCAGGGGGGGCTGTCTGTAGTCCGCTACAGGAGGGTGCCGGTAATCTACCGGGGGCTGTCTGTAGTCGGTGAAGGGGGGCTGCCGGATGTCCGGCTTTACATCCTGTCGCGCCTTCACCTCTGACCTGTAGCTGCACGGCCAATCAAAATCAGGCAAGGACCTTTCAATTATTACTGAAAAAAGGCAATGTAAAGCAAGCCAACACTCCACCCAAACTTGGAAATGTAATTGTATAGAAAATAGGACGTTTTAAACATTGTGACTATGTGAATGAGATCGAGTTATGGGACTACTTCTGTCTTTTGTTTTTTAATGTTTTCGCATCTATTGTGTGTCTTGTGTGGTGGGTGTTTTTATGCTGCCCTTGGAATTGTCCAGCAGAGATGACTAATGTTTTACTAATTGTTTGATTGATAGTTTGAAAGCATAGCTGCTTCATTCTGCAGTCAATGAGCAGCAGTGAGTGTTAAGCGCATGTTGTTACACTAGAGAGCCTTGAGTGGATTCCACGTGGATGTGTGGATTCTTTCTTAGTGCACTGAAACGGAAGAAGGTTAAGAAGTAAAGCCGTTTTTGCTCAGGACTTTAAAAGTTTAATGTAGAGTATCGATGTGCTGAACCAGGCATAAAGAGTGAAGGGGTGAAAGGCATACACAGAGAGAAATGAAGGCAGAGGGGAGAGAGAGAGAACAAAATGGTGGAGGGTGGTGGGACAAATACCCACTCCTTGCAGGACTGATTAAACTATTTCATAGAGATTTACAAGTAAATTATTGAGCTCTATAAGTCATGTTGTCTATCAAAGGGAGAGAGAGAGTGAGAGAGAGAGTGAGAGAGAGAGAGAGTAAGAAAGAGAAAACAATGAGACAATGAAAGTGAATTTTACAAAACAAATGATTAAAACTAGTCTTAAAAGACCTTTACACAGTGCTCATATCTCACCTGCCATCATGGGTGTAGGTCTGCACTGCAGCTGGCACAGGCTGGGTGGGCGGAGTCTGCTGGTTTCCAAGGCTGGGGTGATTGGCTGGACTAGTCTGAGTGGCAGGGTTGGGCTGTGGTGCAGAATTAGGCTGTATTTGTACACTGGGTTGAGATGCAGAGCTGGTTAATGGTGCAGCACTGGCCTTGGTGGTGCTGTTGGACTGGGGCGGCTGGGTTTGGATAGGCTGGGTCACTGGACTGGCTTGTGCCAGAGGACTGTGTTTCTCAGAGCTACCAGCAGATGGTGTACTGTTTGTCTCTGAAACACGCACATGCACACACAGGGAAGAAGAAAATCATGTTTACACACACACATACATACAAATGTGAAATTCATATGCCCTCTTAAACAATGATATTCAAAAGTACCTTAAACAAGACCAATGACTACATGATCAAAATACCAACTCCTGCTTCAGCAACACACCAAGCCTAAGCACACCTATATCCTGGAAACTCTTCAGAGAGGGAGTTCTACAGGAGCAGGACTAGAGCTAAACTCTATAGGGTGGTAGACCTCCATGATTTGGGCTGGATCTAAATTCTACAGGGTGATAGATCTCTAGGATCGAGGACAGAAATACATTCTACAGGGTGGTAGATCTCTAGGACTGGGGCTGGAACTAAATTCCACAGGGTGCTAGTTCTCCAGAATCATGGTTAGAGGTAAACTCTAGATCCCCAGGATCGAGGATTGAGGGTGGTAGATCGCCAGGATCAGGGCTGGAGCTTAACTCTGCTGTATGTAGGTGATCTTACCTTCCTGAGCAATGACACGCAGTGTGACGCTCAAGCCTGCGTCTTTGATGAGCTTCACGATGTCTGCATGCGCCATGCTGACGATGGACTGGTTGTTCACAGCCAGAATTCGATCGCCAACCTTCAATTTCCCGCAGCGGTCTGCTGGGCTTCCCTCGATGATCCGCCCGATCTTGTGAGGCACAGCTGAGACACACGCGCGCACACACTTTACATTAGTGAGCAAAATACCAAGTGTTTTAGCCAAGTTTGATCATTATCTCTTTTCCTTTATCTCTCTCCCCCTTTTCTCTCACTCTTATTCACTCGCTGAGTAATTCTGTCTCTCTCTCCATCCATCTCTAAGCCAATCTCCTTCTCACTCACATTTTCAGTCTCTCTTTCGCTCCTCCCTTTGCTTTAATCTTTCTATCTCCTTCCCTCTCTCTCTCTCTCTCTCTGACCCCCTCTGTAAGTGCATTTGTTTCCACACAAGTGCAGAAGTGGCATTAAACCAACACAACCATTCAGAATACCCTGCTCCCCTACCTAGGAACACATCCATTACCGAAACACAGGCTTAAAAGGAGAGCCTACATTTTTAATAGCACTGTGCTCCCACAAAGCAGTCTGCTTAAACTTGAATTGCCCCTGTCTGCCCCTTATCTTGAGCTATCAGCAAAGTGTAAACAGCATTAATGGCCAATGGAGAGCAGTAAATAATCATACACAGCAGGGAAAGGAATTACAGTTAGGATGTAAACAGAAGTGGCCCCATGGTGCTAATTTAGCACTGGAGGTTGAATGTTCGCTCACAGAAAAAAGTACATATATGCACTTTTCACAGGTATAAATGCATGTCGCTGGGGAACTACAGGGTAACCATATATATTGTGACTGTTTCAGGTGAAAAAAACAGTTCACATTAGCATTTTGTGTCAACTGTTCAGGAGCAGAATGCTTTGTCTGACAGTGTATATGCGCAAGTTGTACACATACGTATGTGTTGCTTGGAAGTGTTGCAGACTAACCGGCAGTGGCTGCTGTTTCTGGCCTGTTCAGCGAACTGATGATGACAAACCCGAAACCCTCGCTCTCCTTGCGCTGAATGATGACATCACTGGCTTGCATATTCTGACTGGCTATTGTATCCAGGGGACAGGAGCCTGTGACTGTGGGGGCAGAGTTCTGAGTGAGGGCGGAGTTGCTGGAGAAGGTTCCGGAATTGAAGTCACTCCTGGGAGAGCTGTGCTGAGTGGAGATGGTACCGGGACTTCTGCCATTTTGAGGACAAGGCTCGCCTGAGAGGAGCAAAATAAGGGTATTGGGAGACAAGCGAAACACGATCCTGATCTCCTCCCAACTGTTCCCATTACTCCACTCACTCCTGCTGTTTTATGATCTATTTTGGGAAATTTTACAAATATGTAATTTATTTTATTTTCATTGTATGTCTGCAATCTTGTCTGTAACTCTATTAATTGTTCTGCTTCCTATCTTGGCCAGGACACATTTGTAAAAGAGATTTTTAATCTCAATGAGAATTTGGTTAAATAAAAGTTAAGAAATAATAAAAAAAAAAACTTCAAGAAGCTTCAATGAGTACGTGAGCAGACAGCGCTTAAGGGCATGTAAGTGAGTGTTTCTTAACTATTACTTTTATCTATTACATAAGCCCTGAAAATTCAGTACATTAGCAACTCAGTAGTTTTCCGTCAAGAAAAAGTTTGTGAAGTGTGTTTGAAAGCTTATCGCTCTACGAGACTGTATAGTCATTCATTTGGGAAAAGTGTACCTGTTACAGTGCTGACAATAAAGCACTCTTGAATTGAACTGAACAAACGGTAGATGAAGAAGAAGGAAAAGAAAAAAGGAAAGAAGTGGAAGCAGAAGAAATCCAAAACTAGAATGTGGCTAAAACTTGTCCGTCACTTTTCTGTGATCTAACTGTCCTCTGGATTCACAAGCTCCTGGCAGCCTAACATTACCCACGCGGCAGGCTAGGGACGACAGGGAAGAAGGGATGAATCAGACACAGCGAGGGACGAAGGAAAAGAGGGAGGGGTTGTGGACTCATGCTGCTCTGCGAAGCGCCTGCACGGGGGAAAGCCGAAACAACCAAGAACAGACAGAGAGGGAAGAGAGAGAGAGAGCTGGAGAGAGAGAAAAGGAAGATAGAAATGGAAATGTTGCATTTGACAGAAAGAGAGAGAGAGAGAGAGAAAAGCAGAGTACAGCAGGCAGAAAGAGAAAGAAACAGAGAGACAAGGGGGAGCAAACATGTCAGTGAAAGACAAACGGCACAAAAGAATGCTGAAAACGTCTCAGCTGTACTGGATCTACATGGTGGTTTTAGATTAGTCAAAAGTTAAACAACCATGTAACTTTTCACATCATTCAGACAAAATCAATCTTATGTCAGTGAAATTTACCTAGGTGTCTCTGACGCAGGGTACCATTTTCAAAAATGAAGATGGGTTTTGGCAAATATTTACTAAGGACTATGGTAAACATGACTGAAATGTTCACCTTCATAATTCATCTATTGTTTTGGGTGGGAAGTTAGCTTTCTTAACAAAAAGCCAACATGGCTCCGTTTCAATTTTACATGAGTAAAATTATATACCACATACTGATCTGTGGACCTGCTGAAGTCAGTAATATTTATATTTGTAATATTTTGGTTTCAGTCATTTAAAATCCTGTACCATAATCAAAGCAGAACAGTTTTTGTGACCACTGTGCCTTGGTGATTCCTATTTGACCTTTAGTCTCTCACCTGTAGGCTGCACTCTCCTTCGTAGTGTGAGCTTGACCTGACCATTGCGGGCCGCCCCGTGCATTAGGTCGATGACGTAGCGATGCGGCTTCCCCGCAACGGGAATACCGTCCACCGAAAGCAGTTCATCTCCTGGACGCAGACGGCCGTCCTTGTCCGCCGGGCTGTCCTCTATGATTGCTCCAATTAGGATCTGCCCGAAACACATCAGTACAGTTCAAAATGACACACTACTTCAGCACAGTACTCAAATGGTCTCACACTACTGTAACTGAGTTAGGGATACAACAAATGACTAGTTTAATAAGTCAGTGTGGGAAAAAAAAACAATTTACTACCAAACATAGTCTGATGGTACATGTTAAATCAACAGCCTTAAACCTGCCCAAGCCAATTTCAGTGAGCAGCCAGCTGAATCAGGTAGGCACTGCATGTCACACCATCTCCAAAAAGTAGTTTGTAACCGCCTGCATAACTAACTTATTGCATTGGTAATTGTGAGCTATTGCATTAATCGCAGCAGTTTGAATGCAGCCAAAACAAAAAAAACCCTCCTGGAGTGTCTGGTGAAGCATCATTAAAGCTTCAGACTGAAATTTAAAGTTAAAAAGTGAAGTTAAAGTGGTAGTAATTAAGTGAAATTGTAGGCTACTAAATTGGTAGGTGACATTTACACATAGAATGTAAACGTCAAAATGAAACTCAGTAAGTCTCAAACTCAATAGGCCTTCTTCTAAACTATAAAATTGATACTGTAGTAGGTTTCTTTATACATTTTACTACTTTAAACATCGTTAAAATATCTTAGCTCCATAAAACTTTGTTTTCCAACATCTAAGTCGATAATGAGAATAATGTTGTCCAGCTGGCCAGGTTGTACTTCTAGCCCATTACGATGGGTGCTTATGTTTCACATATTCATGCGTCATGAACGTGTTGCTGTGTGAATCCTCTTTAAAGTCTCCTACTTTGCATTCTTATGTATTTGGGCACCCCCCTCCCCAACCACCACACACACAATGTGGCAATGTGATATTTTTTAATATAATTTACTACTCTAAATTTTACTCATTGCTGCCATCAAGCAAAGTTCTGTATATGGACATTTATAATACTACATAATACTACATTACAACAAAAGTGGCACTATGTACTGATGAGTCTTTTAGTATTGTTTGTTAAGTATGATTCGTCAACAATAAAAACAGTCTAGTTAAGGTAAACGAGGTTCTTCTAGAATTGACACAGTCGATTCTGTCAACTAATCAATGAACTCTTCAGTGAACACCCTGTACTGTAAGACAACAACCGACTGTTCAAACCCCTAGCCATTGGTTTCACACAGCTGTAAGAGTGAGGTTGTATTCATCACATGTCTCAGTCTTATATGTGTTCTCATGTGTAGCTACTCAGCTACTGAGTGTAGGGTGTTCAGCGCTTCTGTTTTGGGGAGCTGTAGGCTATGTAACTAAAACAGGAAAAAAGGCAGGTTTAGCTGAGGTTGTAGAGCACACTTTCTCTGCTTGGTTTTTCTATATGCCTGTCACGGTCTGCCCCGCCTCCCTCCTGTCATTCTCATGCCTGTTTGTTTTTTGTAGCCATGTGCGTCTTAGCCCCGCCTCGTGTTTTGTATTCCCTGCCCCTCGTTTAGTCTTTCAGGTGTTTCGTGTTAGTTCTGTTCTATTTATACCCTCTGTTTGGTCTTCCGTGTTGCTGGTTATTTTGTCTACAGCCCTTGTCGTCACACTATCGTAGTTCGTTGTATAAAAGCTCAGTCGTGTTCATGTACTTCGCGTTTAGTCTAATGTCTTGATTCTGTTTCAGCTTCGTGTAAGTTTAAAAGTTCCCTTTCGTGTTCATTGTTAGTTTGCTAGTGTATTCTCTGTTTTGTTAATGTCTTTACGTGTAGGTTTCGTCTCGTTTACTGGTATGTCTCACAATAAATCTCGCTCATCTCAGCGCTTGTGTCCGACTCGCAAATATACGCCTCGCTCGGCGTTACAATGCCCTGCTGGTGTGTGTAAAATGGTTATCTAAGTTTTTTCATGGCATGGTGGTTTGGCTTGAGTCAGTGCTTATACAAGCTGTAAACTGATTGAGCTACCATGCTTTGCCCAGCTGTGGGTTGTTGTAGCTGTTCAAATCATATCCAAGCTTCTTTTGATGCAGAAGGCCAGAAGGCATTTATTCATATAAATAAATAATATATATATATATATATATATATATATATATATATATATATATATATATATATATATATATATAAAACCATCATATACTATATATATATAAATCACAGGATTGCAAACCGATTTAGCCTGGACTATATAACTATATATCTCTTTATATAACAGGTTACACAATACTGTTCGAATGGACAGACACTGAAACACATTATTGCCAAAATGGAACATCTAGAACTTTAGCACAGCCGTTAGTCAGAAAATGCCGACTTCCCCTCTCTGGTGTAACGGTTAGCCATGATTATAACACTGTCCTGAATGGTCTGACTCCCACTAGCACCTACACATATTGCTTTCCTACTCTTACGTTAGTATTGTGAAACATCAACACTACTGCAACAGAACAGAGGGCTCTCACTAATTTGATAAAACATTTATGAACTCAAACTATGGCAGCACAATATCATCCAATGGACATCCTCCACCACAGAACAATCCCATTCCCACTGTAAGCCCAATATAAACAACCAGTAGTGATAATTGGACAGAGCAGTAAAATGGCAGCAGTCAAACACACTGTGCACTTACAGTGTATTAGTATCTCAGTGTCTGAGTCAGATGTGCTCGAAAGTTGAAAGCCATTAGTGTAAACAGAGGTGTTTTACATCCTCACTCTAAATGAACACTGTTTGTTAGTGTTAGTTCTTTCAGCGTAAATGAACACTGTTTACTGACATGTTTCTCCAGAGGAGATGTACTCCCATTTTTAATCAGCACTGAAGACTCACACCCACATCCACACACACCCAAACATCCACACACACCACATACCCTTCGACATGTCCCTTATTCTTTTACCTTATTTTATCTTTCTTTCAGTGCGTGCCTTATATTTATTACTTATACATGTAATGTTTCTCAGTATGTGTGTACTCAGTACAAAGTGTAAAATATATACAGTATCATAGACCTTTTATGATAGGGTGTATACTTATGCTACATATGTTTACACACCGCAATATTGGACATTTGAGGATCTTGTAGTGAATGAGTACATTTGCGCGCATATGTGTGTGTGTTCTGGAGTACGAGCCTTCTCTTGGGCCTCCGGACTCACAGGCTGTTCCGCCTCCTCTCCACCCAGGATCCGGAAGCCAAAGCCGGATTTCTGTCTGCAGAGGTTCACTTCGACCTCCAGGAATCCTACAACCATGGACAAAGGGCTGGGATTAGTGCTAGAGCACATGCACTCTTCAACACCGCTCTCGTGTTTGCACAGGGAAATGAACAAATGAACAAGCAAACGAGTGTTGAATGAACACTTAGTTAACACAAGCATTTCTATGTGCAGCTGGACAAAAGTGAATGCTACACTTTTGCATGAACTCAACGCTGAAGGTGTCAGTTCAACACTAGATTTTGCCGGGTTTACACAACCAGGTTATGTAGATGTGCTGTAGCCAACGGAGTTATGAATGCATCATGACATTTATCTATGACATTTCTGATGTGCTTTTCTGAATGAAATATGTTCATCCAACTCATCAGATGTTACAGGATGCATTTGATGGTCATAGATGCACATGCAGGCACCACACAGAGTATCTTAAATCATCAGAGAGAGTGCCGAAAATGAACTGATTTGGAATGACATTCAGCAAATTTGCACTCAGATTCACACTCTATGAATTTGTCTGTCTGGATGGATCAAGGTAGCTAAGTTGTGTTTTGAGTGGAAACACATTGTACCTGCTGGCTTTGATACAGCAGATTTAATGACACTAGGAGATTTCTCTGAAACAAGAGACAGTGCATTCCCAGAGTCTAACAGCACAGCATTCCAGGTTCTAATTTGTTGTTGTGTACTTTCTGCAGAGAATGTAGAAGCGGGTTTGTCTGATTGGCTCTATCTGGTGTATCCAGGGACAGCCGCTCACCTGAGGGGTCTTGTGGGTACACAGGGCGAGGCAAGACAGGCTCTGAAAGAGATGGAGAGCCCATAAATCACACCTCTCTCTCTCACACACACAAACAAACACACGCATGCACGGACACATGCACATACACTATCGTATTCACACATGGACTTTACAAAATACACCACCATTATCAGAATTCTCATATAATCTCCAATCCAGCAATCTGCCAGAATGCCAAAACTGTCAAGAAAGACCATGTATAATATATACATATAATATATATTATTCTCTGATCAGTATGAGCAGTTTAATAACAAATAGTAGGACACCTCACAACCTCTCGTAGACCCAATAGCAGTAGTGAACCACTTTCATTTCACTACTCATTTACATATGACCTTGCAAAACATTTTTAAATCAAATAAAACCAACCGCCAGCTTTAATTCAGGAGTATCTCTGACAAAAGCCATGCTAGTTCCTTTCATTTCAACACAAGAGAAACAAAATGCAGACTGAGACTAAACAATTTGTGTGAGTGAGAGGGAGGGAACGGGAAAAGGAGGTAGGAAAAAGACACAATGCACAAACTGCAGAACCCTTAACACTTCTTTCTGTTGGCTCCATTATTTCTATTACTGAGCTGCATGTCTCCACGGCAGGAGCCGAACCAGGGTTTGGGTGGCTTTGTCTTACGCATGCTCGTCTGCACACGCACAGCCGTTGCAGGCCTTCGTCTCACGTGCCCTTGTGTGCACACGCGCACAGCCACTGCGAACCTTTGGCTCGCGCCCTCGTCTGCATTTTTAAAAACATTTTATTCAGTTCTGAATCAAATCAATTCATCTCGCTTTCAACAAATGGTGGCACATTTTTGATGTTCCCTTGAGTTCAAGATCTGGAATATTAAGATAGGATTACAACAAAACCAAGTCTTTAAGATGCGTTTCGGCAGCGTACCGCCGCTAGCCATGAACAGTGCACCGGAGACAGAGGGGAGGAGGAAGAGAGGAACGAGTGTGAACCGAGACCCAGGTGGATTTGACTCACAACACAGGTAACACGCAGTTGTCATTGCAAATTCACCATCTGCAACACTGCAGGTGGGTTGTGAGAGCAGGTCACAACACGACATCACAAGGCTTTATCAGTCCATAAAGAAATCCAGCAGAGAACATGCAAACAGACCCGGGGGGGTGGGGGGGGGGGGGGGGGGGGGGGGGGGGGGGGGGGGGGGTGTGTGGGTGGGTGGTGGGGTGGGTGGCTGTATGGGACTCTGTGACACAACACATTATTTGCAAGCATGTACTATTATACGGTGCCCATTTGCACAGTGAGCTCAGTCCCGGATCTCCAGACGTTTGGCACCAGTCGGTAATAAGTTCCACAGCAGGTGGCGGAGCTGAAGGCTATACGATATTACAGTAAGCAATAACACAGTGTCCTCCACTGAGAGGAACTATGCCCTCTTTCAAATGACGGGATGGAGTGGGTGCACAGGAATTTCTAAACGGTGTAGGGTCCCTCCCCACTTTACTGCTTCCGCAAGTATACAGAGTGGTCTTGTATTAATAGCGTCTGCCGTTATATAAACTAGAGGAATGGTGAGAGAATGCCAAGACTGTGGAAGACTTCCAGACAGTTCTTTTGGTGAGTAGGTGTAAAGGGCATGTTGAGCCATGATGCAAGACGCAAAAAAATACAAGATCTGCCCACCACAGAAGATAAGAATGTGACGGAACACCGATGGGGGAATGTTCTCCGCTCTAGAGCCCTCGGAGACTGGTTAACGTGTGAGACTGGTGATGCGAGGCCAGCAGCTCCGCTGAGCGTGCGTTCGTGGGAACCTGTCCGTTCCCTGTGGACCGCGGGAGGGTGTCTGCCGACGGGTTTGAGCTATAGGGACTCCTACACGCGGCAGCTCTGGTGAAGAGAGCGCCCCAGAACCGTCCGCGATGCTCGGCGGCCAGGGGAAATGTTTGCGTTACTTACGCCTACTTTCATACATGGCCCTGGACTTGGTGTACAGGTCATAAGGGTCAGGTTTGCTCAGGTCAAAGCCCTGTGGGGGCTCTGCAGCTGAGGGCCAGCGCAGGTAGGGGGCGCTGTGGGGGAGAGCAGGAGCTGAAAGGCCGCTTTGGGAATCCCAGTTGTCCAGAACCTGCAAACACAGTGTCAGATAGTCAGCATCCCATTAGACCTCACTGAAACCGCTCCTTTTAACACTCAGAAGTCACTCGAACACAAATCTTCAACAGAGAAGCAGGATGATTAAAGACGGCCGCCCGTACGTGTCGGCTGTGATCCACATTAACACTCGAATCAACAGACTCTATCCTTAAATAAGGATTCCATCCTCCCCACCTTAAAAAAAATCCCAACCTTGTTATAAAGAGAACTGCAGGAAATTAGGGGCAGGAAACTGCAGAGAGCAGCACATCTGTAGAATAGCAAGCAGGTAGTGAGGCCGGTGCTCCGCCCTTTTTGCCTAATAACACTGAGAGCGTAGCGGAGCCCAGAGCAGCAGCGGCATAATTAAAGGAGGCAGGAGGTAAAGCAGGAGAGCGGGCAGAGATGAAGAAGATGCCAGGTCTTATCAGAGCGGGCAGAGATGAAGAAGATGCCAGGTCTTATCAGAGCGGGTCACCGCCAGCGTGTTAATCTGGCACGGCCGCAGCCAAGGAAGCAGAACGGATCGGGAGAGGAGCAGATTAAAAAAAAAAAAAAACGTCAGCATGTCGGCATCGCCGACTGCCAAGAGACGACCACACACTCACATGTGCACGCGCACTCACAGGCTCTCTCTCACACACACACACACACACACATGGACAGTTATTACTGTCAGGAAATATTTCTATCCAATATATGAGAACAGAAAGTCTATTGGCTAAGCAGCGATTCCTTAAATACTGGGAGACTTTGGAATATATGTAAGATGTTATGGAGCAATTAGGGCTGAATTTGATCAAATGAGGACATGAAATTGTAATGCATGAGCATTAAGGGTTAATGAAAATCTTTGCTATGCACTGTGTATTTTATTATAAAGCATGCAAATATTTATGGATTCACCTGCGCTATGAATATTGTGAATACTATGAAATTATGTATATATTTATTAATTCATGTATTTATTGCACATTTCATTAAACTGTATGTTTTATTATTTTACATCATAGTTAAAGTATTCATAATAAGTATCAAAGGCATGTTGAAGATATAATACCGTCTGATGATATCTCGTATGACATACGGACTTATCACAGTCAGTCGTGAATCCATTGCTGACCTCTATCTATTTTCATTATTCATTTATCATAATATGGCTATGACACTCCCAGACATTATATATCTTGGAGTAGTATGACGAAGGAAATGAGACATAATATCCATCAGTGAATAATATTCCAAATGCTGGGCTGACTTTGAAACCCGCAGTCTTTGGATTTTTGGATGGTTCTTTTTAACAACTTTTGGACCCTCTCTTCGATAAAAGAAAAAAATCAAATATTGCTTTGGGCTGGGGGAAACATTCCCACAGCCAATCATCTCTGATTACACCTCTGCTGAACAGGGAACTGAAAATGACCAAAATAACTGAAAAGTGGGTGGGGATTAGGAGAGAGAGAAACGGACATCAGGAGAGAGACCGGACGAAGAGAGAGACAGAGAGAGAGAGAGAGAGAGAGAGAGAGACTGGGTGAAGGGAGGGAGGGATTGGGTGAAGAGAGAGTGAGGGAGACTGGGTGAAGGGAGGGAGAGATTGGGTGAAGAGAGGGAGAGAGACTGGGTGAAGAGATGGAGAGACTGGGTGAAGGGAGAGAGACGAGGGAGAGAAAACAAAATAAAGAAGGAGAAAGCGAACTCTGTGGGGCACTACAGCAACCTTAAGAAGGAATAGCCTTCTTTTAACATCTGTCTGCATCCAACCAATGGACCAACACAAGCTTTGATTATTAGAACATTTGACTGTAAGAGACCAGAAAAGCATCTTGGTATGGGTCACATAAACAGAAGCTGTGAGAATATTAAATCGTTATATGAGCAGACTGACTGTGATTATGAGACCTTTGAAGGCAGCAGTATAAATGAAATATTTGATTTAATGAAAAGGTTTGGCGTAATAGTTCCCTTAGAATGTTTAGTGAGTGAATAGATGTTTTGGGGGTCTGTTCAAAGATAATATCTAATATAGATGTTCACAAGTGAGTTTTACTCTGTGAAAAATGTATTAACACAAGAGCACAAGAGGACCAGACTTATGTCATCAAAGTCCAACTCACTAAGTCAAACGTTTTCACTTGTATTGCTTCTGTAATGCTACATTTGTGATGGCCAGCAGTCAGTATCTTTTAAAGGCCAGTGGGTAATTGGTGTATCATAAATTAGTGATAGAATATTTATAAAGTAATAATATATCTAATGATATAATTATATTAATTATTTAATAAGCTTTCTCCATATTACAAAACGATGGAATACTTACAAAAGCTTCAGCTGTTAGTTAATTAATGAGTTACAGTTAGAGGTTAAGGTTATGCGGCTGGGTTAATAACATTGAGCTTATGGTTTGGTTATGATTCATTTTACCTGTTTGGGGCTCTTCCAAGGGGAAAAGTGACCTGCAATGGTAAGAAAACAAACGTGTTTAGCTTGTGAAATGCTCACAAAAGGAGGCGCAGAACAACTTTTTGCTGACGTCCATCACTGCGTAAAAAAAGCCTAAAAGCCTACAGCGAAGAAATAAATGAAACCAGTATTAAAGCTTACTGCCAAATGCCGTATGAATCAGATGCTCAATTTTGGCTGCAAGAGGAAGAAAGTGCCATTCAGTTCGACTAACCCTAAATTACAAGGTGGAAGAAGCACAGTGCTTAACGCAAATGGGGAAGCCAGGAACAGGGAAAAAAAGATCCAAGATCAGGTAAATAAGTGGGAAATGCCCTCAAAGCCAGCAAAGCCTGCAAGCCGAACGAAGCCCATGTGAATGTTAGTGTTGGGGGGGTGAGAGGTACTTTTGAGGGGTACGTATCCACAGTCATCCAGGTAAAGCACACTACCCCAGCGTCTGGGTTCCCTGGTGTTAGAGCATCGTGTCCCAAGCCAGAGTTTCATTTGTAGCTGTACTTCATTGCTACTCACTTAGAGTCACTCAATGTTTCACAGTTTCAACTCTAAAATTGAAGATTAGAAAACCGAGCATGATGCATGCAGTACAGCCTTGCTTCTTCTACTGGTACTAGTCAGACAGCTAAAAACAATTTACATAAAATGCCAAATTTACATAAAATGCACACTACTAATGTCAATTACTCAAATAACCTAATTATTAAGCATTATTTGAGTTGGCTTAGCAATATTTCTTTCCATTTCATGACATCCCTTTATAAATATATACAAACACAAGATAATTGTTAAATGGACATTAAAATCAAGTAATGGAGTGGGTCATGAAACCATTACAAGCACATCATCACATACTCATTGAATAGAGCAGGCTTCCTGTATCAGCCAAAGAGTGGATTAGACCAGGCAAGGGGTAGAAGAAGCTTCTGAACTGTAACCATAACAAACAGACACTAGAGAGCACTCTGCCTGTGCTAAGAGCTAAACAATGTCAGCTAACATCAAACAAGGGAATTCATGAATATGTGCTTCCAATCTGTTTCCGAAATGGCCTTGAAAATCATACACACACACACAAACACACCTACACACAAACACACACACACACACACAAACATACACACACACAAAAACACACACACACATACATACACACACAGACACATAAACACGCACACACGCGCGCACACACACACACACACGGATAAAGAGTCCTGTCTTCATGGTGCACAATTGGTCCTTCTCCATATTTTCCACCATGCTTTGGCCCAGACCCTCCAGGAGAGAGCAGGGCTATGCAAATTGACTAGATGGAATTAGCGAGTGCCTGAGTGTGTCTGTGCAGACATACACACTCACATATGCATACACACACACACACACACACACACACGCATGTCTCTCTCTCACGCATACATGAACAGATACACATACGCTTATCTTTTAAGCTCTGGAATAGTAAATACCCCAACCATCTAAACCTGAAGATCCCACTGTCAATGGTAGAGAAAAGCAAAGAGCAGCCGTCACATTGACCCATGATGAGTCATCTTACGCAGGAGGGAGAAATGAAGCATCCCCTCTTTAACCGCACCACTGACTCATGCTATTGTTTCATACCGGCAAAAACAAAACAAACAGCCCTATCTGAATACAGCTGTGCAGGAGAACAACTCTTTTTGGGGCATTTTAATGTTCTCTTGTAGCGTTTTAAAGCTTTTTAAGTGAAGTGTCCTGATAGAGCCTAATTTAAATGTGTGGGAAAATAAAATGGGGTAGATTGTAGAATAGCGAGGAACAGAATGAGGTCATGCTTAGATGCATCTGCTGCAGTCAGATGAAATGAATTTTACAGGAAAAATGGATGTGACTCAAACCTCTGCTAGAGCTTGGCAAAAAGGAAAAAGCAGTGAAAAACACTACACACAAAGGTCACTGTTAATCACCGTTATTCACTTTCTCACGTTTACTCAAGCACAATGGCATGCAGAAACTGTGCAGCTTCAGTCATGTCTGTGCAGACAGCTGTATAGCCTTGAACCCAATGGCTACCTAATGAATCCACAGCTATTATACATTTATAATTCAACATAAAAAATTCAACAACTGTAGAAAATATTTGATTAAAGTTGCCCTACTCTTTATGAATTAGGACTGTAAAATTAAAGAAAGAAGAAACACACTTTCTTTGTGCCTCTGCTTTTCTGTTTTAGAACTGACCACCAAAGGTGTTTTCACACAAACTTTTGATTTGTCTAGACTATAGTAGTCATGACACCAAGTCATGAATTTTGACATTGTTACTGAAATGATACCATGGCATAGTTTTGTCACGACAACACAAATTTTGTTTTGATAACGATACCAACTCAGTAATTTACATAAATTTCCTTAACAGAGGAAACAATCCAATGTCATTATTGTGTTTTTTTCAAACCTGGACATCATTTTCAAACGTGTAAGGCAAACATGTATGCTTATATTTAGGTGAATAGGAATGGTGTCTAGTAGAGAGGAGTGTGGCTGGTGAGGGGCGTGACTGGTGAGGGGCGTGACTAGTGAGGGGCATGGCTGGTGACGGGCGTGATTGGTGAGGGGCAGCTGGTGAGGGGCGTGACTGGTGAGGGGCGTGGCTGGCGAGGGGTGTGATTGGTGAGGGGTGTGACTGGTGAGGGGCATGATTGGTGAGGGGCGTGACTGGTGAGGGGCATTGGTGGTGAGGGCCGTGACTGGTGAGGGGCGTGACTGGTGAGGGGAGTGGCCGGTGATCGATGTGGCTAGTGAGGGGCGTGGCTGGTGATGGATGTGACTAGTGAGGGGCGTGGCTGGTGAGGGGCGTGTCAACTATTGAGCTTCATCTTAATTATGGTTGACATCCAAAAGAGATTTTGATGATAAATTTGGACCTAATTAGTTTGTTAGATTACATGCCTAGAAAAGATTGTGATGAGATACATCATAACCTAGGACTAGGTTATGTCATATTGCGGGCTAATGTTTCACAAAACAGAAAGGTTTGTAATGAAACGTTTTACACCCCAGTAATGAAACTCATCCGGAAGGCAATTAGTCTACTACAGGATGAGTGAGTTTCTGGTGTATTGTATTTTCTGCGGACCTGAATGTTTGTGGCAGTTGGAATATAACAAATCATTTACATTTATATTACTTTAACAGCATTTAAAATGACATCTTTAAGAAACTCAACTAGGAACCAATGACATAGGTGTGATTTTAATCATCCTGAATCTGTGGGACCTCTCATTCATGGTTCCTTTTCCTCAGGACAGTGCTCTCTCAGGTAGAGTACGGGGTAGAAGAATTACCACCCAGACCAAATAAACAGTTGAGTGACTCTTCATATATTTACTTTTTCATTTGGCGCTTCAGAATTGTCTCTTGTGGATGCACGTTAGCATGGAAAATACTGCTAATAGTACCACCCAACGTGAGGTGACATCTGCCTGGGAAATGCTGGATATCTGACAAGTTGGGCCTTCCTGGAGGGTTCAAGGCATGGTTTCACCACTGTAGAGATATTACTGTAGAGACCCTGGAGAGAAAGATCAGCTTCTACCTCAGAAGACAGCCTGGCTTGCCACGCTACACTACTGCAGCACTGTATGGAAAAAGCAACAAACTGCAGCTTCCCTTCAGTAGCCTGGAGGAGGAATTCAGAGTCTCCCGCACAAGAAAGGCATATAGAGAATCCAGTGACTCCAGAGTTGCATCAGCAGGCATAATGGTAAGGACTGGCAGGAAGTTTAGAGCTCAAGAGGTGCTGGAGCTGGCAGAATCCTGACTAAGACACAGGACCAAGACACAGGGCTAATACACAGGGCTAAGACACAGGGCCAAGACACAGGACCAAGACACAGGGCTAAGACACAGGGCTAAGACACAGGGCTCTGTTGGGAATGGTGGCCGTCGGACGAACAGGCATGTTGTGACCTGGCCCAGGGAAAAGACAGATGCCATCTTGTCCTGGAGGTGCAGGCAGGGGTCAAGGAGGTGAGGACCAGCAGGATGGTGAGCATGAGGCAGCAGGGAGCAGGTGGGAAGCAGCGCTGGAGAGGAAGCTGACCTGGAATGACCTCTGGAAGGCAGAGCCTATGAAGGTCATGGTCCAAGCAGATGACGTGCTTCTCAGCCCAGCCAATCACACCCAGTCACACCTGGGGAAAGAGTAACCTTCCAACATGTCCTCTCTGCCCAGGAAGGGGCCTACTGGAACACATCTTCAGCAGCTGGCCAGCAGCCCTCGGAGGAGGCCACTACCGCTGGGACCACGACTGTATTGAAGACAGTGGCCGAGACCATCTTCACTGCAGTGGCCAACAACAAACACAACTGTAGCCAGAGGACAGTACCTTTCGTGAAAGCTGGAGAGAAGCCACGAGCACAGCCAACACCAGCAGCCAGCCTACTCTCGGGAAAGGCAGCAACTGGAATTAACAATCCCCTGGGAGGACCGCATGGAAGAGGCCAATGAGTGTAAGCAGCTCAAACACCACGAGCTGTGAGCCAGCAGAGGTGGGATATCGAGGTTTTGCAGCCCACTTCCTATGCAAGACCTACACCCTGCTTGGCATCACAGGAGTTGCAAAGAGGAGAGCCATCAAGTCCTCCATAGAGGGTAGAGAGCCTCTAGATAGGTTTGGATTAAAAGGTCTGATGTTGTGAGACCCGATATACCCGAGGCTCACTGATGATGTGTCCGAGTGTATCCATAGATATATCTATACACATCACTCAGCTATTGCCTCTTGGTCTTTTGAACCCTTTGAAAGTTTGGGATGTTTGTCTGTCCGGTCAGGTACAACACCCTTTGTGAGATGCATGGAATTGTTGCACGCACAGTCATGCTGCTGTGTGTAGGGGCCTGGCCTTCTGTGTCCACCTTTAAGATGAAATATCTCCGTGTTTCACTTCGTACCCTCAAGCTGTAAGCATGTTAGGGTGTTGCGGGAGCTGCGGCTGCCTCTTCGATTCTCTGAACAAGGCAGAAATGCAGTATGCTCTCCATGTCGCTGCTCTCCACATCGTTGTTCTCCATGTCGCTGCTCTCCACATTGCTGCTCTCCACGCCGCTGCTCTCCACGCCATTGTTCTCCGCGTCGCTGTTCTCCACGCCGCTGTTCTCCACGCCGCTGAGCTCCACGCCGCTGAGCTCCACGCCGCTGAGCTCCACGCCGCTGAGCTCCACTCACTTCACGCCCGCTGCAGCTCACATTACCAACTCAGTCAGGGTTGCACCCGCTACATCACACACACCAATAGCGATGTCACTGCTGTCTGCATCATGTTTAAAGAGACAGGTTCCTCTTAGCCAGACCAAAAATTTGCACAACAAATGTATTGATTTTTTTATGTTGGTATCATTGTAGTACTTTTTTTGTACCGGTATACTGTGAAACAATTAAATATCGGCTGCTTACGCTCATGAAAGCAGTCACCTCCAAGTAAAAAATTAACTGTATATAGACATTGAGAAGGTATTCTAGTTCTGGCAGTGTGAACCTGGGATAATCAAATGGTCTTATCAGACACAAGACTGATTGACTTATCTTTAATGCTGGGAGCTGAAAGATGCAATCCAAAGTGATGAGGAAGCCATTTCACAGGCCCACACAGATTGCTATTTAAGAAATAGTTCAGAGGCAAAATCCAATCAATCTTTGGTGTAGGGATGGACTGACAGATGCAGACTCAGTTCTATGATCTTCACTGCACTGCTCATGCAGACTGCCTAGCCTGTAGACATAAACATAAAATCTCTCTCTCTCCATCTTTCTCTCTCTCTCGTGCCTCATGTGTGGAAGGTGGTGTGAGGTAATTGAAACACAGTGTGTGTAATCAGGACATCTGATGTCCATTTAACG
This sequence comes from Brachyhypopomus occidentalis, assembly GCA_020368025.1. Taxonomy (NCBI): domain Eukaryota; kingdom Metazoa; phylum Chordata; class Actinopteri; order Gymnotiformes; family Hypopomidae; genus Brachyhypopomus; species Brachyhypopomus occidentalis. Next base: position 6,008,928 of record JAGXOD010000020.1, read on the forward strand.
CCAAATCAACACCTTGAGTCGCTGCCCGGATGCTGTTTCTACAGCCAAAGCGCATTTCATTAGCTAAACGAGATTCAGGCCCCACTGCAATCTGACTGGGTCACACACATAAACCTCACAGCACTTAAACAAAAACAGGAAGTGTACATGGGAGCTGAGGGAAATGATGCGCATATCTAAGCCTGACTGGCCTGGGCAGCTTTAAAGACCTTTGTTTTTAAATGTTCAAAAGCAACTGGAGTAGTAAAATGAATACCTCCCCCTACCCCACTCACATACACAAACACACACACAATCTCACAGACATGCAAATGCAAGCAATCGCGCAAAAACACACAGTGCCTAGTCAACTCATCCGGCAACAGACCAAACTGCCAAATTGACTGCCTTAATGCTCTGGCTAGAATCCCACCTCTGAGGATCAAACGCAGCCATTAAACAGTAGCTCGCACTAGGAATTTGGGGCCAAATTTGACAGAACCCCTATTAGGCAATTTTACCGAAACCATCTTGTAACATGATTTTATGCTTTATTTGAACCAAATGCATAATTGTGATATTTACTTTAACACACTGCTATAAGCTAAAGCAGAGCTAGCACTATCATAACATACACATATGTATTGACCTCAGAACACAGGGAAACCAAAGGACTGTAGCCTACGACTGATGCTCTACAACTAAAATATGCTACCACAACAGAGTGTATATTCTGGGAATAGGGCCAAGACAATTACACCACAAACCTGCTACCCACAAAACAGCTAGCCCAAAGGAGCAGGTGTAATGTTGCGTGTGTGTGTGTGTGTGTGTGTGTGTGTGTGTGTGAAAAGACTCTACCCATCAGGTGATACAGAGGATGTGAACACAGTGAACAGTAACAGCACACCGAGGAGATGAAGTGTGACTCAATGCATGCCTGGGAAACACTCCCACTTTGAGACTGTGTGTGTGTTTGTATATATGTTTATACACCATGTCTGTACACACACACGCACTTCAGTTGTAGCTGAAACAGGTGCAGGATCAGCTATAGGTCTGTGAGCTAATGTCAGAATGAATTGGACAGATATGACTTAATGAAAATATCACAGCTGTGTGAGGTTATTAGCCCTCTGATAAGACTCAGGAAGATCGCTTGTTTTACTGGATGAGCCGGAAGAGTAATTTGCTACCAATATTACACTCTTTATTTCTCTCTCTCCCTTTTCTCTCTCTCTCTCTCTCTCTCTCTCTCTCTCACACACACACACACACACACGACACAAGAGCATTCCAAGGAAATTACACATAGAGACAAGCAAAAAATAGAAAAAGGCTAAAGAATAATATCCAAGTGTTCAGCTATTCCAGTGAGCTCTGTTCGATCGATCGGGAGGAAATGGAAGGTGGATTGTACCACCCAGGATCTGCCTAGACAAAGCCATCCCTCAAAACTCAGAGCTAGACAGAGACTGGTGGAGGAAACCACAGAGGGGCCCACAATCCCTTTAAAGGAGTCACACAGTTCAGTGCCTGAGACTGGGGTGAAGGTACACCAGTCAAGAATATCAGGAGCTATGCATACAGCAGATCTGAATGAGATGGTGGCTAAAAAAAGTCACTTACTTAAAGAAATACATGAAAGCATGGCTGATGTTTCAGAATACATCAGAGTAATCTTGCTAAAATGTGTGATAAGTTTCTTGGTCAGACATTTCTTTGTTTCTTGAGGTCCAACATTCAAAATGCTACCCTGACAGTAAAGCAGATGGTACTAGTGTATGGAACAAAATACATGGATATATACAAGACAACCTGCTTCAGTCTACCACAAAACTAAAGTTTGGGAGAAACTGCACCTTGCAAGACCAAAGAAATACAGGAGCTGTTGAACAACAAAAAGCTGTTCTGAACTAACTGAAGTGAACTAAGAGAAACCGAGAGAAAGATGTATTTAGGATAGATGTAATTATGATAGATGGCCAGCCAATAACAATAACAGCCAAGTCAAAGTCCAGATCTCAAGCTAAGAATCTGTAGCATTATTTGAACATCGCAGCCCACAAGTATCATGCCAACGGCTGGAACAACCTGGAGCAAAGCTGGTCAAAAACGCCACCAGACTTAAAGATCTTATTGCAGCACTAAGTGGTTCAAGTACTAGTATGAATGTCTTGAATATGTGTGTGTATATTTATATATATTTAAATGTCTATTTACAAACTGAGCTTTGAAGCTGTGTGCTAGGATATAATTAGTCTGAAAAAGAACTGGCCGGAATATGCTGTGTAAAGTCATTTGTAATTCAGATGAATCTGAAGAATGAAGAGAATTGAATTCTTTTGCAAGGCATCAAATCATTGGTCATTCATTACTTCATATCGATATGCACAATTGATTGTACACAAAACTGCAATCTAAACTGTAACAAATCAAAATGCTTCATTGTGTGACTATGCTGACATATCTCAGATACTGTATTACTGAAGAGCAGGCGAATCAGTAGATGTTGATAAATCATTCATATCATCTCACAAATATAAATATTTTGGTCAAGATGAAGGCCAAACATCCAATCAAGAGTTTGCCAGTATGTCTTTATATACTGCTTTTACTTACTAACACAGATTGCATATTACAAATTAGCAGTAGAGAGCTATATTGTCACGCTACGCATCTTTTCTGATATTAGAAAGACATTTTTTGGCAATGGTTTAACTTTCAACAATGTTGATAAAAACAGCTACTTAAGCAATTCCAATCGTGACCTTTCAGTCTGTTGTGAGGTTCACTTTAACTCATACGACAACCATTCACAGAAAATATGGAGAAAAGCTCGGCATTAAGCACACGGATCACGCGGAGCCAAAGGCGAACACCAGAAGGCACTCTGGCATGGGCGGAGGGTGAGGGAGGCCAGTCTGTGGCTTGAGAATAAGAACTCCGACCAATACTTCAAAATCAGTGCCAGTCCAGGCACAGGACCATCTGCAGACAATCAAGGAAGCACTTATGGACAATCACACCCACTCGACACCATGAAAGATAGAGAGAGAGGGAGAGAGAGAAGGAGAGACAAAGAGAGAACAGCAGAATGACAAAAATGGACCAGCTTTGTTCTGAGAGAAACAGAATGTGACACTAAAGAGGAGGCAGCAAGGAAGCAAGCGAAAGTGACAGAGGCAAAAAGAAAGAGACGGAGTGAGAGAAAGAGGCACATAGGGAGACAGAGAAAGACAACATTTCTTCACTTAAATATGTGCAGTGGCTGGGCTGATCCAGTCTTCTAGAATAGACCATGTATAGAAAATCTCGCTCTGCACAGGTAACCTGGTGCTGGCCTCACTCATCACACAATAGGCAGGACCTGGATATGCTGGAAATCTCCTATCCTGCAAAACAAGGCGTCATGCTCTTCCAGATATCAGTTCCCCCAGGCGGCAGCACTGACGGTGTGTGATGAAGTGCACCTATAGTATGATGCAATATGCTTACAGTGGGATACAGTACAATTCGACCCAGTTTAAACCTGCTTGTTTCGTGCATCTTGGAGTTGAATCCAAATGGGATTATCCACATACACATGCAGGTGTAAAGGCAGCCAGAACATGCTGAAATCTGACGTTTCAAACCACTTTGTCTCTCTAGGCCATTTGACAACCAGGCCAATCAGACTGGCTAACCAGAGAAAAATGGCATTATAATGCCAGCATTAAAACAGTTTCCTTGATTTAACAAGGCAATTTAGGTGATTCACCTAAGTAATAAAGATATTTTTCTCAAGTGTTCCGCATTTCTAAATTTCACTGATTTCCAAATTGCAGTGCTTTTTCAAAAAGGTTTTGAAAATCACAGCAATGAAGCTTTACTGAACTGAACTAAGATAAACTGAGAGAAAGATGTAATTAGGATAGATGGCCAGTTTGCAGTGCTGAGGCAGATCGACTTAGATATTGAACCACATAAGGAATTGGCTTGACATTTCCAAAGCCCAGCAACAGTTGGATTAGGCTCTCTTATGTGTGGTTAAACACACCAGTCTTTCATTGGCCTTTGATTGACTCTCTGCAACTCTTGCCCGATTTGCAAAAAATTGCCGGTTGTCTTTCCACAGAGTCTTTCCAACCCTCACACATGGCTAGGATTTGTATAGTTCACACATAGCAGTCAGCCATTGTGTCCTAAATGACAAAGACTTTATTGACTAAGATGCACTAAGCTGAATACCAAGACTGAAAATTGCACAACCAACTGAAGACAATAGTTTTTAATAACATTTTTTATTATTTGTCTTTTTTGCATGCATATTGCATTTGTTTTTCCATTTCATAATGCTATTGAACAAGATGTTACTCTGTTCAAAATCTTTTATTAAAATGGTTTTATTTTAGAAAAATATTTTTGCCGTTTTGTTCTTCCTTTTCGTGCCAGATATTTTAGTGCATTCATTGTTAAAAGCAAAGGCTTTGCTTCAATAACTGCCATATCCAGTTCCTCTAAAGCAGAGTTAATCAGAGGCTCATAGCGTTATGCTTCATCTCAGACAAAAAACTCCAGACTGGTTCTGCCTAGTGTGTGCTGACCTTTCTCTCATCCCATATGCCAGTCATGGCATGTTGCACAGACAGACGCTACATTCACACACTATCAGCATGCTTCAGTCTGTTAGTATGTTGAGAATAAGTAAGGCGACAGATGATGCTATGTTGATGCGTTAGCATCTTGTTACAGCATGTTAGCATGGCAGGGCTAAGTGCACAGATTGATGCACCGCTCACGCGTTAGCATTGTCCAGTGTCAGATTTCAGGGCTAAACACAGAAACAGTGAGCTTTAAAATAGCTAGTCAGTAAGGTTATACTGTTCAAAATGGCAGGCTGGTAACACACATACATACACACACAAACACAGACACACACACAAAACAAAAAAGAAACAAAAACATGTAGTGGCTAAAACTAATTATACATCTACATTTTGATGTCTGCTTTGCCATATCAAATCTCCCATCTTGTCTTTAGCCAGGATGAGTTCTGGAGTTTGAGGGTGCAATAGCAAGATCTGCATTGTTTGTAATTGTCCATGAAACAAATCCATGAGAACACATGAGAACACACCTCCTGGAAAAGACCACTCCCATTCACAGAGAAACACTTTAAAAAGGATTTTTTTTTTCCATGAGACACATTGGGGTGGTACAATGATTGCTTAGTTAACTCAAGTATAGCACACCTGTTTTGAATAATCACCTGTTTGGATTTAATTTGCATCCTTCATTTGTTTGAATTTTCTCAGTTAGCCGTTAAGTGGAGCATGCCTGCAGTGTACCAGGCAGCAGTGTGTGTCATAGAAATGGTACTGTAAACAAGAACATGTCCTCAGTTAATGGTGAGTATGGTGGCCCAGAAAACCCATCATACTGCAAAAGAAAAACGCGTTGCACAAAACAAAAACAAAAAAACAAAAAACACAAAACAAATTCATCAAAATGACAACGCATACGCAACATTTCGGAAACGCCCTGCAAATTCAGGAAAGCGGCAAATCCAGTCACAACACAACGGAAGTTGGCCACAACCCAACAGAAGTGTTTCTGTACTAATTATTTTAAGCAGGGACTGTAAGTTTTGAGTCAGAAATGAGAGTTGTGTTATTCAGTATCTCATTATGTCGAACGGGACTTAAGTAGCAAAGCTCTTTAAAATGTAGGTAGCTAGCTAGCTATTTAGACAGAGACTAAGTTGTGTTCAATGGGATTTTTATGAGGGTTTTTAAGCCTTAGTTTCTGTCTAAATAGTTTGCTAGCTACATTTAAAGAGTATTTATCTTACCCGTGATATAAGCAGCAACTATCAAGTGAAAAGTAACTGATTTTACCATGGGTAAACTAAACGATGCAGTATGTCTCAAAACGATACCACAAAATAGACAAAACATAACCTGGTAAGAGACAAAGGGAATAACACTAGAACTAGATAAACCAGAAATAAAACTAGACAAATAAAACTAGAAACAAGAGTTGAGTTATACAGTATCTCATTACGTTGAACGGGACTGATTAGTAAAGCTCTTTAAATATAGCTAGCTATGTATTTAAGGCTGAAAAGGTTTTAAGCCTAAGCTTTCATCTAAATTCTTAGCTAGCTAGCTACATTTAAAGAGATTTAATCAGGTATTTAAACCATAAATGTTTTTAAGTCATTTTTGTCTAAAAAGCTACTTTGCTATCTAGCTACATTTAAAGAGCTTTACTAATTCAGTCCCATTCAACAGAATGATATACTGTATGTAAGGGAATTTATGAACTGTTTGTGACGCTCAATCAGAACACTCTTGACATTGTTCTCATTTTCTTATCTGTGTGTCTGCCCCTCAACCTTTCTATTTCTCTCTTCTTAATAAACGTTGGAACTCTTTCCTGACACCCATATGTTGTGAATCTGCTCTCCTGGCACCAGCTACGTAACTCACTGTGGGCAGAATGAATTTATAATGCTGTTTATGAACCCTGGTGGCTATGATCTATGTCTAGAGTTTATATCAAAACCTTTACAGGTTGAATTGGACTGAATGAGTAAAGCTCTTTAAATGTAGCTAGCTATTTAAAAGATATTTAAGGCTTAAAAACCTCTCAAGGCTTAATTACTTAGCTAGCTAGTTACAATTAAATAATTACTCATTTATTTAAAGATTTACTAGTTTACTAATTCAGTCCCATACAACATAATGAGTTACCGTCCACATCTGGTGTGTTGTTACTGGATTTGCAGCATTTCTAAATTTGCAGTGCATTTCCAAAATGTAGCGTACGTGTTGTCATTTTTATGAATTTGCTTTGTCTATTTGCAGCACATTTTTCTTTAGCAGTGTGATTGGTTTTCTCAGCCACCGTGTAGAGGGTTTTTACAGCAGGTGCTCTCATGAGATCACACTGCATACACACCCTCCACTGCTCAGTTGTGCTATGTTAAAAAATGTCCACGTAATGTTTATATATTTCATGTTGGCATATATGTATTCATAAGCGTGTGCACTGACAGAACTTCAAGTGCATTCACAGCTTAAATGCATATTTAAAGTATCCAGCTATTACCTAACGTGTGGTCAGAAGGAGGTGAAAGATGACAGTGTACACTAGGTCCAGAACCCATGTGTAGACAGTGAACTTCAAGCTATAATAGCAGTCCCAGGTGTGGTGGACTATGGCTAACAACTGACTGGACAGTGTGTAGCAGGTCTATCCCTGGCCTACACTGGGAGAAAATGCATGTGTAGAACTGTGTGTCATGTGAGACTGTGACAGTGTGAGTGTGTGTTGTGAGTATGTGTGTTTCATATGATAGTGGCAATGAAGTCCCAAGCCTTGATAAGAAAGGCTAAGACTACTATTCATGTTCCCTCATTGCTCTCTGCCCCATACTGGCAGGCAGGCACACACACACACCCACACACACACAAACAAACAACACACCTGCTGGAAACCATATTTCCTTCATTTCCTCTTCCTCTTTGCTCTTGTTCTTTCTCTCCCCCTTCTTTCGCTTACATGTCTCTCACTCTTACATGTATCTCTCTTACATGTCTCTCTCTCTTACATGTCTCTCTCTCTTTACGAACCAGATTTTCTCTCCCATTTTTTATTCATTAAATTAATTTTTCCATCCCCTCCTCTAATCTCTCTTTTAAACCAGAAGTCAATTGCTAAGGGTCACAGGTCACACTGGATCAGCTGCATCACTGTCTGCAAATGGTGGCAATCAGACAGCACATGTCATGACAGATCCCAGCAAAGCATACTAAAATACAGCAGACATGCTGATATGCACCTCTGCTCACACACGCTGACGCCCTGATATGGCATTCTGCTCTTGTGACACGAGGCCCCCGATATACCAGGAACAGATGAGCATATGATTCAACAGGATTCATTCTTAAGTAGCACATGAGCTGTGTAAGAAAACCAACTGCACTGACTGGTTTTATCATAGCACTAATGCGCTGGATCTTTACTTTGAAAACCTGACCTTTGACCATGTAAGTTCAACAAGTTTAACTGTGCAATCAGGCTAGGATTATGCCGTTTGGCTGTGGTATATGACTTTTTCACTCCGCTATTTTGAATTATAACGTGATGGACAGATTTCTAGAAGCGACGGCCGTGGAGGCGTAAAGCAGGCCCAAGGTCCATCTACTACTTCTGCTCTTATTCAACAGCCTGATGCACTAGGCCTCATGACTCCGTGATGCTGAGCATAGCTGCTCTCTACAGCAGCAAATTAACCTCCAATTACTGCCTCATTGAAGTCATTTAGCAGTTTGTGATGTTGATATTGATAGGCGTTGTCCAGGGCAAACATGCTGCGCTGCATCAGCTGACAGTGCCCTGTCACCAGTGACGACCCCTGTCCTCTCCGTGATGGAGACTTCCTCAGTACATACTCCTGCTTCACTACTGGGACTCACCACTCTGTTGGGGTTTTTCATTTCAGAAATGACATGGATGCATACTAACACAGTGAATAGTCTGAGTACTTATTTCTCTTATTTCCTTTCATTAGCTCTGAATTTCATTATTGACATTGTTAACACTATATATTATCATTCAGTGAATTCGGAAAGCAGGACTTTAGTCTGCATTCGCATTATGTTGTTCTTGTCACACTTGGATGGCATTGTTATGAATGATACTTGGATGGCGTTCCTAGGACATCAATTATACTAATTCACAATTTTCATAAATAAGCACTGCACAAACAGGTGGCATTCATCCAGTTGACAAGGGTAATTTAATTCGATTAACTACCTGAAGTTAAAAAGGTTTGCTGAATTGAAAAGGGTAAACACCTTTTTTCTTTAAAAAAGTGCTGGAAATGAAAGATAATATGAGAAATGGGCATGCATAAACAATGTCTTCTACTGAGTTTGTGCAGCACAGCTGCACAAAGATTATAAAGCAAATCACTGAATTAAAATCCATAACTAAATTAGGGCAAAATAAATGAATCAATGTGAACGCATACTGCAAATGATCCAAATGGCCAATGTGAATGACTCAGACCGTGACTTCATAAAGTCCCCACTCTCCAACCTCTTCACTGTGCATGAAATGGAACTCAGCTCATCCAATAAGGACGCCAAGTTGTCACAGCACACAGGACCAAGACATTTAGCTAATGCTGCATAATTACATGCTAATCAAACATATGACTTTGTGTCCTCCACAACCAATTACCTGTGAAATGGCCACAATAAACTATATTCCAATACAGTTTATATGTCTGCGTTTCCCAACTCAAACACTCAGAAAAGCACTCCAGTGAATGGCAGGAATTTATGAGTCCACTAAGTGCCCTGACCAATGACAGACACTTCATCTAGGTGTCCTGGGAATATTCTGACCAATCACAGATGTTCCTACTGTTTTCCGTGAATATTATGACTGAACACAGATATTCCTGCTGTGCATTTCTGAATATTCTGACAAATGACAGACATTCCCACTGAGTTTTTAATGACTATTCTGGCAAATTTATCTCTCCTCTTCATTAATCAGTGATGAATCATTAACATAACAGAACTGAATTCATTTAACAGTGCACCTAAACAATACCCTACATTTTGGATACGAACGCATCAGGTGTCTACACCAGACACTGCTTTCCACAGTTGGACATGTAAATGTTTCTGATGTAACAGTGCTGAAATGATTCTGGTTCATAACACATTGATATCTATGATCAATTTCCCTTTTTTTCCAAACAGCTGTTATATGTAAAGGCAAAAATGCAGCAATTGGTCTTTTGACTTTTGCCGTCCATTTCTAAAAGTAGATAAAAAGATTCTATTGTTATGAAAAAGGTTTTATGTGTACCTAATGGTTCTGTGCAGTGTAAACTGAAGCTTGGATACAAATGGGTCTTTAAATTGCAGTTTTACTGGCCTTAATGCACTGTATAACATTAGTGCATCATTCTGTGAATGGCTCCTCCTGAAAGCATTCAGCTGGTGGCAGGATATAAATACACTGGTAGATTAGTACGTTGGAGTGTGTGAATCTGTGTTTTTACAGGTTTGCACTTCTGCTAGTCTCTGTGTAGGGAATGTGGTTGAATACTGTTTAAGCATCCTTGTGTCATCCTTGTGTGTTTTGGAAAAACCTTGACAAAGGTTGTATCATGGAGAATCAGTTCATCCAATCAATATTTCTGAAGCAAGATTAACCCACACTAGCACATATGCACGAGTGCTTGCATACACATACAAACACTTAGAGAGAAAGACTCTGAATGGTATTCAGTAATTACAATGCCAGTATTAGAACCAGAGATTTCTGTGGACCCAGCACTTATATAGTTCTAGCCAAACGTATCTAGAGACTTCTCCTGATTATTGAGTTTTAGCCGTACCCATTACTCCCAATCAGAATGTGTAGTTCCAACAGTAAGAATTTGTTTTTCCAGTGAAGGATAAATGTTTATGGTAATGTTCCTGGTAATATTTAATGCTACAGCATTCAAAGACATTTCAGACTTCCAAAGTTGTGGCAACGGTTTGTGAAGGTGCTGTTCCAGCATGTGCACAGAGAAAGCTTCATGGGGACACTGCATGATGAGTTTGGTGCAGAGGATCTCCAACGCTTCACGCAGGGATCTGACCTCAATCTCACAGATCAACATTTTGGGATGAGCTGGAATGTTAATTGCAAACCAGGCCTACTCATCCAACAACGTCTGACCTCACAAACAAGTTCCCAAAGACAAGCTCCAAAATTTTGTTAAAAGCCTCACCAAACAGGTGGAGGCTGTTAAAGCCAAAACAGGGGAGGGCCCACTCCATATTACTACCCATGGTATGGACATGGGGCTGTCCAACAAACTGGACTGGTTTTCACATACTTTTGGCCATATGCTGGAGCGCATATTTATACTTAAACACAACCAAATCTTAAATTTAAACATACAAACACCACCACAGTCTTACTTTCCTTTTCCACATTTTCAATAAAACCAAAGCTTAGCATTCTTATACAACACTCTCTCTCTCTCTCTTTCTCACCTACACACACACACACAAACACACACACACACACACACATACACTCTCTCACCTGCCCCACCTCTTTGCACAACCAGCTTGGCCTCCGTCCCCACAGGACATTCCTTCAGCAGCTCCACCACTTGTGTGTGTGAGAGTGTGAGGACCAGCTGCTGGTTAATCTCCACGATGAGGTCTCCCTCACACAGTCCTGGGCAGCCCTGTGCCTCCAGAATCTGCTTCACCCTCTGCCCTCCTTGGCTGTCAGCGATGGTGAACCCAAAGCCATCCACTCCCTTCACCAAGGTCACCGTAATCAGCTCGACCCCCGCCGCCCCGGATGACGCCATGGACACGCTGTCTTCATGAGTCCCCGCTTCAAGGTGCGTGTCACCCGGATGGGGCTGGGCCAGCGGCGGATGGAGTGGCTCCATGAAACGAGCCGTGCGGGAGATGTACTCCATGTAGCTGTCGTAACTGTTGCGGCCGTTGACCAGCAGAGGGCGATCCACGAGGCCCAGAGGAGAGATCAAGGTGCTAGCCGCATCCTCAGGGTCATACGGGAGCGGGTAGCCACGGCAGAGCACCAGAGTTGCACTCTGGCCAATGGGAATGGACTGAAACAGCTTCACCACATCTGCATGGGTTGTACCCAGGACACACAGGTCGTTGATGTAGACAATAACATCACCTGGACACAAAACAAAGAAAGACAGATATGTTTTATAATTAATTAAATGAATATACCTTTCATATATATTAGCTAAATATGTATATATATTTCATACATATTTAGCGCTGTGGCTAAATAACCAAACTCAAAATATAATGATCACTGAACAGACATAGAATAAAGTTATCAGTACCAGCTAGCAAGAGTGAGTCATACTAATGTCAATAGTTCTAAAAAGAAATAGTTAAAACAGTAAGATATATAGTGCAATGTCATACATTTTTAAACAATGACAGTGATGGTCCATCCTTCATGTCACTGTTAGCCTGCTAACATGTTTGTTTAAGACTGGTTACAGGCTACTAGACAATATACTTGTGGAAGTGAATATAGTGATATCTGATTGGCCGTGATGGTTCTCATCACCTGTCTGCCAGCTGAATGTCCTGTCTTTCCTTTATTCCCATCCTATCCATTACTCAAATATCCCCTATAACTAGCAGACCTGGCAAGCTAACTGACACAAAAATGTATACGTATGCACTAATACATTTATAAATAGGGATGAATTTTTGTTTATCCTTTCAGGGAGAAAAGACTGTTGATTTACAAATGAGACATGGTTCTCTGTTAGCTAAAGGTTTGCAGTACAAGCCTAATTGAGCAGGCATCACCCATGTTGCAACTGTCCTGTAGCTATAGAGATGTGCATTAGGTCACTAGGCATCATGTGAGAGACTGTGGGGGAATAGTGGTCTAGTGCAAAACAGAACATCCTCAGGTAGGGAGTGTTAATTCCACAGTGATGATGCTTTGCTTGCGTAACTGATATATCTCTGTCTGGAATGTGAGGCTTCTACTGTCCCTGCAGTTTGGTACCTACCAAATAAGAGTGTTAACAAGCACACAGAATAAACCAGAGATTTAACAGCATATCCCACTGAGATGCTGCAACTCATTATTTTCTATTGAATTCAACATTATTACAGGGACTTATAACGGGGTGTGTGTGTGTGTGTGTGTGTGTCTGGTGTGTGTGTGTGTGTGTGTGTGTGTGTGTGTGTGCGTGCGCATGTGTGTGAGATATTAGCGTCCTAGACAGTGCCGTGAGTATTTCAGTGTTTTACTGCATTATGGAGCATGTCCATCGGCAGGTCAGGGCCTTCCTGGCTGCTCCATGGTGCTTAGGAATTTTAATTAGTCTCAGTAAACATAATCGGCATTTGCCTCCAGACTCTGGAGTCCCAATCAATAACTTCACATGGTCCCAGAAAACAAATGATATCTGAACGACCTCTCTTGCCCTTGCAGTCTTTGCAGCTGCACAGACCGACTCAGGGGAAAATGTCCTCTTTGAGTCTGTTCTCAGCAGGCTGCTCTGAGACGCTCTAGACTTCGGCTCATTTCACTAAGATTTATTGAAAAATAACTTACATCTTCTTACATCAGGTCTACAGTCATACAACCAGCAACCAAGCAAAAACATGCAGGATGCTATTGGATTACTTAACAGCTACCCTGGAGTAGGAAAACATTCACTCACACCCCCCCCCCGCCCCCGCACACACACACACACCAGATGTTTGGTTTATTTTTGCAGAAATAAATATAAATAAGGCAATTCACACCTAATCACACATTCATACACAGTCTCTATCTCACACACACACACACCCACACACACATTCAAACACACCTGCAGATGAAGATCAGAAAGGCTATCTGACTAAGCCAGAGCATGGGCACTTGAAGACCTTGCTTCAAAGACCAACAAACACATACGCTACACAATAAACACCATTTTTGATCACTCAGTACACGAGAACAAAAAGCAAAAGAATTCATTCAATTCTTCCAAATGGATGAGAATGGCTACTTGCCCTAATCTGTTTTCAGACCTTCTGGTTACTGAGGCATCCTGGGTAATTTAATTTTACTGCTGGGATGCGCATCACCTCGCAGCGAGGCTGGCAGCCAGGAGTGGGATCGTCATGGCAGCGAGCGGCAGCATGAGGAAAGGCCTAGCACACCAAACATCTGAGCACCACCATCTGGACACTTCCCACTTCCCTTCTGGCCAGCAGACGGAAGCAGCAGTGTTCTCAAAGTCTTCAAATCTTGACGTTTGATCAAGTTATTTTATCGATAACTGCGCGACATAGTCAACTCCTCCCCCACTTTCACACATCCACTGGCAATGATCGTAAAGCAGAATCTGCACGATATGCGTGTGGGTGAGCGTTTATGTTGGTCATGTTATAAACTTATGGAGACACGATCTCTTACTATGAAATGGACGTAATTGGGCTTCATCAAGTCCAGAAGCATTAGTAGGGCGGTTTGCAGGACCAGACTCTAACACAGTACATTCTCCAGGCAAGCTCCTCCTACAATCGACCAACCGCATTCTGCAGACACCAGGTCACAGCAGTTCTGTAGAGTTAAAAGTCACCAGCGCCATTCCAAGACTCCTGATAAACGTGAACATCCAAAGCAGATGCTGCAGGACCAGGTCTGGCATGGGGGCAGGAGATTCCGGCCTGCCTCAGAATGGCATGCTTCCAGCCCGCACCTTGTCAGGTCAGATCCAACTCATTAGGCAGCCATTTAGACCTTTATGAGCGAAATTGGCCCAGAACAGGAGTTACCACTTCTGTGGCACAAGCAGGGTCTTTCTCAACTCCTTCTCCTCCTTCTCTTCATCCTTCCATTTTGCTTCTATCCCTTTTTCTCTCTCATCGTCTCTCATATACATATTTAGCAGACACTCTCATTCAGAGGGACGTTACAGAGGCAGGCAAATGTAGTGTTAGGAGTCTTGCCCAAGGTTATGGTATAGCATGGTACATTTACCCAGAAAGAGGACTGAACCCCAGTTCCCCATGGGAGCAGCAACATTGTTACCCATTGCACTATACCAACATCTCTGCATCTCTCCCCAACACGTATCGCCTTTCATTCTGTGTGATGGGTGGCAAGGCAGCACTATAGAAGCAACCACAGAGCTGCACATGGTGTGGGACTTATGACTGTTGGCAGGACCATAATCCTAACTGAAATGGGCACTGCACACACACACACACACACACACACACACACAAACACACACACACATGCGTGCGCACACGCACACGTATGTCAGGACCTGCGGCCCACATTTTCATCCATGCGGTATGTGTGCACTGAACACTGCAACTAGGGCACAGACTCCAGAGAGAGATGAGGAGGTGAGAGGAGCAGAGAGGAGAACAGAGGAGAGGAGAGAAGTCCAACATCCTGTGATCTTAACTTACATCAGTTGCATGCATAAGCCCACTGCTATCATCCAGGGTAGAAGGAAATGTGTGTATGTGTCAGAGAGAGAGAGAGAGAGAGAGAGAGAGAGAGAGAGAATATTGGAGATATGGGTTTGTGCTTTTACTGTTATACTACAAGGGTTTTTGGATTTATTGAGTCTGTTTGAACAAGAGCACTGCACTACCCTGTCTGTCCATTCATCACCCTGGGCTTTTTTGGGGGTGGGGCTTCATTCTGGCCACTGCAGTTCCATTCTGACTAGACCTGTCAGAACAGAATTGCAACAGT
The DNA here is from genome assembly GCA_020368025.1 of Brachyhypopomus occidentalis. Classification (NCBI taxonomy): domain Eukaryota; kingdom Metazoa; phylum Chordata; class Actinopteri; order Gymnotiformes; family Hypopomidae; genus Brachyhypopomus; species Brachyhypopomus occidentalis. Next base: position 6,024,201 of record JAGXOD010000020.1, read on the forward strand.
ATTTACACCTGCCCCCAAACCCAACCAGTGCACACACACACACACGCACACACAGCTACCTTGGCACTAATGTGAGCACAAACAGAGAATGAGCAAGACTGTCCAGCTGGGTGATCTGTTGGTGTGTGTGTGTGTGTGTGTGTGTGTGTGTATACCTGTAGCCATCTTGCCATCCTGTGCAGCAGGGCCTTCTGGAATGACACTCTTAACCTGCAGGAATTCATCAGGCTCGTCTCCCCCAATGATGGTGAATCCAAAGCCCATGGTGCTTTTCTGCAGCACTATTGACAGGAAGCTCCCCTTCAGCTGAGTGGGGTCTCGTGTGAACAAGGGCTTCTCTGCCAGAGGCAACACACACACACACACAAACACACACACACAGGCACATGCATCAAACACACACCAACAAAAGAATACAAACAACAGCAAAATCAAACACGGCCAGCTGAGGTCACACAGCAACTTTAGCGAGGTCTAACAACATTTCCAGACCCATGAAAAGCCACATCTCACAGGGAGGAATGGGCTACAATACCAAAGGTGCAGCTACATCCAAACACCCATTAGCAGCCAGAACACGCACTGTTGCCCGCACACGGGTGTGTGTGCGCAAACACACGCTCGCACACACACACAAAGACATACGCTCAGCTGGGGGAACTTGCAGTTGCTCCAGAACGAGGCCTTTGCAAACACACGGCCTGGCTGGTCAAGCATGGCCCCACTTTGGCCACGGGGTGCTCTGAGGACTTCATAGATGAAGAAGCAAGTCCAAATCAAGTCCACAGTGGGGCCAGAGAGGGCACCAAGCTCCCTGATCCCCTCTGGGGCTAACACAGCAGCCCACCCCCGCTGCCTCTGGGGCTACCCTAGTGCCACGGTGTCTGCTGCAGAGAAGGCTGTAGAGAAATGATACAAGCTACAGTCTGGGGGATGGGGTGGCTGGTGGTGGGTGCAACGACAGAGGCTAACCACCACTCCATTACATCATAACATGTAATGGGCTATCCTTTTATTTCCAGGGGAAACATTTTCCCCATTTTCCTTTCTGGATGTTCCCTCATTCCAGTCGTTTAGACACACATTTCCCCCCATGCTTTCATTCTGGCACTGCTGCTACACCAGAAGAAGAGGATGCACATGCTGTGTATCCTTACAGGGATAATTCAGACATTTTTGCACAAACAGCTTCCAGAGCCGAATCCAGGTAACTTTTTGAATTTCCCACAGTGAGTCGTTTTAGATGGAGCAGAAATTATATACCTCCCGTAGGTTTGCACAAGGCACGAAACACTGACCCAGCAGATGCAAAGTAAAGAGGCTTTAAGTTCCGAAGGTGCATATTGGTGTCACGGTTCCTTCTGAGATAACACGGGGTATGTAAAAATGATCACCCTCATGAGAAAAAACTGTGAAACAGCTGAGAAAGAAATTGTGCAAAAAATGACAGAATGACCCCCGAGTGCAGGCATAAAAATTCTAAATAAGTATGGAGAAAGCCAGTCACTGCTGTTCTAATGTAATCAGAATCCAAGTGCATTTGAATAACAGGCTGTGCATATCTGGAAGATATCTGGAAGCATCTACTGCAGTCAGGCTTCTGCAGCAGGCACACATTCCTCCACCGCACTAGGGGGCGCTATCCTGAGGACGTACCATGCAGTCCAAAGACGCTGGCCCGGCAAAGAGGGGCCTCGGACAGGTCGGTGAGGCTATGAGAGCGTTCAGGGGCAGGGCCCACGTATGTCAGCCTAGCCCTAGGTAAAGTGGCAGAGGAAAGGCCCTCCTCCACTGTTACAAAGGGAAAGAAACCCTCAACTCACCCAGGAAGTGGTAGGAAGTGACACCAATCATAGTAGGTTATTCGTCAAATAGTAGGAAAAAAGGGAGCTTGAAGCCATACTACATCATGTCAAAATCTAAAGTGGGAGAGCATTTGTTACTAGTCATCCCCATAAATCCTGTGTTCTCTGGACATGGTTTCTTGGTTGCTCAGACAACTCTGAGAAGATGGCAGATGTGACTGAAGTAGACTGTGAACGTCATTACAAAATGAGGCTACTATTTAGATGAATAGTCCCACATGAAATCAAATTTACACAACATATCACTTATAAATGGAGTTGATCAGCTAAGGCATAACATCCAATCTTAGCTTTTTAATTTTGCACTGGGATTAAGAAGGCAATGTGGCTAAAACAAATTTAGCACTGGGAAAATGGCATGCTAAACTCATTATACTTATATTAGACAGTTTGGCAAAAAAAAAACAATTTGTACACAACCAGCTGAATAAACAGTTTCAATTATCAGAGTAAGTCATAAACATCAAAGTAACTGGTTCTAGGAAATGATTCACAATGCCTGATTCTTATTCTTATATCAAAACTTAGTATTAAGAAATGTAATCAATTAAATTGGAGTTGTTATTGTAATTTAGTCCAATGTACCTTAATAGATTAATCACTTTTTCTGGCATACTCACTAAACAGATATCCTAAAATTAACATTAATCAATTAACATTAATATGGAACAGCAAGATTACAACTTGTAATTTATTTGAATGCTCACATGTAACAGTGTGTTCATTTATATTTTAGATTAAAAGCATTATTATCTCAAACAAATTTCACCAAAAAGCAAAAAGATTTACCTTAAAATGTCATAACTAAAGATTACCCATAGATAAGAACTATAAGTCTATAAGCTTAAATCAAGTCAACTAGTGATTCAGGATGTGGAACCACATGGTTGAATGTTGGTATCAGAGTATTTTATATGTATGAGGAAATTAGCACACTATAGGACAACTACCAGTAACAGTATTGATTCATCTCTTGTGTTAGCTATGAAATGTACTCTGAGTGATACTGTAATACTCAAAACTAACCTTGATTAATTGATAAATTATGGTTGCTGTGATAACTTTAATTGTTTAATTCACATTTTTAAATATTTTTTTTTAGAATTCAGATTTTTCTGGTTTTGGTCTTGATTTCATCTTGAGATATTAAGGTTTTGGTCTTGATCTGGAATTGATTAGTTAAAGCCCTGGTCTATCTTCAGGTGGTATCAAGATAACCCTAGCAATTCTGTACAGTATCACAAGTCTATTTGAGATGAAAAATTGTATGCAATTTGAGGAAAATGTGTAAGCATACAGTTTACAAGAAAACGTAGGTATAGTGTTCCCTTACTATTATCATTTTTCATCATTTCAGTGGAAAACTAAATAGTTAGGTGCTCTCCTTGTGGGAAACGGAATAAATCAGATTTTTTGCTTTTCCTGCTATAATAACTTTCTATCTAGCTATAAATAAGGCATCAAACACATCTTATACACTTGACTTTGTTGAACCAAAGATTTGATATTTCTTTTATTTCTATATCTTTGCTATTTCAAGAGTGGGAAAATATACTGGCACACTGTAATAAAATAGCAGACAGAACTGACATGAATTTTTTTATATTTTATATCTTTCTCAGGCAAGACAAAAGGATAGTATGTCCTAGTGTTGCAAATAATTAGTCTATCTATAGTGTGTACTAGTCAATTTCAGATGCAGTGATACGAAGAGACAAGATTCTGAGTCCTGAGGTGTTTCTATGGAGACAGAGACTGAGATCATAAAGGCCCTGTTTCTACGGATACAAATAATTACAGCAGATGCCACAAGTTAGATAGAACATGTTATTATACTACTAAATGATATTAGAATTGTACACAGGGTAAATAAAAAGATTTGTTCACAATGAGAGTCTCAGATTGTTAGCATTATATTTATGGAACTGTGGGTGGAAGGAGTGGAACTTCGGAAGTATAGAGATTCAAATTGGGAAAGTATATAAATTCTTTCTGAGGTCTTAAAAAAGGTTTGTTAACTCATGTTCTTATGTAAGTTGTGAGTGTTGATTTCGGTCTTAACTTTAGTACATGCAGATTAAATGATCAGGTAATTATGATTATTTAGTAACTGATAGCAAAAATACTAATAACAACAAAAACTAAAAAGTGAAAGTTGAAAAGTAAGGATATTTGCCTGTTAAGGATGAGAGCATATTATAATAGAGTATGTGCAGAAAATGTAGTGTGTTATTCACGCTTGTACATAGCTGAGTAAGGTCTGGGGCTAGTGTACCTCTGTATACAGCAGGCAGAGGAAGGGAGGACAGGCCTTGGGTCTGCATCTGCTGCACTCTTCTCTTAGCCTCCAGAACGGGGTTCTCAAATTGTGTCCTCCTGTTTATGTGACTGCAATTGGAAAAGAGAGAAAGAGAGAGAGGAAGAGAGAGAGAGAGAGAGAAAGTCAAACAAATCCTTTTCTGTATAGTGAGTTCTGATATGTACTGTAAGTCTTCATAAAGTTCCTGTACACAGTAGGTAAAGCACAATCCTCACTATGCATTTTTGAATCTGAATCAAGAGTTTACAAACAAAAATAATTGTTTTTTTTTCTTTTTTTTCATCACTCATCACTTATGCATCACTCATTCCTAATTCATTCATCACTCATTCATCACTCATGCATCACTCATTCATAATGAATTCATCATTCATTCATCATTCATTCATCACTCATGCATCACTCATTCATAATGAATTCATCATTAATTCATCATTCACTCCTCACTCATTCATCACTCATTCATTAAATAATAAAAAAAACTAAACATGACCATTAATGATTAAATAAAAAGATTAGATTCTACTGCAGTGGTGTCCACCTCTCTGAGCTAGGAACTCTGGGCTTCCTTGCATTGATACACTTCACAATTAAGAGCTGAATTGTGTTTTAGAGCAGTGGTTTTCAGCTCCAGGCTTGGGCCCCTATGCCCCATTCTAGCACACCTGGTCTGGGACTGGTCAGGGGACGGTGAGTGATGGGTGGAGTCAGTCTGAATGCACTAAGGACCTGGTAATCCTGAGTGATGGTACTGAATTAAACTCCTCTGTGGCTGTTTCTAACATCAGTCACAGTAGCAGGCCCCACATCAGAGCTGCCACTCTGCCAGGACTTATTAATACCAGCCAGGAGCCTGATTAAAACGGATCCAGTGGAGAAGCAGATGGCAGTGGCGGTCGCCACACTCTCTGTTTGCGAGCTGGTTGGTGGTTTTGATGTTCTGATGACAGACTGGGGAAAGCATATTGGGAGTGGATCAAAACCACTGCAGTTGCCAGTTAGGAAGCTCATGTAAGGTTAAAAACCCCCAACGACCCACCAAGGCACTCACACACAAGACGCACACAGAACTCTTCCTCACTACCTCTTCCTCTGTTTCTCTCCCCTACTCTCCTGTTCTCTCACTCTCCAACAGCTAATAAACAGCTTTATAGCTACATAATGTGTTGATTAGACTCCTCCTGTGTTATGGCTGCAGGACAGGAATTTACAGTGAATTACAGTGATTTGGGAGCAGATGCAGCTCTATCGGCCACCCACTCATCACCTCAGCACAACGATGAGATCCGGGCGAGGGCGGCCTCACAAAAAGCCACTTACTTCACTCTGACTCAGGCTTAATAAACTCGGTGCACATTAAGTCTGCATTCTCCAGCAAATACCATCATTCTTCAACAAACACCAACATTTTCAGAGAAACACCAATATACTTCAACAAATGCAAACATTCTGTGGCAAACTCCAACATTCTAATGTTGACAGTTGGCTTTTGAATGTTCAGAAAAACAAATGAACCAGCGTTTAGTTTGCAATTATCACACGTGGGAATGGCACACCAACCCAGCATTTTGCCTTGTTAGTGTTCGCTGGCGAGTGTTGTGTCAGTGTGCTCTATGGAATAGATCAATGAGACGTGACATGAATCCGCTTCTGTCCTTGGACACAACACTGCTCAGTAACTCCACTCCAGCGCTGCAATATCTTTCCATTGTGGCTAAATGCAAATTCTGACTGCTTTAAATAAACAAACACTGCTGAACATGTGCCAGTGTCTAACCATACAGGAACATGAGGTCAACCCAGGTTTTTTGGTTTGATGATGTTTGCTGGACGAGTGTAGTGTCACTACTACATACAAGAAGGGACTTTTACAGTAAAAGGGAAGCATGAACTACATGTGTGGTGGAACAGTGAGAGAGAAAGAAAGAGAGAGAAAGAGAGAGAGTGGGAGTGTGTGTGTGTGAGAGAGAGTGATCGAGTGAGAGAGAATGTATTTTTTACAGCACCAAAGCAACTTTACTGGCTTGTGGCCACTGTTCCCCTCTGTTCTGAGATAAAAAAGTAGCAAGCCAGGGTATAAATAGTCCTTCCCCCCCTCTGAAGTGCACATTAAGCAAGAAAAAGAATGGCACTCACAGATTTATACACACTCTCTCTCTCTAACAGACACACACACATAGCAGAAAGATAAATGTCAGTTATAGTGCCACTAGGCAGCTCCACAAAGTAATGATTAAAATTAATAATAAAAAAAAAGATGCAGGAAAACATTTGGAAATCAAAATTGCCACTGCATTAAGTATTAAAAAGTGAAGGGCTCAACATACTCAACGTAGTAGCTGCCGTAAACAGGATCATCGATTTTCTCCCAGCCATAGGGAAGCTCTGAAAAACACATAGCATTCAAAACATACATAACTGAGCACATAGGAGGGAAAGGCCGACATTATGTGCGTCGCAACCTGCCATGGACACATATCACGTTGCTGTTGTACTCTGTACTAGTGACCATGGAGAGGGCTATTTATTGTCGAAAAGAAAGAAAGGAAGAAAGACTTTTTAAGCAATGGAGAGCTAATGAAGTGAATTATTTAAAACATATTCAAATCTAACCTTTGACACACCAAATCACGGAATGATCATTAAATTGGAGAATTTAGAATTCCATTTGAATGTTCTTAATTGCCAGTTCATCTTGTCATGACATTGACTGAAAACAAACTCATAGTAACAATTTCATGTGTAATTCAATGATTCATATTTTTATATAATATCAGTACAATTAAGCCCAATAAATAATATTTATCAATTGCAGAATTGGTTCTTGATCCACTACGATTATTATATTCCACATTAATTACTTTAGGAAAGGCAGTCTCAGTCATCATAAGTGCTACAGTGAACTAAGGAAGCACAAAGCTGATTGGTTGTGAGCATTTTATCTTGAAGGAAGAAGTCGGGAAAGCTAATGTCATCATGGCTCCGCCGTTCTTCAGTTTGCTAAAAAGAAACTGACTATTTGAAAAGCAAATAGAAGAACTTGTTTCATAGATTGAGCTCTATTCCTCCTGGAAATGAGGTCTGTATGAAAAACTGACCCCACACATTTCACAGAGTGTGTTGATAAGTACAGTATTCAGTTTGTTCGTACTTCATCTGACACTGACGTAAATATGCGCACACACACAGAAAGGCTTGCATTCCCGTACTCGCAAGATCAAAGGACTGCCATGTTATGCCTCTGAATAAATCAAAGTAGTTCCCAGTATTATTACTTCTACCCACCACAAGGGGGCATCACCAGTACTATTCATTCTATCCCAACACCCCCCACCGCAACATTTTTACATTTACATTCTCTCCCTCTCTATCTATCTTCATCATAGTTTGTCACTACAGACTGTGTGGATAACATTAGGCACTCATTTGGAGGTCACTCCCAGTCTCAAATACCGTGAAAGTGCTACAACACAAAGGTAGCATTCCAGCGCTGGGGCAGGTCAGATGGGACTTCATAAAGCCTGACTAAGCGCTGTGTGCTCTGCACTCTCTATGTAACATACTTTACGTGGAGAAAGGGGATAAAAATAACGCTGTAGTTAAAGGAGACATCAACAAACAGACTCACTAGCCAGACAGCCAGCCTGCCAGCCAGACACACACACACACACACACACGCACACGCACACACACACACAGTCTCTCTCTTACTGCCTCTCTAGCATGGAGCTTCCTATTGCCACCCGGACACCGTTACTATAGCAACCCTGGGGAGGAAGCCTTTTGGGCTTAACTGAGGGCTCTTTCACGGTGACCAGTTTCCGCTGTCTGTCACCACGATGATAAACACACATTCACACACATGCATACTCACTCTTATGCATTAGAGTGTCGAGTTCGTGTGTGTGTGTGCATGTGTGTTTAACATTTAAGTAACACCAGAATAATGCAGAAATTGGTACTCTCCCAAGAAGTTTCCAACTAATTATCATCACTTTTCATTTTGGTGAAATCCTTGACCTTTCAAAATGGGACATAGAATCCTTACACACACACAGCACTAACACACGTTCAATGCTACCACACACATAAACAGCATCTTTCCAAAAGCACCGCCTTGTTTAGAGAAAGGAAAAAAATGCTTTTGTGAATTGTTCAAAATTCCAAAACATTGTCACTCCTACTCATATTAATTATTTCAAACAAGCACTTTTCAAAGTTTTTATGCAATTAAAACTGACAGTTTGTAAATGTCTTTGTTAGCCATGGCACCACTGTCAGTACTAAACACAATTCAATGAAGGTGAATGTGGTCATGCTAATGGTGCTACGCTGAACTGAAGATGAGACTGAAGGAAGTGAAAAGACAGAGCAGAGTGGGTACGAGAAAGAGGCAGAGAGACAAAGGAGAGACAGGAAAGAATGTATGAGACTAAGAGGAAAGAGAATGAGAGAAAGATAGATAGACAGAGAGAGAGCGAGAGAGAGAGAGGCAGACGAGATAAAACATTGGATGTCTGAAGATGGTTAGAGTTTAACTGAGTGCTGATTGGTCCTGGACGTGATTGGGATGTAGAGCTCATCTTCCTCTTCCTCTACTCGCACTGCTGACTGCATAAGCACACCCATCCATCACCCAGGGGTAAGTGTTTTCCCACTCACACACACACACACACACACACACACACACGCACATGTTGAAACGCGAACACGCACAGGCAGTCCCATTCACTCATTCATGCAGGGTAGCGACCGTCTGCGTCATGCAGTAACACGTCCGTTCACTCTTTCATTCTCCCCGCGACTAATTTTGCCATCGTGCGCTCATTGCCACAGTCCCCATGAAGCTGATGTGACGACAGCTCGCTCTCTATGCGAGCGTCTGTCACACGCGGCGGGCGTCCTGTCACTGACCTTAAAGCAAGGCTCCTCTGCCTATAAGGAGAAAACACAAGATTTCATCCGAATGATGAAACGCAATGAAAGCGAATCAGTCAGGCCGGTTGGTTAGTTCCACCCTTCGCCAAATCCCATAAACTTATTTGGGACTCCTCTCCATTGGAAGGAGAGAAAGAGAGAGAGGGTGAGACATATAAAGATGTAGAGAGGACAGACGAGAGAGACTGAGGAGAGGGAGACACGGCAGAGAGAGACAGGTTATGAAACTGCTGCAGAGATTTAACTGGCCTTAATCTAACGCAGTCATCACAGTTACCCCCCATCAAATAGATGGACAGAAAGACAAAGACAGGCAGTGAGAGACAGATGTTCAGATGTGGGAAGTCTACAGGCTCAAGTCTGAGGATCACATAGAGAAAGAGAGATAGAAAGAGGGAGGCCAACATAACAGTCAACCTTTTATTTATTTTACATTGGTGCTGATTGCGTTAGAAAAAAAAAATTTGGATAAACCTTCAAGTTTTCCAACACTGTGACTGAATCTGGTCTGAGTTAAGCTGAGCTGAACTGAGAAAGGAGCTGAAGGGAAGTGTGCTCACTCACCATCATCGCTGCATTCTTCCGGAGGTTTAGCCTTCTTCGCTAGCCGCGGGTCCAGCCACGACGTCGTCTTCGTGTTGTGACTGCACAAAAGAGTAGCAGAGCATACAGAGAGAGAGAGAGAGAGAGAGAGAGAGAGAGAGAGAGAGAGAGAGAAAGGGGATTGGAATGATGCAGAAAAAAAGAAAATTCCCCTGAGAGGTCTTCTCTAAACGGAGAAATTTAAAAAAAGTTTAGGTTAACAAAATGGCAATCAATAGTTTTAATTAGCTGTCCGCCTCTTGTTTGTAAAAAAAAAAAAGAGAAAAAGAGTGGGCAGAGAGAAAAAGCCAACCCTCAGCAGAAAGAGTGAAAAGCCACATTTCATCAGGAAGAGTGAAAAGGCAACTCTCAAAATGAAGAGTGAAAAGCCAACTCTCAGCAGGAAGAGTGAAAAGTCAACTCTCAGCAGGAAGAGTGAAAAGTCAACTCTCAAAATGAGTGAAAAGCCAACTCTCAGCAAGAAGAGTGAAACGCTAACTCAGCAGGAAAAGTGAAAAGCCAACTCTCAGCAGGAAGAGTGAGAAAATGACAAATGGATATCAAATATTCTTGAAATCAAATAACAGTGCACATAAAAAGCAAAAAAAAAGCCTAAACAAAACTAGACTAGTGTTGAGAATACATGTGGTATCTTCTGTGTCTGTGAACAAAGCACAATACTGACAAAATCAAAACTCTGGTTCCTCAGTGACTCCTGCTTGTCAGGTACAGAATGATCACACTCTATCTTAGCAGAAGCACCAGCCGTGTCCTGCAGTGACATCTGGGTACAGCGTCACTGGGGATTTGCCAAATGCTGATTGGTCATTGCATGCAAAGGAAGAGTAGGGAAAAATCTGCCATGTCACATCTGAAGAACCACAGAAACTCAACCCCACATCCTCCAATAGGATAGCTGTTCTCATAGCCAGTGTCACAAATACCCCCCCAACCCCCCCTCCGATACTCTACATGGCCTTTTCCTGCCCTGCCCTAATTAGCTCTCTCATGCTCTATCTCCCTCCTGGAGCCTATTATTCATCACGCACAATTGTTTGTCAATGGACTCGCTAATACTTACATAAACCTCTGTGTTGTCGCCAGCTCTTTTCATTTCTATGCGCATTCTGGGTCTACTGATGTTTTGCTTATGTCTGGTAATCCATCTAATTTCGTGTGCAGTCCTGTTTGTGCTGGTTGACTGTGATTAGGGCTCTAACCGGCCTATACCTACTGCACATCCATGCCTGTATGGGAGGTTCTGGATGGCTAATACTGCAATCACACCTGGTGTTGACCTCCATCCCATGAGATCTGGTCACAAGTAGACAGCGTTAAGTGCATGTGTGAACAGGGTCCAGTGGGTCTTATGGGGGGGCGGGCAGAGGGAACTGGTTGCTCAGTGCAGCCATGGAAGTGGTCTGTAGAATTTGTAGTATGAATGTGAACATCTCTCAACGGGTCCCTGACAACATCGAAGGCCCTTAGCCAACTCCTGGACCTAACCAATGTATATTCATTATAGGACAAGGTTAGAATGTGCCCCCTGTCAGTGCTTTAAAGCATGCTGCTTCATATTAGTTAAGTGGTGAGTCACTAAACCCAACGACAAGTGATCACTGAATATGCATTTGAGAGGCATGAAAAAGCCAGGTGCTAATGGTCTCAGCCGTCTGCTTCTGTCAGAACAACCTGACACGGATGTCAATATCAAGTCAAAGGAACAGAGGAACCAATGCTAATCTTAGTGAGGCATTTGTTCAGTTCGTAGACATTACCCCCTTAACCCCGAGGTTCCTTTGTATGGATCTATGGGACCTACACGTTCTGCGTAAGACCATGTAAAGTACCGCCTTCCCGGTGTCTCCATTACCTGGGGGGAAAGTGGGACAGTCTAGGTGTCCGAGGGTCACGAGGTCCGAGGGTCGGCCCTGCTGCTGCTATGCTGTGTGCTTTGTCGTAATGCATTAGCTATAGTGGGCCAGGAAATGACGCTGAAACGGCGTAAGCGTGATGCTATTCTTTGCTAATGATGTCAGTACTGCTGATTCTTGCTTCAGCGTGTCATGTACTTTTATTTTGTACAGTTTTTTTAAAACAGATTTTCATTGGTTCAAGTGGGACCTCAGTACTTTATTTCCTATCTCTCCGCAGCACTGGTCTAGATACGGCTGTGTGAAGCTGTGGGGATCTTATCTGACTTGATGGCTTTATTTTATTACATCTGGGAGGTGCCGGTTTGGAGGGACTACTGCTGGAGCAGCAGCGGTGGCTCGGCCGGCTAAGACAGTAGAGGTAAGGGGAGACAGCGTGTGTGTGGGGAAGACAGCGTGTGTGTGGGGGAGACAGTGTGTGTGGGGGAAACAGTTTATGTGGGTGAGACCGCGTGTGTATGGGTCAGAACGTGTGTGTGGGGGAGACAGTGTGTGTGGGGGAGACAGCGTGTGTGTGGGAGACAGCGTGTGTGTGGGGGAAACTGTGTGTGGGGGAGACAGCGTGTGTGGGTCAGACAGCGTGTGTGGGGGAGACAGCATGTGTGTGGGGGAGACAGTGTGTGTGGGGGAGACAGCGTGTGTGGGGGAGACAGCATGTGTGGGGGAGACAGTGGTCAGATCTGGGCCCACAGAGCATACACAGGCAGTACGGACCTGCCCCAGGTCTGCTCTCACCCTCTGTCCTGCTGTATTTGCTATCTGTCATTCTTTACGCTGCATTTTCTCACACACTCACTATCTCACTCACTCTCACTCAATCACTCACCTTCTCTCTCTCTCTCTCTCTCTCTCTCTCTCTCTCACACACACACACACACACACACAAATACACTCAGCCTCTCTTTCACCCTCTCCTCTCTCATACGTCAGTGTGTATCTGTTGCAGACTGTTTTGTATCTATTATGTCTTAGCATTAACTAAGATTAATTTTAATGGGCAGTATGATGATGTTGATGTCTTGATTTCATTTAGAATGTATTTATAAACATGCACAGATTCCTGCAATGGTCAGGTGTAAAGGTAAAAAACAGCAGTGTTTTTTTGCAGTGTTTGCAGTGTTTTATGAAAGAAGCTTAGCAAAATGGCAGTGTAGATCTAAGCCTGATCAGTCACCTGCTTTGTGTATCTTCTGCCAGCCAATCAGGGTGTATCCCAGCCACAAGATCTATAGCTGTCTTGATCATAATTGTGACACTGCTGGAGGCCAGAGTCAACAGGTGGAATATTCAGACTTGAATTTATTGATGTATCACCTCTGCCTGTTGTTCTGACGCTGCAGGCAGTCAGAGAGACTGCACTGGCTAAAATCCAGCAATTATGAGCACATACAACAAAATGTCCCCTGTGAAACGGATAATAGAACTGTTCACGTAGTGAGGAAGTCATTAGGTCTTAATACGCATTCAATGATGTTCGTGTTTTTGCTAGCCAAGATGATCATGTGCCTTTGATTTATTCTTATAAGAATCATAGACTATAAAAATAATGAAATATCAACCATTTAAAATTTAGGACTTAAAAACCAGCATATTGTTTTTCGTCTGTGTACTGGGCATCGTATTGGAGGACTGAATAAAAGGCCAAACTGTTGGCAAAATACCGTTCCATCTCAGCCATCTTGGGAATCGTAGTTATTTGGAAAAGAGACTGCTTCCTCTTTACTTGAAATGCAACATCTATAATGAACTAACGAGCCGCTGGACATATTCAGAAAATGATGTCTTGGCATGATATTTGGACAGTCTGAATCAAACTGCACATAGCAGTAGTTTTGGGTGATTAATATGGAAGGTCAAGTCTGTGTGTGATTGTGTGTGTGTGGTGTGAGGATGAGAAAGACATATGGACAACTGTCTACAGTTTGAGAACTAAGATTCTCCATCTGTGGAGGAGACCGAAGAGGAAAACGCCACCTTTGGCTGCATGACAACTCTATTAAGTCTTCAACATGGTCACACTCTGCAGTGTGTGCATGCGTGTTTATGTGTTTCTGTCATGCTGTACAGGAGGCAATAAGAGATTTTTCCTTTGAGAGGCACACACTGTTCTGTCTTAACACAAAACAGCTACTGCTCTAATGGAAATCTCAGTATGGTTCAGATGTGTATGCATGCACACACACACATACACACACACATGCATGCACCAACACACAGCTTAGTGGACATTTTCAATACTTACACTGTATTGTCCACAGTGATCATCCAAAACATTATCATCAATAACAAATCACCTGCCTAATATTGTGCAGATCTTCCACGCAGAAGAGCACTGACCCCTCAGGGCATGGACCTCTGAAGGTGTCTTGTGGTATCTGTGCACACACTCATGCATCCAAATGGTGTAAAAGACATTGTGATTCATCAGACCAGACTGCCTTCTTCCACTGCTCCATGGTCCAGTCCTGATGCTCCACTACCCACTGCATCTACTTTTGGCAACATATGTGTTCTGACACCTATGTATCTTAGCCAATTTGTGCTACAGCAGCTCTTCTGTGGGACCTGACAAGACGGGCTTGCATTCATTCCCCACATGCATCAGTTAGCCTCGAGGGGGGGGTATTGACTCTGCCTGCCAGTTTACCGGTTGTCATTTCTTTTGGGACCACTTCTGGTAGGTGCTAACCACTGCATCCCGTGAACACCTAACAAGACCTGCCATTTTGGAGACGCTCTCACTCAGTCATCCACAATTTGGCCCTTGACAAAGTCACTCATATCGTTATGCCTGCCCATTGCTTCCAACACATCAACTTCAAGAACTAACATGCTCATTTTCTGTCTGAGAAATATTACAAGCCCCCGACTTCTTGACAGGTGCCATTGTAACAAGATAATCAATGTTACTTCACCTGTCTGTGCTTTTAATGTTACTGCTGATTGGTGAATATGTAGTACTTGCAAAGGTTTTAGGCAGGTGTGGAAAAGTGCTGCAAGGTAAGAATGCTTTCAAAAACAGAAATGTTAATAGGTTTTTTTGTCAGTTAACAAAATTCAAAGTAAATGAACAAATGAGAAACCGAAATCAAATCAATATTTGGTGTAAACGTGCTTTCTTTCAGGAAGTCGGCAGGGAGATTGCTAAAAACATCATGGAGAGCATGATCTTCTGTGGATGTAGACTTCCTCATGTCCTTCTGTCTCTTCATGCAAACAGACACTGTGGAGGCCATATCATTACTTCCATATCATTATGGAATGATCATCCTGCTGCAGAACACATTTGGAGCCAATCAATGTATCCACCTGTATTTCCCAGCATTGAGGGCACCACTAATCCTGACCAAAGTAGACTGACTGATTTGCAGCACCAAGCTTGTAAGGAACCTCCACCATGTTTCACTGTTGAACCTCCACCATGCTTCACTGTTGAACCTCCACCATGTTTCACTATTGAACCTCCACCATGTTTCACTGTTGAACCTCCACCATGTTTCACTGTTGAACCTTCACCATGTTTCACTGTTGCTTGCAGACACTCATTATTGTACCACTCCATTCCTTCGGCAAACTAACTGCCATCTGTTATTATCAAAAATTTTGAAATCACTCCAGAGCATCAGGCATAGTTGTGTGGCTCGGCCATGTTTCCATATCAAAGATATGGCTTTTTGGCCATGATTCCTCCATGAGGACCACTTTTGTCCAGACTTCTTCAAACAGTATAGGGCTTTACATGGGTCCCAATGGTTTCTGCCAATGGTTTCTGCCAGACTAATGGTTCTGTTGGACATCTTCTGATTTTGAAGGAAAGTAAGTATGATGCGTCTTTCATCTGCTGCACTGCATTTGCTTGGCTGGCTGTATCAACGTTGCCCATTTCTTTGTGTTTCTTCAAAAGAACTTGTACAGCACATCTTGAGACCCCAGTCTGCTTTGAAATCTTTGCCTGGGAGAGACCTTGCTGATTCAGTATAACTACCAGGTGCTGCTGTGCTCAGTCTTGGTGTATAACCTGTGACATGAAACTTGTCCTCACCTTTGTTGCACAGTTTGGCTGCTCCTCACCCAGTTTAACGGCTCCTACACCACTGTTTCTGTTTCAGTTAATGACTGTTTTTCAGCTTGCACATAAAATTATTACCTGTTTGGTATAATTAGTTAATCATACACCCAGAGGTGGACATTCCAGGTTCAGAAAGTAAAAGTCCTCACAAAGATCAGGCTTCTTGGATTGTGTTGATTCCACTAGTTTTACCTGGCTTCCACTAATTAGAAAATACAGCAAGCTTGAGTAAAATCCTGGGAAGGAGTTTTACTTTCTGAACCTGGAATGTCCACCTCTGCATACACCTGACAATAATCCTACATAATTCCTGACTTTGTGCAAGTGAAGCTAGAAGAACTGATAATGTTGGGTTGTCACAACAAATATTGATTTGATTTAGATTTCTCTCTTGTTCGTTTGCTTTGTCTATTAACACGTCTGTTTCTGAAAGCAATCTTACTTTGCATCATTTTTTCCACGCCAGCCTAAAACCTTTGTACAATACTGTATGTTACACAATAATGTCAGCAGTTTGTATACACACAGTCAATTTTGAATGTAAACCTTTTCAATAAGCAGAAACTGAAAATAAGAGTTACTCATAGAAAAAAATAAAAATAAATAACAAATATGGCTTAAGAGCTTCTAGAACTTGTGCTTAAGAATGGACGTGTTGGCTTTTGTTTTGACAAGTTACATCTTACCGATTTGGACTAAAGGGGACACGTTACAAGAATTTATTATGATTGCAAATATTTTAAGTTTAGACATATAACTGACATTGCATGGGAATTTCTTCTATGTTTTGGGTCTTTATAGTACTGATATGATTTTGCAGCCCTTTTGATAAATCAATTTTTGCTTCCCAGCCCATAACACACATCAGGGCACCGGCCAGTCAATCATCCAGATTTGTGAGCAAACCCACACAGGGACCCTCATACACAAGCACAAATAGGCATCTTACACATACGTATGTGCACGCATTCACACACAGAAATGCACGTTCCATAAAGCAGGAACACGCTACAAACTCACTCTATGAAGTAGACCTCTCCTTTTTCAGTATACGCCATCTCCCAGTTGTCAGGAAGAGGACCGAGCTCCTCGTCGTGCTCTGTCTTGGGAGATGTCTTGGGGCCATCGCTCGTCTCTTTCAGGGCGTCTGCGGGGGTGTCGGCAGGGGCGGCCGGGGCAGCTGGGATCATCTCCCCTGAGGCATCGGTGCTCTTATCCTCCTGCTCGCTGGAGTCTGGGGAAGATGCAGAGTCCCATTAGACCATCACCACACACACATACATACATGAGCACGCATGCCCACACCTATACACACACATATACACACACACACACACACACACACACACACATTTTATGCTTAAACTATTAGACAGACAGGAAGGCAGGCAGACAGACACAGACGGGTATATAGATAGATGTTTTGCAAAAGAAAGTATTTAAATTTAATCTCCTTAAGAGGTGTCAGGTCTTAAGATCATGATTAACCTGTAGAGTATTACACTGAGCAAACACTCCCTCTTTAAGACAACCTTAACACTACATGGCTTTTGAGAAACAGTTTCCAGATTCATCTGGATTATAAATGGAATTTACATGAATTATTCCAACCAATATTCACACTGCAAATACACTCTCAATGTAATTTTTCAAAGTCAGAATTAATCATTTATAGCAGATCTTTTACAGCAGATAATTAAAAACAAAAAAAAACCTTTCATGAGTAATTTCATAAGTATGTACTTCAGACTAATACATGGTAGAACCACCTTGTGAACAAGCTTGTGCTGCTATAACAGTGTGTTGGGGGAGGTTTCTGCCAATCGTCCATCCAGATCCAGGGTGTTTAGGGGGTTTGGATCACTGTGTTGCTCAAACATGAGGTTAACTTTGTGTTTTAGTTCTTTACACTGAAGCAAGTTGTTTTGCAGCATCGCCCTGAATTTTACACCATCCATCCATCCTTCAGTTTGAACAAGATGCCCACAACATGATTCTGCCACCTCCATATTTCAGTAATGGGCTGAGAATTGTTGTGAAATAGGTGTTGGGTTTGTGCCAAGTGTAGCATTTTGAATTTTGGCCCCAAACCTCCATTTTTGTTTTATTTGACCACAAATCAGACAATTTAGATGAGTCACCCTAATGCTTTCTGGCAACCCCCAGATATGCTTTAATTCTTCGATGTTCTTTTCTTCAGCAAGTCCCCTTCTTGGAGACCATTTCCTCCTCATTGATCTAACAGAGCTGAATTTGATTAACACTTGGAAATTATTTTGTAGCTTTTTCCCTATTTTGTGCTGGTCTGTAACTTTATGTATAATTTTCTTAGGATGTTCTTCATTTTCTCAACTTTCCTTTAGATGTATGGTCTGATTTGAATTAAGGGGTCTTTTATCCAGAAAAGGTCAACATATTTAATGAATCACAAGAAGGTTCCAATTAAAAGCAACTGTGCCTTAGTTGGAAAAAAAATTCTCAGTTGTTTATGCTTGGGGCTTCCACAGCACAGGGACTGAATACTTATACAAACAGCAATTTTTTCTTGTCACAACATATTCCTTACATGAAACCAGTACTACTTCAGATTAATTACTTTTGAGGGTCTGTGTTTTTAAAATAAAATGCGACAAGCCTAACATATAAAACTGTCACTTGTTAACCTGATTATTCTAGTGGCGTTTTAGAGGAATTCATACCTTTGCAAGCACTAAACAAAGGATTGCAGAAAGAGAGCAGACAAACATACACAATAACATATACGCAAAGATATTCCCATTTTACATTGAAAGCAAGAACTGCCCCTGCACGCTAGCCCTATTCCAGTGACATCACAGCCGCAGGTCCGTCTGTACTGCTCTTAACTCTGCCGCCTCTGAGCACGGACACCTGTTCCCAATTATCACGTTCAGCAGCGTGGGCAGAAACACTTCCTGCTTCAGGTCACTCCTTGGCAGAGTCTTGCTGCAGCCCTGTGAGTCAGATCCTGGTCTTTATCGGTTCCTTCCATGACAGCTGTTTTGCTTCACATAATATGCACGTGCCGGACGACAGCTGGGTGGTTGCACCACTGCCGTCACTGCCTGCGTCCTCAAACAGGGGCTGGCAAACTATTTCGGGTGCTCAGGACTTTGCTGGAGTGCCGGAGGTTTGGTTATACTTAATCAGGAGAAGTTTTGTACTCTTGTGTATTACAAAATTATCTACATATTGGTTTCTCTGTCTTTAGGCACTGTGTATGCTGACAGTACTGGATTGCTAATTCCTTTGGGATTAGAAGAATCTGAAGTAAATTTTGTCTTAAAAAAACACACCTTGTGTTTTCAGGTTAGGCCATTGTTGTTCCCCTTAACCAAATTCTCCCAGATTGCTTTTATGGTATGTTGACCTTTATGGTATTAAGACCTTAATTACAAAGTGCAACTCTGACTATTACTATTAGTATTATGATTATTAGATTCATAATTAGAATAAATAGGAGAATAAATTAAAGGATACATTTACTGTAGATGTTCGATAAAGTGCTTGAAAATGTAACAGCAGTGTGTGTGTTTGTGTGTTTTTTCAGGCAATGTGTTTTTATCTTAAGAATCTCCCATATGCCTCTCAGTCTCATTCTCTATTGCTGAAGAGAATACCACAAGCTGACCCACAGTCACAAACTACAGAGGAGCTGATAGGGAATGAGAGTGAGACATAGAAAGAAGAACAGAAGGATATGTGGAGAGTGAGATAGAGCTACTGAGAACGTAGAAGAAGAAGATTATAAGAGCTGGATCTGGACCCTGGGTGACTCAAAGAGACAAAGGAGAGAGTGTGAGACACAAAGAGAGAGACAGAGAGAGAGAGAGAGAGAGAGAGAGAGAGAGAGAGAGAGAGAGAGAGAGAGAAAGTTGGAGAGGTGGATTACAAGGGCATGAGAAGAGAAAGAGAGATTGTGAATGATGTGAGGGGGAGGGCATGAGTAGAGAAAGAGGGAGAGGAACAGAAAGGAGAGAGTGACTGATGTGCCCTCGTTTGAGTCATGGTGCGTGTAGCTCCCGAAGGAGAGGCACAGGGAGAAAGAGAGAGGTTAAAGCACAAGAACTCTGCTCTGCTTCACTGCTGTAGCGATCTGTCTCTCTTTCTCTCTCTCACTCTCTCTCTTTCTTGCACTCTTTCTCTGTACCTTTTGGTCCTGCTCTGTATTTAATTCAAAGTGACAGATGCCCTGAGTTGTTCATAAAGGCTTTTTCCCTACTCGAGTCAAAACCTCTCCTAGTCTCTCTCACCACCACACACTGCCTACACTGATTTAGGAGAAAAAGACAAACAGAAGTGTGTTTATCACCCTGCACCTTCCCTCCCTCTTGCTCCCTCTCTTCTTCCTCTTCAA
Source organism: Brachyhypopomus occidentalis (assembly GCA_020368025.1). Lineage (NCBI taxonomy): Eukaryota > Metazoa > Chordata > Actinopteri > Gymnotiformes > Hypopomidae > Brachyhypopomus > Brachyhypopomus occidentalis. The sequence goes on from JAGXOD010000020.1 coordinate 6,044,284, forward strand.
CTTCATCCCTCTGACAAAAGATTCAGGGAAAGGAGTGTGAAGTGGCTGAAATCAGGCTGCTGAGGCGGTTGCTAGGCTATCGCCCTAACAGCACTGGTTACTGTGCGGTGATCTGGAGCTGGAGACAGTCGCTAGGCTACATGATGCAGCAAGCAGCAGGTGCGAGGGTCGGGAGCTTGTCCTCCGCTGTGAGATCACAGGAGGAAGACGCGGCCAGGGATGAAAGACGCAGGGCCCAGAGGAAGCATTCCCGCCGCATTCTACAACTCCCACTCCACTGGCCAACACTTCATTAAACCGTTCTGATGCTAGTGTTACACTCCACTCCACTGAAGCACTCAATGCAGTTTTCTTTCTCACTGTAAGCATTTTTCCACATTTTCCAGTCATTTAATCAAATGGCTCCATTTTTCTCTCTCTCGCTCTCTCTCTCTCTCTCTCTCTCTCTCTCTCTCTCTCTCATCCTCGTCTCTTACCAATCTCTGCTCTTGGCAACTCCTTACCTGGTGTGATATTGACTCCGTTGCCGTTGATGATGGGCCTCTCCTCTTCCTCTTCCTCAGGAGGGTCAATTCCAGCTTTCTCCATGTTGCTGACGGACTTGTTGCGTCTTCGTTTGCCGCCTGGGTTGGGGGCGGAGCCAGGGATCAGCCGCTCGGCCACGTTCAGCAGCAGAGCACTTGGCTCCGCCGCTGGCTTGGGTGTGCCGTAATAGTTATCTGCAACCAATCACAGGTCAGGAAGTGAGTGACGGATATCCCACTTCCGCCTGGGAAATGTGGGAAGGACACCAGGGTAACATTAGTGACTGTCCAAAATAAGGCCATTAGGGCTGTAATGAACATACCTCCTTGGAGTAGCTCATCTTAAAAACATTTCGTCTAGCAGAAAAACAGTTCATCAAATATATAAATATATATTCATCAAAGACACTTAATAAAACAGGCCTATACCTTCTTAATTATTTTAATCTAATATGAAATCATTATAATTATGACAACAATAGTTCAACAAACATTATTCATTTTAGATTTAACATTAATAAATAAAGAAATGTATGTGAGGACTGTATATGTATTTTTAAACATATATAATTGTCAAATCTATCTATGTATGAATGTTAGCTTTCTATCTACAACCCAATCACACACTGGGAAATGAGTGCTTGAATCACAGTAAAGGAAATGCCACAAACCAAGCACAAACAAATAATAAGAGAGGCTGACACCAATCACCCCCAATCACAGATATATAAATCTGGTGTTATTAAAGGCACAGGAAAGTGTATTCTTTGATGCAGATCTATTTCAAGGCAATTCTCACGCCTCTTACATATGTGTGTGTGTATGTGTGTGTATGCGTCATGAACTTCATGAAGACAAATGAGGTCTCTACAGTCATTCCGATCATTTTTAGTAGCAGGCATATATTTTAAAAATAACATGTGTGCATGTACTTGGGTAGGCCTGTGTGGACATATATATCTGTATGTATGTTGGTGTATTTGTGAGATTGAATTAGCATATTTACCAAAACATGACACCAGCAACAAGAAGTACGTGGCTGTCACTGTTGTAGCACTGACATTCGTTTGCATTATTTTATATTTAACAACTGCCACTGGTACATGGAGGCAGATAAGTTTATTGCCTGATTCATTCAGGGTCCTGCCCTTTAGGATTTATACAGATGTAACTGACCTTAATCCGGATTATAGAATAAGTCACACGATTTACACGATTTAAAGATCAGAAGTTACAATTACAGTTCAACACGTATCATTCCAGATGTAACATATGCTGACTGAATTTAATACAAATCTGTGATCAAAGTCTTTTGTTTACAACTGTTACATCCATGTTTGAGAAAGTCCCAAAGTCAAGATAGATAGATAGATACAGAAGTTTTTACGTCTTTGTCACTGCTGGCCTGACAATGAGTCCTCCATCCAAAACCATATCCACCTCCAAAAGCCAACCATATCCAGCTTACAGTCAGACGTGAAGACTATGAATATCACCATGACTACAAGGTATTGTTCTAATCTATCATTAGGATTGCCACACCCCATACTGTTTTCATGGCTTCGCCCTCTGGTGTTGCTGTTCCTATGTCACCGAATGCCATGTTGTTTTGCTCATTTTTGTTTTCATTCTGGTCCCCATGGTGAAGTCAACGTGTGGTTCTGTTTTGGTTCCTTTCTCTGCCCATGTCTTTTGTTTTGTGAATAACTGCCCTTTACCGGTTTCTGCTGTGTCTTGGTTCCCTTCATTGATCTGTGAATTTATAACCTACATGCCCCTTTCTCAGCTCTTAGTCGTTGTTGGAGTTTCGCTGTCATAGATCCCTGGTGATTGATTTCTTTATGTTTTTTCCTTGTAACTAATTGTACTTTGAAGGTTTCGTAGGTGGAGTGTTTCTTGTTTTTGGAGTGTTTCGTTCGTGTTCTTGGTTTCAGGTTAGCTTCTGTTTATAATATGCATTTGGGTTGTTGTCCTGTTTCCCATTTTGTTGTCTCCCATCAGTTGTTTAGCAGTTACTGATGACAGATTTGTCCAAAATAAACACTGCTCATCTCACTGTTTATTCTCTTATGTCTACACGTATTTTCTTGCTGTCTCACTTCATGTTAAAGAAAATATAACGTGTAAATCAAGCATTTTCCACCCAATGATGTTCTGTTTCTGTGTGATGGGGTGAAATAAATGTCGGCAAATGTCTAGTTTTTTTCCAAAAAAAAAAAAAAATGAGTGGATGAATAAAGTATGGCGGCTGCTTTGCGATTGTGTGACCTCTACTTAGTATCCTGTGACCACAGACTAATTTGTACACTCAAAATAAAAATCTGTTCCTTCTTTGGCCTCTTAAGGACTCTGCATATCAGCAGAGGACGTAACAAGGAAGTAATACAGACTGGCATACAGCACACCAACATTGCATCTTGCATTCAACAATGATATTATTCCCTCTCGCAAACAACAGTTGTCAAGTCATCCAGAATTTCTCTCCCTCTCCTTTTCACCTAACAGACGTATTATGTAGAATAGACAAGATTGTGCATGGCAGGATGGTCTTCTGTCCCTGTTCACTTAAGTCTAAATGAGCACAAAAGAACAAAATGTAAGAAAACAGACCAAAAAAGAAACGAAACAACTCCTCACGAGCATCTGCATTCGGCTTCGCAGACTAAGAAAACAGAAACAAAAAAATAAAAGGTGGCGGAGAGAGAGAGAGAGAGAGAGAGAGAGAGAGAGAGAGAGAGATGCTGTTTGTGTGTTTATATGTCTGTGAGTTAATGCATGCCCTGCATTGGGGCAACTCAATACCACCAAGTCCCATTAGTCAGTGAACTAAGCCAAGACGCGAGAGAGGCGGATCCAGCACAGAGTCCCAGAGGAGGTTCTCCAGACTGTCAAGGAGAGTGATGAGGTGATGAGGTGAAGATCTAGGAGAGAGAGGAGCTGGAGGAGGAGGAGGAGGAGGGAGTGGAGCGTTGGAGAGATGAGGCTGTTCGGCACAGGAGTCAAGTCCAAGCAGAAAGGGTTCAGGCAGTCTGGGACTATAGGGTATTTCCACACACAACCACCTTCTCGATTCAGCAGAAGTCATACTGTGGCTATTACTTTCCAAGACAACGCAAACTCAAGCCTCTAAACAGTGAGACCAGGCTGGTTTTGAACAGGTACATGTCAATGACTCATGACATTCTTACATAATTCTTTGGCCATAAAGACATAAGACTATATCACCACCTGGGTGGGGGCATAGGGTGCACACATTTGCTTTCTGTGAGGAAGGCGGAGCGCCCCCTGTGGCCAGGCCACGTACCTTCATATGTTCCGCTTTCCAGCAACGCCCCGCTTCTCTCCAGTTCCATAAAATGTTCAACAGTTACAAAGTTGTAGTCCACTCCAGGGACCTCACCTTCCTTGGGCTGTCTGGTTGTGCCTTAGGGGAGAGAGAAAGAGAGAGAGAGAGAGAGAGAGAGAGAGAGAGAGAGAGAGAAAGAGAGAGAGAGAGGTCATCCTATTATACTGAAATCCCCACAAAAAGAAAAAAAGGAATGAGGTACTTTGTAATGCTAAATGTAACACTGGTGTTTATTCCATGAAGGACAGATGGAGTGTGAACCAATCTCTGTGTGTGTGTGTGTGTGTGTGTTTGTGTGTGTTTGTGTGAGTGTGTGTTTGTGTGTGTACGTGTGTGACAAAGTGGTTTGCTTGTTTGCTCCACACAGTGACAGAGCAGTTCACTGACAACCTGTCAGTCAAACCTAGTACTTTGAACGAGACAGAAGAGATGAATTGAGAGAGAGAGAGAGAGAAAGAGAGAGAGAGACCCTGAGAGGGAGATGAGCTGATAGGGAAAGCTGTCACCGTCTGCAGAATAAACATGGGGTTTCTGATGCAACCTAAACCCTTCGAGGAGAAAACCACACATGATCAGCACACGCGTGTTGTGAACCCTTCTTCAACCCTTTCATCTTGCCATACTTCACATGTTCTTATCGCGAGAGAACAAGACACACAACATCAGTGCTCTGTTAATGCAACATTTGCTGTGTCTCAGACTCTGAAGTCTCTGAAGATGTTTATACTACATTGGGGATATACTTTCCTTGAACACTCATTACACCAACTCATTTGCTAAAGGCAAATTGATACACTGAACTGAAATAATTTTGCACTGTACTAAATTCAGAGTCTATGTCAATCTCCGGGTTAACTAGTGTGAGTCTGTGAGAGTGTGTGTTTGTATGTATTTTCGTGTTGCCACTGTGGGGTAGTGAAATGTCTCCACACCGGTGTTGGGGCAGCTGGGTGGTGATCAGACAGCTCACTGCTTCATATGTGTTTCGCCACTCAGCAAGATCATATGAGCCGCAGTAGAGTAAGCAAACCACACAGTCATTATAACCACCAGCCTTCACGAGACACACACACACACACGTCTACTCTCCCACCTACAGTAAGCCTGAAGTACAGAGAGCATAGCAAGAACGCTGAAAGCCACTACAGTAACTATCCAACATCATTTTTGTTTTTCTATAAACATGGATGAACGGCAGAGCTCTTCCCCTTTGTGTTGATCCAGCAGAGCCGCCGGACCATCGGTGCGATTGCTCGGCATGCCAGCAAGCTGTTCAAGCGTGTAATAACGGAACGAAAGGAAAATGAATCCACTAAGACCATTAAATTGTTTGCCATCATTGTCTTAAGGCTCAATTTGTTGATTAATCAGTCATTAAATGGGAAGAGCAAATGATGAAGGATAGACACACACCAGTCTGAATCACCCATCTGAATCACCCACCTGAATCACTAATACCAATATAGTGCATAAAATCGCCTGCGCCTTGTCTAAAATGACGAATGTGCAGAAACCGGCCACTTCCGTACTTCTGTGGGGCTGAAGGTAAAACGTGAGGCAGTGACGGGGGCCCCACGCTCAGAGTGCGGCAACGGCTGCCGCAGGCACGGAGCATGTGCTGGCGTCGTGGAGCAGGTTCGGCTCTTACGCGCGGATACGCTCCAGCACACGGGTGGGTTTTAAGGCCAGCGGCGTCCCAGAGTGTCACATCCCCTCAGGCCCTGGGCACTCGGGCCCACGGGTGGATGAGAAGGGCGGCGGAATGTGGGCGTTAAAGAGGAAGCGGTTATGACTAATCCTGGCGGAAAATAGGCAGTGTTGGAGATGCAGGAGAAACCTGCAAAAAAACATATAAAATATGATATCGTTCATGTTACTCGGTTTTTCCACCGCAGGTACATATGTCTGACACTACCCGCAGGGGAGCAGGTGCCTAATGTCTGTTTCAGTAATGTATTACACCTTCCGTCCACACCAATACACAGTATCACGGTGACACACGCCCTCTGCTGTGACTTCAAAGAAGACCTTTGATGTAGGGCAGGTGTGATTACCAGTCTGAGCTTTTCTTTGGTAGCATTGCTGTGATGACAAAGGTATGAGTCCTTGTATTTAAGCAAAGAATTCTTTAAATTGTAGACTGAAGCTATTCCACATACTTCTGGATAGTTTCTTCCTTTTCTGATTGTGTAATTGTGTAATTGCGAAAGAGCGCATACTGAAACCTGTAAAGAAATATGTCTTTCCTAGAACAGAGTATGTTTTCAGCGTTAACGCTCAAAGCCTGAATAACTCAAATGGAACAGTCATGCCAGCCCAAGCAGTGTTCATGCCGAGGTTTCTGAGGTGCACTGGGCTTTCTCAACGCTGGGAAATCTACATGTAGGCTCAGTTCGGACAGGAAATGCGTCCCGTGTGCAACCGTGTGCAAATTTAAAAAACCTCAAGAGGCCAATAATAAAGCGAAAAAAGACAAGAGGGGAACAGCGTCTTCCCCATGAGCATCTGCAGAACAGCAGGCATGGTCCACACTACCGCAAACAGATTAGCGCCTTTCCACAGAGACGGTTTCCACAGTTTGTGCTGCGCTGTGCCTGGAACGGCATTCTCCCCGCACAGGATGTACCTCGCATCTCCCGGGGGGAAGAACGGAGAGAGGGAGCTCGCGGGAGAGGGTGGTGATAGTGTCCGATTGGAGGATGCTGCCGAGGGAGGTGGGGGTTGGGGGGGGGGTGGTTGGGTTAGAGCATGCGGGGACTGGTGTGGCGTGAAAGTGAGAGCGGAGCAGCCCGTACAAATGCATGCACACAGCAGAGCGATGATCACACAGGCTGGGAAGACCGCTGGCCTCTCCGGTCACCTCTGTCTCTGTCCGTCTTTCTCCCTGCACGTGATCAATAATATCAATGCGGCACGCAGTTCTAGCTGTCAGTGTTGTTCCTGAATTTGTCCGGTCGCTGCTATTAAAGATGGCTAGACGCCACTGTTATGTCATTGTTATGCGGTATGCCAGTCACCCTACTGTTAAAATGATTTATTTGCAACCAAGAGATTATCTTTCTCATCATCCTGCATTAACATAGCGTGTAGGATAAATCAGGGCTCGCAAAAACCATTCAGCGGGGTGCAACAGAGGGGGTGGAATAAGGGGCCACCCTGTTATTTTGAACCTGAATTCTGGCAGGTAAAAGAAAAAAAAATCCACAGGATTATCTGCCAATCTGTAATCCGTTGTGTGTTTGCAGGTAGCTGGGTTAGTCCCAACTGTAGAGGTAGATGCCTTAATCAGCTTTGAAGCCCATCCAGAGAGGCTGTTTTAGCATAGGCCTTCTATCTCATTCTGTTGTTATATGTAGCCTTTGTTGGGGAATAATATTCTTTCTCTTATATATTCTTTTCTGTTATATATCTCTTGTATAGTGTGATTTAACTGTCTGCATGGGTTGATTAGGCACAGGGATTTTATAGGGCAGGGTTTCTGTGGGGTATTTTCAGGGTTTCTGTATGCTTTCTGCAGGGTTTCTGTAGGGTTTCTGCAGGGTTTCTGCAGGGTTTCTGTATGCTTTCTGCAGGGTTTCCGCAGGGTTTCTGTAGGGTTTCAGCAGGCTCTGGCGTTGTACTGCCGCTCCTGGAGAGGTTTGCTCGACTGGCTGCTGTGAGTCACCTCCTTGTTCTTCACTTGTCAGTCAGAGTCACAGCTGCATAAACGTCTGCAGCATGGTCTCTGTCACTCTCTCATTCTCTCTCTGTCTCTTCTCCGCATCTCTGCCCCCCACCACATACCTCACTCTTTGCCCCTCTATTTTTTCTCCCCTCACCGCACCTCTGGTCTTGCCCTCTGCATGTCTCTTTCCATGTGTCGCGAGGCCCTCCCCCTCCCCACCGTGCTGAGCTTGGAGCTGGGATTGAGCGTCTCGTGCTGTGATTCACATGGTAGGGGTGCAACTTGTTGCTCGGCCTGCGCTACAGGACGAAGCGACTGCGGCGCACTGCAATTAGCGGGGTAGGGCTGGCGCGTGAGATCGGCCTCGCTAATGGGGACGCTAAGCCGCGAAAGCTCGAAAGTTCGGAGGCAGAGAGAAATGGCAGGTGAGGACAGTTAGGGGAATAAGGGAGACCGGGAAAGAAAATCAAGACGAGAGAACTGCAGCGAAGGCAATTAGAGCTCGCAAAGAATACGGATCAGGGTAACAGTTCAATAGCGCGTCACCTTATAGAAGCGAGTTTTGTTGGAGGGTGCTTTCAGAGGGTTCTCAGCAAGAGCTGGTTCCTGTTGTTTGAAATGTCTCTGTGCCGTTTTTAGCTTGACAGCTGAGAGGTTAATATGGCACGGAAGTTTAAACGAGTACCTTCATGTTAATGAGCAAGGAGCAAGCTTTTACATGGCATTAGCCATGTAGCAGACAGGCAGATGCTGAAGCTTCTGTGTCTGGGCCCTGCCGCTGGCTGGGATGGGATGGAGCCCCACCGTGATGACAAGGAGCGACTCAGACTCACCCGGCTGCTCCACTGAGCGCGCTAATCCCTGGGCTATCGTCACGGCAGGCGGGTGTCAGCGCCACGCTTTGTGCCTGCCCTGATCGCGCCAATCACCCATGAGGAAACAGAGGCCGGGCGCCCGGCGCTGGTGCATTGTGGGACTGGATTACAGAAACATGCCTGCCGGCCTGAAGCCGAACTTGGGCTGAAGAGTGGTGAGATAAAAAGCTGCAGGCTTTGCACTTTCCCCGCACTGGGCAGGACACACGAGCGTAGTCTGTCCCCCCCTTCGTCCCCTCATAATCGACAGCAGCAATGCAGGACTGATTTCACAAAATCGACTTGCTGGCCCGGTGGCACCCTGAGAGCACTGTGGCGTCCTCACAGACATTCCATTAATGGCTTTGCCCTTCTGCATTTTTTTTTTCCTGCAGATTAGATATTGATAGAGAGTAAGAGAAATGGAGCAAGTTCCCAAGAGAGACATATATACTGAGAGAGAGATAGAACGGACATGCTTAAGGTGATTACATGTGCGCTGTGACTCTTAATTAATCAGAATCAGGAATAATAAGTAAATGCTTCCTGCAGTTGTGGATGTTGTCTTACTGCGGTTAACACTGATAAGGCAAGAGACGTTAGCAGAAAGAAAGATTCCCTGAGAGTTATTCACTGAATCATCTCCATTCTGACCACACAGGACCAGCAACTAAACCCCCAAACCGCTCACTAAGGAAAACCTGAAGGCAACACACTGCACACACACAACGGCGAGTGCAAACTCTTCAACTGCTTACCTCGAAGGTGAGCCTTGCTCCATGAGACAATCAGAATGACTTTGTATGTAAGTTAGTAGGCAGACTAAAGGTCAAGGATTTCAGACCAGACAAATATCAGCCTCACTGTTGAATATTCTAAAACACCAGGGATAAATGTCTCGGGCAATAGCATCAGAACATATAGCTTTACAGAACACAAGAGCGAACACTGTTAAAAGGAGCACGTATGATTATTTAAACCGGCAGCGGGGGGGGGGGGGGTTTGTCGAGTGTTAGGCCACTGGGTGATTGAAATTGGGAGCGCATGCCTGTCATATGGATGCTTGTGCTTAAACCTCCTTTGTTTCCCAGCAGTCTATCAGGAGGTGAGGAGAGGCGACACATGCTGAGGTGCACATGCCATGCACGGACGGTCTTCCTCCTGGAAGCGGCTCCTCTTTGTTTACACTTTGTTATCTTAATCATACAATAAAAAGGAGCTCGTTGTACTTTCCCGTCCCTTCACCCTTCGTCCTCAAGGACTTTGCTACGGCAACGGCTCGTGATGACAAAATCAAAACCAAAAACGGTTGGCTCTAAAACCGTTCTCTTTGGGGTCTATGATATTTCGAATGCAAACACATACCCGTATTTGAACAACGGACTTCTCTGACACACAAGTTGAATACACCGTAAAATGTAAATGAAAGCAAATCAGATAATTAGAATCCCCTGCCTACGTCTCTGAAGACTTTCTCTGTGTGTAGAGTGTAAAATTTAAGGTCGAGCATCAGCGGTGAATCGCCCCCCATTTGTAGCTCAAACTCATTAGCTCAATTATCAAAGGGGGAGCTTCTTTGAGCACTGTCTCGTTAGGCCAGAATCAAGCCCTTTATGACATAACATACTTAACGAGCACATCTCTTGATTGCCGAGCAGGGCTGGTGTGACAGCAGCTGGCAGGAGTGCTGGGTATTCTAACGGGGATGGCGTGGGGAGTGTGCGCAGTCCTTGGACAGACCTGGGAGCAGGCGCTTTATCTCATCTGATGGGTGAGAAATCTCATTTCAGCAGTCTGGGAATGCACTGAGGGCTGATGCTCCCCAGGCACTCTACGGAAGCCCGCAGGAGACAATTCACTCGCCCCATACTTTCTTTGGTCCAATATGTTGTCTGGGGAAAGTGAGAGACTTTTCTAGATTGATGGTCTAAAGTAAACTGAAACTTTGAACACGTTCCAGTGAGACAGATGTTCATTTAGAATTCATCAGTATAAGGATGTTGGAATAAGACTGATCCATACATAATTTTCAGGTTATGATATTTCATAACAACTAAAACATAACACGACGGTCTTTAAGGACTTACATTAAAGAAATATATTCAGTAACAATGCAATGACATACAGACATCAAGACTTTTGTAGACTGTACATACCTCTGACAAGGGATATTATTATGTCCTATGTCTTCCAAAATATACATTAGCAAAAAACATGACAGCTTCTCTTTGGCATGTGGGTTTTGGTACTCTCTCCTTCCATCTCCCTTGCATTCTCTTGATCTCTCTTTATTTCTCTACCTCCCTATCTATCTGGTGTTCCTTTCTAGCCTGTGACAGAAAAAGGACAGACTTTAGTCTACACTGACATCAGAGGCGTGCAAGGATCAAAGCGATCGCACGATCCTGGGCGGAAGCAGGGAACAAAAAAAACCACTCAGAAGAAAAAGAACTTTTTGCTATCTGGACCAATTTGACAGCGCGCAAAATCTCTGAGAAACTACCCTGGCTAGCTGGCCGTCCGGGGCTTCTAATCTCTAACACCAGGAAAAGCAGCACAGGGTAAGACTGCTAAGGGGCTGGTAATGCTGCTCATCCCGTCCTGCATTCAGAGCGGGTAGATAGCAGGATGATGTCAGTGAGTGCCACTGTCTCCACTTATTAACACATTTTGAGAGGGAGACAGAGGTGGGGGGTGGGGGGGGCAGTGAAAGAGAGAATGACACAATCTGTTTATCTGAGCATTCACTGGGTTATTCAGTGCTAACACTGCCTGAGGAGTTCCGGGCAGAAATAGCTGAGCACTGCAGCCCAACACACACACACACACACACACACACACACACACAACATATGTACAAACACATTCATGCAACACACACACACACACCCTTCAGACTCATGTCCTCTCATGACATTGACACAGTCTGAGCATGGCAGACAGCAGGTCTTCCTGTAGCCAAAAACTTACTTCAGAACATAGCTGAAACCACTTAAAAGTCTGAAAGTTACCTAGTGGAGATCACATTGTCAGAAATTCCTAGGTCAAGTCTAGAAATTTTTTTTATCCATAGTCCTGGCAGGAAGTAGGTGGGGACTAGGGTTTGGAAGAGAACAGGAAGCCCTACCCAATCTTCTGCCAGGCATTTGAGTACCTGTGACATAAAGGATAAAGTGTACGTAGTTCTAAGTTTGGCTGTGTTATGTAAGTGCTTTCCACCATTTTCTTTGTTTTACCTGACATGTTGAATTCTCGTTTTAGCTGATGGATGTCATGTTTTCGTGTATTTCTGTCTGTTTTAGAGCTTGCAAACCATTTACCTCACTACATCCATCCTTTCATCCAATCCTCCAATCCTTCATTTTGCATCAAGCTATGCAGCTCTATATATCACAACCCCAATAAACCATCAGACACAACACTGCATCCCCTACACACACCCCACAACACCACTCCTAAACAAGGAGCTTACAACTTGTGTAAAATTACAAGACCCATTCAAAGAGACGCAGTTTTTATTCAATCATGTAAATTCAGTGTAGAATGTGAGGAAGGTTTAAGAACTTCCTTTTAACTTTACATTAGTTAAAGAGATATGAAACCCCATGTGACAACACCATAATGGGCACTGAAGCAATACAGAAAGTGTTTTCGACTATGGAGGGACTTTCTGACCACATTCCTGACACATCATTAGGTTCTATTAGATTTTATTTCAGATAAAACCAATCCTTATAAATCACACTCGAAAGGACTTCCTTAGACCTTGATTTTACTACGTAGAAATGTAGTCCGAATCCGGGTCTCGAAGGTTTAAAGTTTTGCTGCCTTTCTTGCCTCTGTGCAATGCTCCTTTGCTCCTGTGTGATGGGTCAGTTTAGCTGCTGGCTGAAACTACAGAGAATCTTGAGGCTTGTGCTTTTAGACACGAAGTACCACGGGGACCAGGCACACATGACAGGGCTGTGCGTACATGCATATGAAGAGACTCACCCTCTTCCTGGTTAAGGTCTCGATAATATTAGTTTAAAAAAATCCATAATTCTAGGTTATTTTAAGGTGTTTTACTAAAAGAACATGAGACATACATAATACCTGAGCAAATCAATCATTAGAAGTGCTTCCACTTTAAAAAGAACGGCAGTGTTGGATTCTATGGCAGCGAGTGTAATTTCCAGTTCAATAAATCATATTACAGTAGGACTACTGTAGAACATAATGACATTTCAAATTGACACATAATGGTGATTATCTGATTTCTCTTTAGCTACTTCATAGTCGCTGTCAGTCGATTTTTAGCTGTCTACATATTTCATCTTTTTAAATTTCTCTGTCTTTTTGTTTCATTCAGTATTTTTGAGGTTATGGGATGTTAGTCCTGAAACATGACCTCAATATATTTTTTTAACCTTACATATGACACCATTTGCCTGTTTTAATACCAACAGGGTTTAAATTTAGACCAGAGGTCAAAGGTCAGAGTATCATTATTGTTCCAGCCAAATACAATGGTAATACACATCCACCTATGGCCCCTTCAGATGTCAAAGGTTAAACAACAGTGAAGCCCCCAGGACGTGCCTGATCGTGTAGGCATATGATAACATGTATGTGTTTGAATGTAGCACTGTGTTGGAGTCAATATGTCTTTGTATGTGTGTGGGTGACTTCAAATGCTTTAGCTGCATATAAAAATGGATCAGAATTACTGGCCGCTAAGAGTAGAATGATTGAAGTACGTTTTCTAAAGTTCAGTTTCTGGGTTCGACTTGGTTTGTTTCCATAATCTGTTCACCGGGACACATTTATATTCCTTTACTTGAAGTCAGTGATCTTAATGAGGAACCACCCACCCTTACAAATGGAACTTTGCCATCTACACACAGAGATGCTCAACTCTGGGGATCAAAGAGGAACTGTGATGCTACGTATTGCGCTGAGTCAGTTGTCCTGTGTCATTCGTGTTACACCTTCACCCAATGACACTCCCTTTCATTGTCACACACAAGCGTTATGACCTGCTGTCACAGCTAAATATGTAGTGATAATTCCAATGAGAGATGGTAGCCACTGGCTATACGTTTGTATGTTCGGATGTTTGAGTGAGCTTGAGTGCATAATTGAGTGTGTGTGTGTGGGCCTTCAAAGCTACATCAGGATAAGGGAGTGGAGAGGGGAGGAGAGGAGAGGGGAGGAGAGGAGAGGAGATGAGAGGAGAGAGCAGATGGCAAAGGAACAGAGTTTTTTTTTTCAGATTGCTTGCATCCATAACCGTGTCTTTTATTTGTGAATTCACTGACAGGGCACTTTACAACTAGCCCCTTTACCCAGACAAAGACTACATTGCTGCCCTCAGAATCCAGCACTGCTGGACTTACATCAGAATCCAGCACTGCTGGACTTACTTCAGAACCCAGCACTGCTGGACTTACCACATGCCCACACAAACAAAACTATACTACTGAACTCAGCACACACACACACACACACACACCTAAACCTACCACAAAAGCAGAAATCCCTGAACAGTTGTTTCTCCCTTCAGCACCTTCAATATCTTGAACTTCAATTATACACACATCAACATATGGCAGCTATGAATATGCAATGGCTCATTATAGAAATAAAAACATAACAGCACTAGGAATGCATTCCTCTACACTATCATCTGTTTTTTTGGTCGAACTTAAGCATGGAAGAAACAATAGCAACTGTTTCCTGCAACCTGTGTTGTAATTTACAAGGTCACGAAAGTTATCAGACTAACGATCAGACTAATGGTAGTCAGTTAAAGTCATCATGCAAATGAAATGTTCCTCGGCCAATCATCTTCATTTGGGCTAACGCCTTCTCCTTTTCAGGTTTATCCCTTGCAAAAAATATCAGAACAATCTGTCTGTCTTCCCCCCGCTTCCCTGTTCCATAAAAGCAGGAAACAAGGTCAAAAATGTACTACCTCCAAGCTTCGCCCAAAAGTCACATGAAAAGTCATATTCCATGCATACAAGTTTATTAAGAAAATTATAAATAATGAAGAAACAGAAGATGAATAATTTATACATGCTGCCTTCTAGTGCTGAGTCTTTTGCTCTGGGCCAAAACTCTTCTCTCCTCTCTCTGTCTCTTGTTCTTTTTTCCCTGTCTCTTTCTCTCTCTCTCCCTCTCTGTGTGAATGGCACATAATTCATCGTGAGCATTGATATAAATAATAAAGCTGTGGGTAAATGAAACCTTAGCTGAGTGCATAGAGAGGAACAAAGGCTCATGGAAACATTTGGCTGCAAAACACTGAGCTACACTGTGATTTCATTTACGATATACACCGTAAGATCATAACTACTTCTGATTGGACACCCACATTATGGACCACTCTGTACGTCCTCAGTGTGGCACTCGCGCCCCCCCCCTCCCCCCTCCTTTAGTTTCTCCTGCTCCTTGTCTCTCAGGCACCTCACAGATGGCTCTTTCCCACCGCGCGACCATGCGGTTGAAGTTCAGCCTGAAAGTGGACAAATGCACTACGGCAACGTCCGCACTCACCTCTGCGATCCTCTGGAGCAGGAGGCGATTTATGGAAATATGGGCAGAGATGTTCGTGAGAAGAAGTGGCTACAGAGGAAGTGTACACATGTGCATTAAGGGTGTTGGAAGCTGAACACCGACTTTACCTTGATAACCGTGCCCATATCGGTGTGACCACCGTTTTAATACTTTAATACTTTTAAGTAGATTTTAGTACTTTGCATCTGAAGTGCATTTGAAGTGTTAACTTCATGTTTAATTACAGTCCACCCATGGATGTATATGTGCAGATACATGTACAAACAAATGTATTCTTTAAAAGTAGCAATATAACAACACATTGCAATATCATGGACAATTAAATATTCGCCTACTGCTTCTGTCTAGTGGCTGCTTGTTCCCACAGAGCTTCTGTTCTCTTCTCCCAGAGAGAGGGTACTTTCATCCGGGCCATCTTCCACACTGCCTCTGTAGACCACTGGACTGCCAGCCCTGCACAAGTGCTAATTGGATCCTTTTAAAAAGTGCTCACCATGACCAACTTCACTAATGTAATTAAGTTCCACCGGCTCCGTGTTTCAGATGGCAGTGAGGAGGAGAGAGTGTGCAAAGAGGAAGAGAGAGAGAGAGAGAGAGAGAGAGAGAGAGATAATAGGTAGGGAAGAGAGACATTTGTAAGCTACCACACTAGCTAGCACACTTCTGCTCTTTACTGGGTCTAATCCTATTTTCTCCAGAGACAGATCGGCTCAGGTCCATTTCAATGGCTGTTCCTTTCTGTTTTTTTGGGCCAACCATTCACGGGTGACGGATAGCAAACGTCATTGATCTCAAAACCCAGAGAAGGAAAAATGGCGCTTTATGGGAAAACCCTGAGCACGAACAGCAGCAGCAAAATGGCACAATCGTATCATGGATGAAAGCTATGTAGCCTAAAGTGGCAGCTACATTGAATTTCCATTACCAATCAGACAACCTCAGGTTATGGCTCTGAAAGATGCCCGGAGTCAATCTACACTACGCTTTTAAGTCAAAACCCACATCCTAATCGAATACACGGTATTATACCACAAACAGTCTAAATTCTATACATAGTATTATACATAAATGCATTCCTAAATCCTTATGGTACAGTGACCAGACAGAAGCCATTCATCATGGAAAGTTGCACTAGAGAGTGCCCATGAGAGGATAGAGCGTGTGCACTGATGGAAGAAAGACAGAATTTGTTGGTCACAATTCCCAGCAGGAACCATGTATGGTTGAAACCAGGCACTGAGCATCACCTCATTAAGACAAGACAAAAGACCCAAAGCATGCTGTCGATAAAACAGTGTAATTGTAACTGTGCCAGTCTTGGAGTGACCCAGAGTCCAAACCTGAACCCAGTAGATCATCTCTGGAGACACCTGAAAATGCAGTTCAATGACACTCCCCATCCAACCTGGCTGAGGTAAAATGGTTTCTCCAAAAAAAAAAAAAAAGAGAAACATCCAATAGAAAGTCATGACCAGCTTGTAGGATCACTCCCAAGAAGACTTGAGGCCCTCATTGCTGCCAAAGGTGCGATGCAAAAAAAAATAAAATGATGTCCAATTTTCTCACCTTTTGCTGTGAAACCAACTGCCATCCACTGACTAGCCGGCTAGTCACACCAGAAGCTCACACCATCAAATGACAACTACCAACAGTGAAGGGTGCAGGTGAGCATGTGCTCCTTTCTAGATGCATAAAGGTCCACATCTCTTCAAGCTGCTGTTCATGTTACAACACAGGGCAGTTGGACACTCTCTACAAAGCTCTCACTGTCCTTGTGAGCAAGATCAAGCACTCAGACATCCACGGCTGGCTAGCGTCACAGTGACTGATAGGGGACAGAGTTACGCCGCCTCTACTCCAGAGAGCATTGCCAATTTTGTTCCTTTGGACTGCCAGCAATAGATGGATATGGCTTCACTGAGCTTGAACCAGCAAATTCTTTTTTGGTCCACCACTCAGTATTCATTTTTTAAATACATTTATAGTTTTTAATATTTATAAGATGTTCCAAAAAAAACATGTATTTGCTTTGCCATTGTGGAATATTATGTGGACTGTGGAGGAGAAAAATATTGTAAAGGCATATTGTACATATTGTAAAAGCAGCCCTAATCATGCACAAACCATGTACCATATATGTATGTGATCCTAATTGTATACCAGAACATGATATACAATTAACAGTCTGTCTTCAACACATCTCCCCCTGAACAAACTTTTCGTTTGTATTGTGATGGCACACTGAATAAAACACTATTCACTTCCTCATAGCAACTTACAGCAATGTCACCATATATTAGTGATGCATTATTTATTCTTCATTTGTGTAAAATGGATATTCAAGAGAAATATTTTTAAAGCTTAAATTCATGAGTACTAAATGCAATGTACTGTATTGTGTATTCTACTTGAGTTTATTCTAAAATGGCAGGGTATTTAAATCATGAATTTAAATAATAGAGATTCCAGGAGTTCCCAACTCTCCGAAAGATTAAGTGAATGGAGTTTCTGGCATGATAAATGTAAACCCTTGTGAGGTGATTATGGGAATTCAATCAGATGAATTCTAAATGGAGGCACTTTATCACCACTGACAACCTGAGTGGATAGATGAATGGATAGATGGATAGTTGGGGTGAGTGGACAGAAGAGTGGTTTGATGGAGGGATGGATAGATTGATGGGTGGGTGGAATGATGGATAGATGGAGAGGTGTTGGATGGGTATATACATATGTAGAGAAGGATGGGTGGGTGTATGGATAGATGGAGAGGTATTGGGTGGGTGTATAGACATATGGAGAGGTATTGGGTGGGTGTATAGACAGATGAAGAGGTATTGGGTGGGTGTATGGACAGATGGAGAGGTATTGGGTGGGTGTATGAATAGATGGAGAGGTATTGGGTGGGTGTATGGATAGATGGAGAGATGTGGGATGGGAGGCCAAATAAAAGAATGGTATGAGTAGGAGGATAAATGGAGGGGGTGTGTGTGTAAGGTTGGAGGAAAACATAAATAGATGGGGTTGGTGAGCGGATGGGTGGAGGTTGGAGGTAGACAGATAAATAGATGGGGTTGGAGGACAGATTAATGGATGATGACAATAATATAATAATATAACACAAAAGGAGATTATTGAAGAACAGAAGATAATATTTAATCCTATAAAATTCCATTAGAATGTGCCAGCAGGATCATGAAGAACCTCCTTGTTAGCAACAGTAAAGTTGTTCCAACATTAGGAAAAAAGGCCCTAAGGTCTTCACATTTGCTCAGTCTTCTCAAGTGCAACATTGTAGCCTTGATAGGACACAAGTGCTCATCTATTAATGCAATGGTGAATTCCAAAACTATGACACTATCAATGTTTTGATCATTTAATAAATTGTTGCACTGGATCAAATCAAGGGTAGCTCAGCAATGCAGTCCTGTAAATGTGCTGTGATCCAGTGTCAGGTAAATGTACATGTTTTTCTTTCTAAGAGATGAGACAGATGAGATGGGACAGATCTACCAGCAACACAGCCAAGGGCTGTGTGTGAACACAATAACGGCCAGTTATACTTACCATTCCCCCACACACTTACACACACACACACACACACACACACACACACACACACACACACACACATATACACACACATGCACACATTTACACACACACACACACACACACACACACACGCACACACACCCATACACACATTTACACACACACACACACGCACATACACACACACGCACATACACACACACACACACACAGACGTCTGCTGCTGATTCTGATAATGCATTTCATGGTCTGAGGATACAATCAAGCACATCATGAGCTAAGCGCTAGACATACAGCAAGTGATATGACAGCACTTCAGAATATAAAGACCTCTATTCAGCTAAGCTTATTTGATTACCTGTGCTAAGGTGTCATTCACTGTTGCCATACAGGAGGGAATGATAAACGTGATTGAGCAGCAGACCCACTGTAATCTTCCACATTTCCATAACATCAGCCGTAAGTGCAAACCGACTCGGTAAATGGTTTGATGCAGTTCTATCAAACAGGCCACGGGTACTTGGCTGTGTTTTCCCTACCCACGGAGCACCGCACACAAGTCTCAGAACTGTTATACATAAATTGCTATATTCACTTGAGGTGAAAGAGTGTGTCGGTCAGTGTCATCCACACATGGGACAGTAATCACGCAACCATTCCCCTGAACCACGGGAAAATGAGTCAGCGACTTCACTCTGCACCAGTATGTTATCAATAATGATAAATAACGATTGTTCATGAACTGATTGGTTGTGCATGTTCACACATACCTGCATACATTTTTACAGCAATTTGCATACCGAGCTCAAATGTCCATATATGGTAAGAACATCCTTCTAAACGCAAATGTGCTGCTCTGATTGGAAGTTGCATAATGGCATAATAGGCCAAGGAATTCTTTTTCCAGAGGACAATTTAGGTGCTTTCAGCTGAGGTCCATTCAAAAGAGAAATAGTTCTTGGTTCGCTCAGGCAGGGTCACCCTTGATGTTTTATTGCGCTACTGCCGTGTGATATTTTGAGCGGCCGTACTGAATGTGCTCGGCAGCTTTATTGAAACTGTTTTGAGAATTTATCATCCTGACAACCAGCTAGCTAAATATTTGCAAAACTACAGTGGCACATATCTGTGAAAAACTGTATTTTTTGTACCGAACATTTTTTCTGCAAGGTTCAATGTTTATACATGGCTCTCTGCTGGTTTACTAAGCCGGATGTGTGCAGTTGTTGGGGACATAATTTACAACTTTTCAAGATGATAACTTCCTCACATGCAGTCAGCTAGCAGAAGATGTAGTTTGAGCAATCATTAATTCACAGATAAGTAAGTGAGTTTGGTTGAAAGCACATATAATCTAAAGCACTTACTGTAAGTAAGAAGTATGATTGCCCTGGAAACATCCAGAACACAGGGAATGAGGAACACTCTCCTGCAGAACCCGGATGCAAGGAAACAAACTGATTTCCGAGGTGCTCTAAGGTAGCAGCTCAGACAGTGTGACATGGTGATTATTGTGTGCAGATATCCACACAATCTCAGGCGGGCATCTGGAATAGTGCATTTCACGTTGCTCTTTGGAACGGTATGCACGCTTTACACACAGGTGTTCTTGTGCAGACCAAATGCTGAGTCCTTTCTGGACTTTTGTTGCCTTTTACATGCATTTATTCCAATACAGTAATGAGCAAAAACACTTTTGCTCCCTATAAATTGTTAAGACTGGTTAGGGTTGTAATTAGATAAGGTTTAGGAATCGGGTTAGAGTTAGAGCTAAGATTATTTTGTCATATTATCTCTGGGGGCTGTGTAATACCCCACATGTATATGGGTAAAACTGGGTAAAAGAGAGAGAGAGAGAGAGAGAGAGAGAGAGAGAGAGAGAGAGAGAGAGAGAGAGAGAGAGAGAGAGAGAGAGAGAGAGTACCAAAGATAAGTAGAGGACTGTTAAGAGAGGGTGTATACCTGCCACACTAGTGCAGCGCTGTAATGGAGGCTCCTTATCGTGTCAGTACAGGGGCACAGACTCCAGCACAACAGCCTCTGCCTCGGCAGAAGCAAATCAAGCCCATAGCAAAATCCCCTGCACAACTCACAGGCTTTACTTTCTAGCAAAAAGACAGTAATTTCCTTTTCGTGTGTGGGTGCGTGTGTAAACGTGTGTGTGTATTTAATGTTTGTTTTTTTCTCCAGCATTTGTGAAGACTTAATGACACATCAGTCTTCGTCTATGAGACACAGAGAGAGGGAGAGAGAGAGAGGGAGAGAGAAAGAGAGAGAGAGAGTGAAGGGAGATCAAGAGAGAGGGTGAGAGAGAGAGGACCAAGAGAAGAGAAAGTGGGGAGAAATAATCTGAAGAATAACGAGGCTTGCTCTCGTGTCTCTACAATGAAATCATTAAGCCTCCATGATGGATGGAGGAGAGGAATAAAAACTTCAAAGGGAATTGAAAAGTGGAAGTGGCCCCAGCAGGCCTCCGTCCAGAGGACAAACTCGCCTGGGTGCCTTTACGTAAGCACAGGCCCCGCACTTACCGCCAGCCAGCACTGGCCGTAAATCACACTAAGGCCGCCGCTCTATTTTGGGGTCATCTGATGTAGTCTCACACACACTCACCACACACACACACACACGGGTGCATGCGTACACCTCTCACTTTGACAGCACCCACTAATCAGACGGCCAGCGTGACTCAGCACACTCCAGCACACTCCAGCACTCTCCCGAGTGATGAGGCATTGCTGTGATTAGGGCAACCAAGACACAGCCCTTCCGCACGAAAAGACCATTTTAACTGGAGGCACGTCACACTAGACAGCCGCCGGGTCGTCATGATATAGACGGCACTTCTAATGGGGATCACAGAGGTTCCTCTCGAAATGAAAACAGTTCAAAGTTAACTACAGGTTCACATTACACAGGTGGCATAAAATTAGCCAATGCTTTTGAGGTGTCAGGACGTGTCTGAAGTGTCAAAATGCTTCTGAGGTGTCTCCAGATAAGGGAACTCTCAGAGTGTGACTGGGACTTCAGCAGCTCTGCTCAGATCTTGCAGATCTCAGATGCACGTCAAGTCAAGCTGACGCTTCACAAAACCTTCCATTCTGACAGTGGCAAGTTGTTTTTTATTATTATTTTTTTACAGACAGCAACAGAGATGCGAAATTGGTCTCACCAAGATCTGTCCGGCAGTGCCATTTCCCTGCAGCGCGTCCTGCCAGACCAGATAAGACAGGTGACACATTAGGCCATAACAGCAGGGAGTCCATCTTCATACTCGCCCTGGAGCCGGAGTACCCGCGGGACGCGTGCGGGACAATCACGCACAGTTGCGCATCCATCCATCCTGACACGCGGCGACATCAACAGAGCTGATCGGATGGCAGGTGAGAATTTGCCATGGATAGAGTTGTGGGTTTGCATTTGTGTCTGCATGCGTGTGTGTTGCCCGGCCAACACAGTGTGTCTCCGGGAGTGTATGGCAGCATTCTGTGTCACTGAACGGGAGAGAGCGCTTTTATTCTGCCACTGGATGGGGGGGGGTGTATCACAGCCTAACCCTCCATGTTTGTTGGAGAGTCTCTACTACGTCCTTCTCACTTTCTCACTGGGTTCATCATTTCCTTTCCTGAACATTAACATGTTAGTGGAATAAACCTTGTCCAGAAATGCAAAGCAGTACATATTGTAGTGCAGTCACTTCACTGCTCTAATGCACCCGATACAGCTAATTAATTAATGAAATCATTTTTATTATTTTGTCTGAGTTGTCATAGTAACAATTACAGACACAGAAGAACATACAAGGATCTCGGTGGCACTTTAATTTGGTGGATATATGTGTTCCACTGAAATATCCACTGAATACCTTGACATATTTAAAATGTGATCTAATAAAAACACCCTGATGCATTATATAATGTATGCTATATATGTAACAATAGCTTGACAGAAATAATCATGTATATATAAATATCGTCACGGTACGGCACTCACTTAGTATTGGCCACTGTGTGCGTCTTTGTTGTTCTGTGTCTGTTGCTGTTGTTGTTGTTGTGTCGCCTGCCTTCTGTTTCACCTGTCTGTTGTTTTCCCCTCGTTGATGTGTGTGTTCATGTTTTACGCTCCATTGTCAGTGTTTGTATCTGTCTTCACATTAATAAATGTTCTGTGTTGCACCGCTCTCTCCGCTTCCGGTCCCTCACACCGCGACAGAGGGAACTGCTACAAGGGAAGGCCCAGAGCACTTCTGCTCTCCTTCCTGGACTTTTCCAACCTCACGGGGAGGCATGTGCTGCTCCCGAACACCTTCCATGCTACCAGAGCCATCGAGGGAGGTGTGGAGGGATGCTGCTGGGTGCGCGGACCTGTTGCTCCCGCCGATCTCAGGCTGAGGTTAGGAGGAGGCTGCTGGCATGGTAGCTCGCCACAGGCTTGACTGGCTGGCATGTGCTGTCTCGGTCGCCCCTGGTGTGAATGGTCACCAGTGGCTTGGTCGCTCGCCACAGCACTACGACAGGATTTTACTTTTTGTTAAATGTTGTGACCGGACCTGCCGCTGCCCACGGTGAATAAATGTTTTGCAGAGCTCCCGAGGCGTCGTAACAAGTAGAACTGCCTCGCCTCAAAGGACCTTTAATAATGTTTGACCAATTGCGAACTATTACTGACTTTGTCTGCAATCAACCATTTTGAAGCTGTTAGTCTCTTAAAGACCGATCCTATTATTTAGTTGCTCATCTTGGGGTTTATTATTGGACCAAATACTAAAGAAATAAGAGAAAGGAATAAACGTCTGGACCGAACAGTGGGTCTTGGGGACTTTAAACAGTTCACAGCGGTCCATTAGTACGCCGTTCTGCTGTACCTTATTTTTATACCACCTCCAAACGCTAGAAAATTATTTACTAACAGGTTCATCAAATTGAGCCAGTGTTAAAGCAGGAAAACACTGAAAGGCACATTTATGCAGGTGAAAAGCCTTAGAAACAATTCAGCTCCAATGTCCAACTTAGTTATGGTGTGTAGGGTTCCAGGCCGTGGGTGTGATCTCCTCGTGCTGCGTGTGGTGGAAGGGTGAGTGCACACGTGCTTTGTTCAGTCCAGGTCTCGACACACTCCCCTGGAGAGCATGCTCCTACCTATCTGAGTGGAGCAGCCTAGCTCTCGGGAGAACGCTCTCACACTCTTACACAGACACACACACACACAAACAGACACAGGCTTAGCCTGTCACTCACACCAGAGAGATATGGAGCAAGGAAAATGAAGTATAAAGGAATTACTCTTATCCACAGAGACTGAAATCCATATTCATGACAGTGCTTTCATTGTTCCTATTAATCTACACAAGCCTTTTATATGTGTGTCTGTGTGTGTTTGTGCATAGAAGGTAAGTAGCAAAAATTAAATCCGTGTGTGTGTGTGTGTGTGTGTGTGTCTAAAAGCATTATGGGATTCTCTTAATGACAGGGACATGATAGCCATTTTGTGAAGGCCAATAGAGGTACAGCCAAACAAACAACATGAGCTGATGCCTGGGACCATTACCTATTTATCAAATTTAGAGCTTCTCTTGAAATGTAGGTGCACAGATTGTTTTCTTTCATAAATCCCAACTATAATTTCAAGCTTTTGATTTTGAATTTCAAGTTCGAAAATTGTAGCAGCTGTCAACAGTCTTACACTGTTCAAACAGAATGATCGAGTATGTTGTTCTTCTGGTCATTGCATGTAAATG
Organism: Brachyhypopomus occidentalis; assembly: GCA_020368025.1. NCBI lineage: Eukaryota > Metazoa > Chordata > Actinopteri > Gymnotiformes > Hypopomidae > Brachyhypopomus > Brachyhypopomus occidentalis. The sequence continues at coordinate 6,068,525 of JAGXOD010000020.1, forward strand.
TGACCATACTTTTCCATATAAACTTTTTGGACTCAAATCACAAATAGACAGACACACAGACATGGACACATGTACTTAAATTGACCTTAAACTGACTATTGGGAGAAGTGGATTGAAACAAGGATGGTTATTTACCCTTGTCTGCAAAGTGGCTCCATGCTGTGGGAGAACAATATCGACCACAAGACAGAGAGGCAATGTCAAAGCCACAGTGAATCTTGTCATGTCTCTTAAATACAGGAGAGTGGTTGATCTCTGTAAGGAGGAAAGAGGCTGTTTGTGTCATATGGATGGAGGGAGCAAAGAAGGGTGCAATACAAAAAGAGAACTTTTTATGCGAGGCAGTTTCAAAATAGAAAGAGGGAGAGAAAGGGAGAGAGACAGAGAGAGAGAGGGAGGGAGAGTCAAACTTCCAAATACAAGCTTTTTTCAAGAGAGGTGGCATGGTAAAAGACTGATCTGTCTATGTGAGTGTTCACCTTTCTCCCTCTAAAGTTAATTTTGCCAGAAGAAGTTCTTTCATCGATCAAAAGACAATTCTGGGCCAGGAAGCGTTGCTCTCCGGTGGAGGCACTCTGTTAGCAGCGTGGAGTCGCGTGATGCCTCTTAAGCCCGGTGTTCAGTCTGACCTGCTTCCTGTACCTCCAAATCCTGACTGGGATTGAGCGCTTTAAAAATTTTATGCACTGTATTTAAAATGTGAGCTGGAGGACTGCGGTGCAATAACTCGTCTCTGTGTCAGCGATTATTCAAAGTAACGGAAAGGCCCGATCGAACAGCGGGGCGGCTGCCCCCCAGCACAAGCGTCGTGAGGCTGGCCGTCACCCTCGGAGCTGCTTCCGTATTTCCTGCTGCTCGGTGATGGCAGCTCCCACCACATTCCCCCCCTTTTGCGGGGTGTGGTTTCCAGGGCAACCGCACCTCGTGCTTTTGTTTTGGTTTGTGCTTTTGTTTCGCATGCACCCTCGCCCCCTGGGCCGGAGCCCCCTGGGCCGGAGCCCCCTGGCCCACTCGCTCGCGCTTCAGTTTGTTCACCCCGTTCCATGCTCACGCTCCATCAGTCTCTGTGTATTCAGTCCTGTCTCACCTTCCCCTGTTTTGCCTGTGTCTCTTGTTGTCAATGAAGTGCCCACCATTAGCTAGTGTATGCTGTTTCCTGTTCCTTATGGTTTAATAGTATAGATCAGGCCTTTACAGGTTCGCCTGCCTGAGTTTCAACCCCTGTAATGGATGCCTATGAGCTCTAGATTAGCCCAAGTAAAGAATGATAATGAGCTCTAGATTAGCCCAAGTAAAGAATGACACTAAACTCTAGATTAGCCCAGTAAAGAATGACAATGAGCCCTAGATCATCCTCTGTAAAGATACTGAATTGCATGTATCTGCCTTCCCCATATGACAGAGCTACTATGACGCTGAAGAGTAGAGAATATCCGAGGTAGAAAAAAGCCCATAATGATGGATATGTCCTTCACGTTGTCATTGTTTACACGACCTTATCACTAAATAACAGTAAATAACAGATATGTGGAACCAATGGTGAGCTGTGTTTGTCGTCACTGGGTAACAGAGAGTGAAGAGAGTGAGTTCATATGATTCATCTAAAATTCTAAATGATAGCTAAAGAAAATGGAAGACATTTTAGCCCACTCACTCCCGAGTGAATGGAGGAGCATCACATAATGTCATAAACACACAATGTTGCTGTACACTGCGTCTCCAAGGACCTTGTGACAAGTGCTACCCAATTAAAAAGTAAATGGACAACAAAAGAAAATGGAGTGCTGAGACACATTTTGTTTAAACCATGATGAGTAGTGTCTATTAAAATGTCTATAAACCTTCATTCCCCCCGGACTGGTTTGCATGCTTGGGATTAGCAGCTGACAACACCAGGAATCCGACAGCAGTTTAATGGAGACTGAAAGAGCTCTGGTGCTCTTTTGCATGGCAAGGTATAGGGACGATGAGATTGGAGATAAAACCAAATCCTGCAGATTATGGACAGAAATAAACTCCTAAGGAACATCCGAGAAAAACAAGCAACAATCCAAAAAATAATTTAGTAGTGGTATAAAGGGCAAACATCCAATCAGCTTCTTTGCGGTTTTAATATAACAGCATATCTTTGATTGTTGTTTACAGTTTTATGATACTGAAGAAGTGAAGAAAAGCACAATGTGAGAATTTCTCTTATACGTTCATATAATTTATAGTTACGTCTACCACTACAACCTATAGCTTTTAGTCCTGGATTATTTTTTGTCTTTTGTCTACCAGCTGCAAATTCTTCATGGCTGGCCACTGTACATCCAGCATCCAGCTCAAATATTCTTCTCCCTTTTATATGCAATTCACCAGGGTCCAGTTAACAGCTGGGCCTCAGAGCAGCCATTAAAGCTCCAGAAAGGTGTGATGGTGGCAAGGAGGAGAGAGAGAAGAGAACACAAAAGAGTGGACAAAAAGTGAACAGGAGGGTGTATGAGAGAACAAGAGTGACAGCAAACATAAGGAAGAAAAAAACTAAGAAAGAGGAGATGACAGGTGAGAAGAGGAGAAAGGGGGAACAGAGAGAGGCGTTGGATGTGAGGACAAGGCCGTCAGACATTAAGCCGTGAGTGGCTAATGCGCCAGAACATCATAGGACCAGGCAACATATGAAATTAGCAGCTAATAGCTAATAGCTGCCACTCACAGCAATCACTTTCCTCCCTCCCCTTCCCGCCACTTGTGGCCACTTGGGTGTTAGTGCCATGAAAGGGCTACAGGATATCTGCAGTAATCTAAACAGAGTTAGAACAACGACTTCTTCCTGTGTATGCTTGGTTATGGGCCATTGTGTAATCGCTCTCGTGTCAAGATTTTACACTCACTCCAACGGTGAAGAGGGGCAGACACCATTCTGTGCTCTCTTTAATCTCTCTGTCTCTCTCTGTGTCTCGCTCACGCTCACACACACAGATGCACGAAAGACGTGAATATGCACATTCACAGAAGTACTTGTGCAAACATGCTCATAGCCATTGATGTGGTTCATTTAAACTGGGTAAATATGGATGATTATAGATGCAATTTGTTTTAAATGATGAGCATATTTGATCTGCATAACACCTTAAATTTTGACTAACAAAAGCCACACCAGAACTCCAGAACAGAATGTATGTGAGAATTATTATTATGTATTATTGTGAATTGTTCTGGAGTTACAGACAGCACAAAAATAACCTCTATTAGTCTTCAATAGGACACAGTTTGTTATTTAAGAAAAGGTCATTCAAAACCACAAGTGTAAAAACAGTGTAGTGATATCATATCCTTATTATATGCATTTAACAATGATGAATAATGTGAGGTAATAATTATGAGGTATTTTAATTTACTTCCCAAAAATGTAATCATAAATCGCTGCTTACAGTTGCCTTTACAGAAAGACATCAGTTGCCTGTAGTTCTTGGCAAATGATTCACTCTTCAGTTACCTCAGCAGTGCCTTTAGTTTCACCATTAGCATGTGTGACATTTAGGACATGTTTTCAAAATCTGCATATATTTGAAGTATTAATGGAAGCATGGAAATTTATGTGATTACGTACAGAAATGTATAACTACTCACAATGTTCAATCCACCACAAGCCATAAAGTAATCCCAAATAAATTACAAGTTATATTAGCTTTCTGTTCTTTGTCAGGTCTCAACATAAAATGGAGTTAATGGTGGTATATAAGAGTTCCTAAATGCATGTTCAGACCTAAAACTATGCACTGTGTAAGTCAATGGTTTGAAGCTAATGCTGCAGGGCGGTACCTCCACCCAGTCTGTGTAAAACAGCACCCACACGCCTGGGAGACACAACAGCACGCTGACCCTCTGACCTCTCACATTAATGATTTGACTGAACTACCTCTGTTCCCTTAGGCAACGTGCCAGGATATCATCTCAACGTCTCAAAGCCCCAAGGGTGTGGCCAAATGGCATATGATGTATGACTACTGAGAGACTTACATCTCCCTTACCCTCACCATATAGCCATTATGACTCATTGACTTGTTACATGTGAATAGTCTGTTGAGTTATATCATAATATTTCATAATCAAGCAATTATCAAAGGTATTGTTTGTGATGGAAGGCTGAAGTTAGCCTGTGCTAAAATTAAGCATGCTTCTCATGACTAACCTTCTCCTACCTAATTTACATTATCCCCCCATTTTGCTACATGAGACTTCACTTGCTGGTGCAATGCAAGGTATAAAGCCCGGTTCACAGAATTATCCATAAACCACAGTTTCCATCATGGTTTCACCCGACGGCACCCCCCACCAGTTCCCATGGTGCCCAGTGCCATGTGATATTTGTTTTGTTTTCACTTGTGCGGTGCTTTGATGGCATGGAGGCACTACTACCCGACTCGTATACATTCTCTCAGATGAAAGGAGATGAGCGTTGTACGTGGGGCCATGTTAAATTCACAGCTGAGAAAATCAGATCACAGGCTGTGACATCAGCCATTTCCTGAGGAATGTCTGATTTTTTTGCGAAATGTAAGAAAATTGGGGGTAAGGAAACCTTAACTGGACAGCGCAGAGTTCAATTCTTGCGCTTGTCATTTTTTGTTGCTATGGAGATCAAACAAGTCAAACAAGAGCATCATGCAGATGATATCCTAAGAGTAGCCATCTAGCTAACGTTACATTTGTGACCCGCATCTTGCTAAACATTAGCATGGCGCTGCCTATCTATGAATTCAATGACGCGGTGATATATGCATCAAAACATGGACAACGTGGACAGTGTTCTTATCTCAATGAGAGAGAAGCCTAACGCCGTCTCCTGATGTTCTTACCACTCAGGCACGAAGGCAGGCAGTTAGCTTAGCATAAGAGCTGATCCTGGGTTACTAGCCTAGCTATTTAGTCCTGCTATTTAATGAATGCTATGAAATGTAGAATTTGTCATGTAAAATCTGTGAAATCTGTCATTTTTTGAAAAAATGTGGTGTATGAAATGAACCATTTTCCCTATGAAAAATAGTTCTAGTCATAGGAAAAGGTAATTGGGAAATGGGCCAAACACTTGAAGGACAGTTTAAAATAAGATTCTCCTTCCTCAACCATCTGCCCAGGTTCCCATCTTATTTCACACTTGAGAGAAGAGGAAGCCCCCACCACCACACACACACGCACACACACACACGCAGACACACACACACACACACACACAGATGGAGTCCAGTCTACGACAAGTCACTCTCAGCCAGACTGCAGCTGATATCAGTCAGATATCAATACAATATCAATATCATTATACCCACGATTATACTAAGACCCACAAGGTTCCTAAAAGCACTTGTGTCCTCTCCCTTGTCTCTCTTATATTTCTCTTGTATTGTCCCCTGTCCTCTCCTCTTCCTCTCCTATCATTCTCTCCTCCTCTTTTGTTCTGTCCTTTCTCATTCCCTTTTCCCTCCCTCTTCAGTCCTTCTGTTTACCTTCCTCTCCTGCTACCACTCCCTCTCTTTATTCCCTCTCTCCACTTTCCTTTTGTCCTTACTGTTGACCTTTCATCTGCTATATTTTCTTTCAGGTTTTCATCTCCTGTCCTACACTCTTTCATTCTTTCATCTCCTCTCCTCTCTTCATCCCCTCTCTCCTGCTAAAGCCATCCAAAGCTGCTCTCTAAGACTGCTCTTGTCATTGACAATTTTGACTTTAGAGTCAAGACCTTCAAGAATGCTCGTGTGTTTGTGTGTGTGGGGGTGTGTGGGCTGGGAAGGTTTGTGAAAGAGAGAGAGACAGAGAGAGAGAGAGGGAGAGAGGGAGAGGGAGAGAGAGAGAGCCCTTTTCATCATCTGTGATCCATCTCAAGTCAATCAACAGCTCAGACCAACTCTTCACATTCAGACCAGCTTTCCCCCTTTCACAACATGGACAATACATATTTAGCAACTCCCAGAAATCATCTGCTAGTGATACTGGATCTTTCTCTGCTAAAAGGGCAATTACAGGATCCCAAAAATCATTAAACAGTTTCAAAGAAAATTCTCCTCAATTTCACTCTCTCTTAAAATTGCACCTTACACTTAGAATAAGCCTTTCATGCATGTTCATTTTTTATAAGAAGCTACTTTTTATACATTTTATAAGACCTTAGCACAGTGCAAGATGCTAATATAAATGCAGGGTCAAATTATTCAGAGAATACTGTTAAAAGTCAGATACAAAACATTATTCTCAATAAGTGGCCATTGTAGGCTGCTGAGAAACCAAATGAGCTTTAATCATATATTAAGAGATGTACTGAGCCACATAAAACCAAAGTAAACTCTCTCTCACTTACACACACACACACACACACACACACCTCCAGCTTTCTTCCCTCGCCCACTGTCTCCCCATTTCTCTGTCCCTCCCTCACTTTCAGGCTTTCTGATTCTAACTCTTTTCCTGCAAACATCTGCTGGTTCCTCCCATTCATGCGCTTTCTCTCCTTCTTTCTCTCTCTTTTTCACTCTCTCCATCCTCCTCGCCCTGACCCTGTTCTCTTGGCTGTGTTTATCTAATAGAGAGGAGAATGCTGGGATGGATACTGTGTGTCTGATGCTCCTATTAACACCACAGAATCCACATAGTCCCAGTACAGTGAACAACAAATACATACACATTACTCCACTTTATTAGAAACTCCCTACAACTGTAAATGCCGTATATCGGTTGCCTTGCATACAACATACAACCTAACAGTCCATCTTAACGAAAGAAATAATGATGGGTCTAAAATTCTACAGTTATAGCTGTATTTAAAAGAGCATTGTAATCTGAGTGTATCAATCAAATGTGCATAAATATCCTGACATTTGCTTTGCGGGGAGTGTACTTACCTCCACTGTGACAAGGTTATATGAATTAATAAAAAAAAACTCAAATGGCATGACTACTGCTGACTAGTAAGTGTCCTATTACTGGTGAGCAGTGCCTCTGTAGTGAGCATGCACGAGCCAAAAGTGTTTCACTACGACCGATACAGTGACTCTTCAGTAGTGAATAATCCAAAGGGCTGTCATTTGCTCTGCAATTTCACCAGTTTCCTGAGATGAGGTCTTAAGAATAGCACAATATAAAAGGAAAAGAGGAATAATAAAGTTCTCTCAGGCCCTCTCTCACACATACACAAATACACACACACACACAAACCTGTTCACACAGAAATACAAATACGCACACTCCATTAGTGTCTAGAGAGTTGCTGTACCTGAGCACAGCCAATCTCAGGTGATTTTCCATAATAATGGTACAGGTGAGTTCTGACGGGGCCATGGCAAACCTCTCCATAGCCTTGTAGCTACTCCAGCAGAGAGGTGGTCACAACAGCGCAGCATCAAAGAGGCTTTTAACCCACCCCGCTACCCCCCGCCTCACTTTGGTGAAGAAATGGAAAGACAGAAACAGCAGGGAAGGCCAATACCTGGGCACCCAGGGGGAATAGAATTTATTGTGGAAATAAAATAATAAATGCATAAATGCATAATCTTTTGTTGTGGTAATAAAAGAGTGATAGAGACTGAGGGAAAGAGATAGAGGACGTGCCGACCCTGGCGCAGAATGTTTTTGCCATCATGGTTAAAGAGCTCTTCGAGTTCCACTTCTCATGTAGATAAATATTTGTGTTTGTTTGTGTGTGAGTTCGCTGTGTTGTGATCCCCACCTGCTGTTTCCATCGATGCTGTCGTGGTTTGTTGGACAATGCGGCATTGGTATCGTGGGAACAGTGAGTGGTAGCGAGTGGCAGTCACTGACTAGGCTGAAAGGTTCTGAATGCTCGTGTGACCCACGCGTGCCCTGTGCCCCAAAATACTGTGCTAGGTGAGCTCCAACAACAACTAATGTCTCAAAACAGTCGCGTAAGTACCACCAGTGATTCTTTGTTCTGTCAGGGAATGTATGCAAAGAAGTAGAATAAAGGGGGAAGAAAACCAACCTATGTCCTGTAAACAGTCTTGCTCAAGGCACATCGCCTCACAGGGAGATCTACGGACAACAGAGCACGACTCCATCGAGTTAGATCGAGCGTGCTCCGTAAATGTGTCTCACAGCAGAAATAGCTTCCTGAGAGCCACGAGCCATCATGAGCCAACGCCCCGGCGGACATTCAGCCCGACTGAAATGACTCTTTCACCAGCGCACGCCCCTTTGGCATCGAAAGAGGGGTTTGGAGGGGACGAAGGAGTAATGGAGAGAAGGCGGAGGAGAGAGGGAGAGTAGCTAGAAGAGAGAGAGAGAGGCCGAGGTGGATAAAGGGAGAGCAGTGTGAAAAATGAGAAGATGGAGGGACAGAGAGAGAAAACTGAGAAAAAAAAACAAGAAAAGGTACAAGAGTGTAACCTCCACCTGCTGGGTGGACAGAAGGTTCATTGCTCATAAGGTGCCCGAGGCAGGAGGGACGGAGACATACTGAACTGTCCTTGCTTTGATGGATCCTCTGCTACGTGAGGGGAGCAGCAACACTCACATGGAGTCTAGTGGATGTCAAACACTGGGGAAAATCATTCATCCTCTCTTAGAAACTGATGTAACCACATTCAAAAGAAAAAATGCAACTTAAATTACAGAATAAATATGTGGCATTTAATACAGAAAAGGGATGGGAATAGGGAATACGGAAAATGTAGGCATTCTTGGAAATACATTTGAAAGTGCATACATTTGTCTGCATTTATATGAGCCTTTATTTAAGTACAAACTGTTTGAACAAAATTTAGTTTCCTGGAGAATTTCTGGGCCACAAGATTCATCTGGTGTAAGTAACAGAGACAGGAGTGGCTCATGATTATATCTTGGAAATGTGCTGGAGAAAAGAAATGTGGACCGGGCGTTGCATTCAATTCAGCTGACACTCAAATTCTAGTTCCCTTTAAAAGATCGAGTCCTCAGGCACACTCGATCACTGAAGAAGAACACAGGACTGGGACTGATAGGGAGAGAAAAGTTTTATCAAACTTTCACAAAAGGTTTCATGGCCATGTTTGTAGAGACTATCAAAACCACTGAACAAAACCCGAAGTATTAGCACTATGGTTTAACATATATTTTTATGCTACAATAATTTCAATTTTTTTTGAAAAAGCAAACCAAAAATGTTTCATTGGAGTGTTTATTTTGACGGAAATATCATGTGATCAGCAGCTGCTCTGGGCTTTTTCACAGAGCCCAAGTGCTTCGACAGCCACTAGTCACATGGTCACATGTCATAGAAGAGACATGGGTAAACACACCTTCCTGCATTTTGCTGCCATTTTCACAGATGTTTTGGACAGGTTTGTGCGGTAAGCTATTATATAAAACATTAGTACACTTTCAAAAAGTGGCGAGGACAAAATATAATTTAAAAAAGTGGTGGGGACAAAACTCTCTCATTTGAGAAAGTGCTGGGGACATGTCCTCGGTGATTCGAGTGTCCCTGGTGTCCCCAGCGCAAATGACCTTCATTTAGTGGCTACATTTTTACTCACACAAAAAATGTCACACAAAAAATCCATGTGTAATATGTAACAAACATCACTGCTTAAAAAATGAATTAAGCATGTATTCAAATAGGACAATCAAGAGTGAGGAGAGTTAGATTTGGTCTGATATTGAATTAAACTACAATAACTTGCCTTTGGATTTTAGCAGGCTACATTAAGGTAGTAAAATTGTAATACACTTAAAGAGTGTGTGACCTAAAGTGTGTGTAACCCAAAGAGTGTGTAACCTAAAGAGTGTTTGACAAAAAGCGTGACCAGAAGCATCACTCCTCTGAGAAGGCCTTTGGAAAGTAACTGACAGTCTATAATGCAAGTAAACCCTTCCACAAGACTTTCTACACTTGAGAAAAAGCGCAAAAACATTTTCACAGGATTTGACCGAATATTTACTGACATCGCAATCCGCAGGGGATTAAAATAACCTGGGGTTATATTTACAGTAGCTCTAAATGTCTAGAAGGTGAGAAGTGAAAAGTTCTGTCCTTAATGACTGACATGGTGAATTTGGATAGCATTGAAAGCAATCAGGAACCTTAATAATAATGCTGTTACCCCACCTCCCCGTGTAATAGTAATCCCATCCAATCAGCTCTTAAAATGCGTTTTTGTGCTGATTGGAGAAAGTGGCTCACAAGCATCATATCCCTCAAAAATGGCCCACCTAGCCCTGTTACAGGATTACAGCAGTTTGTTAGCCTAGTAGGCTACCAGCTTTCTTCCTTCATATTTAACCATGGTAAGGCTGCTTGCCTTTACACCTATGATCAGATGCGTTGTAAAAATCTTTCCTTACTATTTTATTAATGTAAGCAGTCTATCAACCGGACGTCTCCGGCCTCGAGCTATCTTTGCCCCTCTTCTCAACTCTGAGGCCAATCTGAGGTGTGGCAGTGTTTGGAGCTGAGGATATTCCATGCACAGAAAGTGATGGCAGTTGGAGAAAAATGGGAACTGATTCTGGGTGACTGATTCTGGGTGACTGAAGCAACTGATTCTGGGCTTTTTTTTTTATCATATAACGAACAGACACCATCAGTGAACAGTTAATTTACTTTCAAAAGATTGCTAGGCACGTCTTTGACTATTAAGACTATAGGAAACGTTTACATTTGCACTCAATGCGAATACAAAACACAAACTGCCCATAAGCAGAAACCTGAAGCCACATTAAGAGCCTTACATCTCATTGGCCAGTCACTGATGCGTGCAGCAGTGCCGAGAGTGCTGAGGAGAGCCCTGTACCAGAGCCCACAACACCTACAGAAGTCCCAGGACATGGGTGGAGCCCTAAAGAACACACGACTGAAGGAACTAATGTAATACATGTGTTATTAAAGTTCTGACGATCCTATCAGGTACTGCTTAACTCAGCATCCACATTCCATGACTATGGAGGAATCATCTGTGATTATGTGAGGTGGGGAAGGGGGTGGGGGGGTCACTCGGTACTTTACGTAATTGGAATACCAGCCACTTATGCAATAGGTGTGAAAGAAGTGGGCAGAGCAGTCAGAGATTAATATGTTCCTCAGACTTCTGTCTGTGTGAGTATATGTGTATGTGCCTGCACGTGCATGTGTGTGTGTGTGTGTGTGTGTGTGTGTGTGTGCGTGGTGCAGCTATCACTGGAGCTATTTTTAGACTTTTTGTTGATATTCAGTAGTCTGAAATAGTTACAGGAACAATGCTCACTGTTTCAGCCATTCAGACGTTTATTGTGCAAATAAATGCTAGAACATGGGACTGCGGCAAAAACATTCATATATATATATATATATATATATATATATATATATATATATATAAAGAGAGAGAGAGAGAGATGCAACTAAAGATGGCAAGGGAGAGAGAGTGAAAGGACACTGGCTGGTATCTATGTCACCAGCTCAGGACTTGCGAGAGGCACAGAACTCCTCACATCTGAGGGGGAGCAGGATTCTATTGCCTCTTTATATACCTTTTATCATCACATACAGCTTGTATCACTGAGGAGAGCTGCTGGTTTATAAATCTCTGTATGTACCTGTGACCATTACATAGAGCTTGTAGCATCACCGTGGGACACATGCACACACATACATTTACACACACACACACACACACACACACACACACACGCAAACACACGCACACACACACACACACAAACACACGCACATACACACACACACACAATCACATACTCATAATTGTACATGTACATAATTCTCAAATCCCCACTAAACATAAAATAGGACATTTTCAAACACTGAAGCAACATCTTATTACACAACACCACCACCAACACACAGTCTGATTCACAGGTAAAACCCAAGGAGCTCAAAAGGCTTATACTAATACCTTGGCATGTACTGATGTGCTAACTAGGACTGAATAATAGCATGTGTGTGTATGTGTGTTTGTATGTATTTCTGTGTGTGTGTGCGTGTGTGTGTATGTAGTTGGTTGCGTGTTTGTATGTGTTTGTGTATGCAGTTGTATGTGTGTGTGTGTGTGTGTGTGTGTGTGTGCGTGCAGTTGTTTGTGTGTGTGTGTTTATGTGTAGGTCATGGTGTAGATGGTCAAAGACTATGAAACTTCTCCCAGCATCCCCACCCGGCTGACATCATGTCTGTTTCCATGGTGATGCCTCCGCCAGCCGGAAATCCGACAGGAGAGAGAGACTGCACCCGCCATCAGTGAGGAAGCAAACACACAGAATACTAAACATGAAGAGACACAAACACACACAGATACACAACACAATACAAAAGTGTCTCATACTCATACACACACAGGCACTTAAAGACTCGTAGCTTTTATCAGTTAAAATTTCGTCAATGATGAATGGTATCAACAGAAATGAACCGCGACATACAGATGTCACGGTAGCCCATACTGACATTAGAGGCTGTATTAGCATTTGAGAGGAAGTCAAAAATACAGAGACAGAGACAGAAGAGACATGAAGACAGAAAGAAGTACTAGAGATGGAAAGGGAGTCAAGAGTGGAGAGAAGGAGAGACAGGGACTAGAGAAAGATGAGGACAGATTTGGGGAGGTTCTGCCTCAGTCCTGGAGCTGCCATTGGCTGTCAGAGAGGCTGATGAGAGTAGAAGAGCTCCACTGACATTTCGATATTTTTAAACTGCTTTGACCCTTTTGTGATGGAGTCTATTTATAGCTCGACAAAGAGTGAGAGTGTTTCGAGCTTCCCGACCACGCGCTGCCCAAATGAAATCCATTTTCACAAGGAGGGACAGAGGAAGCTCTGTAACAGCCCAAAATCAGTGCCATAGGCATTCTTACACACACACACACACACACACACATACAAATATATATATGAGAGCTTAGCTCCAGCTGGCTTGGTAGAGGCAGTAAAGGCCCTGGCCATGTGGCCTCTGAGCCCTGGTGCAGCAATGCTGAAATCCACAGCAGCTACACACACACACACACGCGTGCGAAAGCATATCTATTCAAACACACACACACTCACGTACATATTCCTGGACAAGCATATACACATAACAGACACACGCCCACATACAGAGGTGCGAAATATACGTTGAAACACATTCAAACGCATACACAGACAAACAGATCCACAGACTTACACACACTCGCACACACACATTGTGCTGTCATTGCTGGCTGGGTGCTGAATCAGACAGCAGGGTCCAGGCTGTAAACCCATCTGAAGCCCCAAACCCTTTATCCCTCTACAAAGCCCTGGCCAAACCCAGCAGCAGCCCCTCCCCCACCCCACCCCTGCATATTTACAATGCATGCCAATATTTGTTGTTTTAGCTCTGTTCTGGATTTGGAATGAAACAGAGACTCTGAGAATAAAATGCAGATTGCACCTTTAACTCGCCAGTGTCCACATCTGCACTGGATGAACCACAGAAGAACCACAGCCTTTTACACACACAGAGCCTCTACTTCAGCGGACCATAATTGTAGAATTGCCCGCTCGGTTGTACCTGTGTGTTTTTATTAGCTTGCGCAAATGAGCACGGACATGCAGTCTTGATGGGGCATTTGAATCGGACGTTTTTGTGGCCCTCAACAGAGGCCAGTAAAGCGAAATCATCATGAGACAAAAGGAATACACCCTCTGAGGGATCTCATATCAGGAAGTCCACGGATGAGCCTCAAGAACAAAGATCCCAATTTAGATTTGTTTGGTTTATGTCTTGAGTGCCAGGATTATGTCCAGAGGGATTATCCACATAAAAAATGCAAATGTAAACACTCCCTTCGACACCTTTATAACCATTTGAAACAGATTCAAATCCCAATCATTTAAACCACTTCAAGAGGTGGGCTGTGTGCATGTGTAACTACACCTCTCTCTCCGAGTCACATTTGACAACGAAATCTCCACCCCCACCTATCACGGGAAGCAACCGTCCAGAAACCACCTCCAAGCGGAAACACCTGCTGGTGATCCAACGCGCGCTGTCTCACCAGGCAACTGTGCTGGCATGGGTGTGTGTGGCTGCCAGTGGAGCTCACACACTCTGATATCTTCACTGACTGTGCGGCGGCTGACAGCAGCGGCGGGACCAGTCCTGACGTGGACGTGAGTATTCAGCTGCTCGGATCTGACCTGATGCAACCGGGGGGCGGTTGGTGGGGCGATGACCCCAAACGCACTACCCATGGGTCGGTGGAGTTCTGCGGAGGTGAAGAAGTGACCGTCCGAGTCAGACACCTGACCAGCACTGCGCTGAGCACCCGAGACCCAGCAGTCCATCACCTGGGACGATGCCCGGTGTGCCGATGTTGGCGAGCTGTGGACTTCAGAGTCACTGACAGCAAAAGATTTGCAGTCAAGTACCAAGCATGACAATTTTATTACGAATTTTATTATGAGTCATTTTCAGTTTCTTCTGAAAGAGGAAAGGTGTGTAGAAACAAGGCTGAAATGTCTCTATGGTTCAAGAGATACTGCCGTAAACATGAAGACATTCTGCTCTTTTTCTCCACCTGGTGTTTCTTTCATGCCCTCTGAGCTCTTTGTTTCTCCATCATTATTTCTCACCTCTGTCTCGCTCCTTCTCCCTCCCGCTCCATCATCTCATAGGCGTTTATGCTACATGTGATAACAGCAAAACCATAAACACAAGTTTCAGGAATATAAATGGACTTCAGAGTCGACGTACCCACCAGGCACTGGGAAACATCGCTGCTGAGTGCGGTGTCTAAAATCTGCACGAGGCCTAAAGTGCACACGAGAAATGTATCATCCTGTAAAGTCTTGATAACCCTGAGCCCGTTCGTCCTTTTGAAAGTCCTGCCTTTTGTATTTCTGCCCATTTATTTATCATTATTTGTCATAATTCAGATATCGTTCTAAAATTTGTTTATAAAATTTTATAAACAAAAACGTGCCATATTTGTAAATTGTGATTTTTCACCCCAATCGAAATTTGTCCTCCACATTTACCCATCTGTGCAGTGATAACACACACACACACACGCACACTAGTGATCACTAGGGGGCTGTGGTGCACATGTGCCCAGAGCAGTGGGCAGCCCTAGCCCAGCACCCGGGGAGCAGTTGGGGTTAAGTGCCTTGCTCAACAGCACTTCAGTGATGGCCTCAGGCCTGGCAATCAAACCCACAACCCTCCGATCACAAGACTGGTTCCCCAACCACCAGATCATGACTGCTCCTTGGATTAGAGTTAGACTTATTGTAGGCTTGCCAGTGACAATAGTTAGCAGACGTAACCTCTGTAACTGCTCTACCTAATGCTCAGGATTACATGAAAGACATGACAACACCAACTTTAGATCTATCTGTACTGTTTATTTGCTAATTCAAAAATCCAAATCAGCAGCATGTTGTAATTGCAAAGTCCTCCCTGAATCTCACACATCCCCCTCTCACACACCTCCCTTTCTCACACCTCCATCACTCACTATCTGTGTCCCTTTCACTCTCTCTCTCTCTCTTCTCAGTGTTCTGTTTGCCGTTCTCTGTTTTGAATGTGTATGCAGGCCCATGTCTCCAAATGGTCCACCTTAATACTAAAACAGTAACTGGGTTACTGAGCAGAGAAAGGCCAAACAGAGCAAGAGGGGAAGAAACAGAAAAAGACCGAAAGAAAGAGAGACGGAGATGACGGCAATGAAGTCATCACACTGGATTCACATATGCAGAATACATACAAAGACGCAAACAAAAACACCCCCCACCACACACACACACACACACACACACACACACACACACACACACACACATACACTGGTGTTCTCATCGTCTCATTTTAAAAACATTTTTATTTGCTCAAATAAAAGCATTTTCTAAAAATGCAGTGTTGCAGAAGCTGTTTAGAAAACCTTTAATTTGCACAGTTTAATAGAGAAATATAGAGTGCGATATAAAAATCTCTCAGCATTTACTAAAGGAGACACCTATAATGTAGCATAGAAATGTATCGGTCAAAACACAGGAGACTGTATTGTTAGGATAATTGCCCTTTAGCAGCACTTCGTGGAGCTGTCATTGAAATGCCACATCTCTCCAGGTCCTTTCCTTTTCCCACTCTCATTCTTTCTCTTCCCTTCTCTCCTATCCCTTCTTTCCAGCTCTTTGTTTTCCTGAACGGCTTTAAAGGTGCTGCAGCTTTATTAGTAACTACACTGTGCCTGTCTTCACATGACACTTCACAAAACACGTTGCGATTGCACTGTAAGAAATGCTGGTGGCTGTAGAATTAAAGCGTGGAGGGGAAAAGCTGCACTCCATATGTTAAGCAGGTCCACACTTGCCCGGTGAATATTCAGGCTGCCATTAATTAAACTAAGATGAAGCTCAAGTGTCTGTTTCCTTCTTCGACTCTTTTTATCAGCCAGACTGGATATCAAACGTCGGATATGATTACCCAGCCCCACAACCAGATTATGACTCCGGTTTGTGGAAGCTCATAAAAACAGACAACATAAGAGAGAGAGAGAGAGAGAGAGAGAGAGAGAGAGAGAGAGAGAGAGAAAGACAGAGAAAGAGTGAGAGAGAGTGAGAGTGAGAGAAAGAGAGTGAGAGATAAAGAGATTTAGCACCCTGTCTGCACCAAGCACTCTCAACAGCCTGTGCAATCATCACAACACATGAAGAGGACGTGAGGGCAGGTGTAAAAGGCATCTGCGATATCCGCCTCTGTTCAGGTGCATCAGTATGCGCTTTGCACAAAAGAGGAAACTGAAGTAGCTAGTAAATAGGAAGAGGTGCTGATTACTCAGTACTTTCTCAGAACACCGTAAAATTTGCCTCACACCTTTAATCAGCTACACTAAGCATGAAAACCAGCACATCTGTGTCTTTATATCTATAATTACACTTTCCCACAATTCTGAGAATGCAACGAAACAAAAGGTTAGAGTTTACTGTGGTTTACACCTCCCTTGCATACATAGACAAGGAAGGGACTTGTTACGTATCAGCCTCAAAAAAAAGTTATCACAACTTTTATCAAAGGCATTATTCAGTAAACCAT
Organism: Brachyhypopomus occidentalis; assembly: GCA_020368025.1. Taxonomy (NCBI): domain Eukaryota; kingdom Metazoa; phylum Chordata; class Actinopteri; order Gymnotiformes; family Hypopomidae; genus Brachyhypopomus; species Brachyhypopomus occidentalis. The sequence continues at coordinate 6,085,533 of JAGXOD010000020.1, forward strand.
TGAAATTACAGTGAACCTATAGCACGTTTTATTGGTTTGAGGTTACATGTGGTCCTTCTGCTAGCTGATTCCTATAGTTTTGCCATGTTACAGGGTCAACCATCCTATATGTGCAAGGCAGGCAGCAGTGTGGACTGTGAACCAATACACTTATGCAGTCCCACTGCAAGCAAAGGCCGTACACAAACAGACAATACCAAACACACCAGCTTAGCTAACATGGCCACCAAATTGTTGGCTATTCTGTTTTATTTTTATTGTTAGCATGAGTATGTATTCACAGAGCCCAATGTAAAGGAAAAAAAATTCTTAAAAACTTTTAGCTGACAAAAATGAATAATTATAACCTGCTACATTCAACAATCAGTATGAATTTTTCATAGATTTCAGTAAAGTCTATATAAATAATGTACAATGTATTTATCTGAGGCAGAGTTTCCTAATCTCACTCTTGTGGTACCTTAGCACTGCACAGTTTAGAGTTTTACCAGCTCTAACACAGCTGTAAACTCATGAACGGCTTATTACTTAGCTAATGAGCTGGGTCAGACGTACTGTGGGCAGGCAGAAACCTAAACTGTTACACCACAAGGCTGTTCTGGGCAAGGACCAGGAATCCCACCTTACAGGCATGGTCCTCCTGATACAAAACAATCCGCTCGTCTGAGACTCTGCGCTCAGAGGTGACATTTCACTGTAGCCCGGCGACACGGCCGTTTTCTCAGAGCCTATGCGAAACGCCACTGCCCTCAGGTTACCGCGGTCGCTCGAGTCGCCATGGCGCCGCTTATCCTGCGGTCCTCACTTGGCGTGATATCTGTCTCCTCCCCCTACCTCTCATCACTCTCCTTCTCTCTGAGGGGGACAAACTGAAGCGCTGATTAAGACGGAAGTAAACAAACCACAGCCCAGACACAGTCGCCCAGATGGGACAAAAACACAGGCTTTGTTGTTGTTTTTCTCTTTTGTTTGTCTTTTTTTTCTGCTTCTTTTAAAGGCGACGAAGAGAGTGAAAATCTCATATTATTATGGGATGGACCGGATTATTCCGGCTGAAGAAAACCCGTTGCATATTTAGTTGTTTGTTTGCTTGCTTACTTATTTATGTTTGGATTTTCCTGAGCTCTGCAAGCATGCTGTACTTCCTGCTTATAGTAACTGAAGCTTGGCTGAAAGGACTGAACACATGCCAGCTCTGCCTCTTTTGAACAGCATGTCATGACAGGTGAACGTTTTCATCTTAAAAGTTGTTTTTTCCCCCCTCATCTGAACCGTTTCACCACAGTCAGTGAGAATGAGACTGAGATTGAGGAGATTGAGACTGAGACTATGAACTGCAACACAGACCTGTGCCCAATCCGTGTTGGAGTGGGCAGGAAATGCCTGATTTCGCAGACGTGCGACGTTTAGATCCACCGGAACGACAGATCCCTCGTTTAGAGGATGGGGGTTTATGATGAAGACATCAAAACAGAAGAAGATGGCAAGGCCTCTGCTGATGGCCTGCTGAGTGAGAGTTCCTGTGCTCATGGGGGGGGTGCAGGACGTTCCCGCGCTGAGGGGAGTGCACTGTCCACTTCCTGCTCTCGCCTCGCCCTTCCCGCTGGGCTGTGGTGAAGCGCGGGACTGCCTGGAGTAATTAGTGTGGAGAGAGAGGGGGCGAGAGCATCTACCCACCGCCTTCCCTGAATACAGAGAAGGGGAGAAAGGGATGGAGAGAGAGAGAGAGAGAGAGAGAGAGGGATGGAGAGAGCCTGAAACCGCTACCCGCTCTGAATATATATAGACTGAGAGAGAGAGAGAAGGAGATATATCTGACACACTCTGAATGTATATAGAGAGAATGGAGAGAATGGAGAGAGATGGAGAGTGAGATGGAGAGTGAGATGGAGACAGATGGAGACATAGAGAAAGATGGAGAGAGACAGAGAGAGATGGAGAGAGATGGAGAGCTCCTGTATCTGACACACACTCTGAATGTATATAGAATACGGAGAGAATGGAGAAAGAGAGATGGAGAGAGACAGAGAGATTTAGAGAGTGAGTTGGAGAGAGATGGAGAGAGAGACATGGAGAGAGATGAAGAGAGTGAGATGGAGAGAGATGGAGAGAGATGGAGAGAGTGAGATGGAGAGAGATGGAGTGAGTGCAATGGAGAGAGACAAAGAGAGAGATGAAGAGAGATAGAGGGAGATGAAGAGAGTGTGATGGAGAGAGAGAGAGAGATGGAGAGAGAGGTGGAGAGAGTGTGTAGCTGACACACTGTCTGCTGCTCGTGCCATCCTCGCCCAGTGTAATTAGAGGAGATGGAGACCTCAGGGGGAGAACAGCCATTTCCACAGTCCTCCTCTGACCTCCTCCTCTTCTTTCTCCCCTCTCCTCGACCCATGCTTCACCCCAGGCTAACACAGGGCCAGCTGAGTCAGGTGTGGGTGGGGCGAGGCTAACACAGGGCCAGCTGAGTCAGGTGTGGGTGGGGCTAGACTAACACAGGGCCAGCTGAGTCAGGTGTGGGTGGGGTTAGGCTAACACAGGGCCAGCTGAGTCAGGTGTGGGTGGGGCAAAGCTAACACAGGGCCAGCTGAGTCAGGTGTGGGTGGGGCGAAGCTAACACAGGACCAGCTGAGTCAGGTGTGGGTGGGGCGAGGCTAACACAGGACCAGCTGAGTCAGGTGTGGGTGGGGCGAGGCTAACACAGGGCCAGCTGAGTCACACAGGACCAGCTGAGTGTGGGGGGGCGAGGCTAACACAGGACCAGCTGGCTAACACAGGACCAGCTGAGTCAGGTGTGGGTGGGGCGAGGCTAACACAGGGCCAGCTGAGTCAGGTGTGGGTGGGGCGAGGCTAACACAGGGCCACAGGGCCAGCTGAGTCAGGTGGGTGGGGGGTGGGGACAAGGCTAACACAGGGCCAGCTGAGTCAGGTGTGGGTACTTGGCTAACACAGGCCTAACACAGGTGTGGGTGGGGGCCAGCCAACTGAGTCAGGTGTGGGTGGGGTTAGGCTAACACAGGGCCAGCTGAGTCAGGTGTGGGTGGGGCTAGACTAACACAGGGCCAGCTGAGTCAGGTGTGGGTGGGGCGAGGCTAACACAGGGCCCAGCAGCACACAGCTCAGTGGCATCTAATACTCCATTCAGCCCCACGGGCCAACTATGACGAGACACACTTAGCAGTGCTGAGCAGGTGCATTTGATGAGTCAGAACGTCAATGCCTTTCTGTTTGTTTATGTGTCGGTGAGGGTGTGTGTGTCACATGGAGGAAAGAAAACACATATAGCCAAGCGTACGCTGGGTGAGGTTGCATCTAGCTCAGTCAGAAAACACTGTCTCTTTAGAACGGCGTGAGAAACCGATGCTATGAACGCACGGCACTACAGTAGACTGGTTACGGCACCATGGGAACGTAGGCTAAATACCAACCATGTGAAATTCAGCCTTTCATAAGTAGCTCACAGGGAGAGAGGGCAGAAGTGTGTGTGAGAAAGCGAGGGAGAGATGTGGACGTGTGTGGATGTGGACGTGTGCATGGATTTGTGTGCGTGTGTGTTTGTGTGTGTGTGTGTGCGTGTGTGTTTGTGTGCGGGTGTGTGTGTGTGTGTGTGTGTGTGTGTGTGTGTGTGTGTGTGTGTGTGTGTGTGTGTGTGTGTGTGTGTGTGTGTGTGTGTGTGTGTGTGTGTGCGTGTGTGTGTGTGTGTGTGTGGGTGCAATCACAGGTCCAGCAGTGCTGAATAATGCATAGCGGGATGTTTGTTTGCGCACGGTGTTTCTTGCATGCATGAACGTGGCGTGGTGGATCTCAGCGGGAGCGCCAACAGTGACGAGCATCTCCACGCTCTCCTCGGGGACCCAACCACACGCACTTCACACACAAACACAGAACAGCTCTGCCCATAATGACCACTATCTGTCTGCGCTACTGTCAGTGACCGAGTGACCACCACTCTCATGTACACATGGTGCAGATGGGACATTTCTCTAACTCCACCACAGAAACACAGCACTGCACCACCACTGGGCCACATGACAACAAAGTGCCCTGATAAAACAGTTATAAACCACCCTACCGGATCACTGCCCTGGGGGTGGAACTGCCAACCAGCTCACAGTGCCATACACATCATGATATGTTTGACTTTCTTTTGCATCATTTGAATTTTGCTGCCATATGTCATGATAAATAACACACATAAGCACAACAAACTCAAGAACCTCTATTACCCCTGCCATAAAAAGAGACTCACAAAAACACACACACATTCAAAACACTGGCAGAGGAATCCAGCAATTCACACATTCTCCCTACAATTCGAAACACTTTTACATGAAGACTCAGACACACACCCTCTCTCTATCAAACACACACACACACTTTCACACTAGCAAATGCACACTACAGCAGCTTTGACCACCAATGCAATATGATTCCCAAGGTTCACTGCTACCAAAGAAAAACTGAACTGGGAAGCCAAACAGTCAAGAGAGCAGAGATGTTTCATATCCAGAGAAACAATTTCAAGTACACTGGTGGGTTTTTGTGCATATCTGTGTCTGTTCTGTGTTGGTGAGGGTGCGTGAGTGTGGGTGTGTGTGTGTGTGTGTGTGTGAGGTCTCAGGGCTGGTCAGTGTTGGTTGGGTGACTGCAGTGTGCTAATGACGAGAGAGTGACTGAGCTGGGAGAGCACAGAGAGACATCACTGGCAGATAACCGCACCTCCACCCTACCCCCCCTCCTCCCTACCCTCCTCTCCTCCCTATGCCCTCGTCCCTAGCCCCTCCACCGTACCCTCCTCTCCTCCCTACCTTCTGCACCCTACCCCCTCCACCCTACCCTCCACCCTATCTCTCCTCCTCCTATTTACCCCCCTTTCCTCCCTATCACCTCCTCCCTACCCCCTCATCCCTACCCCCCTCCTCCCTAACACCCTCCTCACTGCTCCTCTCCACTCCTCTGTGGGTGTCTGCGTGCACATATGTGTGTTCGTGTGTGTGTGTGTGTGGATGTGTGTACGTCCCGCATCAGTGAATCTCAACACTAGGTGAGCAGCATGACATCTGTAGAACAACAAAACACCAATGACTGAATGACCCCTACAAAGAGCACAGACACACACATACTCACACACACACACGCTGACAGGTACAAGCACAAGCATCTCTAGTGTTCTGAGGTCATTTTCCATGGCACGGTGTGTGCTGGTCTCATTTGCAGTAAAGCACTTCTGCAGCTCTCCCCGACCAAGAGAGGTCCTCATCGCCTCAGTCCCGCCTCCACACCTTCTCTCCCAGTGAGCACACATAACTGACATGTGTGCAGCCCAATCAGAAAAGGCTCTCATAATCTCCAGTTTCTTAAGTGGCTGAGGTAGTGTTATTTGTTCTCTCACAGCGTGGCCGTAAGGATGTAGGGAGGGAGGCGAAGGAGGGAAAGGCGTCATCGCTCTGACGGAGACGCAGGGGAAGAGATGGCAGTTGCCATGGAAACCCCAGCCGATGCTCTCGTCATGCTGCCCAAACACAGCACCCTCTGAGAGAGGAAAAGAGGAGGAGAGAGGGAGAGGAAAGAGGGAGAGGAGAGGAGAGGACAGGAGACTGAAGTATCCATGTGTGTAGGGGTCATTCTATTGTAAGTCATAGCTAACGGCTGGGGACCAAATAACACAACCATCACCCTCCGAGGCTAAAAAGGCGTTCAACGTTGCAGCAACAACGCCGTGAGTTATAGTAACAAAAAAAAAACAGTTAGTCTTAAGCCTAAATTTTAGCTATCAAAAACTCTCCCGATAAGCACTTTGATATGAGACTTTAAAGTGCAGAGCAACCTGCAGACTTTCAAAGAAGTGAATCATCCACAGCAAGTGCATCGACCACAAACTTCAAAACCATTCAACGAGCTGAGTGCCTACAAACACGAGTCTCATCGTGGTGTTCGCCATGAGGTTTCCACATCCCAAGAGAAGGATCTCCCCCATACGCACAGCTAATCCAGTCCTGGCTGAGGTGCCACACCAGGACACGCAAACCAGCAGTACTACACATCACTGAGCGCTCATGAGGTATTCAGCAGGACTCAAACTGGGATGTGATTGGTTCCTACGCAGTTATGAGGTAAATTAAATTGTCCTTTAAACATTCCGGAGCAGCGTCTTGATTGGGTGGCAATGGCACACAGGACAGTAACTCCCATTTTAGAACGGAAACTGAAATTCACAGCAGAGGTGAGAAGCTTCACGCAGGGGCCCAGAGTAGTGTTTAATGCTCCCCTACCTGCAGAAACATGATGCGCACACAATACATGCAAGAACCGCACAGAAGACCAAGATAACTTCATACCATCATAAGAACTGTATTCCTAGGCCTGTGAATGAGATGAATTCCAGGAAAGAACTTAAAATGCCTCACGTGAATGTTGAACAATATTAGCGCAGGGGCTCAATGGACAATTGACCTTTCAAAGATAAAGGAATTCAGACAGGAATTTTGAAAATGTGTTCAGCTTCTTGAATAACAAGAACAACTCTTCAGTAATCCATTAGACATAGAGATATTTCAGGACAGGTCAGACAACATGAGTTATCAGTTGTTATGTTGAGACTAACAACAACCACTAGAACTCCCAATTCGTCATTGATGACATTAAGGTCAAAAGAACGTCTACTACTGCACGTTGCCAAGATATCAATGTATGAATGTAACAGGTACAGTCTGTCATGGTACAATACAAACAGGCATGTGTCTGTGTGTCATGAAGGAGGTTACAAGTGTGTGAGGGCATGAATGAGACCTCCATGTGCCTCCATGCCCATCTTTTTCTCTCTCTCTCTCTCTCTCTCTCTCTCTCTCTCTCTCTCTCTCTCTCTCTTTCTCTCTCTTTTTCTCTCTCTCTCTCTCTCTCTCTCTCTCTCTCTCTCTCTCCCGCCCCCTTCCAAAGTTGCTGTCACTCCCTTGTGGCTGTTTTAGTAGTTTAATCATACCCCTCCTGCTCTTTGTCTCTCTCTCTCTCACTCTCTTTCCCTGTTTTCTTCTCTCACTCTCACACCTCACTCGCCCCTCTCTCTTCCTCTAAGCCTAACCCTCTCTTCTGCATTCTCACTCCTCTTCTCTCCTGGGCAGACCCCCCTCCTTCTCACTCTTGTCTAATGAAATCATAGCTCAGCTGCACACTAATGACTCTCTCTCTCCCCATGTCTCTCTCTCTCTCTCTCTCTCTTTCTCTTTCCATCAGATCTTCCCAACACCCATCAGCACTACAGCCCTATTGTTTGAATCATACAAAAAACAGGAAAAGCTGGCTGTAGTGTAAACCGGTCTCATGTCTTGATCCAGATTTAAGTGGGAAATGCATATCCCAACTATCTAGCACTGCTCATCCAGGAGAACATCAAACAAAGGATTCATGGCTATCACAATATCAGTATGGAGACAGAGCCATACTGGAGGAACCTAGTGACACAATAAGCCATACAAAATCAATCCAGTGCACACTCACTTCTGCTAAATTAATATATAGTATCATGCCAAACCCCACTGATTCAACTCAGTACCACACTAAATTCTGCTGAATTAACATAGCGTCATGCCAAACTCTACTGAATCAATCCAGTGCTATATCACTCCTGAAGCAACAGGTCAGGACACATCTCTGGCCAGGCTAGGGTTCATGGGGTCAGAGGTCAGAAGGTCAGTTTACTCACAAGGGACAGTGCGGAGGTAGAGGTTATCCCGGATGATCTGCTGGAGTTCGTGGTCCAAAGAACCTTTCTGAAATCGCAGGCTGAGGTAGCGCCTGAGATCTTTATCCACAAAGGGACCTCCTAGAAACACACACACACACAGTCAGATGTTTTATGCTAATAAAGGCCTCATCTAATAAAGGTAACCACATCTTTAACTAAAATACATATTGTGAATAAGTTCCAATATGCAGTTCCTCCACTGGCAAAGCATTAATGCGATGTGTGTATGTGCGTGTGTGTGTGTCTGTGTGTGTGTGTGTGTGTGTGTGTGTGTGTGTGTGTGTGTGTGTGTGTGTGTGTGTGTGTGTGTGTGTGTGTGTGTGTGTGTGTGTGTGTGTGTGTGCGCTGCCCCATTTTTCATTACCAAATAAAAGGTAAAACACTGTAGAGCTAAAACACGGTTCAGTCATTTAGCGTCTCAGCACAGTGGCTCCAGAATATAGTCTGATGTTTTCTCTGATGATCATAGTGGATGAAGGAGAAGAACCACCTGAGACACTTTACCTTCCAATAATCATCTCTTTAACATCCAAAACACGCACACACACACACACATCTACATACACACTCATACATCATATACCTTTCATTATGAAAGATGTCTTTATTGTTGCACTCCAAACCCCAGCACACACACTCACACATGCTGGGTGAGTGGAGAGGTAGAGACACTTGGGAAGCATGCTATGTCAGTGTGAGAGATGAGAGAGAAAGACAGATAGAGAGATGAAGAGAGAGAGACAGAGAGAGGAAGAGAGAGAGACAGAGAGGAAGAGAGAGACAGAGAGAGAAAGAGAGAGACAGAGAGAGAAAGAGAGATGTAGCAACAAAAAACAAATGGGACAGGACAAATAAGCTGATGTGCTTACCAAATTGCCACATGTGACCTTACGCATTTTTTTAAACACACATTTGCAGGTGCACATACATGTGTGCACATACACCCCCCCCACACACACACACAATATATCCAAATAAACATTCATTTAGTCGACATTCTGAAGATGCATGCCATGCAAGCACATTAATAGAAGTCACCATATGCAGAAAGAAACAGAAATAAAGAACATTCCACACACCAACACTCACAGCCAGCTGATACCAGATATTAAACCACAGCACTATATGCAGACTTCAGAGGGCAAAGACTCTGAAATTACACTGTCATTTCATGCACTCCTCATAACCTACAAGCGCATACATGCATGTGCACACACACACACATACATAAAGAGGCACAAATTAGTGGTGATGGGTACTCAGTGTGAAAGGGAGCTGGCACCGTTCAGAATAACCTACTTTTGAGAAAGCGCTTACACACACGCGCGCACGCCTGAAGACACTATGCACAATGCTCCATTGCATATGGATGACACAAATACACACACTCACACAGGCATAAACAAACTAATCTAGAGTTAAAGTGCACACGTTTAGACTGAAACTCGTTGCACGTTACAAAATTTGGCAAGACCACACAACATACACCCAACAGCGAGGAGTGGGAACACATTATATTCAGAACTCTTGACAGTACATCTCTTAAAAAGTCATGGATAATATACTCAAATACATGCACACCACACTGGGAATTAGGAACATGTTGTAATCAAACATCTGCATAGAGCATAAAAAGTCATGTCTGACACACACACACACACACGCACGCACACACACACACACACACACACTCCGAGGCTGACTTACAGCACGCAGTAGAAAGGCACCTCTTCCTCACAGCCCAGCTGGATGTTCCAAATGTTGTTTGGGTCTAATTGTGTGTGCATGTGCGTGTGTGTATGAGTATGTGAGCGTGTGGTGGGGAGAGTGTGTGTGTGTGTGCAGCTTTCCACAGGTATAAAGCCACAGTGTGCAGGTTTCCTACAGCAGCCTCAAATCTGTCCCATTACTACACTCTCTGCATACTGCAGGGACACACAGAGCATCCCCTCAGTCACTCTCCGGCTCCGAGAGAGAAGAGAGAGAAAAATGAGAGAGAGAGAGAGAGAGACAGAAAGAGAGAGAGAGAGAGAGGGGAGGGGGGAGCATTGGAAATTAGTAGAAAAAAAATGTGCTTTGACGATGGGAGCCTATCACAAAGAGCGTTCTCTCCCTCTCTATGTCGCCATTGGTGGCTGATATTATGAGGTACTGCAGCACCCCCTACACACAGGTTAGGGAACTGCAGAACGTTGGAGTGATTTACGACAGATAAAGTCAGCTAGGAATTATAGATATCTTGATCGAGCTCGTCTAGGGTGTGAGTTTGCTGTGGAACAGAGCAGGACTGACTTAGGTTAGAGCTTAAAGCAGAGCTGTCTTGAAACAACTCAACTTGAGGTTAAGGAACATTTGCCTTTCAGATGGACAGTGTGTGTGTGTGTGTGCGTGTGTGTGTGTGCGTGTGTTTGTGTGTGTGAGTGTGTACATGTCTATATATCCAGACAGTGAATGTGTGCCTAGCTGGATGGACAAAGCTTCATTACAGCAGCTGGAGTCTTGTAAGGTGGAGGTGACTGAAGAAACACTGTCTGTGATGCCTGCAGCTCTCGCTAAAGGTCTTTTACAGCTGCTGGTGAAGTGAAGTGAATTAATGGTGAATTGGTTGCCTGCAATCACATGAACGAGAATGCCTTCTTCCTCAAATTCCACAGCTGTGCTGGCTGTAGAAATGTATGTCATTTTTGGCATTATAATGTGACAACAGTATTTAGTGAAATTGCTGTGAGATGTTTTCATCCAGGCCCATTACCTTACCCTCCAAAGGTCTACTAATCTGATTAAGTACCAGCCCAGCTAATGGATGTATTTGGCAAGTGTGCATTATCTGTACATATAGGAATTCCAAGATGTCAATTCAAGTTCAGCAAATGTGTGCAGACTTATGTAAAATCTACTTATTCAAATCTACCCTTTGCATGAGCCATGCTGCTGATCTAAGTGTCTGTCCCTCACTGATGAAACTCCTTACTTACAGGTCTTCCTCTATGGGTCATTAGACCTCTACAACAGATTCAGAATGCAGTAGCATGACTGGTCTTCAATCTCCCTGCGTTCACACACGCCACTCCACTGCTGCATTCTCTTCACTGGCTTCCAGTAGCTGAAAGCATCAGATATAAAACCTTGATGCTTGCCTGCAAAGCCAAAAATGAACTAGCCCCTCTCTATATGATGTCCATAGTCAATGCCCGATCCGTACCATGAGCACTCCGAATCTCAAGCGTGGCTCGACTTGAACTGCCATGAGGACAAACCTCAAGACTATTCTCTGTCCTGGCTCCAAGATGGTGGGACGATCTTCCACTAGCTGTTTGGACTGCAGAGTCTCTTGTGGTCTTCAAACGGAGACTGAAGACTCACCTGTTTGTTGAGTACTTAAATGACCACGAACACTTGTCCTTGTCGTTTACGTATGCTTATTCATGTCAATATTTTTTTGCACTTCTAGGTATCGGCTTTTAATTCCTGTTGTTTATTTGGAATACTAGGTAATGGCAATGATTCCTGTAGATTAGTATTAGTCTGGTTCTAAGGTATATTGTATTCGGACCTGTCTATGGTACTAGGATCTAGAATGCATTCTGTGAACAGATGGCAAAGCACTCTGTAAGTCGCTCTGCATAAGAGCATCTGCTAAATGCCCAAAATGTAAATGTAAAATGTAAATGATGATGTCATGATTACCTCACACCATGAGGTCCAGATAACATTTGGCATAAGGACATATCTGATAAGATGATTCAGGAGAGTAGCAAAATATACCAACAGTTAACACACACACACACACACAATCTATCCTCACAGACTTCCAGCACTAAGCAACACTCACATTCAGCTGCTGACACTCTTATTTCTGTAATAAATGAATATACAAAGAGTGCAGTGTTCAAGAAAAATGCATTATCGTATGTTTGCAGCCTTACAACTCAGCAAACAAGAAAAGTCAACAAAGAGAATAAACTACACAGTCTGACTTCAGGGAAACCCTGCAGTATGTTGTCAAACATCACACACTCACTACTTAGTAGTGCTATTTTTTCATATGTTATTTCAATCAATTATATATTAATTTAGCTTTTTCTATTTTTAAGGGAAAAAATGGGCAACCAACAAAGTGTCTGCATGAAGCCATTTCTATTATTTTTCTATAATGATCCACACAAAGACCTAGAATCAGCTCAAAGAGAGAATATGCACACAAGTAAACACACAGATATATTAAAACAATTGTGTGCATTATTATTATTATTATTATACAAAATAGGTTAAAGCATTTTTCTTTGAGCATTTTTCAAGTTAGCCTGTGGTCAAATGTAGAGAATGTATCTCTAGGATCTGAGTGTATATGAGCAGAGACTATAGTAAGCATGGCAAGGATCTCCAGGATCTGAGTCTATAAGAGCCGAGACTACAGTAAACGTGGCGAGGATCTCCAGGATCTGAGTGTATATGAGCAGAGACTACAGTAAACTTGGCAAGAATCTCCAGGATCTCAGTGAATATGAGCAGAGACTACAGTAAACAAGGCAAGGATCTCCAAGATCTGAGTGTGGCTGCATTTACTCACCTTGATTCCAAAGCTCGCTTCAGTATTTTAGTGCATATGTAGGCCTGCGCACAAGAAATTATAACTGTCCTACAGCAACAACAGAGACATTAGCCCTACAGTGTGAACATAGCCAGGGTTTTGGCCAGGTCATCTTTTGCTAATCAGAGGCTAATTATTCATTGTGTGCTTGCACAGATACAGAGCCCTAACAGTTATGCCATTAAGGCATTGTGGGTGCTTATGGGATTACCCTTGGAGAAATGGATGAAGCTTCTCTATTCTACTGTTAACACTTGGCAAAAACAAACCAAAATCTCTGTAGTGACCTCCCTACTTTGGCTAGTCAGTGAATGAGATTGCTTTGCCTTGTTTCAATCCTCCGGTGCATCTCGGGTGGGGGAGGGTGTACTGTGTTGCAGTATGGACACGTTAATAGTATTCTGCATTTAAAATATGTTATAATTATTGGGCACCACTCGGATCCAGGGAAAATTCTAATTAAGTTTTAATTCAATCTCAAATCTAAACTGCAAGCTCTGCAAAGTAGTCATTAATCAACTAGCAAAAATTAGAAATACCACAGGCAAAGACAAAAGATTTGACAATTAATGGAATATTTATTGATAAATGCTCAGTATGCTGATGAATAGCAAACAATACTTCTCAGTGAGAGCTGTGTGAGAGCTTTTAGCAGGGCATGAGAAGTCAGAGGTCCTGTGTGCACAACTAGACCTTCTGTCCCAGGTGGAACAAGGGAGTAAGTCAATGTCACCTGCTGGGAAAGGGTTGTGCACAGCTTGCTGGAGTTGCACGTGGAAGCCTTCCGTGTTGACGCAGAAAGTGACCTGAATAGCCCTCTTGGTCTGACCATTAGTTTGCAGATGGTAGCATGAGTCTCCACATTCAAGAGGTAGACCAAGGCCACCTGTCAGAAACAATGTTTTCAACCAGATCAAAAAAATCTGAATATGCTAAAGTGAAAGCAAATGGTAGCATAGGAACGGGTAACAGGTGTCACACCTTGGACAATCAGTCTAATAGTGGTGATGCTCATATTGCCCTTGGATTATGGGAGGTCTGTGACAACGTTAACCTTGGCCTATGAAGAAATGATGGGGGTGTAACTCTCCAGCTGGTGCTAGACTGGGCATTCATGACTCTTTGCAGGTAGGGCACACAAGAATGAACTCACTCACATCATCAGTCAGAAAGCCCCTTTAGAATTACTGACTGAACAGATTGTTCAAAGAAAACATTTTTCTGACTCATCATGCCATTAATATAAAACTGCACCCACTCCTACCTCAAATGCACCTCAACTATGAAGGGTCTTAGGGGATCCAGTTGTTTAAGCATGGGAGCAGAGATGAATGCCTGCTTGCCAACACCAGTAGCCCTGTGACTGTCAGTAAAAATGTAAAGGGAACTCAGTGGTGCTATAGACTCAGATGAATTACCAGAAGAAATTGCCAAAACCTACAAAACGTTGGAGTTCTTTTAAGGGACAGGGCAAAGGTCAGTTGGTGACTGCAGAGATGTGGTCATCATTGATAGAAGTCTCCCTTCTATTAGAGGATATTGTCCAAAAACAACACTGTGCTTTGATGAACCTGGCATTTCTCCAGTTCAACAAACAGCCTGTTTTCTCGGTTTGGTGAGGTTGGTACATATGATACATACTTGCAGAAGAATAAACAAGTAAGAAGGTCACCAGTGTAAGCTATGAGGACATGTACAATTCATCTCGGACTATATTAGCGATGAATCATTGGAATACGGGGGAAGAATTAGCTACACTGGAAGGCATTACCAAGTATTCTATGTATCTTTTGGAAGGGGTGATGGTGAGCAACCTGGAAAACCTAACATACTTAACTGAGGTTTTAGACACTACTGTCAAAAAAGGGGACTGGATATTTGTGTGAGTATGTAGTATTTACCTAAGCATGATTCTTTTTTTTTCTGCAAATCTTTTTCCTGACTACTGTCACACGGCCCCATCTCAGAGACTACAGCCCCCAGAATTCACAGTGACATCTGCTACGTTCCTCATCACATCAAGCACAAGGTTTTGTTGTACCCAGAAGATATGCTTTTTGAAACGGGGTGACAGAAAGAGCAGACGCGGAATATGGTGCAGTGGAATCTTTAATCTCCATAGCACAGCAATAAACAATCACACTCAAAGTGAAGCAAAGCAAAGCCACACACATGCAGCGCTAGGCAAGAGACACAGGCGCTTAAGGCGCAAAGTCCGTAACCTGGCAGCCGAGAGGAAGGCAGCGGAAGACGACGCAGTCAGGCTCACTCCTCTATGCTCAAGGAATGCACAGCATTGACGTGCTGGACCTGTGGGCTTAAGTAGGGTGTGAGACTGATGAGAGACAGGTGGTGGTGATTATGGAGTAAGCAGGTGAATTGGAAAGGGGGCTGTGTTGTGTTACGGAATGTGTGGAATGTGAAGTGGGCGGCTCCCCTGTGGGGCTAGCCCGGCCTACCGTGACACTTTTATATTTGTCTGATCTTTTAGCTATCTTACCAAGGCTGCTTCACAAGTTGAACAGCTTTAGTAGTTAACCTAGAATAGAGTGAACTCATGTTCATAAATCAGGTGATCCAATAGGCTGGGATTCAATCCAGAAATGTCTTGGTATCATGTGTACACAGATTGCAACATTTGAAGTTGAAATTGCCTTGCCTTGGTAGGAGTCACATTAAGTGTCACACAGTTATTTTCAGTATTGCACAAGCTTCATTTTCTTTTTTGGATGTGAAGTCAGTGTCTCCAATGCACTGCTAACCCTTTTCCACCAATGAGGAACATGTTCCAGTTTGCACACTGTTCTTGGTTCCGCTTCTGAGAACCTTGGTGCTATCAGAGCATCGGGCCACATCTGCACCATTTTTTGTTGGAACAAAGGATGCATCATCAACAGAGGGAGTGGCACAATATACAGCAGAAGTAAACAGGAATAACAAGCTAATAAATGATATGAGTGATTGGTTTTATCAAAGAAGCAGGAATGGATTAACTACTGGTGATAAGAAGATAGATAAAAACAACAGATAAATAATAACATTATGAACAATGTTAATATTATTGTCACAGGTTGGAAACATGTTAAACCAGTCATCTGGTTTGCTGGTCTG
Organism: Brachyhypopomus occidentalis; assembly: GCA_020368025.1. NCBI lineage: Eukaryota > Metazoa > Chordata > Actinopteri > Gymnotiformes > Hypopomidae > Brachyhypopomus > Brachyhypopomus occidentalis. The sequence goes on from JAGXOD010000020.1 coordinate 6,100,970, forward strand.
TTATCCAACATGCCATAGAGCACAACATAATGTGCTAGCAAATGCTTCCATATGTCTTCACTGTACAATAACTCTCCTATACAACTTGACACACCCATGTATGTCATCACATTTCGCTCTGAAAAATCTCTATTCTTTGGTTCCACTTGGGAATAAATTTTTTGGGTTTGGTGGAACTGGAAATGCACCAAAACAGTCAAAATTAGGTGTGCAAACAGGGACTAGTTCCAGTTCCTTTCATTTTTCTTCCAAAACATTCTAATTGTCACGTTACAGCCTGGACCCCTTCCTTCGGGCGTGTGCATATGTAGTCCATGTCCATTCGTCTCCATATATGTACTTCCTGTGGGTGTGGTTGTGGGTGTATGTGTTCACTCGTCTCATCACCCTAATGTGTCACACAACGCCTGTTATGTGTTGTGTATTTGAGTTGTGTCGTAACTGTGTTCCGTGCTTGTCTTTGAGAGTCAGTGTTGAGTCCGTTCCATGTTGTGTGCTTGCTAAGCGCTGTTTTACTTAGCCGCCATTATTGTAAGAAAGCTCCGTGTTTATGGATACTCGTCTACGCATCCTGCGTCATACCTGGCACGCTACACTAATATTTTAATACCATTTTTTATACACATTGATCAATTAAATATTCAGTTCATATGGAATAAAACTTTAATGAATGCTATAAACCTGGAGAATAAAAACAAGCATGTTGTTTTTTCCGTCTTTTTTCCATTTCTTGTAACTTGTTTTCCGTTCTTTTTTTTCTGCTTCCATTGTAACAAACTGATCAAAGTTATAAAAAGACCTTCAATCTAAAAAGAAGTGTCCTTTAGAAGTAAACATGAAGTGCAAACTTTTCCATTCATCCCCTTGTCTGATGTGCACCAAGGTTGGGATTTCAAGGTTGGGATTAGTAAATATGCTTTGATAGAGTTTTTTTGTGTGTGGAGGGAATTAGTGTCAGCGAATAAGGAAATTTAATGGTGATGTTATCTAGGGATCTATAGTCTATGCAGGGAGTCCACCATCCTTTATCTCCACAAAGAAAACCAGCTGCAACAAGGGATGTAGATGGATAGATAAAGAGCCTCTGCTATGTAGATGTCCAAAGCCTTAATGTTGACTTTGGAAATGGGGGGGGGGAGGCTTTTGCTTTCTTCCATAACGGGCTACCAGGCAGAAAGTTTATGGCACAGCTGCATGTAGGGAGTACAGTGAGGAGTCAGCGTGCTTTCTGTGGAGGTGGTTCTGATGGGGACAACGATGCATGTTTGTAGACACTGGTGTCTGGTGACAAGCTGCAAGCTCTCTCGTGATGTCAGGATCATGGTTTGTTTGCTAGGAAAGACCCAAGCATAGAGCTATAAGAAACGAAATGTAACCAAACAAGGCTTGTGGTAAACCAGGTAGGATTAAAAACTATATTGCTCACAAAACAAATTCTTAAAACAACTGACAGGGACTAGGGAGAATTGCTGGTCTAATCTACAAGAATTACCCAACTGGCATCACCAACTGAGCATATGAGGAGAGTTAGATCTTACTTTTGATCAGTAGGTTACCAGATTCAAACTTGCCATCTGTCCATGTTTGGACTGGGCCAAAGTTGAACTGCATTGCCAAGGCTTAGTTTAGAGGCCAGGGAATAGCACTGTGATAACCCAGCTATCCGATGGTTCTATGTATCTTTTACATACAGTCATATGAAATTTTCAGTGTCATGTGAAAAACATGGTCTAGCGTGGTGTTGAGAATGTGATGACCTTTGTTTGGTTTGGCTTGTTTTGCAGCCACAGGACTGGGAGAATCTTGCAGTCATTGAGTTGGATCTTGCATATGTCTCCATTTTGCCTTCATTTTTTGTTAGATAAGTAATGACAGAGGGGAATCTGAGGTTGTTTTTATCTCATTTTAATAACTGCTAAAGACCAGCAGATTTGTTTTTATAAATGTGTATGCACTGATATGTATAACCACAGAATTCAAAGAGAAGAGGGTGTACTTTGTTTGTCACATGATGTGTATATATTGAAAGGGGTCAGATTTGACAATCAACACAATAGGAGGATTAATATCTATTAACCGAATATTGAGCTTGGGAACATAGGATCCTGGGAATATCCATGCTCTCCCCTTTGTGGGGACATAACTTAGGTTAACATTAACATTGTGGCTTATAATAAATGTGGGATGTTTATGACAATGCTAACAGTGATTATTATTAGTAATTATTACTAACATTGTCATATATCTAACATTGTCCAGTTAAAAAAATATATTTTTTGTTGCTCAGACCTTGCAAACATGATCTATTAATAAGCCTAGCATATTTCTAACTCAGCAACATGAAAGATCAGTCACATTTGAACATATCCATGTTTTATTGGAGGCTGCAATAAACTGTTCTGGTATAATTACAGTATAATTAGCCATGTTATTTTCTCAAAGGTAATGATAGGGTCATTTGATACGATAGTAGCAAATACCTACCCTGTTGTTGAAATGCACATAAACAAGAGATCCAGCAGACATAATTTTAGCTATGTCTGGAACTTATATTTGCCAAGCACAAAGTGGACTAGTTTTGGCAAACTACACAGCAGATTAGATAGAAAGATAGCACAGATCTGGCACATCAGGAGTTTGCCTTAGAAATAAGGCAGAAGACCTTTTAAAATCCATTTCTTTCTCAGACTACCAAGCATTTCAGATGTCATGCTGCTGAGACTTGCATGAGACATGGTCAGTAAATGGTAATCTAGTACATTTATTATTTTTTTAAATGTTGACAATTTCATCCTTTTACACCTTTGATATATCTGCCAGACACACAGCTGGTAAAAGAGTGAATTGGAAACAGCTATGCTCACCACTATTTGCCAATTCATTTTTTTAAATGACTATAAATGACAGCAGCAAAACAGATCTTGTAGTGTAACGACTGAGGTGTTCTTAGAGCTGCATCCACATCGGTTCCTAACCTGAAAATTTGTCTCTTTACCAAAGACTAGGCTTTATGGGTCCGTGCAAGCATTTTTATTTGACAATATTGGTACCAAGTGTTAACAAGGGAATAGAGAGACCTCATCCACCGATCCAAGGCTAAACCCACACATGCTATACCCACAATGCTTTAATGGTATAAGTGTTACTGCTCTGAAAGCGCTCTGTATCTGTGCACGCAGACAGCTGGTTGGATAATTAGCCACTGATTAGCAAAACATGGCCTGGCTAAAACCCTGGCTATGTTCACATTCTAGGACTCAATTCCATTCCCAAACCCAACCTTCCCGCCAGATCCGATCTTTTCACCTCAACCGTTCACATTAGGCCTTCCGTATTTGTCATCAGTGTGAATCTGGGAACACTCTGATCCATGGTACACATAAAAAAAGCCACGTTCTAGACAAATCGAATGACATTCTATCAGCTGTTGAGGGTTAAGTAAGGGCAAAGTCATAGCTGCCGTTTAAGCAGCTACTGGTGTCACGTCTGCATTGAAGGGTGAGTGGGAGCTGGAGTGGAGCCAGCAGGGGACAAGCAGGACATGGAGAGTGATCTCGCCTACGTAGTGAAGCAGGCTTGTGAAATTTATTTGAACGACCGAATGAAAGCAGTCCAACTCTCTTCAAAAGATCCTATTTTTGCACAGAAAACATCAGAGCTGTCATACAGAGTTAGAACACCTACCTGTAGCCCTTGTTGATTCCAGCAAACATTATAATTTAGAAGTCTGGATGGGTCTGTAGATACATATGCATTCAAAACATCAGCACTTCTTTTGTCAATTCTGAGTCAGTGAAAATCGCACTCCAGATTCGGCTGGCCGGTTGTTAACCTACAGCTCTCTCTCTTCCACTGATTGCTCGCTCAACGAACATTCTCGTGTGCTTCTCTTTCCAAACCATCTTTTGATCTCTCCCTCTTCCCCTCTGTTTCTGTATCATTCTCGGCATTAGTTCAAAGTGCAGTCCAGTTTCTTCATCCTACTGCTGTTCCATTCAATTCATTATATTCTTTTTAAGCTGCTTTTTCTGTGTTCTGCAGATTCTGTGCTGCACTCATTCTGTCTGCCCCCTCTATATGGCTACGGATTAATCAACAAATCAATACCCTTTTCTCTTACACACTTTCACATAAACACTAACCCACTTTCATTCCTTTTCTCTCTCTCCCCATTACTCTCCCTTCTTCTCTCAATCTCTCTTTCTCTATCACACACACACACACACACACAACACACACACACACACACGCACACACTTATCCTGTAGTAAAGTGTTTTGTCACAGGTGACTGCACTCATTCCCAACCTGTTCTGGGGAGCTGGACTATCAAACACCCACACACACCCGCACCCAGACTCACCCACCCACCCACCCACACACACACACACACACACACACACACACAACCGCTCTCCAGGGCTGAAAGCACTGTTTCCATCAAGATCCCTGAAGAAAGGCCTGCAGCAGTGCATGCCAGCTAGCTCATGAGAACTGAAGAGACTCAATGCTCTCCTGCAGACTGCCCAAAAAACAGCAGTGTCTGCAATCTACTGCGCTATAACGTGTTTCCAAATATCAACTTCTGCAAACAGTTAATTGCTTAAATAAATAACATTTCTCAACTTCATAATATCAAGCTCCATATACAGCAAAGTTTAAAAGTTTAGTTGAATTAACTTAATAAGTCAGTATGTCATATTATGTCAATATGTCACTTTGGTCATTACCGTTTTTGTTATTGATGTTGTTGTGTTGTTTTTTTTTTAGAATCTGTGTCCATTCTTATGAGCCCTACTTCTTTTTGTACCAACATTCGGACATTCTGAAATTCAAACAAATTAAATGTATCAGCGGCATTTGCGACTGTTCTAGGTAGATGTGAAAAAGCATTGGAGATCAGCACACCAAACTGAACACACAAATCACTTAGAATCAGCCAAGCTGCCTCCGTTTGTCTGCTTGTCTTGCACTAGATTTGGTTTGAACTTTTCTCTTGAGTGAATACATGCACACACGCAATCAAAATCAAACATAGCCAGGGGTGAAGAGATGCATTACACTGGAGTTCATCTGTGTTTGTGTGCGTAGTTACTTAGAGCAGATCAAAGGGCTATGTGGATCTATGTGTGCGTTCCTCAGGAGATGTCAGATATGACAAAGCCTGTTTAAACATACAGCTGTAAGAACCCGAAGGAATTATATCTGCATTAAAATTAAGTCCAAGTTAATAAAGGCCTATTTCCGTTTTTCGCAAACAACACACACACTTTACATAACCCATCTCCCAACTCAAATATTCTCTGTGGGTTGTTGATCTGTCCTGTTTTGTAGGCCTCCTGAGCAGTCGAACATGGAGCTGGTAATGCACTTAAAACAGCAGAGATGATATAGGAGTGTGAGAAGCTCCTCACAGAACCCCCACCATCCTGGATGAAACCGTGGCAGCTGTGCGATTGGTCAGGTTTCTGAGAAAAAGGATCATAAGCGACCAGAAGCAGGCGCCAACATTAACTCCTTTACGGAAGAGATCTAGCAGAGGATGCACTTCCCACAGTGACTGCAGAAGTTCAACCCACCCCAGGGGTGGCTGGTACAGTTCAGCGCGGCAATCACAGAATCTGTCATCACCACCTCCATAACAATCTGTCGCAGCCCTGCCACCGAACATGACTCACAGGCTACAAGGCATCGTGAGGTAAGCGGAAAACACTGCGCTTGTCCGCCCGTCATGGCCTGTTTCCTGGCAAAACTAGTAGGCAGATGACATCACTGATCTCACTTCACGCCCTGGATATCACCATCACTGCAACCCCTCACCTCAGGGAGGTGCTGCAGTCTTCTGAGGGTCTGAAGGCAAAGCATGTTTATCTGTATAGCACTTTCCAGACACGGTGGCAATTTAAAGTGCTTAAAACTACCAGACTTCCAACTATGCATACTTTTCTTCACCCATTCCAGCACTTTCATGAACAATGAAAGCATCTGTTTTATTATGGCAATGTGCTGCTGTAACTACCACTTATCTAGCTGCTGCATTCCACACTCTATACAATATAATTCTGCTGGGCACTGCATGATTCTGTGTATCCAAAGACAAATTCCTTGTATGTGTGAACATATTTGGCCAATAAGGTCCAATTCTGGCATTCCACTATAGAAAAGCACGCTTCTGATCATACCACAGAAGGACGGTCAAAACTCTGACTGTATCATTCTTTGGATCATTGTCATGTTGCATGACGCAACCTCATCAAGCTTTAGATCACAGGCAGAGGCCGTGACATTTGTAGTGTAGGATTTTTTCCGATCCAACTCGGAATTCACTAGTCCCTCGGTAATTGTGAGCCTTTCAGACCCTGAGGCTGTGATACCGTCTCACACCATGCTTCACTCAGGGGAGGCGCTTTGGTGCTGGTATTCAGTGATTCAAAAAACAACACCGTGTATGTTTACCAGCCAGTCTTTGTTTTTTTGCAAACCTGAAACAGACCCCACAGGTTTTTTTTGCCTTTTTCCTGGTGTGGGAACCTCCTGTTTGCTCTGAGACGTTCTTTCTAGAGACTCAAACAGATGCCTGCAGATCCGTAGCTGTCAGCCTAGGAGTCTCTGTCATTTGAGGATTCTTTGGCATACCCTCGCTCTGATCTCTGGATTACACCCACAGAGAGCAGCTGAGTTTCTTGCATTTCTAGCCGCATGACTCATCTCTTCAGAAAACCCTTTGCAGTTTCATGAGATTTTACTTTTCTTCTGAGGTACTCCGAAATGGCTTATGATTGGTTGTGGCTACACCATTTTGCACATATTGTGGTAGGGGTACATTATGAAGAACAGGTAAAACTGTGAAAGTTTGTTTATGTAGTGCTGCTATAGATTAGCCTGCCGGAGCTGCCAGTTGCCCCTCCTCTTGTTGATGTGGTTCCCACGGCAACACCTTTGCCATGTGTTCTGTGTTTTGGTTTCGTTTCCATTTCCATTTCTGGTCATGTGCTTTGTTTAGTCAATAGTGTTTCAACCTGTGTCTCCTTATAGTTCATTAGTATGTGTATTTACACCTCTTGTTCCTGTATCTCCTTTGTCGCTTATTGTTACCCGTCTGGCTGGTTTCACTCTTATGGCTGTGCTAGTTCATGTTTATTGTTCTGTTAGCTCATTCACTGTGCTCTGTGTTCTGTGTTTGCTCCCTCTGATTTATAACAAACCCTTTACCTGTACATGCTTCCTCCTTACACCTCACTGCAGACTCATCGTGACAGCATGCATTCTACACTAATGCTCATTTTCACACACTCATAAAGGGCTTGATAATTAGCTGATGAATTCAGGTCAAACATTGACACGCGGTGAAGGAGTAACACAGGACTAGGAGTGAGAAGTGTCTGGTGTAAATTATTTCCAAGGAGTGATGGCCTGATTCACTGGTGTGAAGCTGTTAGCTGTCTTTGCTTAATGTGAATTCACAACTCACACGTTTTTTTCTTCAGTCAGTGAAGAAAGCACAAAAAAGAACCTCATATCCACATCATCGTACATATATATCAATATACCTGTACCTTTGCTCCCCAGGAACTGAACCTACGGCCTTGGTGACTCACTGCTATGACTCTCCTTGGTCACTGCTATGACTCCCAGACCAGACCAGGTGATCTTCATCTGTGACTGGGCCATGAATCACAGTGTTGCTAGTAACAGCATTTCAGATAGGATCACTCAGCAGCTATGCACTTGGGCAAAGCACTTCATCCTTACTGCTACTTTAAAAGGATTAATAAAGTAAGATTTACTATGATGACCAAACGGTTTAAACAATAACCAATAAGATTAAGCACTATGACAGGAGAATTGCCATGTCCCTTCCCTGCAGAGAGGAGGATCTAAGAGGAAGAGCAGGCAGGTTTCTTTATGGTTGGTGCCTTAATTTGTCACTCTCTATTAAGTGTGTTTTGGCTGTGAGTACAAAAGTCCTACTACAAAGTTGTTTTAGACAAATCAAGCCATGGAATTCCACTCAGGCCTTCATCTAATCATGTCAAGAGTCCTTCTCACACATACATGTAAAAACAACTGAAGTTAAGACTAATCTCAGCCAGAATCCTCTCTGGAAACCCAAAAAAACCCACCTGACAGCCACACAAACACACACACACAGTCAGACATCACAGTATAACACTTATAACATCACAAATAATCACCTAGGGGGATTCATTTGCTTTAGTAATTAGAGCCAGACCATGCATATACATAACCCATTGCCCCAACACGCACACACACGCACACACTGCACGCACACACACACACACCACACTCACAGACACAAAGAGCCAATAGCCTGCTGGCTGACCAATTAAAACACATGTGGCATCGAGACAATGGGCACAAGCCTGTGAAATCACACATTATTACTGCCTATTACTTCCTTTCACATGCATTAGAGATGGGGAGAGAGCGACAGAATGAGGTAGGAAGAGATTATTAGATCTGTTCTCATTCAGATGATGAAGGCTTCCCATTAAAACACTATGAAGATTAAGTTTAAAGATTAAAGCAGAGAATGTGAGTGAGAGATAAAGCGAACAACAGAGAAAGTGAAGTGAGTTCCTGTTAATCTGGAGTAGACTTGCAAAGATTTGTCAACAAACATTATGTTGATTACTGAAAATATTCCAATACAATATTTGATGATGAGTCATACACTTACAATAAAAATGCTTTATAATGTAAAATTATGTTCTAGGAGGAAAATAATACAGAACACAAGTCAAGAAGAAAATCGTTTCTCACACAGATAAATCATTGAAAGACAGCAGTGAAGAGTAAACTGTCCAAAATGTGGGGAGGGGTTTACCCCAAAAAAGTACTAGCATGTAGTATTTAATCCAAGTGTATAATCCAAGCAGAGAAAGTACCAGCAGCACATGAATGATGAAACAAATTTGCATAGACTCACCTCTTTTTACATGCAGGAAAACAACGTTTCATGGAACAAGCTATACATTTTAGTCATATTATGTTTTCAGAACAATAATATGTGAAATAAACTACTAGTCTAACAATTTAATTTAAAATGTATAGCTTTTTTAAAAAATAAGACTGTCAATTTGGTTTAATCTATAATCCATAGAAAATAAGGTAATTACCTCATGCACTAACCAGATTAGCCCCAACATATTTCCATCAGTTTGAGATGCCGTAGGCTATATTATTCCCTTTCTATATCAAATCAATGAAGCAGTTTTGGAGATGCACACTTATTAGCTACCAAAGATGTCTGAAAAAAAAAAAAATGAAGCATGTGAAATAACTTTGTTGACCAAAGATGTATCTGAGCATATCATCTAATCAGAGCACTCAGCGAAACGTGTCCTACCGAACCAATACATATGATAAAGACATACATATTACAAAACAGTATAAACTTCAATAATTTTTTTGCTGTATTTCAATACACTCACCTAATTCCAAATGCTATTAGATAAACATACTATGTGAACCATTCCAATCAGATCCTGTTGTTTTTGACAGAGAAGAAGCCTCCAATAGAGCTGAATGTACATCCCCTGTTTCCAACAAAGCTTGTGTTGCTTAGGATCACACACGTAACGAGAGACACAGCATGGCTGTATTGACCATGGAGCACGGGGGTGGGTGGGGGCGGGATCACGAGGGGGGGCGGGATCTCTGCGAGTGAAGCGGCGGCTCCCACACACCCATCCGTCTGCGGTTAATTACTCCAGATCCACTAAGTACAGCGGCACTGTGAGGAGAGGTGTGAGGGGTGTGTATGGGTGGGTTCGCCCCCCAGTGTGGGGTTTGTAGGAGCCCAGGGGAGGCACGTGCCTGCACGCTGGGGCGCTTTCATTGCCCTAACGCAGCTGATTCAGCTCATTTGCTGCCTGAGGAGACCCTCCTGAGTCCAGCCCAGGTGTGCTGGAGCTGACAAACTGCAAGGCTCAGCGGTGCCGTGCTGCTCCGGCAGAGACAGAGAGGAACAGTGAGTGAGAGGCAGTCCCGTCATAGCTAAGAGTCGCTCTGAGCTCTTACCCACTGGAGCTTTCAGCTCGGTGGGAGTGGAACGAGATCACTGTGTTGGGACTGTGTGTGTGTGTGTGTGTGTGTGTGTGTTTATGTGAACTTTTCTGTAGACTGGATGAGAGAAAAGGTACTAAAACCCATTATGTCTCAACAGCACGCTCTCTCACTCTCTCTCTCTCTCTCTCTCTCTCTCTCTCTCTCTCTCTCTCTCTCTGTCTCTATCAGTCAAACACACACACAGTACTCCTAACAGGATGTGAGGAGTATATGACAGCCTCTCACTCGGAGGTGCTCTCTCAATCAGCCCTCATCTATATGCAGATGAAATAAATATTGATGCCCAGACACACACCACTGAGCTCCAACTAATTGATCTTCACGCTGCCGCAATACTTAGGATCACACACACACACACACACGCACACACGCACACACACAAGCATAAACACACACACAAACCTCCAGTGAATCACCTTAATGAGATTTGAAATGTCTCTTCAATAAACTCAAAACTCATGTGCGCACACACACACAAACACACAAACTAATAGGCTTTACAGTTGCAACGAAGGTTGAACATATGCACTGTATGATATTACTGAAACAAGCTTGTTGCCATGCCATTGGATCGTAAATAAAGTGATTATGCACCTGGTTAGAGAACTTCAGAAAGCATGAATTGCCATCAGAGTGTTAGAATACTGCAGAAGTGTTAAACCATGAAGCAAACACAGCTCCACTGACATGAATTGCTTAGCATCTCATCTCCCATCAGTGAAATGAATTATTTTGTTTTTGCAGACTCAGCATGAACCGGCACGCCAGTAAAGCTGTGATGAAGTTGTCTGGCATGAGAAGAAATCCAGTAGAATCCTTAAGTAATTGGATAGTAGCGACATGGTTTTCATTATTTTGGCTCTGAACTTCAGCACACAAGACTCGAAATGAAATGATGTCAGATTAAAGTGAAGTTTATCAGAACTGATTATAGAATATTTACATCTATTTGAGGTGAATCATATATGGATCACAGCTTTTTCTAGTAGAGTACAGAATTGGTACTGTACCGTAACTCTCACTTGTAGTGAACCTCTACCAGCCATGCACTGCATATTTGATTGGCCTAACCCCCATTTCTGTCAACCAAAGTAGGGATTCATCAGGGTTAGTGTTGATTTCCGAGCAGATAAATATATATATATATATATATATATATATATATATATATATATATATATATATATATATATATATATATATATGATATGTGTGTGTGTGTGTGTGTGTGTGTGGTGTGTGTATGTGTTATTTTGACCAGAATTATTTGTGTTGGATCACATGAATCTTGATTCATCAGAACACCAATTTAACATGCAGAACACATCACATTTACGATGCTTACAGGAGAGGTGGTCCATTAGAAGGCTTGTGTATGACCAGACTCTGTCCGTCTGGTGTCGGCATACCCAAGGTCAATACTGTGATAAGGATTATCGGATGATATGCTGGACAGTCCTGCTCCAGGGCGGGAAAAGCCGTCTCGCACTCAGCAAGAGCATCAGCACATCAGGCTTCTCTAGTGTTGACAGAGTTGCGAACGAGGTGGAATTAAAATAGCATCTCTCACCTCATTATCAGCTAACAGCTAAACTGAACTGCCACTCTTCCCATGATGCATCTGTTTAATTACAACGCACGTTAGCCACGCGGTGGCCCAGAGGGCCGCGGTGCAAAGCATTGGTCTGTGATGGACAGTTGGAGGAAGCCCTCTCAGATCTACCCACAAGCACATTGCTGCTAACACCCTGACAATGCTGTGGAATCAAGCTTTGCAATTAGATAACTCATAATAAATAGCCTCTAGACAAATGCAACATTATAGCAGGAACAGCTGTAACCTTGAGCATCTGTTACTCTTTCTCTCCTCCTACTCTCTCCCTCTGTTGCTATCTTCCCTTTCTCCATTCAAAGTGACTCTCTGTACAATTCTAAATGTCTCTCAATTATTTTTTTTTTACCAGTTTTCACTTTAGTAAAATGTATGCCATTAAAATTTAATTAACCTTGTGGGGTATTAAAGGTAAGTGTGTGTCAAAGCTTTTACACAAAGTCTGGTACTGCTATGAATAAGTAAATGATATTGTAGAAAATATGTGTGTTTACAAACGGTTCGTCTTCTAAAATTAACTTCCAGTATCATACATTTATATAGACGACACTGGCTTCTGTCCAGTTAACAGTGGTGATAAGTGTCTCCATCATAAGCAGCAAACTTTATTTGAATTTCTGTCCAGTTTGTGTCCCTCTCTTTCTGTCTCTCTCTGTCTGTCTTTCTCTCTGCCTTTCTCTGTCTTTTAAATGCTGACAGGCAGAGATGCTATCTGTTCAATATCACCTATGAAAGATTCATGAAGTGACATCTACTGAAGTCCCAATACACCCTTCATCCCTCTCTCCATTTTTTTTCCATTTCCTCCTTCATCTCTCACTTTTTCTCTGTTCACTTTTTTGCTCTATTTTGGCCACTTTGTGCAATATCTTTCTGCCTGTTTCTTGCTTCTTTGCAACCTTTTCACATGCTTCACTTATTTCTTCCATCTCACCTTTTCGCCTTCATCATAGTCTTTTCCCACTCCTTTTTTATCGCAGTCTTTTCCCCTTTTCTCATTCCACTTTTCCCTTCATCTCCCTTCCTCTCCATCATTCTTTTCTGTTTCTCTCTCTCTGTCTCTCATTTATACCCAGGCCACGGGACTCCTGCTCTCACAATCCTTCCCTCCTTTTTTCATTTCCGCTCTTCAACAGTCTCTTTATAAAGATGAAGGCCACTCGCCTCTTAGCTGTGTGTGTTTATGTGTGTGCATCAGTGCTGTTTGTGTGTGTGTGTGTGTGTGTGTGTGTGTGTGTGTGTGTTTGTGGGTGCTGCAGCTTTACTGCCATCTACAGGAGAAACATTCTAAGACACTGACTCATACGAGCAGGAAGTGATCTGAATATGCTCATGGAAATACCTCCTATGGTTAGACTGAAACAATAGAAACAACGTGATATAAAAGTGAAAATAAAATATATATCAGAAAGTTAGATATACAGAACAAGCGAACAGATGGAAATGTACAGACAAAAAAATGGTTCTCGGAAAAATTCTCATTGATATAAATTAATGAAAGGCAGCCTTTATCATTATGCAAATGTACATCATCCTAATTGATCTTACTTTCTTCCTTCATTAGCTACATTAACATGATTGTCCAAGTTATTAATTCATCCACTATTACAATATACACATGAAATTCTATGAGTTCTGGCTGTAAGTAGGCATTCTATACTGAACTCAAAAATTGAGCTTGTAGTTACATTGTTATCCAATTGCTTTGACTATTACAGTAAGGACCCGAACCAGTCTGGCTTCAAACCGGCGCACTCTACTGAAACTGCTCTCATCGCAGTTACAGAGAAGCTGCATGCTGCTAGATCTGCCAAACTGTCTTCGGTCCTAATTCTGCTTGACCTCTCTGCAGCCTTCGACACAGTTGACCACCAGATCCTCCTGTCTGTCCTCAGAAGACTTGGAATCACTGGCACTGTCTGGCAGTGGTTTAAGTCTTATCTAGATGGGAGATCTTACCAAGTATCTTGGCAGGGGGCCACATCTGCTCCTTCCAGGCTCACCACGGGTGTCCCACTCAGTGCTCGGTCCTCTGCTCTTCTCTCTTTACACTCGTTCTCTTGGTGATGTAATATTCTCCCATGGATTTTCCTATCACTGTTATGCTGATGACACTCAACTTGTCCTTTCCTTTCCACCTTCTGACACACAGGTTTCATCTCGGATCTCGGCTTGTCTTGCTGATATCTCATCTTGGATGTCGGCTCATCACTTGAAGCTGAACCCCAGCAAGACTGAATTACTGTTCATCCCTGGAACTTCAAGTCCTCGCCAGGATCTTTCCATCTCTTTTGAGAACTCGCTGGTCACCACATCTGCTGAAGCTCGAAGTCTTGGTGTAGTTGTGGATGACCAGTTATCGTTCTCAACCCATGTTGCAAACCTGACTCGGTCATGCAGATTTCTCCTTTACAACATTCGGAGAATTCGACCTTTTCTGTCTAGCGAGACTACTCAAGTGCTTGTTCAGTCTCTTGTCATTTCAAGACTTGACTACTGCAACTCACTCCTGGCTGGTCTTCCTATGCGTACCATCAGGCCCTTGCAACTGATCCAGAACTTCGGCGGCTCGACTTGTCTTCAATGTTCCTAAGTTCAGCCATGTTACTCCTCTGCTGCGCTCTCTTCACTGGCTTCCTGTAGCTGCCCGCATCAGATATAAAACCCTGATGCTGGCCTACAAGGCTAAGAATGGACCAGCACCTCCATACATGGTGGCAATGGTCAAATCGATCTGTACCCAGAGCTCTTCGAGCTTCAAGCACAGCTCGGCTTGACCCACCATCTCTCAGGACATGCGGAAAACATGCATCCAGACTTTTTTCAGTTCTGGCACCTCAGTGGTGGAACGAACTTCCACTGAGTGTCCGAATGGCAGAGTCTCTTGCTGTTTTTAAGCGAAGACTGAAGACACATCTGTTTCAAGAGCACTTAAATTAAATTTTACTACACTAGCATGTATTAAATATTTGTGACTGTAATGACTTTTCTTGCTTTTATCTGTTAAGTAGGGTTTTCTCAGTATATATTTGAGTATATCTAGGCGTCCATACTGACTGTATCTAATAATATCTTTGCTTAATTCTTCCTGATTTTAGCCTATACTAACTAGCTAGAGATTTTGTTCTGAGTAAAACAATGAAGCACTTTTTGTAAGTCGCTCTGGATAAGGGCGTCTGCTAAATGCCGTAAATGTAAATGTAAATGTAAATGATAAAAAATAAACCACTGAATAATGGTTTTTAGTTGCAAGACTGTAAAACACAACATTTTGGGGCACTGAACAACTTTCAACTGTATATTTAACCAAAAGCCCAAAATACATACAATGTCAGTGTTACTGCTGTGAACATTTTACTTCTGTTATGCTTTGTCCTTTTTACGTGTGTGTGTAGGTCTTTCAGGAGTGCTGATGGTTAATAGATCCTTCCAGTCCTAATTAGTTGCAGTTATTGACACAATGTCAAAAAAAACATACACTTG
This sequence comes from Brachyhypopomus occidentalis, assembly GCA_020368025.1. Taxonomy (NCBI): domain Eukaryota; kingdom Metazoa; phylum Chordata; class Actinopteri; order Gymnotiformes; family Hypopomidae; genus Brachyhypopomus; species Brachyhypopomus occidentalis. Next base: position 6,116,156 of record JAGXOD010000020.1, read on the forward strand.
GATTTGGATTACCAAATGGTGAGTGTGTGAGAAGAGAGACGAATCACGTTCAGCTCATTGGCCTTAAAGTCTTATTTGGCTAGATCAGTATTAAAGCATGTATGCATTTCCTTACTGTGCAATCTTAGGCATATGTCATATGGCTGATTCATTTTTGGTAACAGATTATTATGATACTGATGTTCCAAAAAAGCCACAAAATGTGTTAAAGGGAGCATCTGCAGGAAACACTGGTTGAAGCAGGGATTCTCGATGTCGAGCCAACTGTGAGCCTGGAGACAAAAAACGTGGATGTGGTTGCCTCTGAGATCAGTACGTTGGCAGGGAAGAAGGCTACCGTCAAGGCACCGACTCTGTCTGAGGCTCATGTTTTCCATCAGTTTGCTGGAATGAGTTCAAAAGAACTTAAGTTGGTTCTCTGAAGTTCATTTTGAAGTTAAATGGCAGGAAGATAACACAGTTTTTGCACTTTAGACTGAGTGAACTACAAGCTGAGACTGTACGCTGGTCTACCCCAGTAAGCGGGCTGGAAAGTCATTTACATTTACTGTCGTGAATGTACCCTCTTCTCGTTCTCCATCTGTCTTGTGGTTGATCATCATTTAAGTAATTACATTAGTTCCATCTTTTTGAGGATCTGAGGTTGATTTCGGTATGAACACATGGCTCCAACCTTGCACTAGTTAGTAACACGGTGCCCTGGAAGCATACTGTCCATATTATATATTCTAATAAATATTTAAGTAGCTCTGGATATGAGGGTCTTCCAAATTCCATAAATGTCAAGAGATCTATGAATTAGTTCCAGAGGCATAGCAGCATAGGTTTCTTGTGTTAAAGCTGCTTAACGGTGCTGATTTTAGTGCTGATTTGAGCAGCATGGGAACCTTTACTTGACAATGTTAAGAATGACTACACTGCTACAACTGAATATACTAATGTACAGAACGTGTGAAGAGTTAAAGTAAAATGAGATGTGACAGGTAGTCAAACCTGTGTCTCTCCAAGAGACAAAAAGGAAAGAAAAATCAAAGTCAATAAAAAAGGTGAACAAAAAATATTAGTTTTGTCCATGTAGCTACAGTGGAGTCACTGAAGTAGAAATCTGTGATCAATATATCTCTTGGTAATTAAAAGATCAGATTGCTTTTCCATTCTAATAGATTATGGAACTACCCAATCTCTGTGTCTTACCCTTGTTAAGTAAAATGTACTATGGTGTAGAAGTCAGGCAGTGTAAAAGAAACTTGTTACTTGCTGTGCATCTTGAGTCTTAAAACAAGATGATCTTGAGTCTTAAAACAGTTTAAGATGCTGTTTGTTCTCAACTGCCAAGGTATTCTAATAGCAAAAAATGATGCTAAACATAGCCATATACATTCCTAATCAGAGTCAGAGAAATTGGTCCACCCTTTTATTTAATCAAGACTGGGTTGTTGTATCGGTCTTCTAACTGGATACTCTACATTATTAAATAAACCCAGGCTAAAGACATACTTGCTTACTTAAGACTTTGGTTAACTTCCTGTGGTGATCTTGGAATGAAACGTTTAGTTTAGTCGGCAGAGTAGTATTAGGAGCTGCTGACAATCCAGAGTCCCGACCAGGCCGCAGACAAACCGGCTTACCCGACTGTCTGCACGCTGCCAAAAGGCATCACCAAGTTCCTATAGGATTGAGACTGTGTCTGTGCCCCGCGTTAAATTCAATCATAGGAAAATTAAAATAGTCCGTCCAAAGTTTTTAACTACTATTCAAACCTCGCATCCGATTATTAGTAGCAATATAACCGATCTGAAAATCGGATTAGTCAATATTCGATCGCTCAATTCTAAAGCAGCTATTGTGAACGAGATTATAAACAACCAGAAAATTGATATTTTATGTCTCACAGAAACCTGGATTCGATCTGGCGAATATTTAACTTTAAATGAGGCCACACCTGTGGGATACAGTTATATTCATAGACCAAGATTGTTAGGCAGAGGAGGAGGAATATGCATAATCTACAGAAATTCTTTAGAAGTCCACCAGAAACACTATGATCTCTCCAATTCTTTTGAGATGCTATCTATTAATATAACTAATCCGGCTACAAACAATGACACTCTCTCACTCACTAATGTGTACAGACCGCCAGGGCCCTACTCAGACTTTATAAAACGATTTCAGTAATTTTGCAGCAAATTTAGCAGTATGTAGTGACAAAATAATAATGGTAGGAGACTTTAACATACACTTTGAGAAGGCAGAGGATCCGCTGAAAAGGGCATTTAGTTCGATATTGAACTCTGTCGGTATTATTCAAAATGTCACGGGACCTACTCATTATCACAATCATACTTTAGATTTGATTTTGACGCTGGGTACCGACGTAGCTAATATAAATACATTTGCGCAAACCACAGCAATCTCCGATCACTATCTAATCTCATTCGAGCTACATCTTAACCTAAATACCCGCCAGTCTCCTCGGAATTGTTTAAAACGCTCGATAAATTCGTCAACCGCCACACAGTTTACTGAAACCCTCCCAGATTTAACGACTTTAGCCGACTCGCCAACAGATCCAGAGGAGTTAGACAGTTTAACCGACTGCTTAGAGAATACTTGTAGATCAGCTCTAGATATAGTAGCTCCATTCAAACATAAAAAGGTCAAACTTAAAAAGCTTGCCCCGTGGTACACCGACCAAACTCGTAATTTAAAACAAATAGCACGTAAATTAGAGCGGAACTGGCGCTCTACTAAGCTGGAAGTTTTCCACTGTGCCTGGAAGGATAGCCTTATTGAATACAAAGGGGCACTTACTAAAGCACGGTCAACATACCTAGCCTCACTGATCGAAAAAAAATAAAAATAATCCTAGATTTCTTTTCAGTACTATTTCTAAACTTACAAAAAATCAAACCAGCGCTGAACATCAGATTCCAGGGAACCTAACTAGTAATGTATTTATGGATTTCTTTGATAATAAAATAGAGAATATTAGACTAAATATAAATCCTTTTATAGGTAATTCATCTGGTTTGTCATCTGGATTGGCTGATATTGAACAAAATCTAGCATTAGAAGAAAAGCTTGAAGCTTTTCATCCACTCCCACAACTAGAATTGGAGAAAATAATTTCATCGTTAAATTCTACTACTTGCACATTAGACTCGATTGCCTCTAAATTACTCAAAGAGGTTTTACCAGTTGTAATCGAACCTCTTTTAAATATAGTTAACTCATCCATCACAATGGGTCACATGCCCAGATCCTGTAAACTAGCAGTCATTAAACCCCTGATCAAGAAACCAAATCTTGATCCTAATGTACTATCTAGCTACAGACCCATCTCGAACCTATCATTTATATCCAAGATCATAGAAAAAGCTGTGGCCAAACAGTTATGCTTATATCTGCACAGGAACCACATATTTGAAAAATTCCAATCTGGATTTAGGCCCCACCACAGCACTGAAACAGCACTAGTTAAAGTAACAAATGATCTCCTTCTTGCCTCTGATCAAGGTTATGTATCTCTATTAGTGCTTCTCGATCTTAGTGCAGCCTTCGACACAATAGATCACAAGATCCTGCTAGAAAGGTTAGAAAACTGGGTTGGAATCTCGGTACAGCCCTTTCATGGTTTAATTCTTACTTAACCAATCGCTATCAGTTTGTAGAGCTCGATAATATTCCCTCCAAACACTCAGAAGTGAAATATGGAGTCCCGCAAGGCTCCATCCTAGGACCACTATTATTTACATTATATATGTTACCATTAGGAATAGTTATAAATAAACATGGTGTCAACTTTCACTGCTATGCAGATGACACCCAACTTTATATATCAGCCAAACCTGATGACAAATCCAGATTAGGAAAAATTGAGGCCTGCGTAAGTGATATTAAATGTTGGATGTCCCTAAACTTCCTCCACCTTAATGGTGACAAAACGGAGGTTCTCCTTCTGGGCCCAAAGGCCACAAGACAGAAAATACCAGATCTAATGTTAAATCTTGCAGATTACCCCATTACTCCTGGCTCGGTAGCCAAAAATCTCGGCGTTTTATTCGACTCTGACCTATAATTTGATAAATACATAGATAATACTACCAGGATAGCTTTTCTACATCTCCGTAACATTGCCAAGTTAAGAAATGCATTATCCCAGCATGATGCAGAAAAACTAGTACACGCCTTTGTTAGCTCCAGATTAGATTATTGTAACTCGTTACTGTCAGGATGCTCAAATAGGAATATAAATAAACTTCAAGTAGTTCAAAATGCCGCAGCCAGAGTTCTAACTAGAACTAGGAAATTTGAACATATCAGCCCAGTCTTATCGGCCCTGGACTGGCTCCCAGTAAAATTCCGTATTGATTTAAAATTATTCTACTGACTTATAAAGCACTGCATGGACTTGCTCCTGACTACCTCCAAGAGCTTATCTCTTATTATGAACCCCCGCGTCCACTACGATCCCAAGGTGCTGGCCTCTTATTAGTTCCATCAATTAATAAGGTAACAGCAGGGGGAAGAGCCTTTTCTTATAAGGCCCCCAACTATGGAATAGTCTTCCAGAATGTGTCCGGGACTCAGGCACAGTCTCAATCTTTAAGTCTAGGTTGAAAACTTACTTGTTTGATCTAGCATTTGGTAATTAATGTGCCCCTTTAGATAAGGTAACAGATCCAGGGGTTCATGGGCAAAGGGTTTTTATGGCAAACTGGGCGCTGGTGCTGTCATCCTATCACTGCACGTGGTCACTCAAGTTTGTCGACGGTGTAGTGGATGGATGCCAGTGTCTCAGGATGCTCCCAAGTCTGTGTTACCTTCTGGTTCTGCCCTTTAGCTAGGCTGTAATAATTTAATTGCCGGAGTCGCTGCCACACTCCAGAAATGTTTACATTTACTTTGTCTAACATATTCCATATAGAACTAATTGTCCCTCTTCTTCCCAATGGCTGCCCGAGAAATACCGGGACAAGGAAAGACGAGCCTTTCCCGTTACCCACCCCATACAAGCATCTAGGAGATGGTCTGGCTTGCCAGTGGATGTGCCGATGCCGTGGTTGGATGTGCCATTATCGCAAGAAGACGCGCTGATGCCAACTCCCACCTGAGGCTCATCTACTCTGAAGGGACTGTGACTACTCGACCTGGAAGTAGAATCATAACTACAGGATTATATCTGGACTATACATGAACTGTGAATGTGGACATTGCTAGCGGGCCGCCCAATGGAGGATGGGTTCCCTTTTGAGTCTTGGTCCTCCCAAGGTTTCTTCCTAAATTCCTGCCATCTTAGGGAGTTTTTCCTTGCCACTGTCGCCTTTGGCTTGCTCATTAGGGATCTGGACCCACGCAATTTGTAAAGCTGCTTTGTGACAACATGTGTTGTAAAAAGCGCTATATAAATAAAATTGAATTGAATTTAATTTAATTGAAACGTCTCAGTACTCTAGGTTCTCCTTTGCTCTTCCCTTTTTGTTATGCTGCTACTGATGAACCTGCCTAGCCTGCATGCTGACCACAGGCATATCTACTGAATATAGACTGTTCATGCATTATCCATCTATCCAGGTCTCGTGACATCTTTTTGTTGTCACTGTTAGTGTGGAGATAATGTCAACATTGGGCTGGACCTGCTCCATGGTGACAAAGCATCTAAAACTGCTGCCAATAGATGAACAGATGCTGTGACCTGGACCCATTTGTAAAGATGCTGTGTAAAGATGGTGTGGTGTAAAAAGCAAAAAGAGAAAAAATAGATTTGGCTTTGACTTTAAGGACAGCAATATGCTTTTACAGATAAGCTCCTGAAGATCATGTGAAATGAAGCCTATAACAGTTTATATAACATATGTAGCTTATAACAGCACCGGCTGAACATTATATCCATTTTTAACAAAACCACACTATCTGAGTATGATTCAGTGAGGAAATTGTATAAGAAAGGACCACTTTAAAATTAATCTGAAGCTGAGTTCATTTGGAGAAGAAAACAATTTCCACTCTCAGCCTCCTGAAGCACTTACCTATAGACAGCCAATCAGATCGAACATTTCTGCTGGGGGTGGGACATTCACCCAAATGTAGAACCAGGCAAGCATAGCTACAGCTAATTACTAAATGTTTGTCATATTTGCTTAAAAAGCTGTAAGTTTTTCAATAAGTTGACAATGTACTGTATACGATGACCCAGATGTTTGTTTCAGAGAAGGTAAATATGACAGATCTGGTCAAGAGATCTGGTCAGATGATCTGGTAAGGTGTCTTAGCCAGCTATCTTGCTGATACTCCTTAAATATACTCACTGGTCACTTTATTAGCTATACCTAATTTGCTAATTGCTCTTGCATATCAGTCAATCACATGGCACCAACTCAGTACATTTAGGCATGAAGATGTCAAGGTGACCTGCTGGGGTTCAAACTGAGCATCAAAATGAGTAAGAAAGGTGATTTAAGTGATTTTGAATGTGGCATGGTTGTTGGTGTTTGACGTGCTGGCTTGAGTATTTCAGAAACTGCTGATCTACTGGGATTTTCACACACAACCATCTCTAGGGTTTACAGAGAATGGTCCAAAAAAAGAGAAAACCAGTGAGCAGAGGAAAAAGGCCAGACTGGTTCAAAGTGATAAGCACTCCTCAAAGTGTCACCTTCTTTGAGGAGAAGGTTGATAGGATTCGCAGATCCTTTTTCTCTACCAATATCCTTCCTACTGAACACCACCCTCCATCTCATCCCCTGTCTTGCTTTTCTCCTCTTTCCACAGATGACATCATACAGTTGGTCTCATCCAACAATCCTACTACCTGTCCACTGGACCCGATTCCATCCACGCTATTTCAGACAATAGCACCTGACCTTCTACCTTTCATCACTCATGTCATCAACAGCTCCTTGTCAACAGGCCATGTACCAGCTATCTTCAAGACTGCAAGAGTGATCCCCATCTTGAAGAAGCCTACTCTGGACTGTTCTGACATCAGCAATTACAGACCTGTATCTCTTCTTTCTTTCCTATCTAAGGTCTTGGAGTGTTCTGTTTATAACCAACTGTCTCTATTTCTTTCTCTGAACAACCTACAGGACCCGAACCAGTCTGGCTTCAAACCGGCGCACTCTACTGAAACTGCTCTCATCGCAGTTACAGAGAAGCTGCATGCTGCTAGATCTGCCAAACTGTCTTCGGTCCTAATTCTGCTTGACCTCTCTGCAGCCTTCGACACAGTTGACCACCAGATCCTCCTGTCTGTCCTCAGAAGACTTGGAATCACTGGCACTGTCTGGCAGTGGTTTAAGTCTTATCTAGATGGGAGATCTTACCAAGTATCTTGGCAGGGGGCCACATCTGCTCCTTCCAGGCTCACCACGGGTGTCCCACAAGGCTCAGTGCTCGGTCCTCTGCTCTTCTCTCTTTACACTCGTTCTCTTGGTGATGTAATATTCTCCCATGGATTTTCCTATCACTGTTATGCTGATGACACTCAACTTGTCCTTTCCTTTCCACCTTCTGACACACAGGTTTCATCTCGGATCTCGGCTTGTCTTGCTGATATCTCATCTTGGATGTCGGCTCATCACTTGAAGCTGAACCCCAGCAAGACTGAATTACTGTTCATCCCTGGAACTTCAAGTCCTCGCCAGGATCTTTCCATCTCTTTTGAGAACTCGCTGGTCACCACATCTGCTGAAGCTCAAAGTCTTGGTGTAGTTGTGGATGACCAGTTATCGTTCTCAACCCATGTTGCAAACCTGACTCGGTCATGCAGATTTCTCCTTTACAACATTCGGAGAATTCGACCTTTTCTGTCTAGCGAGGCTACTCAAGTGCTTGTTCAGTCTCTTGTCATTTCAAGACTTGACTACTGCAACTCACTCCTGGCTGGTCTTCCTATGCGTACCATCAGGCCCTTGCAACTGATCCAGAACTCGGCGGCTCGACTTGTCTTCAATGTTCCTAAGTTCAGCCATGTTACTCCTCTGCTGCGCTCTCTTCACTGGCTTCCTGTAGCTGCCCGCATCAGATATAAAACCCTGATGCTGGCCTACAAGGCTAAGAATGGACCAGCACCTCCATACATGGTGGCAATGGTCAAATCCCGATCTGTACCCAGAGCTCTTCGAGCTTCAAGCACAGCTCGGCTTGACCCACCATCTCTCAGGACATGCGGAAAACATGCATCCAGACTTTTTTCAGTTCTGGCACCTCAGTGGTGGAACGAACTTCCACTGAGTGTCCGAATGGCAGAGTCTCTTGCTGTTTTTAAGCGAAGACTGAAGACACATCTGTTTCAAGAGCACTTAAATTAAATTTTACTACACTAGCATGTATTAAATATTTGTGACTGTAATGACTTTTCTTGCTTTTATCTGTTAAGTAGGGTTTTCTCAGTATATATTTGAGTATATCTAGGCGTCCATACTGACTGTATCTAATAATATCTTTGCTTAAAGTTTCTTCCTGATTTTAGCCTAAACTAACTAGCTAGAGATTTTGTTCTGAGTAAAACAATGAAGCACTTTTTGTAAGTCGCTCTGGATAAGGGCGTCTGCTAAATGCCGTAAATGTAAATGTAAATGTAAATAAGCAACAGTAACTCAAATAACCCAGAGCATTTCTGAATGCACAACATGTCGAACATCGAAGCAGATGAAGATTTTTGTTAACAGCAACAATAGACACCAGGGGCCTCATGTACAAAAGGTGCGTACGTACAAAAACATTGCGTACGCAATGTTTCACGCAAACGATCAGATGTACTAAATGTGACTTGAACGTGAGAAAGTGCGTACCCCCACGCCACTTTCATTTCACTATGTTTTTCGTGCGTATGCGACAATTTACAGGTGATGCATTGAAATTACAACTATTAAGATATCATTTTACGCACACATTGTAGTAAGCCCTTATTGGGTAAAATTAAGTAAATTAGACCATTAAACAGTAAATTAATCAAACAATTTCATTGCCTTACTGTAATAATTATTCAACGTGTTTCCACTTAGCCTAGATTATATAAACATGCATGAAATGTTGCGCTTGAGTTCTTGGGAGATGGCAGCGTTGGCATTACTGGAGGTTATTGCTAATGGCGAATTCGCCGAGAGCGTTTTCCGTGACCATTATGATTTTTGGCCCATGATGATGACTGGCTTATAAGCCGTTTCAGATTTCAAGAGCTGTCCTCTTGAAACTCTGTGCTGAGTTGGGTCCAGTTTTGGAGAGAGAAACGGCGAGGAGTCGCGCATTGCCAGTTACTTTACAGGTGCTGACCATCGGCTTCCTGGCAACTGGATCGTTTCAAAGAGAACTGGCAGACCGGTCGGGGATATCCCAGTCATCTTTGAGCCGTGCCATGCCAGCTGTGTTGGATGGGATCATATGCATGTCAGCTAGGTATATAAAGTTCCCATATGATGCGGTTGACCAGGCAAACATTAAAGCGCAATTTGCAGCGATAGCCGGTTTTCCGATTACAATCGGAGCGATCGACTGCACACACATTGCTATAAAGGCACCATCTGAGGAGGAAATTGCTTATGTGAATAGAAAACACTTTCATTCCATAAACGTGCAAATAATCTGTGATGCAAAAATGTGCCTTACTAATGTAGTGGCATTACAAGCTGGCAGAGTGCGTGATGGGTGGCTTCTTGGTAAGCAACAAATTTAAAGCATTTGACATTGCCAGCTTAGAATAATTAATTTAAAACATGGGTAATTGTTAAATTACTTAGGAGACCGCTGGCTACAGCGCTCAAGACATGGCTGATGACCCCCTTTGCAATCCACAGACTGACCGGGAGCGGAGATACAATTCTCTCCATTCTCGCACCCGGTCAGTCGTGGAGAGGGCAATTGGGCAGCTGAAAAGCCGGTGGCGCTGCCTGGACAGGACCGGGGAATGCTCCTGTATCGGCCAGAGAAAGTGTGCACTATTGTGAGGGCATGTGGGGTCCTGCACAATGTTGCGCTAGTGTACGGCATGCCATTGTTGGAGGTGGTGGAGCAACCAGGTGCCCCAGAGCCAGGGGAAATGAGCGCGCAGCCTAACCCAGGTGCCATAGAAGCAAGGCAACAAATCATGGCCGGTTATGGCCGTGTCACCCATAATACAGGCAACTCTCTGCTCAAATGCAGTGAGTTGGATGTCTCCTGCCCCCCGCCTGTTTGGGTCACACTCTGGCGATGTGCAGTCAGCCTCCGCTTTACATCCACCTTAATGTCTGACCATTTTTTTTTTTATTTCTGCTAGTGTGCGCTGTTCTGACCCCACAGCATTTACAGCTTCACACTCGCTGTCCCCTCAGACCTTTTTGCGCTTTGCCGGAATGCCAGAGGACAGCGTGCCAAACAAACATTTTTTCCGCGTCTCTACTTCATTTAGTAGCGTCTCCACTTCACATTCGGTGAAGTTTCTCTTCTTTCCCCATTTTGACATGCTTTGTGATATATCCGAGAGGAAACTCCTCCGGTGTAGGGCATATTTACATGAATTTGCATATTTATAGGGGGCGTGTCACAGGCGGAGTCAGCCACTCTCTCATGTGCGCTAAATTCCACGTTGATTGGGATGTACAAAAGAAACGTGCGTGGATTACGGCGTAAGCATGGTTTGATACATCCGGATTTTTTTTGTGCGTACGCCATTTTCTGGATTTGTCCGTACGCCAAGTTTCAGTAAGAAATCCACGCAAGTCTTTGTACATGAGGCCCCAGGTGCTACTCCTGTCAGCTCAGAACACACAACTGAGGCTACAATTTGGCTCACCAAAATTAGACAGTAGAAAATTGGAAAAATATTGCCTGATCCAATGAGTCTCAATTTCAGCTGTGACATTCAAATGGTAGGGTCAGAATTTAGAGTAAACAACATGAAAACAGTGATCCACACTGCTTTGTGTCAGTGGTTTAGACTGTTGGTGATGTAATTGTGTGGATGATGTTTTTTAGACACATTTGGCTTCTTTGCAAATGTATATACTGAACATTAGTGCTGATCCTGTCCATCCCTTCATAACCCTTCTACTTCCATAAGGATAATTTGCCATGTTATAAATGTCAAATCATCTGATAATGGTTTCTTGAACATGGCAATGAATTCACTGTACTCAAATGGTTGCCACAGTCACCAGGGGCCTCATGTACAAAGACTTGCGTGGATTTCTTACTGAAACTTGGCGTACGGACAAATCCAGAAAATGGCGTACGCACAAAAAAATCCGGATGTATCAAACCGTGCTACGCCGTAATGCACGTACGTTTCTTTTGTACATCCCAATCAACGTGGAATTTAGCGCACATGAGAGAGTGGCTGACTCCGCCTGTGACACGCCCCCTATAAATATGCAAATTCAGTTAAATATGCCCTGCACCGGAGGAGTTTCCGCTTGGATATATCACAAAGCATGTCAAAACGGGGAAAGAAGAGAAACTTCACCGAATGTGAAGTGGAGACGCTACTAAATGAAGTTGAGACGCTGGAAAAAAAATGTTTGTTTGGCACGCTGTCCTCTGGTATTACGGCAAAGCGCAAAAAGGTCTGAGTGGGACAGCGTGTGTGAAGCTGTAAATGCTGTGGGGTCAGAACAGCGCACACTTGCAGAAATAAAAAAAAAAGTGGTCAGACATTAAGGTGGACGTAAAGCGGAGGCTGACTGCACATCGCCAGAGTGTGACCCAAACAGTGGGGGGGCAGGAGACATCCAACTCACTGCATTTGAGCAGAGAGTTGCCTGTATTATGGGTGACACGGCCATAACCGCCATGATTTGTTGCCTTGCTTCTATGGCACCTGGGTTAGGCTGCGGCGTTCATTTCTCCTGGCTCTGGGTCCGCTGGTTGCTCCACCACCTCCAACCATGGCATCCCGCACCTTAGCGCAACATTGTGCAGGACCCCACATGCCCTCACAATACTGCACACTTTCTCTGGCCGATACAGGAGCATTCCCCCGTCCTGTCCAGGCAGCGCCACCCGGCTTTTCAGCTGCCCACTGTTCTTTCTTTCCACGACTGACCGGGTGCGAGAATGGAGAGAATTGTATCTCCGCCTCCCGGTCAGTCTGTGGATTGCAAAGGGGGTCATCAGCCACGCCTTGAGCTGCAGAAGTCATGTCTCCTAAGTAATTTAACAATTACCCATGTTTTAAATTAATTATTCTAAGCTGGCAATGTCAAATGCTTTAAATTTGTTGCTTACCAAGAAGCCACCCATCACGCACTCTGCCAGCTTGTAATGCCACTACATTAGTAAGGCACATTTTTGCATCACAGATTATTTGCACGTTTATGGAATGAAAGTGTTTTCTATTCACATAAGCAAATTCCTCCTCAGATGGTGCCTTTATAGCAATGTGTGTGCAGTCGATCGCTCCGATTACAATCGGGAAACCGCTATCGCTGCAAATTGCGCTTTAATGTTTGCCTGGTCAACCGCATCATATGGGAACTTTATATACCTAGCTGACATGCATATGATCCCATTCAACACAGCTGGCATGGCACGGCTCAAAGATGACTGGGATATCCCCGACCGGTCTGCCAGTTCTCTTTGAAACGAGCCAGTTGCCAGGAAGCCGATGGTCAGCACCTGTAAAGTAACTGGCAATGCGACTCCGCCGCTCTCTCCAAAACTGGACCCAACTCAGCACAGAGTTTCAAGAGGACAGCTCTTGGAAATCTGAAACGGCTTATAAGCCAGTCATCATCATGGGCCAAAAAATCATAATGGTCACGGAAACGCGGCTCGGCGAATTCGGCCATTAGCAATAACCTCCAGTAATGCCAACGCTGCCATCTCCCAAGAACTCCAGCGCAACATTTCATGCATGTTTATATAATTTAGGCGGAAACACGTTGAATGATTATTCCAGTAAGGCAATGGAATTGTTTGATTAATTTACTGTTTAATTGTCTAATTTACTTAATTTTACCCTATAAGAGCTTACTACAATGTGTGCGTAAAGGATATCTTAATAGTTGTAATTTCAATGCATCACCTCTAAGTGTCGCCAGATCTGAATCACAATCAAGTCACATTTAGTACATCTGACCTTTGCTTTGTGATGGAATGTGAGCATCATGGATGTGCAGCTGACAAATCTGAAGCCATGATGATGTCACATCAACACATCAATATATATATGAGACACAAAACTGCAGTGAAGTTCACAAGGGTTCCAGTGCAACAGGATATCCCTCTACACTTCACTACATATACTGTATATATATACTACATTTCACTACATTAGCAAGTTAGCAAGACAGTGCTAAATGCTAAATGCCATGAGAGCAGTATGGTTGCATCCAGGGAAAACCTCCAGGGGAAAGTGAATCCAGTCTAGAACAACAAATGGAATTGAAGTGCTTCATTCTAGTAAAGGTCTAGTAGAAGCACATCTCATGCAGCTCATGGACACAACATACTGGCTGCAGCATAAAGTCATTAACGTACTGTATGCCCAGCACTGTCAGCAGTGAAGCTAAGCTACACAGCAGGACAGCACACCCAACTGCTTTGTCTTGTTTATAATTTCAGCCTATAATTCCAAAATGTTGGAAATTGACCAAATAAACACGTTTGTGATTTTTTAACACCTTCATAATTTGGCATCACACAGCAGTGCTTCAGACCTGTGTGAAATCATTAAACATTTCCTCTGTTTACTTAACAACCTGATAATCACCTCAACTGTTAAAAACTCATGGAAATGGATGACTGAAATCCAGCTCAATAAAGTGCAGCTATACAGAAACATGAAAATATGGAATCTAAAGATGTTACGACTCATGTTTCTTTTTTTATTTTGCACTATCAAAGATCTTTGTGTGGATCAACACAGCCATTGTTTCAGACTGACACTCATTAAGTTGTCTGCAAAAAAGTGGAAAAGAAAAATAGTATGATATTGTCATGTATGTTTCTCCCCCGGCTGTTAGTCATATCTTTGTTTATTTTCTCCATGTGCTTTTCTGATTTCATTTCCATAGTTATGCCATATTCTTCATATCCCCACACCTAGTTATTGGGTTCAGGTTTTTCTGGTTTAGTTGTTAGCATCTTGTTAGCGTTTGTGTATATATTCCTCTTCAGTTCATGTTTGCGTCCTTCATGTTCTTCATGCAGTGATTAATGAGCATGGTGTTGCCATATGGTGACAATTTCCTTATGTCAATTTTGCTAAAAGGCAGTGATTTCAAATCCATATTTTACTGTTACATTGTCAGGAAAAGGGTTTACTATACTTTATGATATCACATGACCATGAAATCTTGGTTGAATTTCAACCTACTGGACTGTAAATTGACTTACTATGCTACTTCATGACTATGTTTACAATTTTTTATTACATATTAAAAGGAAATAATTTTTTATATATATTTAGTCATTTCAGACATTTTGTACACAACAAATTTCTTTGAAAATCCAGAGGCAAAAATGTTTGAAAGTGTTTCTGTCACGCCACGGAGGCCCCCTGCCAGCCGCCCCTGTCAACAGCGGCAGTATTTCATGTTGTCCTGTTGTTGTGACGTTGTGTTCGTTCCTCAGGTGGGCAAGGCCCATTAGGAAAGCTTCACCACTCCATCTGCCTCCACATTTCTCATAGTCCCTTCCATATAGGTCAGTGCAATGCTTGTGAGGTAGTTGTCAAATGAACAGACTGACCAAAGAAGTTGGCACAGGTAGTTTCCCTGATCAACGTCTAGGCAAGATATTAATGGCACCATACATTTTCCACTTCTAAATAATCCTCTGAACTGCATCCTAAGCCTCTACAATCTGTTTTTATCCTACCCATAGCTTGTTCCTTTCCACAACTTTATCCCAGAGCCGCTTTTGGAAACACATTTCCAACCACGGTGAATGTTTTACATTGAAATGTCTTACTAGCAGAGGATTCCTCAGAGAACAAGCGCGTTTTATTCTGAAGTAACCAAAACTGATGTGGAGGCCGCTTAGTGTGTATGATGTGGCAGGTCCCTGGCTTATGCGTATAATCATGTTTAGAATCATGGTTACTCTAAGGGGCTGATCACGTATCCAGACCAAGCATTTTACTAATTAAATGTATTAATTGATCATTTTTTTTAAAATGCTGTTTTACTTTAAATGTAAAGAGTTATAATGTGTACATATGCATAAACATAGTTGGAAAATGGATTTGTCACAGTACAGCCTCTGACTCCTCCCTTCGGGTGTGTCTTAGTGTCTGGATTCGTTCGTGTATGTGTGTGTTTTCTTCCATGTGTGCCGTATAGTGTGTGTGTGTGTGTGTCAGTGTTTTTCTGTATAACTTGTCTCTCACCTTTTGATCATGTGCTGCAGGTGTTGCTTGTTGTCCGCTGTGTATTTTGTATTTAAGTGTGTCTCACCCGTTGTTTGTCGGTTGTTGTTTTGACCACGTGGCGTTAACTATGTGGTAATATATTTAAGAGTATATTTTAAGGATAAAATTTGTAAAAAGGTAATGATTCAGGCAAGGTGCGAAGACCTTCTGCAGGAACTGTATTAACAAAGTGCAACAATTCATGTAGTCATGCTTTTAAAGAGGAACAGGTTGTTTTCGTTTAAAAATGTTTTCTGCCTTCTTTTCAAAGTAAGTCTCCCTTGACATGATCACTAATGACTCTGGATGTTACAGTTTGATGGCTTTGTTTGTGTGTGTGTGTGTGTGTGTGTGTGTGTGTTTGTGTGTGTGTGGAGAACTACAATTACCTAATCTCTTATTCTCATCAGACATGCAAGAACAAAATGCCGATAAGGAAACTCTGGGAAGAGCATATTTAAGTCTTTATTTTTTCCCACTAATCACACTACTACAAACATTTAAGCCGTAGTTTGCTCATCCACCATGCTTATCCCCCCCACCACCCACACACCCACCCCAATCTGTAACTGTTTCCTTATTTCTGTAGATTTCACCTCTTTGGTAAACTCTAGTAATCGGGTTTATATTTCTATATTCTAGAGTGATGGCAAGTCCAGACTCGCACCTGAGTCCCAACACAAAATCAAGGAGACATCCTTGTGGTTCTCACCGCCATGTTTAACCGAATATATTATTTTGTAGTGAAATACATTTTTTTTTGGTAAAGACACCACCACTCTTACCACATACAGTCCAGTTTCTGACAAAATCATGTTGAAAAAATGACACTATCAAAGATCTGACTACAACAGAGAGATAAAAGAGAGACATAGTGAGAGAGAGAGAGAGAGAGAGAGAGAGAGAGAGAGATAGGTCAACAACAAGCTTTTTGTTCTTTAACTGCAAGACATTTGGAAAATATCACTCCAGTGCTTAACAAGACATGAGCAAAAAACACCCCGGGAACAAAGTAACATGTAGTTTTAAAGGGTGAACTCCATAGCAACTGCAGGAAAATGTTTCTGCGAACCCTTTTGAATTACCTGAATTATTGTGTGAATGGGGAAAATCATAATAACTAAAAGTTATAAATAAAGACAACATGTAATCAGTCACAATAATAAATTGTTAACCATACACACTGCATTTTACATTGGCACATCTTTACGTTGGCACATCTTTACTGAACAAGTGTTTTAAATAGTCTGGGGCAAAAATAGAAAATATGTCACACAATTTTGGATTCATGTTCTTTACAGCAGAACTGCGGAACTCCTGAACCTGTTCTGTTCTTCACACAAATTGCAGGTCTGCTTTTGCATAACCGTATGTTTCATCACAAAGCACAGGTAACCTCATGTTGGTATGACGAATCTCTTGCTATTTCAAACACTCCGCTACAGTGAAACGAAAACATTCTATGGTTGAAATACTAACAAACCTAACATGTAATTCTGGTTCTAATCAACCAATATGAAAAATTCTTTTGGTTTGCCTAAGCACTGAGATGAAAGCATCTGGCAGAATTAATTAAGCCCTATACTTTTCTTTCTGTCTACAAGATTCACCCTGTGGAACTTCTATGTTTGATGTCTTCTTGCGTCTTAAAAGCTCATTTGCATCTCCATCAGAAAGATACAGTGTGGATGTACTTTTTGTACTACAATAATCCTGCACTTACTTTTGACATGGATTTTACCAACATGTGTATTTACACATTTTTTTCTTTTGAACAGTTGTTACCAGCATCTCTGATTATATGCTATAATATGCAACAGTCTAGAAAAGCACTTAATTATCCCCTGCAACATAGTGATATTAAAATATATTAGGCAAAGAACAGGCAATACTTTTTAAAACAGCATCAGTCAGACACACACACACATACACACTCTCTCCATATCGCTCCCTCTGTCTTACACACACATACACAAATAAGGCAGAAAGTATAAACAAATGCTTCAAACTGAAACATGAATACTGCCAAGAGGAACAGGCTCACCGAACTGCGTTGCTCATTCAGTGATATGCATAATAGTTTTGGTTTGAAAAATAGGACATTGTGGATTCTTTCTGGTGATTCAAAGTCTAATTCTCCCTTGTAATGATTTTACTTTTCCTCACTTGCTGTTAGAATGAGAGTATGTGCTTATTAGTCCTGTAATTATCCGCATGACAGAGCTGAAGCACTGTGTGTCAGAGCAGATGCACCGCATTCGATTCTGAGTGTGTGAGCAAGTGAGACAGGGAAAGTGTAAGGGAGAAAGAACGAGAGAATGTAAGAAGGATGGAGAAAGAAAGACAGAGAATAATAAATGATATGTTAATTCCATTCTCTCCATAAGCCTCTTGACACAGCCAGCACACCACAGGGCTCCTGATAGGGAGATACTGAAGCTATCTGCCAAAAGTACTCTAGAAACAAAATACACCGAGTCATGCAGTGAACCCCTCTGCTTATTTTTCTAACCCCTTCTGACACAGCCCCAAAAACCTTAAAATCCTCCTGAATCAAATGTATTTTATACCAATTCTGTGCAGCACTGCATCAAATCATGTGTTGGAGATAACACCTATATCGCCCATACGCAATGAACCATATATATATATATATATATATATTCCCCACAGAAAGTACATATATAGACGCAGAGGTCATACATGTAATACTGTTCTGCAATATTGTTATCAAAGAATGCTGTAATATGCAAATATATATGCAACACTGAATATCACAAATCACAATTCTGTTTCTGTGCTATGAGCATCCTGACAAGTATCAGACATTCCAAGTGTGCAGCATATTCTTTGATGAATAATGACATTCTCGATTCAATAAAACAGCCTTAGCAAAAACACAATATAGGCCAATATATTAATTCTCAAATGTGTTCAACAAGGGTTCAACAAATAGTGAAGTGTGTATTGCAATCACAATAATGAGCACTAGAATTGTAATATAGTATTTAAGTCCACGCCTTGTGGCCCCTCTGTGTACTTGTCAGAGCCAGGACAGCTAGAAGAATAAAACAACAGGGTACGCATAGTTTTGCTGGAGCCCGTACCTTCTAGATTGCATTTGAGTTCACCTATGGGCTCTTGTGCACGTCCAGCTGCTCCACTCTAACACCGGCCCACATGTCTGAAAGCAGAAGCCTGCAAGCTTCAGATGAGGACTTAAATTTGCCAGCCAAGCAATAGCCAGCAAGTTTCAAATGAGGAGCGAAACCGTTGCTCTTTAGGAGAATGAAACCCAAAGGCAGTGAATGCTTATACGTTTTAATTGTGACATCACCCACTAGGCTACATAAAAGCCTGAGTTCCCGGCTGGTGTTTACAAACAGCTTAACTACGGGGAGAAAGTCAAACTAGCTATCATTCTACAAGAGCTATAAGGTCTGTCTGCAGACTTCAGATCACAGGAGATCTCCGATTAAGCCCATGCTTCATTATGTGTATCTGCTGCCATATTTGTAGATCCATATCTATAAATTGTGCAGACGAGTTGTGCTCCTCAATTCTTCTGTTAGACTTAGACTTAGACATATGACTGCACCAATCATCAAAATTGCTGTGTTAGGCCTGTACATTGTCTCAGAAACATTTCAAACATTTGGCATTTGAGCCAAACTATGGTCTCACCTTCATGTCTGTCCTGGTCTAGGCAGCAAACAGCAGGCACCAAATGTTCTCCCAAATTTGTTAGCTAAGCAACAGACAAGTTTTCCACAAGGACCGAAACTATTTCCATTTGGGTGAACAAAAGCCAGAGTCTTACTGGCAGAATGATTACTCTTCAGAGGGAACATAGCGTTTACTGTTGTCTTCACTGCTAACCACTTTGTGTGCACTGCTAACTTAACTGGACACCTAGCTTGCTAACAAGCTACTGCACACATGCATTGAAACCCCTGGTGCATGTGTTCCAACAATGAGACTCCGTCAATCAGCAAAATGCCTCTTGTAGCAGAAATAAAGCAAAACATGGTCCGGACACAATAACAATGTGAACTGGAATGAGACTTCACAAAGCAAATGCAGACAGAGTAAAGCTAAGCAAGAAAAAAACATGACAGATTATACAAGAAAAGAGAAATACATATGGATGACAATAACATAGTGTGGGTAGGTGGCACAAGAATAAGGACACATTTAATAAACACCTGATTAAACTGAGGTAAACAAATCTATCCATGTGGAGATGATTATTTGCAAGACGTGATGAGTGATGAAATGTTCAATTCGTTTAGGAGACAAGGTTAAATATTAGAGCTGTATTGTGTGCTTGTCATGCTTTCAGAAACACTGTTATGTTTAGTCAATGACAGCAACTGGAATATACAGATGAATTTTGAAAGACTTACAGAACTTCACTTTCCTCCTTTGCTGATAGGATTGCCACGGTTGGGCCCCTGCGCAAAGCCTTTAACCTTCGATCCAACTGTATTTATACTGTATATAAATGACGAGGCTCCAGCTAAATGATGTACATGTAATTGCTTTTTTAAAGTGATCATTCAAAAGGTAAAAGGAGTCTGAATTTAGTAACCGTGGTAAAACAGGGGCCAGTCTGATGTGACAGACGGAAGTTCCGTAAATACCACTCAGAAATTCAGGTCACCATCTCCATGGTTTTTCGCACATTTATTTAGATCTTTACATAAAGACATAGGCAAGGAATACTTAAAAGCAGTATAAAAATGAAGGACCCCTGTTGATGCAGGTCGTGCCTGCTTGGCAACTCAACGCTGCATGGCCTCCAGCTATCTAAGGCCTTTTCAACAGGTAGCCCCCCCATAGATCTAAAAACAAACAAACTACACCAACAATATTGCACATACCAATCATACACAGGATGGCCATCTCATCACTACATGCATAACACACAGACAACAATACTACTGACAATTTAACATTACTACTCTTCTTCTTTTACAGGTACTATCGTGTCCTATCCCGACGACCCCTCCGGGTGAGTGTCCCAATACTTCCTTACTTATTATTTGGGTTTAAGTGGGATGTCCGACTGGTGATGTTTTCAGGGCCCTGATATCATCGCAGTAACTAGAACTAATTCTATGAAGAAGGGTTTGGGCTTTTGCCCTACACAGGCTTTTGTCTCATTGTGTGCATCATTGGTGTATGACAGCACATTTGTGTTGGTGTCATAGTACAGCCCTTTGCTCCTCCCTTTGGTGTGTCCATGTGTGGTTACGTTCGTCCATGTCCATATATGTACTTCCGCGTGTGTGTGTGTGTGCTGCAGGTGTTGCTCGTTGTCTTCCGTGTACTTAAGTGTGTGTCGCTGTTGTTGCTGTCAGTTAATTTGGAGACGTGACATTGCACGTATGTATAAATGTCTAACGCTAATGCGTTATTGCCTGTTATAGTCTAAATAAACTCGTGTTCTGTAATGTTGCCAAGAGAGCCAGACATTGAGACGGTGGCAGTGTGCAGAACACAAGCTCATTTCAGCCCACTTACAATACAATTTGATAACTGGAGCTGATAAAACAGACTTTCAAGTGGATAGAGCAATAAAATAAAATAATTTCTGTTACAACAACCAGCATCTAAGGCTTTGAACAAATCAATTGAGGATTTAAATTTGTTTAATGTGAAGAATGTATAATGTCAGTGTTTAGGATTATACATATTTATACATATTTATGCCACAAAACTTTTTCAATTAGTTGATTAGTTCTTACTTTGTAATCTAATTTTATTGATAGACTGGGGTTAAACTGTAGTCTAAAGTTTTAGCATGTAGACCTGAAAATGTATTGGTAAGCTAATACAGATGGTTCAGTCAACACAAACTGTTACTGGACACTGAACAAGACTGGACAAGTAATTGACAGAAAGGATTGGGAACATTTGTGGATAATGTTGGAGCAGCTTGGTGTAGGGTGAAATAAAGTGATCTGACTGAGGTTCTCTATGATGGAGCTGTGTTCTCTACAGACATATTGCATTTACATCCTTTCACTGTTTTTCACTGAACACAGCAGGCTTCACCACTCTCTCCAGCTTTGTTTACTCTTTCTATCAGACCATTAACTCGACATAATTATAATATCTTGTTTCATATTAATTCTGAAAGCATGATCATTTTGTGGCCATTAACAGCTCATTATTGGGAAAGGATATGATATATTTGGTATATTTGGAATGGACAAAACCCCAGAATAGGGTATACTTATTTGCATTCCAAATGAAGTGGTGTATTTTTGCTACCACATTCCAGCTCTACCATCAATCTTTCCAGCTATGGCCATTAATAACATGGGTGACACCATTATCATCAAGTCTCTAAGAAGTAATAATACACCCAATTATAATTCAAGACATATAATTCAAAATAGAACACAGACGCATAAAATTTGTAGGAAAATGAAGGGCAAAGCCCTTCTATCATGTAAAATGCAATGCAGAAGAATGTTTAAGAGATTAATTCAGCCAAAAACTGTAGGTTAACACAGTCATCAAAATGTTTAAACCAAGTCTAATCACTTCTTATAATTAATATGAACCGCATCATCAATTTAATCCTCTTGAATACCAGATTTGGCTATTGCTCTGACGATTAATTCTGGTTTATGTCCACTGAACCTGCTAGATACCAGGTTAGCTTCACTGCATGTTACCATAGCAACTAATCTACACTTTTTCTGAGCTCACTTTTTGTAACTGAAAACCCAGAGTTTCCATGAAAATATCCCCCTGGATCTGAGTCAGTCATTATATATATTTGTTTTCCCTGTGCTCGCATTCAGTGATCCTTATTTCCCAGTGCTCATGTTTTCCCTGGTTTCAGGTTTAGCCAGTGGCTTTATGACCCTGAGCTGCTCATCCGACTGAGCACTGAATGACCCTTAATAAAAATAGCACTTGTGTCCAGCCCCTCCCACTCCCCCTCAGAAACAGCCAGCGTCAGGATGGTTTAACAAAAGCATTACAGTAAGCAGGTTTCCTTTTGCTCAATATCCCAGAAACTTTTTACGTAACTGGTTACGTTTTCAAAGAGAATCAGGACTGAAGGTAATTTTAGATATCAATTCTAAACTCTTTTAAATATTCACTTGATTTGTTGAGTTGGTTTAAGAATAAAATTGATTCATCATAAATTTCTACCCACCAACTTTTCTTTTGAAAAGGGCACAGGTCATATTGGGTGGCACTGTCAAGACACCATTCAATTTTGTGAAAACGGGCAACAAGTCCACACTGTGATTTAGGTTTTGGGAACATTTGGTTACTTTAAGCATGTAGTCTGGCATTGTCCAGAGGCCTCTCAAAATTCTATTACATCTTAATGATGACACGTATGCACAGCTCAGTGAGAAACAAATACTGGTTTAACAGAAGTAAAAAAAGATAATAGTATACCAATTTTTAGCCTGGTCTGACTAGAAACAAGAAAGACAGAAAGTGTTTTGTGTGATATTGCCATGATTAAACTTTTACTGTCCTACACAACAGTCCAAATCTGAAAATGAATGATCTGAAACATTAGCAAAGCACTAAAGTATCAAAATAGCTTGAGAAATCAACATATAACGAGACAAATGTCATGTAGCACTGAATGCATGCTAGGTTGGCATACTCCTTATTGCTTCAGTGCTTTACAGCTCTCATTAGATGGAAACTGCTTTGATCTCTATATATGTCTTCACTACACACAGTACTAGGAGGTCCACAAGAAGACACACACACACATACACACACACAGTTTAGAGAGTGCCAAGGGCTCTAAATAACTGCACAGTAGCACACATCACAGTAGCCAGTGTTCATCACAGCAGGTGTAGGTCTGCAACATTTGGTAATGGCTTTTTTGTTGTACAAACACGGATGGACAAGGCCTACAGAATCACCAGAAAGAAAATACTAACAGAGCTTCAAACACAGGCCAACCACCACAAGTGCCTACAGAATCACTCAAAACACTAACAGAGCTTCAAATGCAGGCAGACTACCACAGGTACCTGCAGAAACACTCAAAACACTAACAGAGCTTCAAATACAAGTGAAATATCACAAAGACCTACAAAATCACCAGAAAGAAAACACCAACAGAGATTCAAATAGAGGTGGACCACCACAAGTGCCTACAGAATCACTCAAAACACTAACACAGTTTCAAACACAGGTGGACCACCACAAGGGCCTACAGATTTGCGCGAAAGAAAACACAGAGCTTTTTGTAAGTCATGCTCCCTCTAAGTGTTCAGAAGTGCCTTTTCCTGAGGTGCTCGATAATTGGCCCCTTTTAATCCCACTGCACAGAGACAGAGCTGCTGCTCTCATTTCACAATAAAGCCTGGATGAGCTGAAAATATGAGCTCAAACCTGTTCTGCTCCAGAATTTTACATGTGTGAAAACCAGAGAAAAATAGCAGGAGAGGCTTATGATCTAAGCTTTGCCAATAAACAAGTGCAGCAGTGATACTAGGCAGAGGTGAGAGCGTCGAACAATGTAGTCGGTGGATGCCTTTGTAATACTAATATGGCAGAAGCCTTCAGTATGCAAAATAGCTGATTAATACATGACAATGTTTATTGCATACTATGAGCAGGGGGGCATTTACAGAGTGAGTTTAACAGCTTAGACCTTGAACATTTGAGTTGCCTTAACTCGACCTGACATACCCAGATTATGCATTCAGTGATTGAAGCCAGTCAACTCTGAGTAGACTGAACTTAACTGAAGCATGTTAACCGTTAACTCCAAAACCCATCATCAACTGAACGCTGATAATAGGATTCAACAGGGATGTAAATGGTATTAAAACTATAGAGCTTCTTATTCCACTCTATCAAGTCTTGAAATTAATGTTTAGGTATGCAGACCAGTAATATACTTACTGGGAACAGTATGTATGTTACTTAAAGGGAACAGCAATGGTAGCAATGAACTAACAGCAATGAACTAACATTTTGCAAGAAAGATGACTGAGTGAATAGATTCATCAAAGTTCATGAAGTTCATCAAACTGTAGAATTGTATACCTAAAGCCTAGTTAGTCATTCAGCACATATCAATTATTTCATTAGTTTCTGCCCTTTTAATTTTGGTTGATTGTGACCATTTTCTGCTTTAATATACCTTATATAATCCACGGGTAACTAAACAGCATTGAGAGCCCAGACAATGTAAATTAATGCTTTTAAGTAAAATCCAAAATGCTGGGGTTTTTTTACCTATAGCTACTTTGTCACGCTCTCCTCCTCGACCCCCTCAGACATGGCTTCATGTTGTTATGATGATGATAGGGTGTCACTAGGTGCCTTTATGTACTTCCCTGTTCCCACACGTTGCTGTGCCTCTCTCGTTAGCATTCTTCACCTGTGTCTAGTTTCTCCCAGTAATAACTGTGTGTATATATACTCAGCCCTGTCGTTCCTTCGCTGGTTATTGTGAATGTTAATGTTGCTACTGTTACTCTGCGTATTATGATCTACTGAATCCAGTGCACACTCTCTTAATGAACTGCTCTGTCATCGCTGTTTTGTGTTTACTGTTTGCTTGTGTTTAATTGTCTCTTTTGCTTTCAATTTAATTATGCGATTTGTTTTCTCGAACCGACCCGACTCGACTGCGTTGGCATCCTGCTTTGTGTTCGTCGCAGCATAAACAGTGCAATGAGTCCATGAGCTGCAAACTGCAGTAAGAGTGCTTGTAAAGGGGCATCACACATGTGGCACTGGTCAGCATGTGTGAGGCAGGCCTGCCCCAGGTAGGAACTGCTCCTCTGGGAAGGAGGAGGAAGCCTGGAGGGGCGACTCCCTCCAGCCCAAACACCTCCTGTGAGAGCTCAAATTCTGGAGCCCGAAGGGGGGGTTGGCCCAAACACACCCAACCAGCAACACTGTACATGCAGGAGGAGGAGTAGCACCCAGCCCGAACCTGCTCCTAAGCCAGAGCCTCCAGCCAACCCTGTGTTAGTGGCCCAGATCTCACTCTGCCTGCTTGGTGTTCCCATTTGAATTTCCTGGAGGAGTTCTTGAAAATTTCAGGTCTGACAAAGAGGTAAATGTGAGCTCTGACCTCTGGACCAAAGAGCCTGCTCCACGCTGCAGCAGCCAGAGCACCAATTAACCTTCCTAAGTGATGCTGTCCATCACATCAGGAGATAAATGACATGACAGTACCCATCTTGAAACGTACATGCAGGGGCAGAGTGGTGGTTTTCTAGTGAGGAGTAATTGTTGTCCCTTAAGGACTTTACTATCTCAGGGTGCTCCTGAGGATACGATGTCATAAGAGACAGCAGGTAGGAATCCATTTATCTTCATGGCATTTATCATGGCAGGGAACATGTGATTATAAGACAATGACATCCTGTGACATGCCTTGTACAAAACTGTAGCCTACAATATATCACATAGTCAAATATTATTAAACTACTGATAAATATACTTATTATTTATTTTATAACAATCATTAACTCTTGATTTGATTAATTGATAGTGGATAGAAGCAAGTTCATTGTGAAATAAAACTTTGAACTGGAATAAAATGTTGTGTGAAAAGCCTGCACATTAATGGTGTGAAAAGATTTGTATTCACATACATTTACTACAGGAGCAGTAATGGAATATGGGTCTATGCAGGATATAATAAATATGACCCATGGTAAGAATCATAGTGTTAAACTGGCCAAACCACGTACATATTAAAGAGTCTAGTTAAAATGTCTAAATGGCTATGGAGATCTTGGTGACTTGATTTATGCCCACGGAAATGCTTGGGCTAAGCTGAACAGCCTACGTTTTGAATACACCAACATATGATAGCAAAAACAGCCCTGTGTTCACCACCCTCTGGTAAATGAACATATAATATCTACCTTGCTAACTTATGCCATCATAATGACAAAAAAAAGAAAAGTTTTTCTGAATTTTTTAGTCAATGTGCAGTGGCTTTTGGTAGCCTATATACTGCATCTAACGTTTCACTGAGTCATCATAGACAGAAGCTGTGCAAATATCACCTTACGCCTGGGACATTTTCATTATGGTCCTCTTCCTCTGGGAGAATAAGTACTTCCTCCCTCTCTTCAAATATGGGTGGTGGGGGTGGGAGTGGGGAATAATCCTCCATGATTCAGGAATAATCCTCCATGATTCAGGCTGGTGTGATGCAGGCTGGTGTCCAGATCTGACTCCATGTTCGTTTTGAAATGTCAGCTCTTCACTCTCCATTCAAAAATCACAGATAAAATGGATAAAAATCATGCCCAGGCAATAATTTTTAATATTGTGCTTCAGTCAAAAATGTGTCACATTTAGAATATAAAATATGTTTGGTTTTTCTGATTTTAACAAGATTTCACCTGCACTGGTCTCTGTGTGCGTCTGAGTCTCTAGTTAATGCCCAAGTCATTGTGACCTGTGAGATCATATGTTCATGTGTTCATGTGAGATCATGTGTTCATGTTTCCATCACAAATAGACTATAAAGCATGTAGCCTACTCACCTGTTATATTTCATGAGGACTAATTTTAAATGGTAAAATATTGGTGTTTGGCTGCTACAATCCAACAGACAAAAATCTGCTAACAACATAATTTGAATGAACAACATTTATTGTACAACAAATAATGTACAACAAATGATATCAAACATATACACAGGGTATGCAAGGATAATAAACGAAATAATTCTGTAGAATGACTGGTTGAACAGAAGAAATATCATGAAAAAAGTGACGACTGGCAAATAACCCTATGCTTTAGTTTAATGAACACCTCCCAGAATATTTCTCTAGTATTTCTCTAGAATATTTCTCGCCCCACTTCACTGAGTGCTCACAGTACTCACTATTTCTGTCACAAATTATACAATGGGGAGCAGAATGTCTCTCAATAACAAAATGAGCTGCGTTTTTAATGATATTTAGTGAGCGGTTATCATTTGTAGCTCTTTCTACAAATAAAAACTGTAAGGTCGATGCCATTGAAGTTGTGAATGGGTATTCATTTGTAATCTACTACATTCACAAACTTAATTGCTTTGTGTTAGAGTCCAATAGGCAAATGGTTAACCATTACAAACTTATTATCAAATCAACATGCTAAGGAGCAAAGCGGGTAATTATGCTGCCACGTAGTGTCCCTATGACAAACATCCATCCATCTATCCATTGTCCTCCACTTATCTGGGTTCAGGTCACGGGGGCACTAGTCTAAGCAAAGAGTCTAAGCAAAGGTTTCCCTCTCCCCAGCCACCTCTTCTAGCTCTTCTGGGGGGATACCGATTCTTTCGATCACTACCCAGAGCTCGTGACCATAGGTAAGAGTCAGAACGTAGATTGACCAGTAAATCGAGAGCTTTGCCTTTTGGCTCAGCTCTCTCTTCACCACTACGGTCCGGTACAACGTCCACAACACTGCCGCACCGATCCACCTGTCAATCTCTCGATCCATCCTTCCCTCACTAGTGAACAAGAACCCGAGATACTTGAACTCCTCCACGTGAGGCAAGGACTCACTCCCGACCCAGAGAGGACATTCCACCCTTGTCCGACTGAGACAAACAAATGGCAATAAAATATGCTTCAGAATCCCTGTAACAGGATTTACAGCTGGAATTTACAACTTCCTACTGTCTAAGGTTTTGTGAATGTTTGTTACCTACATTGTACTGTAGGTAACTTCAAGTAAAAATTTAATGCAGCTCACTCACATCCATCACCCAAAATTCTCACCAGGTTGTAATTATACAACAATAACAATTGTTACTATTATTGTTGTTGGTATTATACTGTGCTTTTAATAATACTCTTTTAATAATAGGCTTTATTTATATAGTACCTTTCATACATTTGAAATGCAAAACAATAATGATTTATAATAATATAATAATAATTAATAAATTACAAATCAAAATGAAAACCATAAACATTGCAATAAAATGCAATAAAAAAGATAATCATAGAAGCTAATTGAATGGTAAAGTAAATAAATATGTTTTTAACAGGTTTAAAACAAACACTGCCAGCTCAGCCTGATGTCCCCACCAGCAACAGATTTGAGGCCCTGGACTCTCTCCTGTTCCCCACGATTCATCGGCGAGGTAAATGATGTGGCCTAATTAAACGCTTAATAAAACTCATTTACATTTCAGCTGGTTGGTTTGTCACTTACTCGATTATTTAATGAGTCATTATATATGGACCAGCCAGGCCAACATTCTGCCACAATGCAGTCAGAGCAACTGTGTCTACATTTTGATCTGATTTACAATATTACCATCTTCTACCTAAATAGAGTTGTTTTATTATATCTAACAATAGTGTCAATAAGAATGGGTGTCAATAAAACCTACATTTTGTGATGTGATATTTGTATCCACAATAGATACATTTACTCTGTCTTCTTGTACACAACTCTTCTCACTCTGGCTGTAAAACAGTGTCCAACGCAGTGCTAGAGGTGTCCAACGCCGGCTGCATTACACTGCTTTACTGTCTGGTAGCTCTCAAATGTGTTCAGAGCTAACATTCTACAGAGTGTACACACACATCCTGCTCCCCATGCACACACAGACACACAAACGCAGCTCGCTTTTAATAACGCAAGATCCAATTAAACCTCCCGACCTGCATGGCTCGCTCATTTTTGACTCCTTCGGAGGTACTGAAGGTTCGGAGGCACTGAAGGCAGAACTGCTTGAAAGAAAAGGCTGGAGAAAAGGCAGGAAAAAGAGAAAGTAGAACATTTTAGATCTCATGAACGACCCTTTACCAACATGAGGATTCAATAACAAAGTAACTTCACAAGCTAGTGACTTGTGATCTGGGAAAAGCTCCCTATACAAACTGTAATATCTCTAACACAACAAATCCGCTAATCAGAAATGTTCTTATACACTGGTATTGGTCAAGAGAATTGGTCAAGAGAATGGTTTGTATGGTTTTATACAGGACCTGAGATACATTTCAGAAAATGAAATAATTCATGGATGTATGAATGACAGCGCCTCTTACAGGTTTGTCGAGGCAAACTAATTCCCACATTATTTTCAAATTATGAGTAAGGTAGATGACTGCATGCATTTTGCTCTGAATGCTATCAGAGTCTGCAAGTTTTAGAGAGTCTGATGTTAATCTAGTTGCAATAGATCCCAAAGGTTTGTAATGCTATCCATGTTGTCTTGTCTGGGACCTGAATTATAAGGTGTTTTTCTTTAGTTGTCAGTCCTACTCATATGTCAGAAAACAAAATCCAAGATCCAGACAGTCCAAAGATCCCCCTGATACTTAGCAGAAGTATACAAGATGTTGCCAGGGAAATCATACACTGTCAAACACACCCAAGTGATAGGCATCATATACAGGAACATATGCATACAAACTGGACACCCCCAAGTCCAAATGGGAGGAACTACAGAGAGTGGTGTAGAACACAACGCTCATATCCCATGGGACCTCCACATCCAGACAGATAAACAAGTACTGGAGAATCAACAAGCAAGATATTGGACAAGATGAGGAAAACCAGCAGTGGTAATAATGTTGCATTCCAAAGTGAAACATCCAAGGGAAAGAATATGAGAAGTAAAAATACCACAGTCTGAAAGACAAAACTGAGAGAACACGGAAGGTTAAGACCAAGGTTGTCCCAGCGGTAATCGTGGCTCTTAGAGCTGTAACTCCTATGCTGGAGGAGTGACTCCAACAGATCCCAGCAATGACTGCATCGATCTCCAGTCCAGAAGAACGCAGTCCTAGGAACAGCAAAAATACTGCACTGCACTCTCGAACTCCCAGGATTCTTGGTTACAACAGGATGCGTTTCTGTCTGAGAGTTGTACTAAAGGAACTGTCTGCTGTGTATGTGCCTACATGTCTTTTCTGGCCTTCTGGCCTACATGTTTTATTCTGTTCACCATGTGAAAATCACATCTGCTGGCCTATACCAGCCTGGCCCTTTCCAGCATTCTGAAGAAGCACAATGTTTAGTAAAATGTTAGTAGTATGTACATGCTACCTTACTTCAAATGGCAACTACAAGTGAGAGAGACATTGTATCTTACCAAGGTTCCAATGAAAGTCTCACAATTATTCAATGAGGTCAGGCAATTCCATCTTTAATTCTTAGACAGAAAGGAAAAAGTTATGTAGCTGTTTCTAATTTCTGTAAAGTTGAACTATAGGCTAAGAATTAAGCCCGTTTTACACCAGAAGTCGTGTGATGAGGTATTCTGTGATATTTGCTATTTCAGTAATCTGTGTGCATAGGGACACAATGACAATTATTCTTGAAAAAAAAGTTCAAATACTAATGAATAGTAAAAAAATTGTGTGTGTGTGTGTGTGGGGGGGGGGTATTCAGAAAGGGTACCTGATCTATGCACTGCATGCCAGGGAAGTGTGTGTATGTGTGTGAAGTCTTCCCTAACACTAAGATCAACAAAAACAAATGCTTTTTCCATTTCAGTTTAAAAAAATCAAAACTATAGCTTCTGCAAAAAGCACTTTACCTTGCCAAGACCATTTTACTGATAAGTAACCCAATGATTTGGGAGATTTTTGTCCTAAATCTATAAATCAACACACACAAGCACACACACACACACACACACACAACATGACCTTGAACCTGTGCTGCATTTTACCGTAAATCAACACAGATGAAGGGAACACAGTTTCTTGACCTGGTCAGCAACATTCCTTCAGCCAGTAAGGACCTTCGTGTTATCCCAGCCCATGGCCAAGACCTGTGCTGACTAAAACAGAACAACAGTGCACTTTCTATCTCAACAAATGCTTCAACAATAGCAGATCCAAATTACCACTACAAACAATTAGCACCAGTACAGTATATGGATAAAATGTTTAACTCAAAGAGAGATGGGTAGAAGAAACAGTATGAGAGCAATGGAGAATTCTGAATAAAAGCCTATCATCTTTTCCACACCTCATTAAAATAACTCTGTGTCTTTTAACTCAGTACAATAATGGCCCATTAGTCATGGTAATATATGCAGAAATGAGCCCCTCACACTGGTCAAGGAAACCAAACGCCAACCCATTCAGTCCAACACAGCACAGCATCCCTTCTTACCTTCACACTACACCCTGGTAAAGGGTCCATGTCACCGTGGCAGATGAAGTTACACTAACTGTCATTTTACAAACCATTAGGGACTCTTTGACATTAATGACAGAAAAGCCGGCAAAAACTTGAGTAAGACCTAGTGAGGAATCAGAATGTTTTTACCGTTTCTGTCCTAGCAGAATGAGAACACGACGAACTGGTTATGTGATAGAACAATACAAACCAATACAAGGAAGGCCTTTTGAGCTGAATAAGTTGTAAAAATGGGTATAGAGTCAGAAGTGATTTTGGACAGAGCTTATCACTTCACTCCTGTAGCTCTGTAGATTCAGTCAGACCAACATAGGGCAGAAGAAAGAGGCACATGAGGCCTTCTGGGGTGTTGAGTGAACACACTCTGTTGTATGAAGTGTCTAAGTTCATCTGAGGACAGTGTCTGTCTATGGCCCTGGGTCGCAGTGGGAAATACATTACCACGGCACACTGCACATACAAGGATCATTCTGGACAACATAGAGGAGGGTGAGAGAATGAGTGTCAGCACACGTGGGGGAGGATATCAGTCACAAGACTCTGTTTATGTGTGTGTGTGGATAAGACACAGTATGTTTCCTGTGCATGTACATGTGTCAAATTGAAGGTTAAAGAAGGTTTCTGCATCTTGAGTAGACAAAACCAGGAGTTGCTAGAAGAGCAAATTAAAAACCTACCAAGAAGTCCAATCAGTCAAGAGCTCCGGAGTCTGGTGATAGGCCAACCACTTGGGTCAGCTAATGTCCTCACAGCTTTGCTGATGTGATATGTCAGTAGACACACTAACTCTGACTATTCCAAGTAGGAGCCTTCGAGAAACGCTTCCAGGGTGTAACTTGCGGGTGGTGCTACGTGCTTTAGCTCATTAGCACCTGCCTACTTTTGAGCAATTCTTAGCTTTACTCTTCATCAATCGTCCCACCCTGACAGGTCCCACATCACACCATATAAAATATTGATAGGCTTTGCAGGTTATTACATTCATCAAAGCAAGTCCAAACCTGCAGCATTTTAGCTTTGGCCATAGCATATTCTCCAATAAACACTGGTGGATCAATACAAGGGCCTAGTGAAGAAGATGAAATAAGCACGAAACGTTTCTTAAAGTGAATGCCAGTTACTTTCCTCATCAATCAATCAAAAGTATATACGGTGCCAGCTTAGCCTCGGCTGAAAGGTCAGAAGTATCCATGCAATTCCATGGAGATGTGGTTCCATTATCAGTGTGGTTAATTACAAGTGCTTAATACCAAACGCTCTCCAGTCCATCAGGCAGGAAACAGCCAGAGAAGACGAGTGAGGAGGAGAGTGTGAAGAGAGGCAGATGGAGGTCTGCTGGAGAATAAAGGAGGGAAAGGAGAAGAAAGAGGGACACCAGCTACGAAGAGGAGTGAGCAAGAGAGGCATTTTAATTGTGAGAGAAAACAATATGAAGGTTTGGCATCTAGTCTCGAAGAGAGAGAGGCACTGAAGAAAGTGCACACTCCTATAACCTCAAACTAATTACTGCATACCTTCTGTAACGAAGCCCTGAACACACACACACCCAAACACGGCACATATCCCATGATGCACTAAAACTATAAACAGACCTCAAGTCATTAAAGAAAAAAGTCAAACCTTTAAGTTAAATATAGAGTAACATTCTTTTGCTCTTTTAACTCCTTGTTTCATTTCTCCCTTGTAGTACCAATATCCATGACTATAATGAAAGTACTGTGAATAGGTGACACACCTTGCAACATATGAAAAAAACAGGAATCTTTGATGCTTTAAGGTTAAAGATTGGCTCATGTTATTTTGATCAGATATCCCTACATATTTTCTTTGTGTACATTTACATATTGCAACCCTTCTTAGATATCAATGCTGCAAAGACCTATATTTAGAATACTAAGCAAAGTAAATACTGAACTCCCATAGATATTCTCTTAAAACTGTTGCAACTTGTGCTCTTTCTAAACAGCTTCATTTTTTGACTCCAAGTATTACTCACAAATAAGAGGAGTTCATAAGGGTATGGTTAAATAGTAAAATGGTATTGGTAGAATGGTGTGACGCTTCGTACATGATGAGACTCAGACGAATGCGGACTGAAGAAAAGATGGTTTTCTGTGTGACAAATGGGACCTCTCTCTCTATATATATCTTGATATACAGTACGTATATATATATATAAATACATATATATATATATATATATATACTGTACATGAGAATGTCATCATACGTGCTGCCTCATGAAGCTGGTTCAGAGAACTCCAAGAGCATCAAGAGCATAGTCCCAAACTGTCCAGAAATAGGTGGCTCTGAAGAACTTTACAATCTATAGCCATCTATTAAACCATCTGTTTTGGTTTAGCATAGCATAGTCGTGTGTTATTTCATTACTTTTATAACTTCACTGGTTTTTCTAAAATGTAGGAAATATTGAAAATAAATAAACTGTGTCCAAACGTTTGACTGGTAGTGTATACGTTTACACGTATGGCCTCCATCTGTATATAGTGCAGTCCTTTTTGAGGTCATTTAATGGGTGTCATGTCAATTACCAACTACCAAGCACTAAAATATTGCTGTGCAGCAGGTAAGTGTAATGAGGTTTTCTGCTCTATTGGTAATGTGTATCAATGGGATTAGAGGAGGTTGCCTATGAGAAACTCTTTAAAAAACTCCCTGTAATCCTGCTTGCTACACAGTTGAATCCTGGAGTGGGTCACTGAGTGAAGAGACATTTTTTCACCAGGGAACCAGTATTTGTTAGCATAGTCTACATTTACATTTACAAGTGTAGTCTGGAAGGGGGGCGTTGCCATCCACTCAGGATTATGGGCATTGCCCTGTGGCACAAAGGCATGGGCATTTGAAATGGCAGCCCAGAAGCCTTCTGTTTTCCTGCGTTCCTCCCCTTAGGATCAAACCCATACAATTGCAAACTAGGCAGCTGGGACAGCTCCTATGACATTTAAAACAGTGTCAGCTATACTCCCCTCAGTCTCTTCCCACGGGCTTCCAAGATAGACTTTTCCGATATAACATTTATTTGAGGTAGTTCATAGTTTCTAAATTATTTAGAGCTCAGTTGTGTTATTTTATAAGATAAACATCTTATACAAGGACACCTTGTTTTGCAGTTAATTATTTTGAAATAAAATCTGCATAACTTGTGTAGGACATAATTTAGGCTTAAAATCACATTGCATTGTTTGATAAAAAACAATTATCCCTCAGAAAGCCATGGTTCACCCAATCAGAGGCATACTGGACACTCCTAGAACAGGTGAACATGAGGACAAAAGCAAAAAGAACTAAAGAACTGCCCTCTCTCTGGCTACTGCTCTCAGATCCTCCCCACTGTTGTCTTCTACCCCTTCCCTAACCAGCAGCATCCTATGCCACTAATGAGGGGGAGGAGCAATCTAATTAGGCACTATAATGGTAGCTCCACCCTTCATGGCATCACACTGCTCACTGATGAGGCTGCTACTGATACTGATTCTGGTGAAACACTAATCCCACTGCACAGCCATGGAGCTTACTGCCAAACTCCACCCTGCTGCTCAGTGAAGAAGCATGCACCTCCACCGTCTTTGCTGCATGTTCTTGGGTGGCTTTTCTGAGCACAGAGAGGGCAGTTATTACAGAAGACGAGTACACACATAGACGTGTAGGAAAAGTTCAGAAGTGGGATGCTGTTTGGAAAGAGAAAGACCAAAACAAAGTAATAGGAATAACGTATGGAGAAAATAGACAGAAAGACTAAGAAAGAACAAAAGAGAAAGAGATTAAGAGAGAGAGAGAGATTAAGAAAGAGAGAAAAATTCAACATTTCCTGGAGAGATTCCATCACATGGCTAGTCATGGGCTTTGTGCCTTGCCAGTTTTGTCATTGGCAAGTGTTCAAAGTGTCAAAGCATGTCCCAAGTGTCCAACCATGTCTCAAGTGTCCAAAGTGTCCAACCATGTCCCAAGTGTCCAAAGTCTCCAAACATGTCCCAAGTGTCCAAACATGTCCAAATGTTCAAAGATGAAACCCCTCATGGGAAGACATATGCCTCAATCGTAAAAACATTTGATCTACAAAGGACATTAAAAGCAGAGAGTTCAATAAAATGTATTTTTCTTTTGGTTCAGATGCTTATAAAAGTGTAGCATCTTTAAAGTGCGAGCATGTGTCTCTCTCTCGCTCTTAAGCACACACATGCTCTCACACACACACACACACACACACACACACATCACATCCTTAAACTCTGTCATTGATTTTTCTAGTGAATCAGCAAAGAAAGCAGAAAAAAGGAGTCTGCAACTTGTCCTCGCACACACTCTGTCTTTCTCTACCTATCTGACTTCTTCAGGTAAACACACTTCGAGTCTTTATGGTGAGCTGCTATTGCTGTTAGACTGATAGACTTTGCAAACAATGAACATTAATACACTTAATATACTCTGATGTTCTAAGTACCAGGCCCCATTGAAGTGTGAGCTATATGAGGGCAGTGTGTCTTGGGCTGATGGAGACTGATTAGTTATACATGCCGAGCTGTGGTGATATGAAATAAACAGCGCGTTTGGTGGCCATGTGGCCATGTAAGAGGAAAAGAGGAGAGAGACTCTTGGTTTATATACAGCACTCTGCAATAATGAGACACCATAAGTTCAACAGCTTTTACATGGAGGTTTGTGTAGATATGAACACAAACACATAGTCATACAATACATGCATGAGTATTAAAGATGGCTTGTACCACTGTAGGAAAAAAAGAGTTTCTTCTTAATACAGTCACACAAGCTTAAATACTCATTCATGTATTCACATGCATTTAGTTCACAGAATAAATTTTTTTTTTGATTTTGAATAACAGAGTTTTACGTTTTTACTTTTAATGGTAACGTATCAAGCGTAGCAATACACATACACACACACACACACACACAAGTTGCCACAGATATATATCTCTGCTCCTCAACATACTGGCACATGAGTGTGAGGAACATTCATCAGTGAAATGTCTGACTCAATTGCCTTAACAGCTTCCTTGGCTGCGAAAAATCTTTATCTCTCAATCTGTTCTGAGTCCCAACATATCTCATGTACAAGACTCACAGGCATCACCAGGCCATGCAGGAAAAAAGCAGGCAACAGGGGAACCTGCTTAGGCCCTGTGAAGGGACAGTATAATACATTCAAATATATTATATTACATTTTAATTTCCCATATATATTTATAAGCTTATATATTAGTCACATTTCTCATATTTACCAGACTTTTATGGCTGAGGTTGAAATGTCATTGCACTTGGCCCACCCCCCACCTTCCCCACCCCCTGTCTGTTCTCTCTTTCTCTGCTCTGTGTTTTGGTTCTCTAGTACTTTTGGTTAGGGTTTGCTTCTCTAGTACTTTAGGTTAGGGTTTGGTTCTCTAGTACTTTAGGTTAGGGTTTGCTTCTCTAGTACTTTAGGTTAGGGTATGCTTCTCTAGTACTTTAGGTTAGGGTTTGCTTCTCTAGTACTTTAGGTTAGGGTTTGGTTCTCTAGTACTTTAGGTTAGGGTTTGCTTCTCTAGTACTTTAGGTTAGGGTTTGCTTCTCTAGTACTTTAGGTTAGGGTTTGGTTCTCTAGTACTTTAGGTTAGGGTTTGCTTCTCTAGTACTTTAGGTTAGGGTTTGCTTCTCTAGTACTTTAGGTTAGGGTTTGGTTCTCTAGTACTTTAGGTTAGGGTTTGCTTCTCTAGTACTTTAGGTTAGGGTTTGCTTCTCTAGTACTTTAGGTTAGGGTTTGTTCCTTGTTTTGTTCTCTCAGTGTGAGGCTATTAGTTTTGTACTTTTATGTTTGTTCTTTGCTCTGTGTTCTCCATCCTCAGAAATAAAGCATGTGCACACGCGTCCAGCAAACGGAATGCTTCATAGTAAACAATTCTGATAACTAGAATTGTTTTAAATTCTAGGTATCGTTGAGTTTTAGACAGAAGCAAATGGAGAATTAATCTATGTTGAAATTTGAAATAATTTTCTACACTAAAACACATCACTTATTTGTCTTTCCCAAGGCCTGGGAGTGGATGAAAGAAGCCCTGTAAGTGGACTACACAATGGGAAAAAATCCTGTAAAGCAGCCAGCAGTAAAGCAGCTTAGTACATTGACATCTATAGCTTATGTGTCCTTGAGCAAGGATACAGAGGCCCGTAAGGAGGCAGCAGAGCTAAAGAGATGAATTGATAGAATGGCAATGCCCTTAAGGTCATACATGCACAGAGACACATGTACACACACAATTACAATACTAATTTTGTATAACCTGTAAAAAATACTGAAAGAGTTTGTTCGGTTCAGCTACACCCACCCACACACACACAGACTCTAACGCAACACACAGCGATACACACAAAAGCTGCTCACATCTTGTAAAGTTAGAGAAGAAAACACACCTGAAATCAAAGTAGTTTTGGCCTCTAAAAGCAGTCTGTAGTGGGTTACCCAGCAAACCAAAACTTATAAAAATTCAGCAATCAGTCTAAACCAAAAACAGTAATGCTGTGGCAAGCGAGATCATACCCAGATTCTCATTGAAGCTGAACCCAATACACCAATGACCATGATCACAGAGAGCCCATTAGCACTACAGAACAGTGTTAATGGATTTCTAGTTAAAGAAGAAGCACTGTGCTGCCGAGGGGTCCGACTGAGAGTGCAGAGCTCTGTAAAATGCTCTCCAGAACACTTATCATTACAGGTGTGTCAGGCTGAATAAGCAGGAAGAAACGTATCCGTATCATTATCCGTGTAATCCCAAAATACTCCAGACTATCATTATCGGTCCCCGAGCAGTGCTGGGGGGTGAGAGAAAGCTAGAGAGAGACAAGGAGAGCGGAAAGAGGGTGGGGTGAACAAGGGAGTTCTGGCTCCTACAGCACTATCCACACTATCAGAAGCAGTTCCCCGAAGAGTGCTTCCCACAAGTGTCAAAGAGAGACACAGAAAGACAATCAAAGAGGAAAAGTAAGGAACAGAGAGAGGGGAGAGGACGAACTAGGAAGAATGACATGGCGATGACTGTCTCCATTATGATGACCTTCAACTCATCTGGCGAAGATCGTTTGTGAAGTAATGGCGGTTGTGGAAAGTTCTAGACCATTGCATTGCTGACTACTGCAGAATATGTGCTTGACTGCATACACACTCTTACTACATGTGACCACTGAGAGCCCTGTTACCGCATAGCTCTGTAAACAAATGAAGTTCTTTGCACAATGTAAGATTGCTAACACTCCAAATGAAAAGAGCTACTGTAGCTTACATATATCTTCACAGCCTCTGTCAGTGATGCTAATTTCATGTTGCCATGGCGCTACTGTTGTCTGCTGTTACGGGCTTCCGTATCTTAAAGCCAGCCTTTAATACACTGAGCACAACGACCTGACATTCTTCAACAAACACCAATTCAAATGTTATTAGTTGGGGTTGGTAGTGATTGCTATAGAACACAGGGCTTGTGTGCTCTGAGTTTACAGACTACATGTTTACCCTCTTGAAGGTCCTAATGCATATGAACTAGGTATTTAAAGTGTTTACAATGCTAAATGTTTTGACTCAGATTAACTGGGAGATATGACAAAATGAAAATACGTCTGTCTGACTGCACCAAGAAAGCCAGTTCAACATTTTACTTAAATATTGTAATCTAATTGCTGTCTTAGAATTTAGCAAACTATACCTGACACATATATTAATCAAATATATCTCTAATCTGAGTTGAGAGGAGGGGAATAGAAGCATTATTCATCAAAATATCAAATTTGAGTGTTGTAATTGCAATTATGTCTCAAATTGTTAATTATAAGGTATCATAAATTTTGTAAGCACCAATACAATACAGTTGCATTAGACTGCTTATATCTTATAGCAGTCTAATTCAACTGTAGCCCTGAGAGATTTACTAAATGTAGACCTAATTGTGTTCTTTCTTATTGAACAATGTTAGCAAAATCAAAACCCTGAATCAGCCATGGCAAACTGTTCTCCGATGTCAATCACCATACTGTTTCATGTGGTATGGATATTCGAGGTCAATTCTACTGCATCAAAATTAGTAAGATATTAACAACAGTACACCAACCTTATACAAACCGATATATTTACTATTTTATTTAAATATTATTGTATATTAATACAATTAGTATTAGACTGTTAGTATTAGTATCACAGCTTAATTCCTTAATTAATTAGTATATATGGAAGAAATCAGTGCAAAAAAAAAACTCTCAGAACATTTTTGCACAAATCGCATTACAATTATTATTCCTGAATTAACTTAAAAATATTACTTCAGAACTATCACATTTTGTATTTAAGCACTGTTATATTCCTTAAATATTCACTGGGGTTTGTCACAATGCAAGATGTTTTGAACATGCAGTTAGGACTCCTTGATTCCAAGGTTAAAAGCCCACACAAGAACCAAACAGTGAGAACCTAGTACTATAAACTGCTGTTATAAACAAAATGCAGAAACTGAGTCATTTATAAATGCATTAGAACACACCTTGACTGCTCATGTGAAAATACAATAACATATCTATCAAAAACAGTCTGTGAATTGACTTACAACAAATTCACTAATTTGGTATATCGATTCAGTATTGTGGGAAGCTGATATTTTTCCCCTGACAACCAGCTGGATGAATTGAAGGCTTGAGGGACTGTGTTAAATCGAGCATGAACAACAAAGCTTACAGAAACATCGAAAAGGTTTCCTGATACCCTGGAAGTTGTGCTATTCTGTTTTTTGACAGAAGGCAAACAATCTCACATAAGTTAGGGGCCAGAGCTCCAAACATCCAAGCACACTGGCAAATGACTTTAGCAATACAAGATAAACAAGTGGTCTATGAAAGCTAACCAGGTCATCCATGTAATATCCCACACACATAATATCCCATATCATGCTTTTCTGTTGAGGAACACCACATGAACATATCTTAGAAGTGTCAAACTCAGCATTTGACTCGACAAAAAGGTCCAAAAGACAGAGTCTGGCGGCTTTCATTTAGAAACTTGGGCCCATTTACATTTTGCCACAGCTGGAAAATAACATGGAAATGTTCAACAAATCATAGAACAGGAGGCCAGTGTAGATTCAGCACCAGAGGATATTGTTTCCCACAAAGTGTTCTAGAGTAGCTCATGCTCCCTTGTAGACCACACACTCCAGGCTCTTTCCTGGAATCTCAAGCACATGGCTTGAACAGGATTGTGAGAGATTTTGGGCTCCACTGAGATTAAGATGTCTCTTATTACAGCTCTATTTCCCCAAAACATGCCAGCCTTAAGTGTATCTTGAAGATGATCCAGGTGATATCACTCATCCTCAAATGAGGATTCACTCTTTAGTGCTGCTTTTGGCACCTGGGGCTCTGTTTACTCGCCCAGTCTGTTTTGGTTCTTGCACCTGGGTATCTACTTAGAATGAACTCAACAACACACACATTGGATACTTGACCTGTGAGATGAAATGTTTAGCTATCTAGCGATTTCTACTGAGCTTGCACGTCTATGTTGGCACCAAATGTTCATTGGTCATTGCATTTTTTTGGAATGAAATATTAAAAAAAAAAAATAGATTCTGATATATATACAGAATTTCACTTAAAACACACAAAGCCAGTATGTTTTACTTTCTTTCAAGTTTCAAGAAACCAAAAGTCATGCAGATAACCTTTTAATATGTAGATAAGTTCTAATTATGATAAGTAGGACATATGAAGAGAATTAAAAAAGTGTGGTCAGAACTAGAATGCAAGCTTAACCCCAACATTACAAAATGTTGACATTGTAGTCATGACATTGACAAGTCAACATAAAACAACATGAAAACCTCAAACGTAGAAAAACGGTACGAGAGGACACCTGGCTTATAGAACTTTAAGATCACCATATCCCGATTTACGACATGCATCCCTGTCTGAAAACACAGAGATGCAAAGTTCTGAAACATAGTGTCTTGTGTTTATTGTTTTTTAATCACCCAACAGAAAAGTTGACTACAGGCCTGATTAAAGATTAAACTCTAAAAATTGCTAACCTAGCAAAAGCCAAGTTAAATGGCAAGCAGACTTTTAATATTTAGACTACGATATTCAATTAGCTTGTAATAATGTCACTGAAATAAAGTTTATCTATACTAGCGTGGAACCCTAATTTTGAATCATTTAAATGGGCAAAGTTCGATGTGATTTATCCTTCACGCAGTACCATTATGTGGTCCTGGGCGAGAAAGATATTTTCTATACATTACATCTCTGTGTCCTACATAAATAGTCAGCTTAACCGCAGATGTAAACTATCCGAGAAATATGAGGCAAATGTGTGTATGCCAAATCGAATGTAAATGATGCAGGGCAACATCTTAGAGCATGACAGTTACAATAGACTAAATCGCTGCTTCCACATATTTCGCAGACAGGCGTCCACAGGCGTGGAAGAACGGTAAGCGTCGTAAGCATGAATAGAAGTAGAAGGTGGACTGTTTAATTCAATCTGACCCTTTCCTCTGTGCGTTTCCCGTTTTGCTACCACAAGCTTTCACAAACTCCGAAGTGACACACTGGCAAAAGTAGCCTAGGCTGTGCTATCGGTATCCGATTACGCATTCTCAAACAAGACACACACCCCCTTTCTACCAGGCAACTACTGACCCATTCCGCTTCTTAGCAACTAATTAGAAACTGGCAGAAACAAGCTCAAACAAATGGGAAACAGTCTGAACAGTTATTGACACTTTCTCTCGCCTCTGCAACGGTATCCACTGTTGATATATTAGTAAACTTCTCCCTCTTCGCTCCAGGTAGAGAATCTCCTTTTCGAACACATCGTATAAATTATATTAAACAATGAGTTTGAGGCAAAATCGGGAGTGCATGAAAGGGTCAGATACGCACTTTAAATATGAATTTTAATCAGTTGCAGTAGAACGCTGCATTTTTGTTATTTATTTTACTTACCTTGTTTGACACACTTTAAACGGACGGGGTCTTTGCAATGTCTGACCACAGCCAATACATCTCTGATAGTTAGTCCTGCCACTGGCGTGTCGTTAACCTCAAGAATCAGTTCGTCCTGGGACAGTCTGCCGCTCTGGATGGCCACCTTGCCCTGTCCAACTTCCCCGACATAAGGAAACCGTCCATTCTCCGCGCCCCCGTTCAGCTCGAACCCGAGCTTCCCCTTTGTATCCCTGCTCAGAACGATCTCATGGACTTTACTGGTCCAGTGTTTTTTCTTCTTCAAGCTTTTAGACATGTTTGAAGTGGTAACATCACATTAGGGCAGTCGTGCATTAAGTTATCAGCTTGCCTCACAGCCCATCTCGACACACGAAGCGACTTCTGTAACGGCTGATGTCAGGAGTATCCATGTCACACAGCGGTTCCCCGAGAGCTGCTTTAAACTGCGTTACTGTAACTGAGGGCAAAACTGCTCGCCAAACAGTTGCAGCCAACTGACCCGGATGTGATGTCTGTAG
Source organism: Brachyhypopomus occidentalis (assembly GCA_020368025.1). Taxonomy (NCBI): domain Eukaryota; kingdom Metazoa; phylum Chordata; class Actinopteri; order Gymnotiformes; family Hypopomidae; genus Brachyhypopomus; species Brachyhypopomus occidentalis. The sequence continues at coordinate 6,159,152 of JAGXOD010000020.1, forward strand.
AAGGAGAGGAGGCGACGTTTCCCGCTGGAGAAGAGAAAGAAGAGCAAAGAAAGTAGCGGAACTTCCATCACACCATTGCCGGTAGCGTTTCGGATTTGCCTCTGGATAAACTCCTGGAATGTAAACTGTTCAGCAGTCCAGCAGCAAACGTGCGTCACCTCCGAGCGAATCTTCCACAAAAGAACAACCGATCTAAGACACCCGTTCGTCTTTACTTTATTATATGGCAAGAAAGTTAAAAGTACGTTACAAACATTTAATCTTAGATGTTATCAACTTTATAAAAAGTCACAGGAAACCAACATTTATCTCCATGGTAACAAATACCTCAATGGACAAAACCACCAACATACTTGACTATTTCACTTACTTTTTTTAATCTCAGTGTTCTTGCCAAGAAAACAACATGCACATACACAAACGCGCACGCACATACAGACGAATTAATAGGAACATTATCCACCAAGTTAATGTGTTATATTAGCAATAACACATGAACCACCGTTGTCTTCACATTTAAAACATTACTACCATATTCACAGAATACGTTGGAATTACACTTAGAAATAATGGAGATTATACAGAGAGATCATAAACAAGAGTTGTGTAAACGTGATAGAAACAGATAGAAGGTTAATCCCTGTGTTTGTATAGATTGGGGGATTATAACAATGCCAGATCTGAAAACAAACCTGACTAGATTTGCCACAAAAGGATAACGGAACCTTTAAAACTTGTATCTGCAATACAAACAAAAATAACAAAACAATGTTATTATTAATACCATCAAGCACTTTTGGAATGAACTCAAGAACAGCCATCAGTCTGGGGCAGCTGCAAACAACTGTGATGTCATATGTAACCCTGGAAACATAAGAAACCAGAGCACTCTGCTTGCTCTTTACAGAAATACATTCGAAATGCCAGATCAGTATGAAATAGTGTATGAAGTAGTGGTGGTTGTCAGCATTCAAATATTATGCAGTAGTTTTATTTCACTCAGGACACAATTACCAAGATTATCTTGAACCTTCATCAGCGTGTTTAACCAAATTTAATAACAGGACAGTTAACAGGACAGTTCAGGATCCTGGTCAAGCCAGTGCTATCAAGTGGATCCAGCCAAAGGTACAAACTGATAGTAACCAGGGTTTCTTCTTTTATTGTTTTTTTTTTTTGGTAACTGAGTCTGTATTTAAACTGAAAACAAGCATCCAAATTTATTCAGCAATTAGTCACAGAGCAGAAGACTGAACAATGTTCGTACAATCAAGGAATGTTATGTCACTGCAGAATTAAAATTTATTTAAGATGTAAATGACAGGATGGAAAAAATTGGGGTTACATTTTTTTAAGTTTTTAAAAGACTATGAGTTTAGTTCAGTCAGGTCAATTAGGTCAGTTTAGTTATAGTGACTACAGTAATCCTTCTTCAAACAAAATCAAAGTTTGTTGTTTTTAAAGATACTGGTCTTGACTGACATAAAAATATTAGATTTATCGGTAATGCCACATTGTGTATAAAAAGGTTCCTATATCTCCTTCACAGTGCAACAAAACTGCCTGCTTCCTCTGATATTACCTTCATGTTCATATTGAATACGAAGGTAATTTTATCAGAGGTTTTATATGTTAGTCATGGTTTCTTAAATTATGTATCACATTGCCCAGAAACATCAATATTTTGAATTCCCAATACTTTTCATCTTTCCTAAATTAGAGCACTGTAGATGCCAACCTAGTGCACTTAGATCCAAATGTGTTTCAAAGGATTTCAGAGGGTAGCTTTATAGCTGTGTCATGCAGATGTAAACTGCTCTTTGTGCTCCCAAGATACTTTTACATGTGAGGGGGTGGTACTGGGGAGGAGAGGGTGTTTGGAGATGCCAGAAGGAATCTTTATGTTGTGGCAAGAGGTTTCAAATGAGCTGAGGAATTCCCTGAGAAGGGCAGAATGGCAGAGTCCCGGGGGAGTGTCCTGCCTTTAAAATGAAAAGTAAACATGGTCAGGCCAAAGCAGACAGTATGGGGAGATAGAGATGTCAGCATGAAAATGACAAAGTTCATAAAGTGCAGATGGATGACCTTTACTTAACAATGGTACTGCATGTCTGAATGGGTCTGCATGAACCTGGAGCAAACCTTACCGGAACCAACTAAGATTTAAGACCTAAGATTTTAAGTTTGATTCACATCCAGCTTGTAGGATTTATAGTGTTAATAGAGGTTGACTAAGGACTCAGCTGGTCATTGTTTTGTTTGTATCACTTCTTTATCATGACGGTAAAGCACACCATGACAACACACATATACATACAACATACACTTTTGAACATGCTAGAGTGACTGTCTCATCTTCTTTGTCCGCGAGTATATAAACAAATGAATCAACACACCAAAAACCTCTCAAGATACTGTGCACTCTGTCCCATTATGCATCGGGTGGGAGCGCATCAGTCCCAGCAGGGATGTTGCCTTGTGAACGGTAGCTAATTGCTAGACAACATGATGTAACGATTATGAAGGGCAAGATTTCCAAGCTATTCTGAGCTATCCGGGAATAAAGCGTGCCTGACGGCTCCAGCGGCATTGCTGCAGTGGAGCTGCCTGGATTGGGAGGGTGGACGGGTTGGTGCTGCCTCCTCCACATCATTACGGGCAGTGATAGTCAGCAGGTCTGCAAGTGGGAGGCTGTGTTGTTCTTCATGTTCGGTGAAAGAACACTTTCCTCCACTGGTGAAGCCACATTTGGCTGGGCGATTGGGAAGAAGAGAGTTCGTTCCAGCTCGTTAACAGCGCAAGGAGAGCAGTAAAAAGATTCGGCCGTGTGCACGCACCGTATTCAACGTGTTTACTTTTCCACCATCTGCTCGGCTGGATGACACCACATGTACACAGACAGAAACAGACAGAAACACACACACAAACACATGCACATACAGTCACACGTGTTCTGAAGCTGAAGGTGGTGACAGTGTGAAGGTACTGCCAGGTAACCAGTTCAGGTATGAACAAGAAGGAGAGAGAGAGAGAGAGAGACAGAGATAATTTCACAAAGCAAAAAGGTTAATGAGAGAGAAACTGGGACACAGAAGGCAAAAAGATGAAGAATCAGTGTTGTGTGTATTGCTGAAGCCTTATCATGCACTGCAGGCTCACAGCAAGGTCAGCCAGCAGCACCACTGTGATCAGATAAAGTGGATTTACACACCAAAAAGACCAAGATGGCATTCTATCTGTTTATAACAAACAGCGTTTGGCAGTGCAACATCCACCAGCACATCCACACAGTGAATCCTCCACCAGTAATTCAACCATGGCTCCAAGTCTGGATAAGAGCGTCTGCGAAATGCATCTGCGTCTGCCGTAAATGTAAATGTAAAAAATGTAAGTCTTCTTCTATAGACTCTAGGAGTATAGATTCCATCCGCCCTCTGCTCACCTTCAATTCTTAGCATGCATATCTATATGGACTGCACCATGCAAATAAGGCACAGAACAGTTTTTGTTTTATTTATTTATTTATTGCAGCATAATGCATCAGTTACGTCACTCCACTGTTCCATGGGTGTTCTGATGCATCACAGCTTAAATAGAATCCAGCAAACATAAATAATTTTGGTCAGAGGGGAAGTTGGTCTTTAACCAAGGCGTATCACAATTACAATTTGTAGCTAAAATAATTGCAATATAATATTTTGGCCCATATCACACAGCCCTTCTGTCAGCCTATCGCACGCTGTGCTTGCCGTGCAGTGAATGTCCGCATGAACAAGAACCTTGGAACTGATTTGGGATCAAAGCACTCTGCCAACAATGCTATTCAAGGTGTAAAAGGCCCAAACCGGTGCTTTTTATGTTGGTGTATTTGATGAATATGGACTTGACTGTACCATCCATAGAAAGCTGCTTCAATCTGAAGCTGAAGATAATGGTGTTTTGTTTGGTTTCCCTGAAGTGTGTGTAATCAGAATCGGTAATAGGGGTTTATTGAGCTGCTATGCTGACAGACACAAGGAATTTGGTTCTGGCTGTTAGAAACTCTCAAGCAATACTGGAAATATGCTTCAGTATTGACTATGTATGGGAATGTTGTGATAAGAGCAGTATACAGTGCATTATTATAGTTGTGGACAGCGTGTTATGGCTTTCACACAAAAGAGGAGAAGCTGTGGCATGTCAGACAGAGCTAGTCAGCTTTTTATGTGGGTGATGGCATGAGGGAAAAAAAATGCTCCTGGGTCTGAAAGTTTTAGTATACAGCTCTATGGCTCTAGCACCTGCCTAGTTTCCCTCCCCCATTTCGTGGTTCTGCTGTCCTTACTGTTCGCTGCTGTTACTTTTTTCCTGTCCTGTTTGTGGTTGTTCCGAACCGGACTGTGATGGGTGTGCACAGCACCGATTCAAGGACTGCAGTGTAGACAGCTTTTGTGGTAGAACATACATCCTCAGTTGTTGCAGGAAGTGCATCCTCTTCTGGGCCTTTTGTCAATGGAGTTGATGTTGGTCTCCCACTTCAAGTCTTAGGAAGTGGTAGTTCCCAGAAATGTTGACAACTCCATGGTTGGCACAAGGCTGTTGGATAGTGTCAGGCCTGTGTGAGTACTTCTAGTTGTCTGATTATAGAGCTTATGCTTATTTTGCACTTCTTCTAGGCATCAGCACTGATTCCTGTATTTCAGCAGTATTCTAGATCAGCGGTATACTGAACTTTAACCTACTGTACTGGCTAGGATGCATTCTATGAGTAGATGACAAAGCATTTAGTAAGTTGCTCTGCATTAAAACATCTGCTAAATGCCAAAACTGTGAAATGTAAATGTAAAATCTTGAATGTGACAAGTGTCATCTGCACATTAGTCATGGGAGGCGCAGTCATACTGTAAGTGTAGAGACAGAAGCATAGTGAAAAAGTCACATCCCTGGAGAGCATCAGTGATGACTGTCTGTACACTGCAAGTGACTTCCCCAAGCCTCACATACTGGTTCCTGCCTGTCATGAAACTGGTGATCCACTCACAGGTAGCATGGGACACAATGAACTGGGAGAGTTGGAGGAGAACTGGAGGAGAGGATTTCTGGAATGATGGTGTTGAACACTGAGCTGAAGTCCACAAACAGGAGCCTTGCATATGTCCCTGGGCAGTCAAGATTTTGCAGAATGTAATGCACTCCCCTGTTGACAGTGTCTCCTGCTGATCTGTTCGCCCAGAAGGTAAAATGTATGGTGTCCAGCAGGTGTCCTGTGATGTTCTACAGGTGGGCTAGCTCAAAAACCTTCATAACCACAGACGTCAGAGCAGACAGTCGTGTAGTCATTCAGAGGGTTCCTTGGGGACCAATATGATTGTGGAGCAGGAGGGGATTTCAAACAACTGCTGGGATCTGCTGAATATATGTGTGAAGATTGGATCCAGTTGGTCAGCACCGTCAGCACACGTTTAAAGACAGGTGGGGGAGAAACCATCATGGCATGGTGCTTTCCTGGTTATCTGTCTACGGAAAAGACAGGATACATCCTTTTCACATATCTCGAGTGCAGTCTTGGAGGGGGTTAGCCTGGGGTGTGCTGGGGCCGTTAATGTAGGATGACTGTGGGTGAGGGGTGGGAATTTGTCCCTTTCAAACCTGCAGTAGAAGACGTCAAGGCAATCAGCCAGGTCTTTACTTGGCTCCATGGGAGGGAATGGTTGTCTGCAGTTTGCAATGCTTGCAGGCCTCTCCGCAGGCCTCTTGCTGCAAACCTGTTTTTCATCTTTTCAGCGTAGCTTCTTTTAGCCACTCTGATCTCCTGTAAATATTGGGCACAGCGTGGTTGGGATACCCCACTGTTTCATACTAAACTTCTTATTTATCAACAGTAAATCCGCTCCTCCTCAGACCCAGCGCAGGCGAAGCCTGGACTCCACACACGTCTCCCCAAACACATCTGGCTCAGTTTGTGAGTGGCCTGATAATTAACTGATGAGCTGAACCAGGTGTGTCAGGCGATAAGTGGAACCAGGTGTGTCAGAGCAGGGGTAATAAAAAAATGGTTATATTTAGGCATTTACTCTTTTACATGTTCTAAGTTAAAATTGTAATAGATTTGTACTTTTCGGAGTCATTCAGCATCATATGTTTGTACAAAAATAATATTTAGAATATACCTTTTACTTTGTAAAATGCCATTCCCATTTAATTATTTATTGCTTTCCAATGTTTAATATAGATTGTCTTGATGACAGCATCTGGATAGTTTAAAGAGATGTATGTAGATAGCTATAATACAACTCTATAAATTGCTGACATGGTTTTTGATTTGATGGTTACTGTTACTTTTGTTGATTTTGGTTGATAACTTCCGTTTATGTATTATTTCATTGAAATATAAACAACTTTACTTGGTTGGTTTAGGCTGTTCTGCCTCCCATGGGAATGACACTATGGGTTGACACTGAATGATTGCCTGATTTCCATTGACTGACAAGCATGATTAGCAAAGGATGTGACTAGACTGCTGTATACTATGTTACAAATGTTTTCACAAAACAGAACCAACTGCAGACAGACAATACTATGAGGGAAAGAGGCACTCCAAAATGTGTGTTGCACCATATTTTATCACTTTCTCCCCTCGTCATCTCATCACGGAGTACAAAATTAATGCCCTGATTTCCCTTGATATCTCCCATCTCTCATTATCATCACTCTCTGCAGCTTTGTTGGCAAAGCAGAGGAACATTACAGATGGCTTATTCTGACAGTATGACAACTTATATAACACCCCTGCCTCAGGACTCGGATCATTGTGCCACGAACCAGACTGCAGACATTAAGGAATTAAAAGTACACGGAGGCTTGGAGCATTAGGGCTGTGTATGTTGGTGGAACTGAATCAGACATGTACCATCTCCGGCCTGTACCAACTCAGTGGCAGATGGGGGGAGGGAGTGTTACGGAATCAGTTAAAATCATCACAGAGTAAGTTTTTAACAGTGAATGAAGCAGCCTAAAATAAGAGTTACCTGGTTGTGGATGACTAAGAAAATATTGTTTTTTAACTTTTTTATTTTTCAAAAAGTCAACAAAAAGTAATGCTGTATAGATTTAACTGCAAATTCCAAAAATATATTTTTAAGCTAATTCTAATTCAAAATACCAATACATAAATAAATAAATCATTTGACAATACAGAAAAGCAATATCAGCACTAGCAAACCTTAAATTCTTACTGATGTGCTATACTGCACAGGGTTCCTCTGAACAGCTGGGCAGTTTCCATTGATACCACTTCAGTTTCATGATGTTGCATAATATGAAATTAATTATTCAGTTAATGAATAGCCTATGAGGCAGTACAGATAAAATAATTTAGCACTATAGTAGTTTTGGTTTGATACTAATAATGCTATCAGTTTTGGAAAACCTATAGTTTTCCCCAAAGCCTATTCTTTCTATTTTTTTTTTAGTAAGATAGAGTGAAATGGAAGACCAGAAGATATACACAGAGGTATCATACCCTTGACACTACGATGTCGACCCATCACCACTTTTTAATTAGCACTTGATTAAATGGAGTTAAACAGAGTTACACACTGCCTCTCGCTTCGCTCCCCTGGTGTGACTTCGAATTAACTTGAGTGTTTCTACTCAATTCAGAGAAAGCAGACATGGTATGTGTCTGCGGATATGATATATGGTGCGTTAATAACACCCCTTTAAACTCAACAGTGACCCCTGCTGTTTAATCTGCGAGATGATTTAGTGTGAGTGGTTGTTGCGATAAAGTGCTTTGGCAATATATTCATCGCCTACATTTGCCAACACAGCTTTCAGAAAGTGAAGTAATATCACACAATGAATTCATTTAACTTTTTGATTTGTAAAGTTTTGATGATTTATAACTAATTATTTTACAGTCACAGCAATTAACTATTAGACCAGGAAAAGACACCCAGACAGTCTAACAATAGCACTATTGTGCTCTCCTCTACATTGTGCAGGCTAACATTAGTCCTTTCTGCATCAGCGATTTTTGCACAGAGCAAAATACACAAATCTAGAAGCAGTTAACATTTATTCCTGTGAAAATAATGAAAATAGTGAAGTAAAATGACAGATTAACAGCTTTAATTGAGGGGTATGTAAGTACTACATGTGTGAGAATTGTATACGTTCACTGGCCATTTTATTAGGTACACCTTGCTAGTACCGGGTTGAACCCCCTTTTGCCTTCAGAACTGGCTTAATCCTTCGTGGCATAGATTCAACAAGGTACTGGAAACATTCCTCAGAGAGTCTGGTCCATATGGAAATGACAGCATCACGCAGTTGCTGCAGATTTGTCGGCTGCACATCCATGATGCGAATCTCTTGTTCCTTCACATCCCAAAGGTGCTCTATTGGACTGAGATCTGGTGACTGTGGAGGCCATTTGAGTACAGTGAACTCATTGTCGTGTTCAAGATGATTCACGCTTTATGACATGGCATGTTATCCTGCTGGAAGTAGCCATCAGGAGATGGATGGGTACATTGTGGTCATAAAGGGATGGACATGGTCAGCAACAATACGCAGGTAGGCTGTGGCATTGACACAATGCTCAATTGGTACTAATGGGCCCAAAGTGTACCAGGAAAATATCCCCCTCACCATTGCACCACCACCACCAGCCTGGTGGTAGGATGGATCCATGTTTTCATGTTGTTGACGCCAAATTCTGACCCTTCCATACGAATGTCGCAGCAGAAATCAAGACTCATCATACCAGGCAACGTTTTTCCAATCTCGATTGTCCGATTTTGGTGAGCCTGTGCGAATTGTAGCCTCAGTTTCCTGTTCTTAGCTGACAGGAGTGGCACCCAGTGTGGTCTTCTGCTGCTGTAGCCCATCCGCCTCAAGGTTTGATGTGTTATGTGTTCAGAGATGTTCTTCTGCATGCCTCGGTTGTAACGACTGGTTATTTGAGTTCTGTTGCCGTTCTATCAGCTCGAACCAGTTTGGCCGTTCTCCTCTGACCTCTGGCATCAACTAGGCACTTGCGCCCACAGAACAGCCGCAGGTACTGGATATTTTCCCTTTTTCAGACCATTCTCTGTCAACCCTAGAGATGGTTGTGCGTGAAAATCCCAATAGATCAGCAGTTTCTGAAATACTCAGACCAGCCCGTTTGGCACCAACAACCATGCCACATTCAAAGTCACTTAAATCACCTATCTTCCCCATTCTGATGTTTGGTTTGAACTGCAGCAGATCGACTTGGCCATGTCTACATGCCTAAATGCATTGAATTGCTGCCATGTGATTGGCCGATTCGACATTTGCGTTAATGAGCAGTTGGACAGGTGGACCTAATAAAGTGGCTGGTTAATATATATATATTTATAAATTTGTATAAAAATATATTTATGTCCAACCAGCGGGGAGGCCGAATCAAACGGCCTCATCAGTCTGGAAGGTGCACCCTGAGACCCGCGGCTGTTCCAGAGGGCTGAGGTGACCTGGGGTCCGATGGTATGCCAAAACGTGCGACCCAGGCACCGATGAATGCCTGGGTTACCTCCGAGGCCTCCGGCCACCTCGTGGCCCTGTTGACGATTGTGAGGAGGTGGATGAAACCACAGGATGGTTGCAGCGGCCCCACCAGATCCACATGTATGTGCTCAAAAAGCCGTTCTGGCACCAGGAACAATTCCAGCATGGCCTTAACCTGCTGAGGTACCTTGGCGTGCTGGCAGTCCATACAAGCAGTCGCCCAGTCTCGGATGTCCTTCCTGAGACTGTGCCAGACGAACTTGTCCCCCACCAGCCATTGCAACGTCTTCCTCCCGGGGTGTGACAGGATGTGTATGGCTGAAAAAAGTGGTCAGATTAGAGAACATGTGCATAACCAGTTAACACAATGTTAACTAATCTTCCCAAAGCTAGGATCTGATGTCAGAACACCATTGCTTTCACCATCAGTGAGAATGCTATTTTGCGCAGGATAGCTCTCTCAGGCAAGAGGATAGCTCTCTCAGGCATTTTTAGTAGAAATACCTACTTTGCACTTACTGGCTACATCATTAGGTACACTGGTTTAATTTATTTATATTGATCTATATATGGTCAGTTCTAGACAGCAGCTCATCCATTGCCACGCAAAAGCCATCCGTCCTCCACCATTTTAATCACCAGGCAGTTCCTGACCAAAAGAGCGCTGACCAGATACTATTTGGGTGGAGAACTCTGCCATGGTACTGGTGTGACAGTGGGTGTAATGCTGGCAATGTGATTGTGCACATTGGGGTCACTGCCTGGTTGGGAGTGGCCTGCCAACCCAAACTATCCAATCTATAGTCCATCTGAGGACACAAACGTACCAATGATGAAGAGCAGGTGGGACAGACTGCGCCTGGCAAACAGTTCGGCTCTAGCTGAACACCTACATGGTGTTTTTAATAAATACATGGTTATAGTGTAGCGAGTGGAGAGCGTCCATTTAAATCAGACATCATGCTATTGCACCCTTGCCTCAGTGTCACTCCCCCAGCCAATGAAAGGTGACCCGCCGCTGAAGGCTTGCGGTACGGTAGCCATCCTGCCGTCTCAGACCACTGAACGCCTGCCATGTCGGAGCCAATTGGAGCCAATGTGTTTATTCTGAAAAGCAATTAAGAAAGCAAACCCCTTTCCATGGAGAGGATCAGAAAGGTTGACAAGGCAACCAAACAATGAATATTAACTAAGGAGAAACAGAGATCAAAGGCTTGCCTGAATAAAATGCAATAGATTTGTGTCATGATTCATGATTTATATAAATTAATGCCTCGTTTAACTATTATGAACAAAAAGGACACAAAATAGGAGAGCTGGATCCTCTGTTACCCTATGAACTCTTTATCAGACAGTAAAATAAACAGCTATTAACTGGTGTCACTGAATTACTTCAGTTTGCCTCTTTCCTTCTCTCTTTCTCTCTCTCTCTCTCTCTCTCTCTCACTCACACTCATTCCTGCATTTCACAGGGCTGCTGTCTTGGTTTGGGCAGAAGAAAATTGAATTCCTGCTCACGTTCTGTGGAAAATATCCATCTCTAATATTCCACTGACACGTCCCTGGCAAGTCAGAAAAGACAGAGAGAAAGAGAGAGAGAGAGAGAGAGAGAGAATGAAAGAGAGAGAATCAGAGAGAGACAGACAGTGAGAGAAAAAGGGAGACAGAGAGACAGACAGGGAGACAGAGAGACAGACAGGTAGACAGAGAGACAGACAGGTAGACAGAGAGACATGGAGACAGTTCACTAAGCTCTGTAACCAATTTTAGCAAATATCAAAAAATATTTACACAAGCTGGCAGACAAACACATACGAATGTGCCCACGTGTACAAATACACACACACACACACACACACACACACACACACACACACACACACACACACAGCAGTTTCCAATGCTCATGTGCTACTTTAAATGAACATTTCCATGGAAGAAGAAAGAGGGGGATTTCAGACAGATTTAGATTTACACACACACACACACACACACAGAAAAGAGCATTAAGCATGTGCTAAGTAATTTAATTATTCAATTTAAATGTAAATTTTGCTGGGTGGTGTGTTTGTATCGGGGGGAAAGACAGGAAGGACATACATTGTTGATGTAGTGAAAGTGTGTGTGTGTGTGTGTTTTTCAGACTATCACTGTGCACTTGTGTTACAGAACACCCTGCAGGTCTCATTACTTTTCTGCATATGAGGGCTTATGTCCCTGTATGTGTTAAGGTCTGGGATTGGCATCCTTTATTAAATTACAATCAGAAGATAGTTTTGACTGTAATATTTTCTATCTGTCTGTCTGTCTCTCTCTTTCTCTCTCTCGTTCTCTCTCACACACACACACACAAACACACACACATTCTTGTCTCTTGGTATGCTATCACTGTGTGAGTTATATATTGATCTATTTACTGAAGCAGCTCTCAGTCGATTGTAGTAATAGCAGTAGCCTAGCTCCAATTGTATTGACTGGACCTGAAGACATTTTAATGTTCTACATTTCTACATATAAGAAGTTTCCCCACTGTAATGATTTGAAAAGACTAACCAGTAAAATGGCTGTGGTTAGCACAGAAGGCTCACACTCATCTGTGACAGTTAAAAGTTCATTAAATTATAATCTCTACTCCTTACAATACATAACTTTTTCTTTTTCTTTGCTTTTTTTGCTAAGCTAATTGTATTCTTATATACTGATCATGAAATCCTCCAGACAAGTTTGATAAGCTTGACCAATTCCTACTTATATTCCTACTTCCTACCTATAGATAAGGAGAAATTAGCATGTTTAAGATTAGAATAAAGATGAGTAGATAACGAATACTTTGTTCTGTGCACAAAATGCAATATCCAGAGCCTTAAAAGTGGTAATTTCACCTTGTCAGCATGAACAGATTTAACAGTATATACAGAACTCTTATTCAGCTGATTCACTGAATGGTCCAGTAAGGAAAGGAAGGGTGAATTTAGACTGAATCCAGAGACTATATCTCTGTACTAGTATCTGCATGTCCTGACCCTCCATGCTGACCAGAGCAGATCTGCACCTTCTCCTTGCTCCTCTCTATTAGCCACTGAAAAAGTGCGGTGATTGAGGTTTCGGGAAGCACGCTCCCCAGGGCCCGAACACAAGACTGCAGTGGAGGTGAGCCTGGCAGTGAATGCGGGTGTGCAGGAGGCCGGTTTCAGCCAGTTTGTTCAGGTCAGGTGATGGGCGAGGCCTAGCATGTTAAATGGTGAAGAAACGGGCCACGTGGTTTGATGGGTTTAGCAATACAGTCGCAATGTAGATGTTTAAATTACTGCACCGTCTGCTCTGGGTGAGTGGAGATGGATGACTGATATGACAGTCTAGTGTGCATGCTTGTGTGTGGATGTTTGTGTGCTTGTGTGTCTGTCAGTTGGTATGTGACTATAACAATGGATTGTCCTCTTAAAGATTGGCAGTGAAAGTCATCAGCGATCAGTCAGATGTATCCAGTGGGCACCTTTTAACAACGTTTCCCTAGTTCTGGACTGTACTGCCATAGCCACATCAGTCTAAGAGGCAGGGTAACAAACCAAGGTGAAAAAATTGGACTGACCAAACCTGTCAGTGTGACTTCTAAGAGTGACAGACGCACTCCAAGAAGGTCAAAACACAGATATTGGCTTGCACACACACACACACACACACTGATAGTTTCAGGTGGTGAAACACAGGAAAGGACCTCAACCCTTCTCCCTTTTTCTAATTCCAAGCAGCTGTATTCTCGGTGATGAAGGTCAGACCATCTGTTACAGCAGCTTGAACGAAAATATCAAGATACCAAACAAACATAGCAGTGAACACAGACAGGCAGAGTGACAGATGGATTGATAAGAGAGAGATGGAAGGGAACAGAATAGCAGAGAGGTAGAGAGACAGCATCGTTTAGATCGGTGTAATTCCCCGAGTCGCAAACTTTAGAAGAAAATGTACACTATTTTGCTATTATTTCAATCTTCCTCCAGATGACATTAGGTTCCCTAACCTCATTTTTAAATAAACGAAATAATCAACCAACTAAATATCTTAAAATAGCAAAGATAGTCTGTATTTATCATTTAAGGTCAAAGTGAAACATTACCATCTAAGTAATTCTATTAATACAGTCTACCTTCAAAAGAAGACATTGATTCTAGTTGACCAGCAATTTTACAGTGTGTGTAGGTTTGTGTATGAAGGTTTGGGCCTGCTGAAATCAGCCACCTTACCCAGGACTCAAACCTAGTCTGACAGGAGGTAAACATGGGCTCTGACCGCCAGACCAAAGAACCAGCTGCCTGCTACAGCAGCCAGAGCATCATCCTCCTAATCACATGTCTTGATTTTACCCTTTTCTCTTGACTTTGAGTGTCATCTGGCTTCTTGATACAGACTTACAAGGGGTTATTGGTCGAACTCATCTGAGAAACAGGACAACCCTGCGTCTACAGTAGTCGTAGTCAACGTTTTTTGCATAACTGTTTGTCACACGCTGCCCTCAGCCTTGGGGATCTCTCTTGCATGGGCTACAGGCATCCATTATAGCTGTCTGCAGATTGTCTCACAGCTTCACTTTCACCTGTCAGTTGGTCACTTGTGTTGCTCTGGAGCGAGACCCTGGAAAATCTCAATTTAGAAGTGCATCTAACCCTTCCACGTCACCCCACCCCTCTCGCTCATCAGGAACCAGGATACCGTTAGACGTCATTGCCCAAACCAAAGGGGCGAGGGGTGGAATGAGATTGGGCCTTGGATTTGTGTTTACAAGCCCAAGAAAATATGAAATGGCTTCATATACTTGCTACCTAGTTTAGCCTCATGTCTCCATTTAAAAAATAAATAAACTAATAAAGGTCAGTAATAACGGATGCTAATATTTTTGTGCATTTGCCAAACCGCTACTATAAACATTTGTTTCCAGAAACGTTATAGTTACCAGAAGCGTTTTAACGGAAAGGTTATATATTGTCGTAGTTGTAATGTACCAAAGCAGATTCAGCAGCTTTCTGCATTTTGTATTCTGTTACTTTCATCTGAATATTTCAAGAAAGTCAAATGATAATCATTTGTCATCTTGAAACACAAGTTAGCTCTGAATGGACTGTAATAGTTTTCTACAGAGAACAGTTTGGAACAAGAGGAAAAGTCACCTTACCGAAGAGTTTTGCACAGAAGGACAAAGAAGGATGCAGAAAAACAGAAAGAGGAAGAGAGGGACAGAGAGATGAAAGAGAAAGAGAGAGAGACTTAGAGAGAGGGCTGGAGAGAGAAAATAAAAGAAAGAGTGAATGAGAGAGGGATGATGCATTCCTTGCCTGACTTTGACACGCACACACACACACATACACACAGGATAACAGATTTCTTTCCCCTTGAGTGTCAGGGCCTGTTCCCTGTGTGGGGTGATAACATAGACAAACCCAATTAATTACCCAAGGAGAAGGGGTGGGGGCATTACAGGGGCAGGAGAATGATGGCATTTCACTTTTTACAGTGGAGATGAAAATGATGAGACCCAAGGACAACATACATACACAAACACACATGCACACATTTTTCTACCATTGAGGGAACATTTAGTGCTCTCTCTCTCTCTCTCTCTCTCTCTCTCACACACACACACATACACACTCTTGCAAACATTCTGAAATGCAGAACGAAGTGTCATTTACTCACTCTGCCTTCTCTGTCTGATGTGCTTTTGGGGGTTAGCCCTTCACACGAATCCAACTCAACAACCTCTCACCACTTCACTGGTTCATTTCCTCTGCTACATGTGTTATTTGCCCGCATTGCATCTCTACAGCACCACTGGCTTCTGATGGCCTGATTGACTGATACCTTCTTATTCACTTTTACACTCTGCTCAAAGTCATCTTACTCTCTCACTCTTTCCCTCTTTCTCTGTTTCAATTCAGTCTCAATTCAGTTCAGGCATGTCCATATTCATTTCTAATATTGCCACAGCTGTCTTACAGTAAAACAACATGAGTTAACCTTTATGATACTAAGGAAATGAATATGTCTATGTGAACATAGACATTTGCCTCCTTTCAACACATGGGTGTTTGGGGTCACAGGCTAGGGTCAATTGCATAGCAAACACTTAACCAGAAAGCACATCCTCCTGGGGGATTGAATCAGGCTAGGGTTCCAGGGGGAGACAGGACAACAACCAAGACAGAGCACCATCCACCACTCATACACACACACACACACACACACACACACACTCACACACACTCACACCAGGAAAATTTTATTAGGGTAGCCATGACCGGTCATGCAGATACACACAATCATTCACACACACATCAGGACATATTATTTGACTTAACCTCCATGGGGTTGGGTTGTATCTCACATGTGTATAATCTCAAATTGCATCTCAAGTTTGGCGTATTTGGTAAATTTGTTCACATTCAAAGAAAAAGTGCACAGCTGTCTCCATAGTGTCACAGTAACGCTTGTCTCAGAATCCCTGGTGTCTGGGCAACCATGAGTTCTTATTTTGGACGGTGTGTTTCACCAGAGTCTGGACTTTGTCAGTGCAGTTCCGTGTATAATATCTGTCACTGTCAGGTAGTCTACAGTGTACTGTCATTTTAGGGTCAGAAAGCACTGTATTTTGCTTTGTGCTTGTGTTTGTACATTCTAGTGGGTGATGTCGTTTTAAAGTGTTGTAAAGTGTAGTTTTAAAGTGTTGTCAGTCAAAATGTGGAACAGTGTTAGTGTTTCGTAATTAACAGCACCAGTATCAGTATCAGCACCAGCTGTGTGTCTTTTCTCTGCTCAGTTTTAACATTACAAACCTTTAAAGTGGTAAGAGTGGGTACACTGTGTTTTAACTGTGGCCATTATTTAATAATTAATGCATAATTTTAGTTGATTGCTTGTTCATTATTCAAAAGTTTGACTTGAGAGTAGCCCCCACACCTCACAACCATACAGCAAAATCAGTTCTATAACAGACTGAAATAATTTGAGCCACATTTGAATTGGTATTTGAATGTAAATTTGACATTTGATTGAATTGAATGCCCTGCATGCTTTCTCTCTCAGTTCACTGACTTCTGAATTGAGTTTCCAGTTGAACGAATATTCAGTCCTATGTATTTGTAATCTGTACAGGTGCCTAATGTTTGTGTACCTAATGAGAAGTATGATATGTTTCCCTGTTATCTGGCTATTGTTTTTTTGTTTCCCAAAAAACACCATTTCCCAGTGGCCTTTGTCAGCTTCACTGCCAGGTCCAGAGTGTGACAGAACTGCTCCAGCAGGTCCGGTTTCTGCTCTCGGCCCTGCTCTGTGGGGTACTGCAGACCCAGGTCATCAGCACAGAGGAGAAGTTTGATTTCTGAGTCATGTAGAATGAGACCAGGCACTGCAGAGCATTCTAAAATGGTGGCCAATTCATTGATATAGATGTTGAATAATGTTGGGCTTAAGCAGCTTCCTTGTCTCACTCCACACTCCTGAGAAAAGAAAATAGACCTTTTGTTGCTGTGACATTTTGTATGTAGGAGCGAGTTGCGCATACGGGACAGAAAATGATTATTCCAAACAGGTAGAGCAAAAAAAAAGGAAAAGGACTTCAGAAACAGACACATAGACAAGGCTCGCTCAGTCTCTAGGCCTGTAGAGACGTTCAGTGTGAAGTAATGGGAGAGTGCAGAGGATTCTGGAAGAGTCTTTTACTTCCTGTTATAATGTTTAAACATTTTCAGTATATGCTTTTTATTCAGGTATCTTATTGGTGGGTAATTGATCGTAGAGTGATATAAAATTTTGATCCATATGTCACTGTTTTGAATAGCCAATTCTTGTGATTTAGATTTATTTAGAGTGTTCCAGTGTTCACAAAAACTAACTGTATTTATGGACTCCTCAATTAATGTCCATTGCTGTGTGTATTTTTTTATTCTCAGTTAAAAGTCTCAGTTTCAGTTTAAAGTACTGAAGGCTGCATTATTTGTGTTTTTGATTTGACAATTACCATAATTATTTTCTCTTTTTTGGACATTCTGTGTCAAACCGTTCATCATCTAATTTTTTTGTTTGTTTTGTTTTTTGTTTGGTCTGTTCCTTAATATTTGGTTGATGTAGCAAATATACAATTCATGTTCTGGACAGCAAGATTGATACCCTGCAGTTGTTATTATATATGATATTGTTATTGCAACTAATATTATGTAATATTTCATTTGCATATAAACACGTTAATATTACTGTAAGTGTATGTGGTTTCCAGAAAGGTGTCTAAAAGCATTTGAATTTCTTGAGTGCTGATTGCTTTCTGGAATTCTGTGCTGCTTTTGATCTGTATGATCTGCTGATATTAAACAGCTTACAGGGCTGTGTGGGTGCAGCACTGTTAGTCTCTGTCTTTTTAATGAACATAGTAATTTGGCTGTGATCATGACAGAGGGGTTATGTGGCTTCACAGTGAATGCACTGAGAGATAAGGAATCTAAATCTGTTATCATATAAACCACTGTGCTATTGCCAAGTGGTGAGTTTAAGGTGTATCACCCTGACTTTGATAGAGCTGTAGGAGGTTTTGCCATTTTTGATGACTACACAGTTCTGGTTGCTGTGGGCATAGGAAAAGTTGTTATTAATCCATGGCAATTTGTTAATATATGTATCACTTTTTTGTATTTGGGAAATCAGCCAGTGTTCTATGGCTAATGTTAAGATCCCCACAAATGTGTGCATTTCCCTGAACCTGGAACATATTTCTCTTTCCAGCTCTAGAAACATCTCCTCAGAGTAGTGTGGGGACAAGAAACATCTCTTCAGAGTAGTGTGGGGACTCTGGAATCATCTCTTCAGAGTAGTGTGGGGACTCTGGAAACATCTTTTCAGAGTAGTAGTGTGTGGACTCTGGAAACATCTCTTACTTAGTGGGGAGTTGTAAGTATATGTCTTTTTTATTTTTACCTGAATATGAACTTTTTTAAGTATACCTATATATTTGTGTAGTTTATACCATATCATTATTCGTTGAGTCCCAACCTTGGTGTACTGTTTTTAGCTTGGGTGAAGGGATGATAATGTCCCTATAGTCTTGGGGGAGGTGAATGGCAATGTTAGTTTTACATCATGTTTCTTGTTTTGATGTTGTGTTGAAAATACCTTTTTAGAGTTAATGATCCAAAGGCTGAATATTTCAGGCCACATGCTAATCAATAGTGAAGCCAGCTCTATAAAAGGAGTAAAACAAGGGACGTTAGAACTGTTTTAAATCAATGAAACGTCTATTGCGTATAATACTTAATACTTAATATGCAATATGCCTATTCATGTACTACATTAAGGGCAGAGGGACCCGAATGTATTGTTTGTTTTTGTTCTGTGAGTTTTGCAGCTGTGTGTGCAGTACAGATGTACTGTAGTTGTTGGATTTCATTCATCTCAGCTGTGCCACTGTAGGGTGTGATTCTGGTACAGAGACACTTATCTGGGGGGTTGGCTGGCTGCTGTAGGGTGTGGTCCTGGAACAGATGTGCTGATCTAGGGGTGTGGTCACGCTGCTGTAGGGTGTGGTCCTGGAACAGAGGTGCTGATCTAGGGGTGTGGTCAGGCTGCTGTAGGGTGTGG
The DNA here is from genome assembly GCA_020368025.1 of Brachyhypopomus occidentalis. NCBI lineage: Eukaryota > Metazoa > Chordata > Actinopteri > Gymnotiformes > Hypopomidae > Brachyhypopomus > Brachyhypopomus occidentalis. Next base: position 6,178,283 of record JAGXOD010000020.1, read on the forward strand.
TCCTGAAACAGATGTGCTGATCTAGGGGTGTGGTCAGGCTGCTGTAGGGTGTGGTCCTGGAACAGAGGTGCTGTTCTAGGGGTGTGGTCAGGCTGCTGTAGGGTGTGGATCTCAGAGAGAGGTATAGCCAGGTTGGTGCTTGTGAGTTGGTCTTGCATGTGGGGAGGTGCTGAGCTGGTCCAGCTGGTGTGATATGGAGAGCTGGGTCAGTTGGAGTGCTGTATATTGGTTGGGATTGACTGTACTAGGTGTCTTTGCAGTCTTTGTGGTCTTCTGAGGTGAAGGTGATTGATTGGGATTTCAGTGACTATGTAAATGAGGGGGGCATGTGGTGCACTGGTGACCTGCCTATGGTTGTACCTTGCCTTCACCCAATGATGCTGGGATTGGCTCCAGCCCCCCGTGACCCCGACTAGCAGGATTAAGCGGCAAAGATAATGGATGGATGGATGGATGGAAATGTGGGTGTTCTTGTGAAGTCTCCTGTGTTCAGTTGCTGTGTAACAATGTCTACCAAGAGCCACATCTTTCAATTTTTTGGCTCTTTCTCTGACTGCATGTTTGTTTAGGTGGACATGGTCACAGAGTTGGTGAGGGTTGAAGTTGGAGTGGTGGGCCAGGTATACATTATGCAGAACGGTACATTCACTGTCTGGATGGTGTTAGGGTGTCCTTGCAAGTCCTTGCAAGGCAGCAGGGTTGAGATTATAATTGTTGCACTGAGGAAAGTTGCAGTGGCTTCCTTTCTGTCACTCCATAGATCAGTTAGATCAGTTACCTAGTGTCTCATGTTCTGTTCATAGGACCTTAGTTCCAATGTGGATGATTATGTAGTTGGGGGTGCCAAAACTAGAACAGAAAGGTGGGTATCTCTTGTTCTTGGACACCATATTTTTGATGTTATCCGACAGAAAGAAGTATTTCTCGAATGGGATTTGGTAGAGAGACTTGGTAGAGAGGGTGTGGCAGGTCTGTCTTCAACAGTATTAGTGTGGTTAAGGTGAATCTGGGGTTCTTCCTCTCCCTGCAGTGGTCCAGGAGTGTGGAGCTCTCTTTGGGCCTCTCCTTCCTCACAGTCTGTTCATTTTTTAAGCCTGAAAAAAAGCCCGTTACATTTCTATTCCGTGCAGCTTCACTCCTGAGAGCCAAAACACAGAGCACCAGCAACCAAACATAAACCAAGAACCAAAACAACAAGCACCAAGTGACACCATGGGAACCGTGAAGCCCATGACACCTCTCATAATTTGCAAAACAAAACCAAGAAATGAGAACAAGACTAGGCAAAAACAGAACCCAGGTGTGAAAAAAGAACTGAAACAGGGAACATGGAGCCAACACTGGAGCAGGAACAGACACAGGGGCTGAAACCGGGTGAGGAGAAGACACGGGTACCACAGGACAAAAACCAGACCTAGAAAAAGAGCAGGGAGAAGACGCAGGACACTGGGCACGAAACCAGGGGATGACAGACGACCAAGCAGATCAAAACAGACACAGGAACAGGACACAGGAACAGGAACAGACACATTTCATGGGAACGGGAACAGGCAGAGAAACAGACACAAGGATAAAAACACAAGAGCACATGAACAACAGAAACACAACAGAACCACTAACCATGCCAGGTATGGGAGAAGGGAAATACACACAGGCAAGGAGACTGACACAGCGGTCACAGGTGTCACTAGACAGCCATGGGCTGTGGCTACAAGCTTGCTGCGGGGCGCGGCCACGGGATTCTCAGGAGTCACAGGAGCAGGCTTGAAGGCTACAGGGGCTACAGGGGAGCTGCAGGGCACAGCCACTGGACGCAAAGGAAAGCGGAGGGTTGCGTCTGCTGCAGCCGACGTGTCCGAGGCATGTTCGACATGTCTGAGGTGTGGCCACTGGAGTCACAGCCGTGCTGCAGGGCATGGCCACAGGAGCAGGACGGAAAAGGCCATCAGGATGGCCACAGGAACGCATGGAGCCGATACAGAAGCAGCCCGAGGGCTCTGTAGTGCGGTGGACGCGGCCTATCCATCCCTCCCTCTCTCCCTACCCATCCCTGATGAATGTATTTAGACGAGTCCTTACACACTATTGCCGCAATATTCCATTGCGTTAGCGCTCTAATATCAGCACTCAGCCACAAACGCTGTGCAGCGTCCCTCCCATCTGTCTTGCTTTTCAGATATTCACAGCCTTCCTGGACTAATCTATCTCCCACTGCAGTTGTGTCTGCATGCCTGTGAGTGCGTGCTTCTGTAATCTTTCACATGGCACAGTGCCGATAATGAAGTAAGATGCATCATTGGTCACGCCACACACTCCGTATAGACAGATACAGAGTGAGCAGCATTGGCTCCATGCGACAGACAGAACGAGAGACAGAGTGAGAGAAAGAAGGTGGTAGAGATAGATCAAATAATGGCTTCCCCCCCTCATTACTAGTCTTATCAGTAATATTTATAGGTCTTATCACCCTGTAATCAATTGCTTTGAAAACACCATTTAAAAACTATAAAGAAAACTATGAATTGTTTTGAATAAAAAAGTGAAGAGAGAAAGAAAAGAGAGAGAGAGCTGAAGGGGGGAGACTCTGTTAATAACAGTGTACGTGTAGTGGGGTGGGCTAAACTACCTATGTGGTGGTCGCTCATAGGAGAGGGTGGGGCCTACCCAGACCTTAGGGCTGGTATGTAGACAACCCCCCAACAGATGTCCAGCTCAAATCCCGGGTTCAGCTTGGTCACGTCTCCACTCTAATATTTAATGACACTTTATTTAATGAAACATTTTAGAGCAGAGTTTATGATTGCAGGGCTTTTCCTTCACCTAATGCACCTCACACATACGTGCTCGCACCTCTTTCCTTATGAGGACCGCCCTTCTTCCAGCCCTAAACACCAACCTGACCCTGACCTGAAGTCCTGCCATTCACAAAGAAAACCAAACCCAAAATGCCTTTGAGGGTTCCAGGACTTGTAGTCTTTTATTCCCCACAATTCTCATTACTGGCCCACTTATGTGTGTGTGTGTGTGTGTGTGTGTGTGTGTGTGTGTATGTGTGTGTCTGTATGTGTGTGTGTGTTTGTGCTCATCAGACCAATTTAGAAGACTCTAAAGCACAGATCTCTATACAGGAGAGAGAGAGAGAGAGAGAGAGAGAGAGACTGCCTAATTAGGTATCTGCTGCAGTAGCTAGTTTCTGTGTAACTCAAACTAACAGTTTTAATCCATAATGTTAAATAAAGGCAGCAGCTTAAAAGTCAATTTAGAGAAACCAAATCGCACAGTGTGTCCAAGCAGACTTACACACACACACACACACACCTGCACCTCCCTCTGTTTGGGCACGTACATGAACCATTTTAAAAGGTATTTGAAAAAAGTCTGAGTCACTGGCAGTTCATTTTTGCATTCAATAAAATATTCAACGAGTGAATAGACTGAGTGTGTGAGAGAGAGACTGAGAGTAGAAGAGGAAAGGAGAGAGGAATAAGGTGCAACAGAAGAGTCCTGTCAAGACAGAAAAATGTCCACATGCTTTTATTTTTTATATTATATTTATATAATTTAAAATATAATAACCAAATGAAACTAACCAAAACAAAAACACGGCTATATTGGAATTTTGACACTCTCACTTTGACACTTCTCACTTTAATTCCCCATAAGTTCATGTGAAATGATCAACAGTTCATTATCAACTGCACAGATAGGTGAAAAAGCTATACTGCCACCATGTGGTAGAATATTGAAAAACTACAGATGTACTGTAGTACCAATGTGGCAGTGCCAAGTGGATATCAGATAACAGTGTTTGACCACAAAAACCAAAGCTGTACCAAACCTACCCAAAACGGCTGTACTGTGCTTGTGAGGGACTGGTTGAAGTCTAGAACATTCTCCCCCACTCATACTGGCCTTCTTGAGTGTCCTCAAGACTTAGTTTTTTCCTAGTACTTATTATAAAGCTAACTGGCATTGTTAGAATGTTCTGGCTTGTTTAAGAATGTTAGTGTTTGGGAATACTGGCACTTGTTGATGATGATGGTGAAGAATATTTGTGTCTTCCTCCTACAGCATGTCTTTGCACTGTCTCCATGTGCTCTTGTGGACAGAGAATGTGTCATTTAGCGATAATGACTGGCAGCTCATCTGAAATCATGGATAACAGCTGAGACTTACCACACTGTCTAACAGTGTGGCCAGAATCAAGGCAGGTTCTGAACTCCATGGCATCAGCTTCCTGTTATCTCTCTCCCTCTCTGTCTCTCTGTCTCTCTTTCTCTCTTTCTCTCAGTCTCTCTTTGTCTCTGTCTCTGTCTCTCTCTCCATCTCTGTTTGTCTCTTTCTGTCTTTCTCTCAGTCTCTCTTTGTCTCTGTCTCTGTCTCTCTCTCCATCTCTGTTTGTCTCTTTCTGTCTCTCTCTCTGTCTCTCTTGAAACAGATGTTTGTTCTTTTTGTATTCAAGATGTAAAGACATGTATACTAGTCAGGCTTTCCATCTCAGACTTGTTCTGCTGGATTCAAGCAACATCTGTGTTTACAGAAAACTGTTCAAAAAAAATTTTCACAACTGATCTTAGCTTGATGATTTGGGTAAATAACCAGTTCAATTCAGAACTAAAAGTTAAAGGAAGGCATAAAGAATTGATTAGGAATTTAAAGATGTCCTGGCTAATCATGCAAACTAATCGTCATGGCATTGAATCGAAAGCAAAGGCACCGTGGCACTAGTGAATAGCAGACGTGCACAAGACCGAATAGAAACATACTCAATGAGACCCCATAACAACAAAAACATACTCAATGAAACCCCATAACAACAAAAACATACTCAATGAGACCCCATAACAGAAACATACTCAATGAGACCCTATAACAACAAAAACATACTCAATGAGACCCCATAACAGAAACATACTCAATGAGACCCCATAACAGAAACATACTCAGTGAGACCCCATAACAGAAACATACTCAATGAGACCCCATAACAATAGAAACATACTCAATGAGACACCATGACAGAAACATACTCAATGAGAATGAACAGAATAGCATACACAATGTCACAAAACTGAGGAGAAACATTAAACAAATTCACAAAACTGAACAATGAAACAAAAAAAATTAAACAACTGAATAGGAACATACAAAAATAAAACCACACAACTGAATTGAAAATATACACAATGAAATAAAACTGTATAAACAAAACTGAAACTAAGAGACCCACAAGAGGACTTCAAAATGACACAGAAGGCACATAACAGGAGGAGTGGCAGGTATTGGGATACTCAGTGGATGCAGTAGCAGCTTCTAGCATGTTTTTGGCTATGATGTTTTCAGGAGCACCACACACACACACACACACCAACAACAAAGCCATGGACACAGTAGTCAATTTCTCTCTCTCTTCCTCTCTCATGTCTATGAAAGCCGTAACAGTTGGGGTGGGCGTTAGTCATGTCAGATGGAGTCTGAGATCTAGTCAAATCAGAGGGTGCGTATTGATATGCCGTTTCCAGGGGCAACGGGTCCTTATCACAGCCTGTGAGAGAGGGAGAGAAGTCTCCAGCAAAGCTCTGTAAATACTGCCTCTGTCTCTCATTTCTCTTTCCCTTTGTTTTTCTTTTATTTTCTTTCTCTCATACAAACACACACACACAAAACCTACCAATAGCAAGTATCCATTACAGAAGATTCACACATGTACATTCATTCAGACATGTACATTTGTGTTCCACACTGATTAAATTTGTTATAGAAAAAAGGAGTTAATCTAACAAACTTTCATTCAAATGTGCATGATCCCTGAATGATTTCTGATTCCACTTGGTTTGGAAGCCGGTCTTGTGATCGGAGGGTCGTGGGTTTGATTCCAAGCTAGGCCATGAGGGAAGTGCTGTTGAACAAGGTACTTAACCCCAACTGCATGTGTGTTCACGTGTGTGTGTGTGTGTGTGTTCACAGTCTCCTGGTGTACACTAGTGTGTGTGTGTGTGTGTGTGTGTGTTCACTGCATGGATGGGTTAAAAGCGGTGGACAAATTCCGATCTGTGAGTAAAATCACAGTATCTTTCATCTCTCTTAATCTCTGTTATAAGGTCCTTATTGTGTGATAAGGTCTTTATATGTATTTCTCATATTTCTTTAAAGGTCTGTGTTTACTCCTACTTGAATATTTTCAATAATAATGTCAGTAACAACGGTAACAGCCCTTGTACTTTTTACGGTTTTTGACAACCCCAAACACAACTCTAAATGACACCATGGCAGTGGAAAACAGACATAATGCACCATGTGTTCAGTCAGGCATTACACCCCCCCCGCCCCTCTTTTAAGCTATGGCAAAAACATAAAAGACAACCCATAACCTTACTAAAAGTATGTGTCTTGTAAAGTTAATATAAGCATGGATGGGAAAGAGAATGTCTTTTTCAGAGGAGAATCTTATTCTGTGTCTTTGGTCTGGGGGTATTTATCAATGATAATTAAGATGTTAGGCAGAGAATAAACTGGACCCAGCTGATGCTGAGTTCATGGCCAGACCTGAGTGTGTGTTCAGCTGCAAGGGAGTGATGCTAATGCTAACACACCATGGTGAGGTATTGTTTGGAAAGGATGAAAACAGGGTTGCCAGACACAGTGACCCTGGAGGGAATGGAGTCTCTCAAGGACGGATAAGGAGGTGCATTTAAATGCATGACGCGTGTCACTTTCTCTAACGAGGCCCCGTTGAGTTGTTTGTTGTTTTTTTTTCCCTCTTTGTTGCATGCAGAGGAAACAGAGATGATCTTTCCCACGAGACCCGTCCATGCCGAAAGCAGCAAAAGGAGTAATAACAAAACAGGGGGGCAATCTTGTGGCCTCCTACTAACAGAGCATCACGGATTTGTTTTGTGCTTTTATGACACTCGTTTCCTGGGTTCACAAGAGACAGTAGTCATTTTTTAAATTTCAGAAATTTGAAACGGGAGTCACGAATGTTTCAGCAGCTCTCCGGAGAGCCGCAACCGGACACACGCACATGAGGAATTTAAAGCAGGAGAGCTAAAAACAAAACCTTTTCATGTATGATTTAATTTTATGGCCCCACTCAGGAGTGATATAAAAATCCAAATGACTTACACAATCATATACAGACAAACTTTAATAACCATAACATATAAGTGATTGAGTAATCCTCATCACACAGAGGCTCAGTTCATTTCAGAGATTCTTTTGCATAAAGTTTCACAAAGCCACCAGTCATATATAGTAACAGAGTATTGTCTCCTTAAGCATATCTGGAAGTAGGTGTCATTATAAACAACCATTTTATTACAGAAAGACTAAGGAACTGTTAGTTACCAATTATTAAGCTGCTATTAGTATAATCTCTGCTTTGTTTTTTTCAGTAACAGGAACTGTTCTATTTTAAAGGATCACTGATTTGAATGAGTGCCAGATTCTAAAGCAGTTAGTTTGGGCCTCATGTCTTGTGTCCTTCAGCAGGGAGCTTGACTTTCACTGCTTGTAGGTGTGTTGTAGGCCTACCTGCATGTGAGTGTTGGGAAGGCTCTAGAATGTTCTCCCCCATTCATTTATCAGGTCTTTTCCTGGAGATTCAAAGGCCAACATTAGAATGCTGATGTTTGTTGGAGAATGTTGTTGTTTGTTGGGGAATGTTGGTGTTTGTCAGGGAATGTCTCACTATGGGCTCTACATTCTCAAGAGTTTTCATAGCTGCAATCACACATATTCCTGGTGGAAGAAGCTAAAACATTTTTTCAGCATCAAAATGAATACACTTTACTTATAGATAACCCCTTTTAAAGCTTATGTGCATAAACATTTTCTTGAAAAGCACATTCCAGTGCATATAATCTCCATTCAGTACAGTGCAAATCAAGTGTATGTGATATCAATTAGGACTCTGTATTCTTCCTAGCTCATGGAATGTGATATTAAAACAGGAACTGCTGAGTGCTGCAGTGTTAGGATGTGGACTGATGCCAGCTTGCAGCTCCACCCCGGCACTATCATTTGAAGTAAACCAGATGTCAATCAAGCTTCCAGTGGTCTTTTGTTTAACTAATGCATCATCATATAAATATGAGTCAGACTGTGGCACATTCCAATTAATCTCTCTCTCTCCCTCTCTCTGTCTCAATGTGAGCTATACTGCAAAGACAAATTCCTTGTAAGTGATGTCTCACCATTTTCCAGGCTAAATAAAACCTATATTGATTTCGCAAGCAGCTATCTAAGAGAAAGATATATAAGATAGATAACCAGCTATCTTTTTACCACAACACATTCACATCCAAAGCTATATCAGTCACTCGAAAATCACATGTTGCAGTTGCGAAATTATAATCGTTACACACTCTCGCTGTCCTCCAGGTGGCGCTGTGACCAAAGAGATCCGATCAAGAGAGAAACACTCTGAGGACTGGGAGCGCCACGTCTATAACCCTCATTCAAACGCAGCATCGTAGGAGTGTGAATAATTACTCACTGCCTGAGTCTGCCTGGCAGTCTGCGAAGCTGAACAACACTTCACAGGGTAAACACAGGGACTGAGGCAGCGTCACTGAAAAATAAGGAATTTTCGATTTTTATATGTTCATCGACCTAAAAATTGTTTGTTTAAAACAGACATGGAAGCAAACTGACACTAAAACAGCGACATATGCCGCATATTTTACATATTTAGTTATTTTTTTTCCGAGAGAATCTCGTCGCAGCCAGAGTAAATCGAGACGCGCCTCTGTCTTGTAGAATATATTACGTATCAGGTTTCATAGAGCAACGCGTCTAAGCAGCAATTAACTGATGAAATATAAATGGCAGGGGCCACGCACTGCGCACGCGACCATCCAGGAGGCGTTTTAGTGATCTCTACTCCGTACAGCACGCTGGAATGGTTGTATTTTAATGACAAAAGACAGATGTTGCCATTCTAACGGAGCTGCTTATCTTACGTGACCCATGATCGCATGTTTACCCCACTACTGGACAATACGCGGACAACATACGAACAATCTGAATAATACTGCTGGTGTGTTGATCATACCTGATCGGCAATTATATTTCCGAAACAGTGCTCCACTTTAATGGCCACCAACATGTAACCTGCAACTTCACAGTACCATCTGTAGTCAGTAGTGGCGATAGTGAGCAAGATTTTCCAAACCCTTGTCCTGAAACATTTGAAACCATTCCTCAGACCAGGCAACAATTTTCCCTCCCAATCCTCCAGGTTTCCATGGTTTCACTCCTTTGCACAGATTCATGTTATGATTTTTCTTTCTGTGTTTTTTTCATTTTCTCTGAAACATACAGTAACTGCCATACCCTTTATGTGCGGTGCACTGTTATGCATTCTTACGTGGGTCTTTCTGTACTGTTGCTGAACTGCTGAACTGTAAACCATCTGCACAATTAGTGTTTCCTGTCACTGCTTTCATCTGTGCGCCTTTTCCTGCCGCTGGCCAGACGTTATTTGGGTATCGGACTTTTCCAGATAGAAACCAACACCAGTTATCTTAAACCCCCAGAGGTGTCACAGTTGCCGATGTGTTCAAAGACAATATAATCTAGGGTGCGTTTTTGGGGCTCATTCCTTCTCATCCAATGCAGCTCAGATGTCTCAGTCCTCAGCATTCTTCTTAATCCTTCTCCTTCCCTAATCCACAAGTTTCAGTGCTAATAAGATTTCACGCATTAATGCACTCCGAGTTCACACTGTCTGAGGTGGATTTAACAGGTAAGACAGCAATTATAGAACTGTACCTGCTTTGAAATAGAGAACGTTTTGGAAATTCTGGTGTTTTTTCCACATTGAGCAGGCCTGTATTGTCATATTGCATTACGCTGTATCCGGTCCTCCTGTTAGAGATTTATTTATAGCGAGTGTCCATGCCCATTAAACTATTGTGTATCCCAGCTGCATATGATTGTCTGCTGATCTCAGATCATCTTCAATCAAGATATCCACTGTATCTGCAGGTAATTAGCAGTTAGAAGTCATGTAGATAAGCTTTTCTGTTGTTAGGCCATCAAAACAGTTTCATAAAATGTTCATTAGCACCAACCAAGTCTGTAATCACTGCCCTTGATATTGTTCAATAGTCCATCTGATAGTAACCCAGGCAACACTTTGACCCGAACTAAAACAACAAGCCTGTTTGTTGAACAACCCAGTGTGACAAGTGTGAGGGTGGTTTGATTGTTCTGTGAGTGTTTGGTATGCCTGTAAATGGAGTCTTTGTTGCAAAAATGGACTTAATTTGAAAATATCCGTCAGGCATTTGATGATTCGCCCAAACACTCATTAACACATCCCACGTAGGAGAGCACACAACTGGTGAATGCAGATCCAGCAACAATACAACAAACAGGCATCTCTGGAAGCACATCAAATAGCTCCTCATCTCACTCATACCAGCACCAAACACATACCAAACATCCCAACAAATGCATACTAGCACCTCAACAAACACATGTCAGCTACCTAACAAATAGGATCCTCAGCAAAGACCACATCCTAGTGCCTCAATAAGCATATCAGACTGATATGTCACCAGACTCCACTGAAACCTACTAATGAAGCGTGGCCTACAACTGGTGCTATTCTGAGTGCAGCTTTCATGGAAGGACTCATTAGTTCATTATCTCTATGGACTGTCCAACAAGGTATCCAGACACGTTGAGGGACAAATCACTTTTTCAGGGCGTTCTATGGATTAACAAGAGAAGCTAACGGAGGACTCTTGGCCACATGCGCTAGGGAGCACTATGGATGAAAGAACTATGATACCAGAGAGAGGGGGACATGAGGAAAGAATCTGATTGGATGACTGAAATATTCTCTGCCAACATCAGTGTGTATAACATATTGTAACAGCTCTAGGTAAATGAAAAAAGAACATGGATAAAGAGCAGCCACCTACTGTCAAGTGGGTCCGGCCCTAAGCTGGAAAAGAGATCTGGTTCTGTCTCTGGAGAGTGAGGTAGTGTTAACAATAGACGAGTTCTGGCAGCAACACAGCACCTCAGTACAAAACAACCCATGCAAGTGTACTGCATGGGATTCAAACAGGGGTTTGAATCTAAAATATTTTACGTACTTTGATCCTCTATATTCCCTATTTTGCATTACACACACAGACATAGAGAATTCTCTGTATTCTCTCTCTACACACACACAACTGGTTCTGAGGTCTGTGAAAGCTATGAGATATCGCATGTGAAATAGTCTTTCAGTATTTCAAACTGTGCTGTCATGAGTTTGAAATTAATTAAAGCTAAGTGAGACCCTTTTTAAAAAGGCCATCATACACCCTCATTGGCCTATGCAGAGTGTGAGGACAGAATATAAACAGACACCGTGATTATTGGTAGCACTTGTGAGAAGTGAGAGACTCCACAAGAGACAGAGTGAAACCCCTCACACTGAATTAGATCTTCCAGAGATTGATTGGACTGCAGTGTAAAACATGTAACCGACCCACTGAAACAGTGAAGGCCATGAAATAACTAAAGAAAATGATGAGAAAATGTTTTTCTCACTTCAGTGCATCTTTAACATATTGTAATGGATCCTGGCGGGGGAAAAAAAAACTAAACCAAACAAAACCGTTTCTTGGTAGTGATGGAAACTCATTACTCGAAAGCCTGCTTCCAGAGTCCTTATTTCCGAAGAACCTCACTGCAAATGAGTCACCGTTCATCTGGTGCTGGCCTCGGTGTGTGAAGGAAGGGAACAGCTGTGTGATGTGTGTATGATCTTGCGTTGTCCGAAGGTACAAACATCAGGAGCTATTAATAACAACCCAGTGCAGGCAGCAGCCGCGCAAAGGAATACCTCTCTGTTGCCATGGAGTCCGGAGCTGATGACATCACGGTGCCGGTGGGAAGATAAAAGCAGGGGTTTCTGGAGTAAATGAGGGAGAGATAGAAAGAATGATAAAGAGACAGGGACCGAGCAGGGATGGTCAAAAGCACGTGATAGCTCGTATCTGTAGGTGCTGTTGTGTATGTAGCTACTACAATACACTTTTCCACCTGCCATATTTTAGTAGCCTTTCTGTACACTGTTGTTTGACCATGCGGGTCTCATAAAGAGAAAGCCTTATTGTCTCAATAGTGTAAAGTGTTATTGATTGACCAGATCAATAGTGATTACAGTTAATTGAATCAGCAGGGAACAAATGGTGGAGTTAATGCACGTTGCCCTGTACATTTGACTGGAGAGCACCACGAAGCTTCCCGCGGTTCAGCCCAACAGACTCATCACTGGTCATTTGGGGGCGCACAGTACACACAAACTACGGGGGAAATCATCAGCTAGTTCATGGCAAATTAAATCTAAGTTGTTGTTTGGGAGATCTCATCTTGTACTGTTGATCAGAATTTATTTGTAATTTTTGGTCATTTTTTATATTGCTTTTGCTACATCCTGTACTTTCCTTATATACTTTTTTACATTATTAAAAACATTATCATTTCCATACTTCTGTCATTTTGAACATGGCACATTGCATGTGAGAAGTACACATTCTGAATCTATTATTTGTGAGAATTGTTTATTTGTTTGTTTATTGGGATCAGTGTTTGTCAGTTGTGCTGCTGCAGACCACAGTGCAGCTCCTGAATCCCGACATGCTCATATAAGATTCATGATGGTCTTGGTAAAAAGCCTCTAAGATGAGTCAGGTGTGTTTGGAGCAGGAAACACTGTAAACACTACGTTTCCAGACCAGGGCCAAAGCACAACTGCTGGAATGACTTCAGATCTTATTCCTGTGACATAGAGTAGTAGTTGCTACTGTAGCTTGTAGTCACATGGGCACTGATGCACACAGGAATAGTGCTCTAGTGGTATGAATAGATTCAATCTTACGGCCAGGACAGAAGCTCTGCATATGGAGACCTGGAAGCTGTTTTTTTTGTTCTTTTAAGTGTTTGTGTCTGGAGGATAAATTAAGAGAAGCATTTGGCATGCGGGATGTGTATTTTAGGATAAACAGCCTAAGGGTGTCAGAAACAAGCAACACATGAAGTGGTGGCACAACACTGATAAGATAGCCAGCCTCTGTTCAAGCCAAGAGTAACCTACGCACGTTCACACACACACACACACACACACACACACACACACACACACCCTAACACCAGGCTAAACAAACAGAAAGCACAGTAACGGCACACAGATAGCAGTGGCATTGTTCTGACGGACTCAAACGTTGTGATCTGCTGGTGTGTCATGGCTTCCATGTCTCTCTTCTATCCCCTCACACAGCCCCCGTCAGCCTGCTAAAACAGCGCATCATCCTCTCATCTTCTCTCTTCCCACACAGCAAGACCTCATTCAAGTGCAGTATATCCACCTGAAAGAGTGGTTGTTTCCTGAAGTTCAGCTCCTGAATACATGCTTGCTCTTTAAGAGCATGTGGCATTGCCTTTGGTATTATACATCTATGACCTATAACCTCTGATGTTTTCAGAGGTTAGATAGCTAATGGCCCCAACAAATAATGCACAGACTTGTGGTGATGTACAAAACTGGCACATATCACCAAGTACTAATGCAGCCAGTTAAAAAAAAAAAGATTGCATTTATATCATAAATTTGTACAGAAGACTGACCATATCATGCAGTGTATAGTTCTAACTGGAACTCAATACCACTCAGGGTCTAGTTTGGAAGTAAACTACAGAGTGGTGGATCTCCTGGGACAGGGCTGAAACTTTCCTAGTGGCATGTCTCCAGCAGGGTCCTAAACAGACTCTCAAACTATTGTTTGAAAGTCTTGGCTCGTCTTGAGAGTTTGGCCATCCATCTCATCAAGGGTATATGTAATGTATATTGTAAAAGGGACAATAAAACTGGACTGAATTTTGACCCATTTCTGATTTATCCAAATTCCAGCACACCTGATCCAATCAGTTCACATTACCCAGGAGCTTCTACAGGTGTGCCAAGAGCAGAGACCATCTGGGTATTATTCCATACTGCTGTACATCAAAATCTAATGAAGTAGACGTTCTCTTGTACTTGTTAGGCTCTTACAGTGAAGCTATATGAAGGATAAAAGCTAAGGAAAAGACAAGGTAGTCTGCAAATGCTTTTTATTAGCAAAATAAGGGTAATGAATGTACAAATATTCCCACACTCAGGGGAAGAACACAGACAGTGGCGGCAGTTATAATCACCATCATCATCATCATCATCATCATCCTCATTCCGAATTCCTCAGCCTACGTTGGTTTGCCTTTCTCAATACAACTGCAGTCCCGCTCTGAGGGAACCTGCCCTCCCTCATTCAGCAGGGGCGTCAGAGATGCTGCTCTGGATAGCGGGGAAAGGCCTCAGGCCAAGGGGCCGTGACTGCTCCGCTATGGCATGTGTGTGTGTGTGTGTGTGTGTGGGGTTGTGTGTGTGGATGCGTGTGTGCTTGTGTGAGTGCGTGGGGGGTGTGTGTGTGTGGGTGGGTGGATGCGTGCGGGGGGCAGCTGGCCGCAGTCTCGTCCCGCACAGCCTGAATCTGACAGCAGGGCAGCACTGTGCACCCGATGAGCACTCCTGGCTCTCTCCTTTTGTTGCCATGGAGATCTGGAGCTTGGGACCACCGCTCCCTCTTTACAACACGAGCCTTGTCACAAGCACACACATGTTCACACACAAATGAAGATTTAAATCGTACACACACACACTCTCTCACACACACACACACACACGCACACTATGTGGTTTACGATTTGTGGTCAAACACAATATGTATTTTTTTTCCTTTACATCTGTGATGCTGGGAGATATTGAGCAGGTATTAGCCAAGCATGCGACTAATATTGCAGAAACATGCCAAGGCACGAAACCCAACACACTGGACCTGACAAACAATGCTTTCATCTGGCCTTACAGCATCTGAAAGAGTAGAGATGGGGGGTGGGGGGTGGGCTATCAAACAGACAAAAAAAAACAGGGACCGAAGCAGAAACAGGTAGTTTTGAGAAGTCAAACAAGAATGTGTGTGCACGCATGTGTGTGTGGGGGTGGTGGGGTGAGGTTTTACGACTCGAACAGCAACAATTGTACGAACATCTGACAAACTCCTTTTTCTTTTGGGTTTTTTTTCTTTTTTTTTTTTAAAGACACTACTGTTTAAAATGCCTAGAGACAGAAGCATAAATAAAGCAGGTGAACAAGACACAATGTACAGCACTGGTCCAGGAGCAACACTCTCCAAACACAGCTTCAGAACCACGGTCTGAGGTGATGCACATCAATACTGGCTCCAAACCCACCTAAACAGACAAAGAGAGACAGACGGCAAGAGGTCTTGGTCTTTTGTACATTTTTGCATATATATTCATACAAAAGACAACACTCTTCCCTTCCTACCTGTGGTTGACATCCAAACAACGTAAACAAAACCGGACATGTTCACAGGTACAAACCTCACACAAACCCACCAGATGCCAGTGGGTTTCTAGAAGAGTCCGCAGTCCTTTAGGTTATTCTTGATGATGACGTCGGTGACGGCATCAAAGACAAACTGCACGTTCTTCGTGTCGGTAGCACAGGTGAAGTGTGTGTAGATCTCCTTCGTATCCTTGCGCTTGTTCAGGTCCTCGAACTGAACCTGGATATACGCAGCCGCCTCTTCATACGTATTGGTCCCTGGTGGGCACAAACACCCATGCATTAGCACATACACCGGAAGGGAATGCACAGCGAATCTACACGTGCATCTGTACGTATGGATCAGAGGTGCAGTATTAATGCTATATGTTACTCTTGGCTGTGTTATACTTGGTTAGGCACCTTTTGGTAGAAATTGTACCTTTGTCAGAAATGTACTTTTTGTCAGTTACATTCACCTGCATTCCTCCCCTTACATATGTAACCACCGGTGTTGCCATGACAAAGTGACACATGTGTGTGTCAAGCTTGGCCCTGCCCCATCTGTCAGTCATGTCCTTGTTTCTGTGTTCCATGTGCTTCTGTTATCATTTCTGTCTTCATGCCTCATCATTTGTGTCATGATGGCTCTCATGATATGACCCTGGACATTTTAAATGACTTTGAAGATGGATTTGCTTATAATAAATCTCGGTCTTCTCAGCACATGCATCCGCATTGCTATCGCTCTACAATGCCCTCGGCATTAGAGAATAACCAGCCTTTCCAGGATGCAGTGAGAGAGAGAGAATGAGAGAGAGACTTTGCTAGGCGTTTGCGCTGGGACAAAAGTCTGAGCCCTCTGTATCCCAGCAAAGCCAAAACAGAGACAGCAAATCCCCTGGCCCTGTGGGTACAACAGTGTCTCGTCATCCGCACATACTTTCGGTTCTGGCCACTCTGTGTAACGAGACCACAGCAAAGTTCCAAGAGTCTGCCCATTTTGACCTACGCTACAGGGAGGAGCAACCTGTAGCACAAAACAAGGTTAGACGAAAGGAACATGCAGATAACCCAAGGCAGGGCTCTCTGTGTGTTCTCTAATGCCAGTGTGAGCTGCCCATACGTCGGTTAAGAGGCAGCAGGTGTGGTGGGAACCGCCAAGAGGGGAATGTTTGTTCTTCCAGGGTCTTTCAGTCTCCTGTGGAGGTGGCTATCCCACCGACCACCCCATCTGCTATGGTCTCCAGCATGGATGAAGCCACACACCCCTAATTCAGCGTGGGAAAGACCACGCCTCTGGTTCCTGTTCCTCGTGTGGAAAAGGAGACACCCCTGGCTACTAGCGTGGGAGATGCCACGCCTCCGGCTCCTGTTCCCGTGGTTATTGCCATGCCTCCAGTTCCTGTCCCTCGTGTGGGAAAAGACACACCCCTGGCTACTAGTGTGGGAGATGCCACGCCTCTGGCTCCTGTTCCTAGTGTGGGAAAGATCACACTTCCAGTTCTTGTTCTCCTGGCAATGTTTCTTGGTTTTGTTTTTGTCCATGTTGTTGTGTCTGTCCCTGTTCCTTTGTCTCCTTTTGTTTCGGTCCCTGTTCTGGTTGAGAACTCCGTTCCCATTTCCATTCCTGTGTTTGTCCCTGTGCCATTGCCTGTGGCATGGCAGATTGTTTGTGTTTTCTTCATCCTTTGTTTTGGCCTCCTTCCAGAAATCATTGCTCGTTTTCTGTCATTGTTCCCACCCCTCTTGTTGGCCCATTCTCGTTCTCAGTCTTTTGTTTAAAGTTCTGTTCCTGCGTGCGTTTCTCCGGTGGGGTCTGCTGATCACGACTCTGTCCTTGGTTTCGTTCCTTCGTCTGTTTCTAATGTTGGGTGTTGTGCCGTTCCTGGTTGGGGTCCTGTTTCGTTGTCTGCTGTCTTTTGTTCCTGGTTCCGTTTCTTCTGTGTTTCCTGGTCTGTGTTCTATTCCCTGTTCGGTTTCTAGTATTTCTGTTCCGGCCCCTGATTCTGGTCCTGTTTGCTGATTTACTTTTTGGTTTCTGGTCTGGTTTGTTTGTTTTGGGTGGGATACTGACACACCCTTCTGTTAGCCATGTTGTTGTCAATGTGCTTTTGTTATCATTTCTGTGTTGACACCTCATCGTTTGTAACTCTGCCCCTCGTTACTGGTTTCATGTGTGTCTGGTTTATTCCCCTTGTTAGCCTGTGTATATATAACCTGTGTTTCCAGTTGGTCTTGGCTGGTTGTTATATTCCCTGATCTGTTGTACTTTCCTGGTTTGTGATTATCCCTGGACTGTTCGTGTTGCACTGTGAGTTGTGAGAGTTCGTCTTGTAGTGTGTTATTGGTCAAGACATTGATCATGTCTCAAAGAAGTATTCATGTAGGATTTGTTTCTGTTTCTGATAGCTCTCATGATATGACCCTGGACCGTCTAAACGACTTTGAAGATGGATTTGCCTACAGTGGAGGAAATAATTATTTGATCTCTATATTTTATACAATGTAATTTTCTGGATTTTATTTTAGATATTCTATCTCTCACTGTTAAAATAAACCTACCCTTAAAATTATAGACAGTTCATATCTTTGTCAGTGGGCAAACTGACAAATATATATGTCAAACTGACAAAGGGATCAAATAATTATTTCCTCCACTGTCTAATAAATCTCACTTTTCTCAGCACATGCGTCCGCCTCGCTGTCACTCTACATCCCTGCGTGAGATGAAATAAAATTTAGGAAAAGTAGCAATACACTTTTCTTCAAGGCTCACATACCAGCACCTGAAATAGATACTCAGCCCTAATGTGCATTATTAACATGCAAGTGTTGGTAATCTGATGACACAAATAAAAACAGCAGCTTCTAGGAAAAGATAAAAAGTACCAAATGCAGTAGCTGAACAAAGTCATAGAACCCAGCAATGCTCCTTTCAAGAGAAAGACCATCACTGCTGTCTTATAGAGTAAGAGCCAACACTGCTACCTGCACAACCGTTTAGCCAAGCAAGACAGCTAGCTAGCTAATGTTAACTCAGAGAGTCATCTCTATCTTCCCCAGGTTTATACAGCAAATAATGGAAATGCCGGTTTCATTAATTGGTTGTCAAATTGCAATGCAGATCATCATGAAATGTAAAATGTCTCCTTAGCTTTGGCAAAGGCTCCAGAGTAATTCCATAAATTACATTAATCATGATCATCAAGTCCACTGTGATGGTTGTTACACTCTTATGTACATCAAGTCTACATCATAACCTCATGTAGCTGTAATGCATGGCAGAGTAAATGTAGCTAGCTAGCAAACAATTTATTTTCTAATATGCGCTAAAAACATATTTGATATGGTATTTATCTGCTTCAGTTTTATTTTGATCATTAAACACTCGAGTAGTCTCCATCCATCCATTATCCTTACTGCTTAATCCAGATAGTCAGGGTCACAGGGGGGCTGGAGCCAATCCCAGCATCATTGGGCGAAGGCAGGGTACACTGGGTACTCGAGTAGTCTCTTCAATATTAATTATTTTACTTAAGTAATCTTTTAAATAATTACTTTTACTCCTATTTGAGTAATTATTATTTTAAATTAACAAGATTTTTACTTGAGTAGTTTTGTCAGTCTACCCAAATGAATTTATGAAAAAAGCTCAGTGTTTAGACAACATAATCCCCTATTAAAATGATCAGAGAGGCATGTACACTCGCACACAGCAGGCGTTTGGTGTGATCAAGTCTCATCGTGAAGCCTTCACACACGAGCACATGGCACCCAAACACACCCAATTGCGTGAAAGTCATTGATAAGTTACCTGCATATTCGGGGTAGCAGATGGTAAGTGGACTCCTCTTAATCTTCTCCTCAAACAGGTCCTTCTTGTTCAGGAACAAGATAATGGAGGTGTCCGTGAACCACTTATTGTTGCAAATGCTGTCAAACAGTTTCATGCTCTCGTGCATCCGATTCTGTGGACGGAGGGAGGCAGAGTAGGATCGAAAGATGGACAGAGGGAGAAGGAGAGAGTGAAAGAAGGGATGGGAAAGAGAGAAGACTATTACACTGGTTGAACTGAAGGCCAGTAGAAGCCCTGATGGTGATACGGGTACAGGCGCCGTCTGACTGGAGCCGTTAGACGGCATCTCACATCATCTTATCAGTTTATCTTTTCATCAGCAGGTTCCAAAGCTCTCTCCCTGACATGCTAGATGTGTAAACCATCTGCTTTTGCTGAATACAGAAGCAGCTGGAAACAACACACAAAACATCAAGAATCTGAATAAATCTGGAACGTCTGCACAAACGCTTACATGTAACAACACTATATCTGTTGTCATTAATAATTAATTTGCTATAGAATTTTGTGCAACACTGAGTTTTGCTTTGTAATAAGGTAGTACATGGTTGAAATGTTACATTATCTGTAGAAGAAACCCACAAGAAGAATGCAGTCACCTCTGTCTGTAGAAATGAAGGGGCTTTTATAGTATCTGTACCAGCGTAAATCGGCTAAATCACAACCCAGCAAGGGAAAACCAAAAGAAAAAAATCGCTACACATAATCTGTTAACCACTGCAAGGTGAGATTGTGATATATTCCCCCACAGACGCATTGAGTAGGAGTGACCTGTCCCTGCAAGGTGACGAGGGCTTTGTGCCAGGAGCAAATATCGTTTTAAGTAAATGTTAACGGTTTCAGTTGCCAGGATTTTTTCCAACCACATGGCTTTAATTTAGCCCAATACTGCGGGTAGGATTACATACGAGGTTTGAAATTAGCTAGGTGGTATAAAATCATTATTTTTTGTGTGTGGTAAAGAGCAAGACTGACCATCTCCTCATCTTCAGCTAGAGCCAGATCATAGTCACTCAAAGCCACGCAGAAGATGATGGCCGTCACACCCTCGAAACAATGGATCCACTTCTTCCTCTCCGACCTTTGACCACCGACATCAAACATCCTGTAAAGAGAGCAGAGCAATGCATTATTAATCAGACAAACACTCACATTCATGCACATGCACACACTTGCTTTAACAGCTAATAGTATTACCCACACCCTCCCACCTACACACACACACACACACACACACACACACAAAGTGTGAGATTTCTCCAGCTGGTCACTGTTCTTGTATGCAGCATCTTCTGTGTTCCTATGTGTGGGTGTGCACGCACACACACTATAATCAGAACCATTCAAAAAAATTTGCCATTCATATCAGGCATGCAGAAACCATAATGAAAAGAACAGCAAATGACATGTACTGTTCACTACTGTGCGCACTATTTTTCAACCTACAATATAACCTAATAGTATTACATGAAAGCTTTATTTACATAGAACTTGTATATAAATACACACACATTATATACACTATATTGCCAAAAGTATTCGCTCACCAATCCAAATGATCGGAATCAGCTGTTCCAATCACGTCCATGGCCACAGGTGTATAAAATTAAGCACTTAGGCAAGCAGACTGCTTTTACAAAAATTTGTGAAAGAATGGGTCGCTTTCAGGAGCTCAGTGAATTCCAGCGTGGAACTGGGATAGGATGCCACCTGTGCAACAAATCCAGTCGTGAAATTTCCACACTCCTAAATATTTCACAGTCAAGTTTCAGCTGTATTATAAGAAAATGGAAGTGTTTGGAAACGACAACAACTCAGCCACGAAGTGGTAGGCCACGTAAACCAACAGAGTGGGGTCAGCGGATGCTGAAGCGCATAGTGCGAAGAGGTCGCCAACTTTCTGCAGAGTCAATCACTACAGACATCCAAACTTCATGTGGTCTTTAGATTAGCTCAAGAACAGTGTGCAGAGAGCTTCATGCAATGGGTTTCCATGGTCGAGCAGCTGCATCCAAGCCATACATCACCAAGCGCAATGCAAAGTGTCAGAAGCACTCCGCCACTGGACTCATGGAGCACTGGAGGCACATTCTCTGGAGTGACGAATCACGCTTCTCCATCTGGCAATCTGATGGACGAGTCTGGGTTTGGTGGTCGCTAGGAAACCGGTACTTGTCTGACTGCATTGTGCCAAGTGTAAAGTTTGGTGGAGGGGGGATTATGGTGTGGTGTTTTTCAGGAACTGGGCTTGGCCCCTTAGTTCCAGTGAAAGGAACTCTGAATGCTTCAGCATACCAAGACATTTTGGACAAATCCATGCTTCCAACTTTGTGGGAACAGTTTGGAGCTGGACCCTTCCTCTTCCAACATGACTGTGCACCAGTGCACAGAGCAAGATTCATAAAGACATGGATGGCAGAGTCTGGTGTGGATGAACTTGACTGCCTGCCTCAACCCGATACAACACCTTTGGGATGAATTACAGCGGAAACTCAGAGCCAGGCCTTCTCGTCCAACATCAGTCAAGGAAGGTGAGCGAAGACTTTTGGCAATATAGTGTATCTTTTGCAGGGTAATTCAAAGCTAATCCTCTCAAATGTGTCTTGATTATCATGTGCTCCAGGGCCACCTCACCACTCTACAGTCTAATCAAGTAGCAGGTAGGGTTACCATGTTATTGTTGGTAGATCTGACAGCTCTTGTGGCAATATAAGCAATCAATTCACTGATGAACATCGTGGTGAGACCTGAAGGTACATGAAGGTACTTCATGAAGAGTTGCCTTTGAGTGATGTTCTCACTCTGCTGCTTGTAAACAAAAATCTGAGGACATGTCTCAACACTAAAAATAACTGAAATTGAGTGACTTATAGGTTTTATAATTGACATATAAAAACGGTGTTGTTTATAGCCTTCTGGTGCTTCTTTCGTGCAGCTTGCCTTGTTGCCCATTTAATCACTCACCATCTCCAAATCTTCAATTAAGACTCGACTCTTTTTTTGGTTTTTCAACCAGATTTGTCTGATCTTTTACTTGTTGTAGGAGCAGTGTGACTCAGTGTAATTGGAACATAACATATTTAAAGCTTATAATTTCTTGTTTTCCCCAAGTTTGTTTACACCTTGCTTACACCTTTAACTAGATAAATGGACATCACAGTCATGAAAGTTTGAGCAGTGACGTCCTTGGACTCTCTGAATCCAAAAGAAATAAGAGTAGGCCTCTCCTTGAGTTAATTATGAGGGTCCAACTAAGGAGAAGGCCTCCATCTTCTCTGAGGTGATCATGCTGACTAACTGCTTAAATCTCTAGGGTAAATTTTTAATTTCCTCTTTCTTTTTCTTACAGGGAGGTCATAATGCATATTCTCAAGGTATTTCATCTTCATGTCTGTCTGTAACCTATTTTATACACCTACAGCGTACAGTAACGGCAGTATCAAGAACAGAACCAGGTTTGTAATAGCTAGCTTTTGAACTTGGTAGCTGAACTACTTTAAGGTGCGGTTGGAAAGCATGACTTCAGCTGATTCAGATCTCTTCCTTACCCCCACATTTCACATCAAAACACTCAAGTCACACAAGAGAAACATTATGTATATTAATGATGGGTGGTGAAAAAAAGCCCTTCCTGTTCTCCTAGGTTCACGGAAGATGCGTGTTATACTTTTGGCATTTGGCATGAGGCAGTTTTACAGCTGTCTTCACATCACTAGTGATATTAAAAGCTGATATTATGCCGCTGTCACATCACCCCATTTCTCACCAATCTTTGGACTTGGTTTACTAACTACATACCAATTATTTCCACAATCAAATAAATGCATCAACTTATAAATTAATGAATTCTGTTGCTCTTTATGAAAGCAGAGGGAAGTATAGCTGATTTTCAGTTCCTCGCTGGGCTCAAAGGAATGCTGTGAAAACTATTTTTTAGGACTCAGGCAAATTTAAAGTGGTTTAAGTGTTTATCTGTCAAATGTTTGGTTTTCGTGTTATAGATGGCATGAAAACACCCTCTCAGATACCCTCTTTAACTGTTTTTTTTCAATATCACTAGCACAAAAATGTAATTAGAAATCAGTTCACTCTCAGAGCTTGCATAATTATAAATGACAACAATTTAAAGTAGACTGGGTTAAAAAAAACATCAATCCATTCCCTTAATAAATCGTGTGTTCAGACTCTGGAGCAGGTACTCAAGTGCAAACCAACTAAATAAGGGCACTGATGAGCAGCTAAGTCCTCCCTCTTCCTGTATGCACTGCCAGGAGGAAGTGATGACATTGAGCACTACCTCTCTCATACCAAAGTCACACACTAGTCAGAGGAACATGCCACTATTCAGATATACCAAAATATGTAAACCTCAAGGGCACCCAAGAAGGCAGATGGAAGACCAGGCAACCTCAAGCTGTCAGAGAAATCTGATCACTCTCTCCTCTCATTTACTCTTCCCCTGACTAAAGGATAACACCAACAGACCATCCAAGGCAAAAGCTGCATGGTTATGAGTGAGCTGTGATATGCTCACTTGAAGTGTAGGTCCTTGAAGGTGAAGTGAGTCTCCACAATGCCCGTGGTCTTCACACGGGTCCTCAGGACGTCCTGTTGGGTAGGGATATAGTTGCTCTGGGATATCCTGTCCAGATCATTCAGGTAACTGTGGATGGGGAGGTAAAAAAAACAAAATCAATTTTTAAAAACTGCTAGACAAAATGGTCACACTTTGGTTTGATGCCATTCAGACTTTTATTGTCTGTGCTCCAGGTACAGCTCTTATAGCAAACTTTGTACAAAAATACATTACAGAATCCAAGTTTGTTTTTCACTGACTGATCATTAACATTTAAATCTTTTACAAACGTGTAACACGCAGAGCATTTAACAACTGCTAAAAGCAGCTGTTAACAGTGTGTGTAACAAATGCCAAACATGCAGTTGCTCTCTGGGCCCTATCCATGAATTATGGGATGGACCACTATAAAGAGGTCTAAGCAGACCAAGGGAACAAAGACACTCCTTGCGTTCCAGAAAGCCGCTCCTGGCTCTAACAAATATCACTGCACTCCCACTCCAAACACCACAATCTGGTCAAAGTCAGAATGTGGAGACGCAGGGGCTGAGCTGCCCCAGGGCATGGACGAACAGGGTGAATCAGAAGTTTCCCAGAGCAGAGAATCTGTCGTGATCAGTTTTCTGCCCCACGCAAACAATCTGGCCTCCTTCCATTTTGCTGGTGCCAGCTGTCCCTAAGGGCTCATGTGTACAGTCATTAAAGACAAAGAGCAATGGCAAAGTGTCCTGTTGTGGGTGTGCGCTCAATAGCCAGTCACGGTGGAGGGTTTCCTCAAAGTGCTTTCTCTGCCATGCGAGGTGACGCCATCGGCGACCAGAAGAGGGTTTGCACAATATGTCAGCTTACACGCCCACTTTGACTGCTGCTGGACACGCACTGTCTCTCTCTCACACACACACAATATTCACACGTGGATGCACACATGCACAGTAGTCCCATGTACTCATTTTTTCACTGTTTTGTTTCCAGTGTAAAATAAACTGTGCACAAGTGCAGTGCAGTGGGTCATTGAAGTCAAGGGCACCGCAGAACTTAAAGGGGGGAAAAAAAAAAAAAGACCTGAGCAGCTCACAGCAGCAGGCGATTCCTGACGGAGCCACTCAGGGTTATGATACGATACGTTACGATGGTCAGAACGCTCTGAAATTTCTGCATCCCACAACCACACACACCCCACAGAACACCTTCAGCGTTCAGACATAAACACACACCGCATGTTTGTCCGACATAAAATATTGCACTCTCCGAAAATACACATTGCATCCTAGAAATATTGCAACACGTTCATGAATCTAAAAGAAACCCTTTCAGTTAGTGACAGGAGTTCTTAAATCAACTTCAAATAGACAGTTCAGAGTAACAACTTTGAGATGAAGTCACACCACTGTATTCATTATGCAGCAGATGTGACGGATTGCATAAAATGCTACTTGCGAGCCTCCGTGCTCTTCCCATATGTGCTTCTAAACCCATTATCTAGTGGTGATCATTATCACCATTTTGGAACATATTCGTACTAGTCTAAAAATTCTGCTCCTCAGTTTCACCATATAGGTACCATATTGCAGTGCAATAACACATGACAATTGTGTATTGTAAAACTGCAATAAAATCTGACCGTCAAAGAATCTCAACCTATGAAGAAATTGAATACGCTGCTGCACCTTACTACAGATGAAACTAACATTCCACGATCAATATGAATGCCAAGCTTAACAGGACATTACCAGCTTAATTTGTACATTGTGAATTCTTACCAGGGATGCATACAGTTCTGGGGAGGGTGCAGAATTGACTTATGTCTTTCCTGTGTTAATAATAACTGCATTTTTGTTCAGAGCAGTCTACTAGCTTAGTAACACTGTCAAGATGAAATCACATCATCTTGTTCAGTTAAACGTCATCATTTTAAAGTTTATTTTTAAATTATTTGGTTCGTGCGACCAGTCGTTGGTATACAGAGTGAACAGAAGCAGAGAACACATACTTGTGGAACATGTGTAATGATGGGCAAAGATAAAATCTAGTTTACTTTTATCTGCTGCACTTCGTTAGTGAGAATGCATCACACTAGACAATGACATGAGGATTTACATCTAACAGAAGCATTTTCATTAATACAATTTCAGACCGAATGGTGCTGAATGAAGAACGAGTGCTGTGGTATATGTGTAGAGCCTGTCGAGATGGATGAAGCAAGATAGGTGGATTTTCTCCACTACATCATGTTTACAACCAAACTGGATGGATCAGGTTTACCGTCTACTGCTCTAGTAAGATACTGGGTTAAAATCCTTTCCTTAGACTTAATCACATTCGATATAATTGCTTCTTGAAAGACCTGGGGCAAGATTTCTTAGGAATTAGTGTAATATAAGTTTTATATGAGATACCCAGAGTCCTTTCAGGTTCTTAGTTGTAAAGGCATCTTCCATATTTCCTTGGACATTTATGTTTTCTTTTGTCAGCTCGACAGCACCTTAGTTCTGGTCTCTGAACAGAAATCCAAAGGAAGAAGGCTTTCACTCTTTTTTTGATAATAAACATCTTGTTTGGATATTTGTTGGTATAACTGATTGCACACAAACCTATGCTGTCACTTGTGGTAAGCGTGGTAATTTTATCCAGTGTTAGCTGGTAAAGCATGCTCCAATCCATACATTCAAAACAAGCTCTCTGCTCATCTTGAGTCTCTCTGCTCAGTCTTGAGCCCACATCCTGACCTCTTTTCACTGAGATTTTTTAAAAATTTTGAATTATGTGCTGGAATTAAATAGACCACACTGTGTTTAAATTTGTTATAGGGTCAGGGTGCGTTATAGGGGTCCTAATTATGGACGCATAGGCCTTTAGTGTTCACAAAACCTTTGTCCAGAATCTTTTCTCTCCTTGCCTGTTCATTTTCTCCTAGTGAGCATTTCTGTCCACTAGAAAATGCAGACATTCCTCGATTTCAAGATCTGTCACGGAAGGGAGGAGCCAAGTTTCTGTGCAACAAAATAATGATGCTTTGACAGAACTCAAAACAACGCATTGCGTAAGCTCTCACTCAGTCCATTTTGTTTTTAGTATTGCGGGAAGCACATTTGTGTAGGAGACCTCTACTTCCACTTCACTGAAGACATGCTTGAAGTCCTCCCTTGCCATCCAATTTCTTCCCCAGCACTGCTCCTTGCTCAGTTCTAACGGATTATAATCCACGATCACAGGGACAGCGGGAGACTATCCGACTCCTGATACTCTGAGAGGGCACCCAGGGTTGAAGTTTACGCAGCTTCGTAAGCCACGTGTGAGATGATGTCATCTGGTGCTGGTTTGTATAGCGTACCTTTCACCATTTGTGGAAGGCACAACACCAACAAGACAATAAAACACTCGACGCTCATTACACACCTGGTCACACACCACAACGTGCGAGCACACACACTAATAAAAGAAAATATAAGCGAGAGCACTCAGAGGCACACTCGGATGAGGTTCCCGGCTGAGCAGGGCAGGCCATTTCTGGTCCCCAAAAAGCCCTCAAGAAAAAATTAAGAATAATCTTGTTTTCTCGGGAATGTGGTAGATGAGGAGAGACCAATGTGTATTTATGTCTGAAAACTCTGCCAGCTGACAGCATTAGACCAAACAAATTAAGAAGACATTCAGACACATTACATTCCATTCACGTCAATTCTGCGGTGAAGCTATCCTCATTTTAACGATTCAATCCATCCACACTACAAAACTTAATACATCTTTATACACGATATTACGGTATTTCGCTGCACACCACTCCTTAAGCTACATGTCACAAAAAGTTGAAGCGGAAGTTGCTTTTTATTTACACAACAGGAATTGCTGAAATAAAGGGAAAAAAAAAAGAAATGACAGGCAGGAGGGCAGACTCAATAGGCAGAAAGACAGACAGATAGACAGACAGACTCACTAGGCAGCGGAGTCGTTGAGCTGGTACTCCCTGGAGCGGCTGAAGCAGGCCTGAACCCCGGCATCCTTCCACAGACGCATGATCACGCCAGCCAGCTCTGGGGTCATGAATCCTTCTTCTGCACTGCCAGCCAGCACAAACAGCTGCCGAGCATCGTCCTGACACACACACAGAAAAAAAAAAATCATTCACCGTGTCCAAGTTCATCCATTTATGCATCTAACCATCTAAATGCTCATCCAAGCATTTCTTCGTTTGGTTCATTCATTTATTCATCCACTTATTCAACCCCAGGACTTCATTAAGAACAGTAATGACGTGGTAAAGTGCTATTCTCCACCTCTGCATTACTAGTCAAGTGGAAGCCCTCAGTGCAAAATGAGTAAGACCATTAAACATCCCCTCCCTGCCTCCCTCAGTTATGCTCGCCATGTGTTTGTTAAGATAAATAAAAATCAGTCACCGCGTGACTCAGACCATCTTTTTTTCTTCCCAGTGAGAAGCTGCGAATCAACAAAGTAAATAAATAAATAAATAAATAAATGGGCAAAGAAACAATTCCTTTCTTGGCAAGTGTCAGCGGAACAAGCCAGATAATCAGGCGGTGGGTGAACAGGCCTTCGTCCAGGCCTTTGCTGGCCATGCATCAACACTAAGCCTCTGCCCCAGCATACATGCCCAATAAATGCACCATCAGCCTAATCCCCATCACCATAATATCCCCCCAATCACCAATGACACTCATCACCAAAACAATCAGTGCTCTCAAAATGCTGCTGCCAGCTCCGATACACTTATACTAATACCAAAGCCAATTTGGGCACAATAAGGAAACGGAGTCTGTATAAACACAAGAACCCAAACAAAAATCATGTGAGCTGAGGGTGCTTGAGGCTGTTTCTGGAGCTCTGCTGCCCTGCTGAGCTCATTCCAAACCCAAACACCAGCACCTTAAAGCTCACGGGCTCTTTGAGCTCTATATTAACTGAGCAGGTCCGTTACATTAGGACTGCAGCTCTAGGGGACATCCGCTGACATATGGCTGATCTAACTGACTTCTTTTGTTGTTCAGCGTGCAGCGTTCAATCCGTCTTCCCCTCATCGAGCCAAACGACTGTCTCACCGCCCGTCCCGCGTCTCCAAAGTCGATCTTGAGGCGGCCCATGGCTCTGATGATGGCGATGATGGACTGGATGGTGTTGCTGTAGACCACGGCCTTGTACTGTTTACACTCCTCCTCGGAGTAGCCAGCCTCATGGATGATTCTGAGGAAGGCATCAAGGCAAAGAAGCACATGCACATGTGCACATACACACACACACGCAGACACAGACAGACAGTAATATTTTAAATACTACTAATTTTCGGAATTGTATCGTTCACTTTTGTAAAAAGCTGTTAATTACAATTCATGCTAATAAAGCTATTTGAATTTGTATTTGAATGACAGGGATAGTGAGAGGGAGTTAGGGTGAATAGGGGAGTTAGCCAGTGTGAGAGCACTTCACAGAGCTGAATCAGGTGTAAAGACCTAAACAGCTTACTTCATCTGCTTCACTATTGTACTCTTTCCAGACTCCCCGGCACCTGAGAGAGAGAGAGAGAGAGAGAGAGGTAAGCTGCTGTTCATCTCTGGACATCACAGCACAAACTATGCATTGACGCTTATTTAGTCCTACCAATTTTTTAAACATGGACTCCTCCCAACTTCCTGTCAACATTGCCAGCCTAAGCCTTAGAAAACAGCCTAAACAACCACTCCATATTAGAGCACATCAGAGAATGCTACATCCCTATCACCAACTTCCTGGCTGGCATGAGAAAATGGCGAGAAGTAATGTGCAGAGATACGTTTACGTTGAAGTCCCTCACAGGTTCGAGCAGAGGATTGTTGTAATGTTCTATAATGATGCAAAGGTAAATGTTACATTGGTGTGTAGGCTGTGTGGCCTTTGAGTTCCAATACCAAATACCAGTGATTTGCAATGAAACTGTTAATGTTGCAAACACATTCGTTGCATTTTGGGGATGCTATGCTAATGTAGAGAGGAGGGAAAACAGCTATATTCTGTTGCATTTAATAAAAGGATTGAACAACATTCTAGATGTCAACATTCTAGTTAATGTTGGTTTACGAGTTTATGAACTAATATCAGCTAGCCAAATACAGGAGTCCAAACATGAAAATTATGGATACGGATAAGTCCATGAGAACATTTTCGGTTGGTCAGATCTTTCACAAAGGTGATTTTAAGAATCTGTTCAATTCAACTACTGACACTAAAGCAGATGTTCAAAGAAGAAATTGCCAAGGCGATGTGAGTCATGTTTCTGCACTTCATCAGATTCTGCATGGACCTCAAGTTTAAATGCTTGAGGACAATCACATGGTCAACAGATAAAAACAAAACTTTTTGCTTTACACTGTTCAATCAATCTCGAGACAGCCCAAGGCTCCGATGATGGTGACTAAACAGTGATGCTGTACAGCACAGCAAAATGCCTTAGAAATCTTGTAGGGTCCGAGCTGCCTGTGGACTGACGTAGACTAGGTGGGACGCTCCTTTCCTGGAAACAGGTTCGTTTTGGGATCCCTGCTGGAGCATTCTGGGTTTGGGTCAATAACAGCTCTATGGATCGTGCTCTCCTGCTATTCCATTACTGCTGCCCCGTCTCAACAGCCTGACTTTCAGTAAATAATCTAACCACTGCATCAATCACACTCCCTTTCTTACAAAGACAGACACGTAGCACTCAAGAGCATAGTTAGGGAGCTGTGTGTGTGTTCGTGCATGCATGTGAGTGTGTGTGCACGCATGCGACAACTCGATCGATCTAAAGTGACCACTTGGTTCCTGTGTGCACGTATGCAAGCCAGAAACATTTACCGAGAGGAGAAACGGTTAAACTCCTGTTATCAGCGGCTAAGAATGCGATAGCAGCCACGGAATAAAATAAATTTCCATGAAAGTGTTTGAGTGTGGAAACGACACCAGCTGGGCCTGAACTGAGAAAATGCTGCACTCAAACAGAGAGGGGAAGAAGGGTGTTGGACAAGGTAAGCTCGGTTCTGTCAGTGTATGGAAGAGCAGGACAAATCACAACCACAGAAAGGGGGAGGGCAAATAAAAACAGGATCCAATCGGTGTTGAAGAAAATGATGGACAGCTGATGTCTGAGGAAATGGAAACAGGAGAACGTGACCAAAGGCAGACCTACATGCTTAAACTCACATGCTTGCCTCCCCCACGTCACAGTATCATAGCAACTGTTACTGAAGGGGAACGGCGTCTCACCTAAAAAGTTCAGGTACCTGGTTACAAGTTTCTTTGTTTGCGTGTGCAGCATGGGTGCAGTTAGAGAGGACAGAGTATGAAAACCACCTCTTCTCCACTGTCTAAATGCAAATGTGAACACTGAATACACTTTAATAATCCTCCTACCAGCCCCCCATCCCTCCCCATACACAGCACATCAGATCTCTGATGGAGCATCCATCATGTCAGTATGGCTGCATCTATATCAGCTGTGCTGAGTCTCCAGACACATGGACAGAAATGCAGCTGTAGATGCAGAAGCCTCTCAGCACACCCCTCACCTAGAATTGCTTGGCATTCCTTAAAAGGGTTAAATACTGGCTACAATGCGAGCTGATGACTCTTACCCAAACACGCGCACACACACACACACATGCATGCATGCACGCACGTACTTCCCTACACTGCACACCTCCAGGCCCTCTGTGACACACAATAGCCAAGGCTTTTTCCAGACCATGCTCTCCAAGCCGTAGCCGATTAATCCAGTTTGCAGTGTAGCAAAGGCGGCATGCTAACACAGTTACAGCACGAGTGCGTGTTTGCTGGGGTGGGAGGTGAGCATTTAATGAGACAGCCCTACTGTAACTCCTCCTGAGCACAAAACAGACAGATCGGGTAGTCCATGGCTCATGCATGGAAGCATATATAAAGGTATGATCATGAAAGTTACCCAACCATGCTGGAAAATGAGCGTTCAACACCACAATATGTGACTGGGACTCTTAGATGGGGCTCTCATATGCTGTTTAATGAGGCCATTAAGATTTTTGTGATTTAGTGTTTGAAGATCAACTGCTGTGCTTTAGATGCACATCCTCATATACAACAGTTTTGTTACAAAAACCAATATTTGCATTTTTTTTTACCTAAACCACTCTAGACACAGAGAGCATGTCTGTGCTTACAGAGAGAGCAACTGGGCTATATATATATATATTTCACAGAGAGTGTAGCTATGTTAAGAGAAGATGTCCGAGTATGTGTGCAAACAAAGCGCACATCTCTGGAAGCACACAAATGGCACAGGTGCTCTTTCTCTGAACACACACACACACAGCACAGGTGCCCTTTCTCCTTTCTCTGAACACACACACACACACACACGGCACAGGTGCCCTTTCTCTGAACACACACACACGGCACAGGTGCCCTTTCTCTGAACACACACACAGCACAGGTGCTCTTTCTCTGAACGAACACACACACGCAGACACGCTCTCTGTGAACACACAGCAGTGCTTAAGTACTTAGAGAGCATGCTTCTTGTGCTATGTCAATATTCACAGAGAGCACGTCTGTGCTGCGTGTTCACAGAGAACGTGTTGTGCTGTACACACGCACATGTGTGAGGACAATTTATGCTAACGGCCTCAAACTGCTCATTCCTTTTGAAGGCACGACGAAGGCAACAAATACACTGATAGCATTTTACAAAGACAAAAACACGGATCTTAATCCAAAACACAAACACTAAAGTCTCCCTGGTGTGGGATTTATCCAACCTACGCTACACGCACATTGTCTTGTTTTCTCCTTTATAATCTGACACAATCCCTATGACAACAAAACACAATTCAGTAAGATGCTTTAACAAATTAAAACCCTAAAACATTTTAATTCCATCTTTCCAGAAAGCTCTCACACCATACAAAAATGTATTCTACCATTTAGAATCTTTCTACAGGGGGAGGGGTTTAGAGGCTAGCTAGTTCCATGATTTCTGTATTATCAAAAGTCTAATGGTGGATGTGGGTGTTTTCGTCTCAGGGGTCTTATGGTCTCACAGTTTCAGAGTTAGGAACATAAGTGCTGCAACATTAGGCTCAGCGAGCTACTCCTTCTTTGGGACCTTACAGTACACAATCAAACACACACACACACGCGCGAAGAAAGACGGGCAGTCTAATCCAAGGAAAGATTTTTTGCTACCCTGCAGCAGTTTTGAATCCTGATTGAATTACAGGCTTGCTAAATTCAATGCATATTAATTGAAATTCAATTCAATTCAATAATTCATGGCAAAAATGCAATTGGAGAATATCATTGAGTAATATGGCTGGTAAGGCATGATGAAATGGCTCTACCTCCACAACAGGACCCATAAGACTCAGGAACAGACTCAACACTGCTACATTCCCCTTTACTTCTCCACGTGTGTTGTTCATCGGAGCACAAGATTGCTCCATATTTAAATGGCCCGTGTGTGTGCGCTTCTAGGTAAGATCACCTTACAGTTTTTTCACTTCCTTTCTCTGTCCATGCCATTTGTCTCTACATTGGGTAATTTGAAGAGGATAACATGCATAATTGTGTGTGTGTGTAACTGAGTCTTAAAGCGACAGATGTGTCACATGGGGTTCAGCACTGAGGTCAAGGTCTCTGCAGCACTTATACTCAACTCCCTTGCCTTCTGCCAAGGCTACCAGGCTTATAAAACCCCTCACACACCAAACCCGGGACACAAGACAGTCAACACACTCCCTTGGTACATCTTTAACGTGATAGTCGTCATTTTCGGCTTCGCTTGAAATTATCATACATGAAAGGAAACAGGGCACGGACAGCATAAGCAGATAGCAACATCAAACGGAAAGATCAGGAGATGGGCGAAAGTAGGGTTTCTGCAAACTTAGCTAGCAAGCAAAGCAACGCATGCCTTCCAAAAAAACTTGTCCACCAAAACTTGACCCTGCTCGTGCATTAAAAAAAAGTCTTACTCAAGTTCTCTTGCAAAATGTAACTTCAAAATGACGTTCATTTCCTCTGATGTTTTTTTAACACGCAGATGCTTGAATGTTGTAATAGTCAAACCTATCGGCAATTTTAATGCGGAGACATATCAGCATTAAGACTTGTTGCTTCGTAGGCCTAGGTTAGCTGCCATCTGTTAGGGTGGTGACAGACAAACCACCCTGATGAGAACATCACTTTCCCTCAGAATACAGTTATTGGTTTAATATTTGTTTCTGAACAGCAGCAACAAGCGATCAACAACCGGACCATTGGTTGCTCGTATAACGTGCAAGATGACAACGCACGCGATAGTGACCCTGAGTACGGGACCATCCGCACTCGCTCGCGGTTTGTAACACATCGAGACTGGTCAAACTTTCCTTGCAACTAAATCTAGCTGGCTACCAACCTTCACTAAAATAATCGTTGTTCTACGACAGACAGCCCTGCAGATAATCCATTTATTTTATGTAGCTAGTTAGCTATATATGAACCGTGAGGGCACCGACAAACCAGTGGTATTCTCGGTGTCTTTCTTACCGAGAAGCAAAAGCTTCACCTCCCTCGCCGCTTTCTCGCCGTCGTCTCGCAGATTTCTGTCTATCATTTTACTGCGCTCCACCGCAGCCTTGTCCTCCGTGCTTAACGTGCACCCCATCCTTACACGAGTCCCCTCCAAACGTTTTGAAGAGTCAACGGAAAAAAATAAGCAATATACAATGTCAACATACAGGGCTTGAAAACAACGAACGAGACTATCTCTCCGGGAAAAGACACACGCCCTTGTTAATCCAACGGATGCCAAAAGAGATCGGGGGTCTTCCAATCGGTAGTGTAAGTCTACCCAGCTTTTCAGTATATAATTCTCAGATGGTTGGTTCGTCTTGGAGATCACTTCTAATATATGAAAAAGCTCGGCGGAACTCTAACAGTCCGTTCCCGTTAACGCTGTCCATCAACGGTTCTCGGCTTCCTGCTTTCATACATGTCAGCTCGTGCACGTGTGCTCGGCAGCGGCAGGCACGCGCCCTCTGCCTCAGCAGCACACGGTCGCGAGAAGGCGGTGCGTCTTCTGAGGTCGTCTTCGTACTGTTGTATTTTATCATCGGTACTAGTAGGAAATAAAGGAAAGAGTAAACGGTGTCTGCTGTGATTGTACTCAATATAATGCCAAAGGTCAAGTTCCCAAAACGACCAAACAAGGACATAACAAAGCAACTAGCCGACATTTTTTACAGAATTTTTATTTACAGAAAAAATAACAAAGCAACCAGCCAACATTTTTTTATTTACAGAATTTTTATTTACAGAAAAAACAGCTGAACGGCTACCAAATGTATTATAATGTACCCGTCCTACCTATTGAAGTAGAGCCCTCAGAGTATCAAAGTATCCTATCTAGTATCACCATGAGAGCTTCTGCCCTCATTTTGCCTCTCACATCTGCCCAGTCTAATCCACGTTTTATAAAAGCTGAGAAACTTTGAGTGTGTGTGTGTGTGTGTGTGTGTTTGTTTGTGGCTCTAATTTTTGGTGATTAAATGTGCCCTCCATGAAGAAACAATTAAACAACAACAACAACAAATACGATGATGAAGTGCATTATGTTTGATGATTATTTCACACTTTAGACTGGTAAGACATTTTTATACTTTTCTGTTCTGCTTAACAGAAATTATCTTCTGTTTTAGAAGAAATGTGTTTGTCTTTCTCTTTAATTATAACAAGGACACCACCCACCCACTGGCAGATGAGACCACTGTGCCAAAACAAGACTATCCACAAGACTAAGATGACCCAGTGAAGCAGCGAAGAGCTTCCACCTCTCAGACAGAGTGATTTCCTCACCCACACACACCTCCTGTGGGCCCAGGATCTAATGTCAGCCATTTGTACTTCTGGATCACCAGAACAAATATTACACTCACATTACAACACACTGCCATTCAGTAAACACCAGGTATCTGTTCATTGAATTTGACACACTCTTAGTTCTTTCCAGATATGGAGCATATTTAAAAAGATATTAGCAATTTAAAATTTCCACCAACGTTTTAGAACAAAATGGTTAGTTTTACATCCAGGGTCATTGTGCTGTGTAAATGACATCACATCACTGGTAATGGTAGAGGTTAATGGAGTGACTCATTAGCAGGAGGTATACTTACTTATGATGAATACACTCCATGTCAGCTAAAGTACTCAATGAACTCATGTCATGAGCCTAATAAGTCATTTGATTTGTGTATAGGGCTTATTTTATTAAACATTCCACTAAAACTGCATCAAACATTGTTTTGATGCTCCTGCTCTCCATTCTATAGTTAATTCCTGTTGGCTTTCTGGGAATAAGTTAAACTTTGAATTAAACTACAGAATAGAGTTTGGGGATTACTCCCTTGCTCTAGAGTTGTATGTAATGAGCATTCTCATTTCCTAAAAAAATCCTCTGGTTCATCTGGTTCAGCTTCCCTATCTGTGGTTTACAAGTGTCAGCTACGCACAGACTACTTGATGGAGTTTCTAATGTGAGGAGGAGTGGATGTGAAAAGTTTCAAATAGTTTCACACTGCCACCTAGTGTCTAAGGAAGGTAATTTAAATTGCAACTGAATTGCAGCCGGAGACAGCAGTTCTATATTACATATACTATAAAGCTTTGTTTTAAATAGACAGACACCAGACTCCTGGAGCATCACTTTTCATTCTCAAAATCCCTCCTGAACAACATTTTAGTCTTTTTTTAGATAGTCCATCCTAAACGATTCACGACAGTATGGAATTGGCCCATCGACAGTATAGAATTGGCCTATCTTATTCTGAAAATAATGAAATGAGGAATTATAGGGTTATTTTCAGACATAAATGTAT
Organism: Brachyhypopomus occidentalis; assembly: GCA_020368025.1. Lineage (NCBI taxonomy): Eukaryota > Metazoa > Chordata > Actinopteri > Gymnotiformes > Hypopomidae > Brachyhypopomus > Brachyhypopomus occidentalis. The sequence continues at coordinate 6,214,963 of JAGXOD010000020.1, forward strand.
TAAAATATAACAATTTCATGGTATACAAAACAGCTTGGAGACTTGGGACATAAAATAACAGACTAGGGAAATAAACTAGTGGCAGAGAACATAAGGCTTTTAATGGGTGGTGTCTACCAGTAAACTGTACCTTACATTAATATTTCACTTTTGTATATACTGATGAAAGTAATGAATTTCACTTAAAAGATAGAATTTCCACTTTATATTTAGTACAACCAATGTATACAGGTTACTGAAGTTTAAGGGTCCATCCCGCTTAATTTGTCTAATCAGAAGGATGGTTTTATTTCTTATTCCTAATTACTATCTGTTCCCAAGTTATTCATTTCTTGTTGATTATTTGATCTTATTTATTATTTCATTCTTGTTTTGTTGAGTCTTGGTTCCATTCAGGGTTTATTCCTTCTGGTCTGGGGAGTTTTTCTTTGCCACTGTTGCCTTTGCTCACTGGGGGCTTGAACTCTGACATGTGTAAAGCTGTTTTGTGACCAAGGCTGTTGTAAAAAGCACTATATAAATAAAATGGAATTTACTGTATTTTAGAATACAGTATGTGAGATTTGAAATAATGCCTTTTGAAAAACAAAATGTATGTTTAAAATACCCTGCATATGTCATTTCAGGCAAGAAATCTTCTGAACCAAAATTCTACATTCTGAACAGAAATACTTGATTTATTGTTCACTATTCATTCATTTACATAAAGCTGTCCCTCGAACACTTCCAATCTGTTTTAAAATCAGTCTAATAGTTTACTACACATATAACAGATATGCCTCCATTTGGGTCTAAAACATGCATATAGCAGAACAGTGTTCATGTTCTCTTTTCTTTCTGTATTGAATAAATTGCTTTCTAAACAGAAAATATGTTTTCATTTACACAATCAGTTAGAGCATAGATCTAGCCCTATATATGATGTGTTTTTTAACATATCTGTCTCTGTTATTGTAACTTTTGTGCAAGTTTGGACTAGTCCAGGAGCTTCAACTGCATCCACAGATCTCTCCTTAGCATCCAAATACATCTCCTTCCACTTCCTCCCAGAGCGAAGCTTTAGCGCAGCTTAAATCTGGGTCCCTTATGATTGAAATGGCTCCCTCACATGGTGTTTGTTTGTTATTGCAATCTCAAACCGCTTGTTTGTACGTTCCATTTCGGTAACGTTTTCGAATTTAGCAAGAGCCACGCCAGAGGAGGGAGCTTTAAATAGCCGCATGACAAACAAGAACAAGAGGAACAGCCACGCGGAGAAACGTCACGTAGAGGCGACTTGTTTAATCTACTGAACGTTTTCTTTCTCTCCTTACTGCAATTTCTCAGCCTGTGAGCTTTCATACACATGGATATTTGATTTTTTGTTTGTTTGGGATGGCATTACTGGGGCCTCTTAAGCCATCATATCATTACAGTCTTCACTGATTTCCACAGAAGCATCAGACTCTTCAGGCAGTATCACTGCTACCATTGAATTACCATTGAAATAGCATTGAACTTGATCCCTCTATTTCTACTGATTTTGCAGTTTAACATCTGCACAGTTTTAGATCTGGGGCTTTATTTGCCCCATTGTCTCTGTATCTTCTTCCTGCAGAAGAATCTGATACTGGCCTATCACCTGGCTTTTTCACCAGCATGCAGCCCAATATATTATACACACACAATTACGCACACACACACACACAATTACGTTTAGTTATTTAGTTAGTCTATTCATCTAATATGTAATGGCCTTTTTCTGTGTTTGTGCTTTAGAGAACACAGCTGCTGAACAGCCTTGGTCATGCATCCTATTAATTGCTCTTATGCTCTCACAGATCCGGTTATGGCAAGATACTGTTATATTGTTGTAGGTCCACCTTTACACACTTGGAAGTGTAGGTCCTTGGGTTCTCTACAAAAGCAACAGCTCTGGGTTGTGGGACAGATAGCAATAGCTCAAGGTTGCGTGACACTGACTTTTGAGAACAGTTCTTCATAACATTATCTGCAGTGAAGCATTAAAGGTCCCCAGGTCTATGTGTATGACCCATGACCACATATCTGACAGTAAAAATGAGGGTTGTTGTTGTTGTTGGTTTTGTTGTTGTTGTTTTTTTGCTGTTGCTGGTGATGCTGGTCAGTATGCTAGTAAATACTTTCTCAATGGTGCAAAAAGACATGCCTGTTTAAATTACACTAAAAATGCTGAACAGGTTTGTTTTTAGGTACACCGTGCAGGTTGAGACTGTGCAGGTTGAGACTGAAGTGGAAAAAGTCCGCCTTTTATTGAGAGATAAACATTACTGTTGCATTTAGATGATAATGGGTTATATTCCTTATCATGGGACCAGTCTTAGACCTGTTGCTCAACATGCTCGCTGACAGCAAATGTCCAGATGCATTTTATATGTAACAACTTAAGGGGAAAATCTTTTGTATATTTTGTATCTATTGTGTGCATTCTCTGATAAACCTACAACACGTTGGCAATATTATGACTAATTTTACCAATATTTTTTTTAATAGCGATAGTTTATACCTAATCTTTTCATATAATTATACAAACTGAATATCGCCTAATGAAATAGAACTGAGTAGCTGACGGCCGGTTCGCGTCTGACTATAACACTCTACCTCCAGGACGTTGTCTTTTTTTTATTCGTTATTTAAAAATATCTCGTGTTCTGCTTCTCTCACTTGTTCGGGTTTTCAGCACACGGTTATCACAACGAAGCCAGTGCAGCGACACCGTGCAGTTCATTTAACCTTCGATCGCCTAGGCTCTACTTACGTAACGAGCGAAGAGGCGCGGCGTTGATTTAGCGCTGTCATGCCCGCACCTGCCACTCAGTCCCACCCGGTCACTGTCGCTGAGCGGCGTTGCCATTACTTTTACTATGGGGTGTTGTGACTTGAAATGCTGGCTCATCGCTGGGACCGTCGTGGGGGCTATCGTCTGTCTCGTAGGGGTTATTCTCATTCCTGTGGGCAATGCTGTCATTGAGAGTACTGTCAAAAAGGTAAGCTGCCGTTATTCTTAATCGACATTCTGCGAAAAGAAAAATCAGTAATACTTGACCGTTAAGCACGAGGTGAAATACGTTTCATGTGTACGTATAGAATAACGTTTATAGAGGCGAAAAATAAATGCTCCGTAGGTCATAGAGAAAGTCATAACTAAGACTCTTCACGCGGAGGATGGTCGTGCACTGTCATCGAGGACATGATGACGATGTAGCCTAGTTCTCTAAAATAGAGTTGGAGATGAACATTAGAGTGTCTGATTGCAGAACACAAACTGTCAAGCAGTCTAATTAACAGTGGTTTTGTGGTAAATCTGATCTGTCAGACGATGGTGATTTGATGTCTCTTCTTCACAAGAGCAAACACAAGCTATATTGCCTCTATCTGAGGAGTCTGCTGGTTTTATTCCACGTAATTTAACACCTGCATATGTTTACAGTGGATAAGCCTGATAGCCACTGAAAGCCTCAGTTGGCTACATATTTCCTTTACAGGGAAATATAAAACATTGCGGTAATGCTCATCATGTGCTGACCACTCTCTCCCATCCAAGGGGCTCCCATAATGCAGTGCTTTAACACACCTGTCCTTGGTGCAAGCACCAAACGTGTGTGTGATCTGAGGCAGGTGTGCTGGAGTAGGTAATAGCATGGTCCCCTCTCCACAACTGGGTGTGTGATCGAGGGTGTGTTTGGGTGCCCCGACAGGAAGCGGTGCTGCAGCCAGGCACCACGGCCTATAATAACTGGATCTCAGCTGGAGCACCACTCTATAGGCAGTTCTGGCTCTTTGACGTGCAGAACCCTGAGGAGGTCGTGAAATACGGCAGTATCCCCACGCTGTACCAGAGAGGACCATATACATACAGGTTTGGGAAGAGACACTAAGTTCAGAGATTACAGAGATGATCCCTATTATTGAAATGGCCAGGGCCAAATTCACACACTGAACAATGGAGACTCGTGAAGCACACTGGTGCTAGGATTAAAGTTAACATAAAATATATATAAATATATTTTATATAGTGTATGTATTTAATCTAAAATTGTAAATAAAGATAAGTTTAAATTTAAACTTAAAGTTTGAATCAAATTGTAAAAATTCAAATGAAATTCTAGATCATTGTTCATGGAATAGCCCTGTGACTTCTCAAAAGTCCTGGTGTCAGTTCTTATGTTTTGCTATCCTGTCTACATTTCTGCTGACACTGCTTATAATATTGTACACTCTTACCCCTTTGCCTAGAAAATGAAAAATTAAACAGCAATGTCTTGATTTTAAAAATTGGATGCATTTATCGTGAACATTGTGAACTCCCTGGGGTGTGCACAACGCTCTAGGTTAACAATGTTGCCGTTATTTATGAACATAAACATCAGTATATCAGCAATATAAACTGCTGTAGCCATTACAAGGAAACGATCTGATGTGATCGCCGTTATCTAATCTACACGGCTGTGGAGTGAACATGTCCTTTGGCACTTTGTCTTGCACGTCTGTGCACTTTTGATTCGCATAATAAGAATTATATAGTAACACTAATTTACACTTTGATGTGATGGATCACGCAGAACTAAATGTTTCATCTTCATAGTGCGGCTGGGACAACTGCATTTTATTATTGGGGACAAGTTAAAATGACTCTCACTGCCCACTGGGGATCTGGCACTAGAGTTCTCGCTGTTTCAGTAGTAACTTCTCTTCTCTTCATTCTCTTCTGTAATCGTCCCTTCTCTTCTCATTTTAGGACACGTTACATTCCCAAAGAAAATGTCACGTTCAATGACAACTACACTGTGAGCTTCTTGTTGCCGGCAGGAGCCATCTTTGAGCCGACCATGTCTGTAGGGCCAGAGGAAGACGTAGTGACTTCACTGAACCTGGCTGTAGCTGTATGTCATGTTGTATTCTGTACAATACCCCTCCCTTCCTTAGTGCCACTCTAACAATGTGAGATTGTCCGATTACTTTAATCAGGACCCTAATCTATTTTAATCTACTCTTATCAGTGAAAGATTATGTCTAAATCACACGAGCTGTATAACTGTTATTGTTCTATATTACCTCACACTATTACCTATGTTCACTAGATTAACCCTTAACTTACATTGATAGCAGGGGTTGAGTTCAAATATGGACAGGTATAATGGCAGATTTTGCAATGTTATGACTGGAACCTTTTCATTCCCTATGTCATCTATCATTACTAACGCGGTGGCCTCTCTGTTCCAGGGCGCTTACGGTCTTATAGATCACAAGCTGGCAAACATGCTCATTCAACTGAGCAAATCCACCCTGTTCCAGAACAGGACCGTCAAGGAGATGCTGTGGGGTTACAAAGACCCCATGTTGAAAAGCATCATGGGACTCTTTTATCCAGTAAGCCTTTATCCACAAAATTCTTAGTGCAATACGCAGTTGCACAGTACACCTGCTAGTAGTAGGTTTTTGTATGAATGTCCTTTAAACTAATGAATTTCAGTTTGAGGTGTGAGTTAAATGGTGAAAGTGTGGGAAGAAGTGGAGTGAGACTTCCACCTCAAGCTCGTAAATGTCTTGTTTGGGTGGGTTTTTAAAAAAACGCCAAGGATTAGGTTTAGTTTATGAGTAAACAGTTTGAGATATTCTTATATGATGTGTCGTGGAAATTCTCTGTCACAACAACCAGGGTCTCTCTGTAAGGACGGGTTTACGAGCACTGGGAGAGTGGAGGTGAAACTAACACGAACACACAGTTTGTCACGTCACCAAACACTCTAGTTTATTGTTTTAGTTATTAGCCCTCTAGTTATTAGCCCTAAAAATACATTAAGGGACCGGCCATGTACATCAGAGATCAGACCATTTAAGGACAAACACACAGTCATAGGTTAACATCTTGCCTAAGCACAGTCCTACTTCCCTATATGAGAGACATGTTTCTATGTAAAACATGTCTTCATCTCCATCTTCACTCTTCTCTCTCTCGTCTGGTCCATGACCCGAGAGTGACCTACGGCTTCCTCTCTCAGTCGCACGCGGTGCTCTTAGACAATGTCTAAATTAGCAAACTGCACTTTTGCACCTTTCCAATACAGTTGCTTTGTTACATATTCTATTACAATATTGTAATATTTTTATCATGATGTAAATGTCATTAAGTGTAAATGGTCCATTATTTAAAAAAACAGCCCTTTAGCAAGTGTACTCAGGCTTTTAACTTGTTTTATTTTGTTTTTATTATGTGTCAAAACTGCATAATATTAAATTTTAATGGTCTCAAAAGTAAATAATTGGAGAAGTAATTGGAGAACACCTAGACATGTTACTTGGAATTTTAAATCTTTTTTATGATTTTATCAGCATGTAGAAGAAGACCATGTGAGTAAATATTTCTGATTCCATCTTTTCCCCTCAAATGTACACTGCAGCAACAAGCAGTAATGACCAAATCGTGGCACAGGTCTCAGGGGAACATTTTTTTAGACTTGTTACTACTCTTCTGACCAATTATTTGTTTTTAAGACCATTAAGTATAATTTTAGGCTTGGCCTGTTTTTCTTGCCAAGGAGTATATACTTAGGCTGTTTGTTTATTTCTCTTTTTCTCACGCATGCTTGTTTTATCCAGTACAACAACACGTATGATGGTCCATACAACATGTTCACGGGTCAAGACGATGTCAGCAAAGTGTCTGTGATTGATAACTGGCAGCATCAGCCGTGAGTACGGACAGCTTTATAGGCCCGTGTGATGCCTTCTGGACTGGTTTGACAGGGAACACAGACAAATGCCCAGTTCCATTTAGTGTTTCCAGACACCCAGCTGCATTCTTAAGAATAATCAATACATGATTAAATAATGAAAACAATATATACCCCATCATGCAAAGAATCAGTTCATTTAAAGTTCTCCCAGTTAAAAGTTTCTCAGAAACTATACAGGTACAGTCTACAGGTTTGTATAAAACAACAAAATTATATCATAAACAAACGAGGCAATCCATGTAAATGCCATCAAAGCAGAACGAAAGTCAACACAGGCGTAATAACCGGACTGAGAGAGCAAGTCTGTGACAGACCAGTTGCCTCAGACATACACCATAATTGGATTTCTTTTGCCTATACGCATCTTCAACAAGGACTGCTTAATGAAACAAACCCAAGCCAGCAGCACCTGTAGCAGTGTCAGGTCTGCAGTACCTGGAGTAGTGTCAGGTCTGCAGTACCTGTAGCAGTGTCAGGTCTGCAGCACCTGTATCAGTGTCAGGTCTGCAGCACCTGTAGTAGTGACACGTCTGCAGTACCTGGAGAAGTGTCAGGTCTGCAGCATTTGTAGCAGTGTCAGGTCAGCAGCACCTGTAGTAGTGTCAGGTCTGCAGTAACTGTAGCAGTGTCAGGTCAGCAGCACCTGTAGCAGTGTCAGGTCTGCAGTACCTGGAGTAGTGTCAGGTCTGCAGTGCCTGGAGTAGTGTCAGGTCTGCAGTACCTGGAGTAGTGTCAGGTCAGCAGCACCTGTAGCAGTGTCAGGTCTGCAGGTCTGCAGTACCTGGAGTAGTGTCAGGTCTGCAGCACCTGTAGCAGTGTCAGGACTGCAGTACCTGGAGTAGTGTCAGGTCAGCAGCACCTGTAGTAGTGTCAGGTCTGCAGTACCTGGAGTAGTGTCAGGTCAGCAGCACCTGTAGTAGAGTCAGGTCTGCAGTACCTGGAGTAGTGTCAGGTCTGCAGCACCTGTAGCAGACCCTTCTGCTTTCCGCCATCACTGCAAGAATGCGGCACTAAATGGTGTTTTAGGTTTTCCTGACAGACTGGAGGAACTCCTGACAGGCCCAATTTACAGCTGACTGAAACATGCAAACAAACAAACAATCAGTATGGTTCCAGAAACAGCACACCTGCACTGACAGGTTTTCTGAATTTGACAGAGAGAGCTACGTTTTACCACTCTGTGTTCTTCAGGTCCGTGTCGTACTGGAATGACCATTACTGCAACATGATCAACGGCACAGGTCAGCTTCCTTCCTCCCTCTTAAAGAAGCTTAACGGTTGATGATCATTCCACAGTAGGCATGAACTCCGGCCTAATAAATGACAGATGTAGCAATAACAACCTGATATTTCATTCTTTATGTGCAGCTTTCATTAGGGTGATTTTATTTTCCTTCTCTGGGAGGTGGGGGGAGTGTTAAGAAATAACAATGTGTAGACTTTTAAAAGCAGACGGAATGTGAGTTTTACTGCTAAAACATTAACTGAGCAGTGGGTTTTGAACTGTGCATTGCTATGGCCTTAGAGGTTCAGATCAGTAATGAATAATATGGGTCGTGGTCATGGATCATTGATATAAATATCAGACTGACAGGTTTGTGTCTGAACAGATGGCTCCTCCTTCTCTCCTTATCTGGACAAGAAGAAGCCTCTCTACTTCTTCCCTTCCGATATATGCAGGTTTGTCTTATTCTCTGTCAATTATGTTATATTGTAATACTTCCTATGATTGCATTTAATCATGAACTTGCTACGATCAGTGAAATCTATTACTGGATGGAGAGAAGAGAGGTTTTCTGCACCTTTATTGTTGCACTGTACATTAGACTTTAGGACTGTAGATTAGACTTTAGGATTGTAGATTAGACTTTGGGATTGTAGATTAGACTTTGGGATTATAGATTATTCTTTCGTGCCAATGGAGCTAGGTACAGCCTTAGTTGCTGGGAAGGCCATCAAGGATTTTACAGGTTGTGTTAGTGGCGTAGTGCATAAGAGGTGCGGCTTGGATTAAAACTGATCTTGGAGTTGGTGAATCAGGAATGGCAGACCTCACGGTTGAGGCTTCTGGAGGTGTTGTGTGCTTTATTCAGCAGAACACCCATAAAGGTGTTATCTCAGGTACCTACCTAAGGACCCCTGAGAAGAGATGTTGTGGTTGCTGGAACGAAGAGACTAAGCAGGGCCCTTTGTGAAGCGCTAATGAAGCTCTAATGGCACAGGGTATTTTTTCCTATCTTATCCTGTCTATTGTATCTTTATTTTATCTTATCCTGTCGATATGTACAATTTAGGACTGTACAGTAGATTAGACTTTAGGGTTGTCGATTAGACTTCACTGCTACTCATCGGGATTTTGACGCTACACTTGGACAGGAGTCAGTGGTAATGTGAACGTGAGGTGTCTCTCTGCTTTGACCTTGCTGCCACCAGAGGTCAGGCCGCACTGTCAAGACACAGACCGTCATCACCACCAGTTCCTTTTCATATTTCTGCCTTCCCAAGTTCTTCATTGTCAAACTTCTGTTTGTATGTTCCTTGTCCCCAGGTCTGTCTTTGCTGAGTATGTCAGCAGTGAGGATCTGAAAGGGATCACAGTGTACCGCTACATGCTGCCGGAGTTCACTTTCGCCTCCCCCACAGTCAACCCCGACAACAAATGCTTCTGTTCAAATTTTGAGATGACCAACAACTGCACCATGGCAGGAGTTCTGGATATCAAAGCATGTAAAGGTGGGTAGATGTGTGTTTGGGCCATATTGTGTCTGATTTGTTACATTCCTGGTGTACATTTCAGTTAATAATCTGAATGTATATTATTCATTAATTTCTGTGAGCTATTCAGTAACTGCATTAAAAATAATATGCAAAGTATGTATTTACAAAAGTGAGAAATGAGTGTCTGGACCTACTTTAATATTAATTTGCAGTGAAATTACATCAGTGGCTGTTTGTATTTACATGTTGAGATTAATCGATAGAAAGAACCATCATTGAAATGTTAAAAAGTGTTTTTGATCCAGAGACTATCTTTGATTCTGTATTTGAATGTTTGAATTTATGATGAGGACTTTGATGTCATCTCTTATGATGGAAGTGCTAATAGGAAAACAGTGTTGGAAAGGAAAAGGGTCACAAACACATTGGTTCTCAAACCAGCCACAGGGACATGTTTCTGTGTACATTTATTTTCAAGACAAAAATATCCTGACTATGTAGGACAGCTAGAAAAAAAACAGGTAACCCATCTGGTCAGGTCCAGTAAAAGCTGTTTTTAATATAAAAATTACATTTTTACTGATTGAGATTATATAAAACACATGTTGTGTGTGATTGCAGTAAATGGGGGACAAATAACTGGTAGTGATATCCACTTTAACACATACGTCCTAAAAGAGAAAACAGCCAGTCAGTGTGTTTGTTTAGGTACACTTGACTTTTCATTCTTAAAAGAGTGTCGACTCAGTAAGACACTCAGAATGTCTTACTTTGTTAAACAAATGATAGGTGCTTTTCCCCTAGTATTTAAATATCAGTCAACGCAAATTTGTGAATTAGTACTTATGAATAATGTAGAAGCTAGTTCAGAATGTATTTTTTGTCTGACCGTGAATGGGATCTTTTAGTTGCAAGTTTTAATGACTTTATATGATTTTATATGTGAAAAGGTTCAAACAAGCAGTGGCCTCAGGTTTTTTTATGACCACATTCATAGAAACTGCTGTGTGAGAGGTTGTAACTGTAGTTTTTCACGTGAGTTCCTTCCTTTGGTTTTGGTGTACCAAAGCCCTTGTTGATAGTCAGATCTGTTCTGCCCATGTTAAACATGTCTGGCAGTGCTCTGTTCATAGTTGAATGTCTGGTAGTGCTCTGTTCTCGGTTGAACATGTCTGGTTGTGCTCTGTTCTTGGTTGAACATGTCTGGTTGTGTTCTGTTCTTGGTTGAACATGTCTGGTAGTGCTCTGTTCTCAGTTGAACATGTCTGGTAGTGCTTTGTTCTCGGTCAAACATGTCTGGTAGTGCTCTGTCCTTGGTCGAACATGTCTAGTAGTGCTCTGTTCTCGGCTGAACATGTCTGGTAGTGCTCTGTTCTTGGCTGAACATGTCTGCTCTGTTCTCGGTTGAACATGTCTGGTAGTGCTCTGTTCTCGGCTGAACATGTCTGGTAGTGCTCTGTTCTTGGTTGAACATGTCTGGTAGTGCTCTGTTCTCGGTTGAACATGTCTGGTAGTGCTCTGATCTCTGTTGAACATATCTGGTAGTGCTCTGTTCTTGGTTGAACATGTCTGGTAGTGCTCTGTTCTGGCATGTCTTGCAGGCGCTCCTGTGTTTATCTCCCTCCCTCACTTCCTCCATGGAAGCCCAGATCTGCTGGACACTGTGCGTGGACTGAATCCTAACCCTGAAGAACACTCCACCTATCTGGATGTGGAACCAGTAAGGAGACTGATTGTCTGATTCCATAAAATGTCCAGTTAAAGCATTTGAATAGCCATTGTATATGAAAAATGCTTGTCTTGCCTTACATACATTGGGCACAGGCTAACAGCTATTACATCCTATATGTTTAATAAGCTTTTATTATTGATTGCTGGCTTATCATGCCCATCTTTTTGGTGGACTCATGGGAGTTAGATCTGTCAATGTTTCTCCCCAGTGCCATCTCAGGGTGTCTTTTCTTACTATTGTTACCTTTTAATTGTTATTTTGGGTGTAACCATGGATTTCTGCACAGCCGCCTTGTGATAGTGTTTGCTGTAATATAGCCCTTACCATCCTAGCAACACATTAAGAAGAATGGTGGCCATATAACCGTGTGTGACGTGTGATGTGTGTTTCTTAGATTACGGGCTTCACTCTGAGGTTCGCCAAAAGGCTTCAAGTCAATATGGTTTATGGCCCGTCCAAAGACATCAAGTATGGTGAACATCCTTTTTAAAAAATGTTCAGGTTTAAAACATGGCTGCCATTGCCATGAGACCTGTCTCTCTCCATCTCTGTCTTTCTCTCTCCATCTCTTTTCTCTGCAGGATTCTTAACCAAGTGAAGAACAACACAATGTTTCCACTGGTGTGGCTGAATGAGGTGAGTTAATACGGTGAGCGAATGAGGTGAGCGAATGAGGTGAGTCAATGTTGAATGATATGAGTGGAGCTTTAAAAGACGTTTTCAGCACAGTACTTACTAAGTGTAGTACTTAATTTCAGATGATTTCAGATGGGGGTGATACTGCTTAATAATAATAATAATAATACAGAAAAATGGGGACGCTTAAACAGTTTAAAATATCCCCCTATTTAAAAGACTGCCCTATTCCACCTAAATCCTAAAAATTCATTTAAAAGTATGAAGGAATTCCTCATGGTGTCTGTTCAAATTTGTTCAAACATCGAACAATTTAGTCCACAGTAAAACCACATAATAAAGGCAGCAAGATTACATTCAGCAAGAATGAATAACCCACACACAAAATATGAATTTTAAGAATACGTAATGAGTAAGGACACCTACCTTACCTACACCTCAACACCTCAACCTCAACTTAGGGTTAAACCCTCTGCCATCCATCTGACCCCTCTTCTCCCTCTCACCTCGGTGTCAGACGGCGGCTCTGGATGACCAGACTGCAGACATGATAAAGAGCGAGCTCTTCTCCCGGATGAGTGTGCTGGAGACGGTGCAGATAGCGCTCATATCGTCCGGAGCAGTGCTGTTCGTGCTCTGCTTGATTGGAGTATGTGTAGTGAAGCATACAACAGGCAAAAAGATCTGAGCAACGTTTGACACAAAAACTGCTTTTGTATGTTTTTAAATTTTTTCGATGTAGCACTTTATATTAATTGTTTATCTTAATCTTGAGTGTACAGTAATTTTGTTTTTGTATTCTGGATTATTTATTTGATATTTTTTTTCTCTCAGCAGTTATCCAGTTGAATTTTGGGTGTTAAATCAGATCCGGCTTTGTTCCTTATTTAAGAGTAGTCAAAGTCTTATCAGATAATATTGGAAAAATCACCTCCAGCAAAAAAACGATGAATTCTGTTGAATATCAGGCTAACCTACTCAGCTTTTTCTTTCACTTTGCGAAACTTAATTGGCTAAGTTTAACTGAACTGTCCAACCGTCCCTAACAGATTAAACAGGGACATTGGGTTTTATAGTATTTTTTTCAAAGCTTCTTTTCAGAATGTGTCATCCCCGGTTGGCAATTTCAATAAAGAATGTCAAAGTCATCATTTGATTCCCAGTTGCTTCTTGCTTGTTGTTGTGTTCAAAGGTCAAATCTCACCTAAAAAAAGGTCAAACGGAACCAAAAATGGAAACTCCAGAACAAGAGGTCGCTTTGCTTTGCCTATTAACTTTCATTTAATGGCTTTCCGACTGACCCGTGCTACAAGGGCTGGTACGTGGTGTAGGGGCTGCAGGGTTGGGAAGGCATTGCACGCAGGCTGCTCCTTCAGAGGCTGGACAAGACCCTGGGGAGAGTGTACAGAGGGCAAAACGGACACGCTGGCCAGGTCGCAGATTTATGAGCTTCAAATGAGCCTCGGTCGCCGCCTGCTGATCCTCTCTCTGCGCTTCTGGCTTCAAATGGGGCAGACTTGTTACGCAAGAATGCAGAGATCAGCATTCTTTATGAAGTTGAAAATAGAGTTACGGTGCTTATGGAAACTGGAACAAACAGATGCGGAATGGTGTTGTTCCCCGATTCCCAGTCACTTCCAGGAAAGCCTACGCTATACGCCAGCTGTGCTTGCTAGGGGACATCTGAAACTGAGGCTATAAATTTCTGATAATAATTCACAAAATGAGTCAATGAATGGAGAAATGAATAGATGAGCGGATAGAGGACTAGACACTATATCCAACTACTCATGGACGCTCAACTCAAACAGATGGATGGACAGGTAACAGCAACCAAGTCGAGTTGTACAAAATTTCTCTCGTAAGTTCTCATAGTTCTCAAGTTCACGACGTACTCTAGATGATTTTGTTCAGACAGGCTGAAGACATCATAACTGTAGTGGCATGCAGAATCTATAAGACTCGATGACTGCCTTGTGCTAAACAGATTTGCAGTTATGAACAGATATCCAGTGATTTTTGGTACATTGTGTCACGGTCTGCCCCGCCCCCTCCTGTCATTCTCGTGTCTGTGTTGTTTTTGTAGCCATGTGCGTCTTAGCCCCGCCCCGTGTTTTGTATTCCCTGCCTCTCGTTTTGTCTTTCAGGTGTTTCGTGTTAGTTTCGGTTCTATTTATATCCCCTGTCTGGTTTGTTACGTTGCTGGTCATTTTGTCTGCAGCCTCTGTTGTGAGTCTTGATAGTCTGCCTCGTTCGTATGTCTTTGTGCTATGCCCTGGTATGTTATGTTACTTGTTACTTTGCGCTAGTTCGTTGTATGAAAAGCTCCGTCTAATTCATGTACTTCGCGTTTAGTCTATGTCTTGTTCATGTTCTTAGTTCTCCTTCGTGTTTAAATCAACTAAAGTTTCCCTTTTGTGTTTCTGTGATAGTTGCCAGTGTTCCCCTGTCTAAGTATGTCGCTTCGTGTCGGTCTTGTCTCGCGTGCCACATTATCCACCAATAAATCTCACTCTCCTCAGCATTTGTGTCCGCCCCTTAAAACCACGCCGGGCACGGCGTTACATAATGACCAGCCTGTTAACAGGACGCAGCAGGAGAGCCCCGAGACGCGTTGTTTGCCCTCACTTACGGACGATATTAGAATCAGGGAGTTGGTGGATATGTTCTCGCCCTTCCTAGAAAAAGATGAGACGGGTAACCCCAAGGGGCTACCGTCCCTCGTACATTGTCCGGACATCTATACTGGAGAGGACTACAACGCAGATGGGTACGCTCTACAGTGTAGCCTCTATTTTCAGTTTTTAACCATCCCTCCACCCGCGGACCCCGCTCTGGTCTTATTTATGCGGTCCTTCTTGACTGAAAAAGCTCTTGAGTGGGCCGACATTGTTTTGACAAAAAGGGCGGAGATAGCCTGGACAGTAGACGGCTTTCTCCGCCTGATGCAGAGCAGGTTTTCAGGAGTGACCCCTAAAACTCCCTGGAATTTTTTGGGGGGGGGGGTGGTGAGGAGGCGACGGTGCAGCCGGTGGCTGAGGAGCCTGCAGAGGAGCAGCCTGCGCGAGCGCCCATGAGGCCCAGGAGAGGCCTGTGAGCGCAACGACGGCCCAGGAGGGGCCTGTGAGCGCAACGACGGCCCAGGAGGGGCCTGTGAGCGCAACGACGGCCCAGGAGGGGCCTGTGAGCGCAACGACGGCCCAGGAGGGGCCTGTGAGCGCAACGACGGCCCAGGAGGGGCCTGTGAGCGCAACGACGGCCCAGGAGGGACCTGTGAGCGCAACGACGGCCCAGGAGAGGCCAGCTAGCGAACCGGTGACCCAGATGGGGTCTCCCACGTCGCCTGTTCCCGTGACCCGGAAGGGGTCTCCCACGTCGCCTGTTCCCGTGACCGGAAGGGGTCTCCACGTCGCCTGTTCCCGTGACCCAGATGGGGTTCCCCCGTGATTCCCGTGGAAGGGGTCTCCCACGTCGCCTGTTCCCGTGACCCGGAAGGGGTCTCCCACGTCGCCTGTTCCCGTGACCCGGATGGGGTCTCCCACGTCGCCTGTTCCCGTGACCCGGAAGGGGTCTCCCACGTCGCCTGTCCCCCTGACCCAGATGGGGTCTCCCACGTCGCCTGTTCCCGTGACCCGGAAGGGGTCTCCCACGTCGCCTGTCCCCCTGACCCAGTGTGGGTCTTTCACGTCTCTTCTGACCCAGCTGGGGTCACCGCCGACGCCGGATGCTGCGCCCCCGGTGAACATTGACCGGACGCAGCTGGACGTCCGCGTAGCGCCCCCTGTGGACTCGGGTCCGGCTGCGCCTCGGCCCCCGCCCGTCCCGCCCTGCGATGTTCCTCGTGTCCCGCCCTCCCTGCCCTCTTGTATGGTTTCGGACTCATTGTTTTTTCCCTCGGCTGTCTCTGGTGTTGTGTTTGCTCGTGTTGTGTTGCCTGTTTCTATGCCCGTGTGTGTTCCTGTTTCGGCCCCGTTTTTGCCTGTGCCTCTGCCTGTATCTGTTTTTGTTTCTGTTTCAGTTCCTGTGTTTGTGCGGTTCCCCTGGCGGTTGCCTGGACCATGTTGGGTTTTCGTGTTCCTCGTGTCTTTTGATGTTTTTTTGTTTGGCGCGCTCCGGGTGGATGCGCCTTTGGGGGGGGGTTCTGTCACGGTCTGCCCCGCCCCCTCCTGTCATTCTCGTGTCTGTGTTGTTTTTGTAGCCATGTGCGTCTTAGCCCCGCCCGTGTTTTGTATTCCCTGCCTCTCGTTTTGTCTTTCAGGTGTTTTCGTGTTAGTTTCGGTTCTATTTATATCCCCTGTCTGGTTTGTTACGTTGCTGGTCATTTTGTCTGCAGCCTCTGTTGTGAGTCTTGATAGTCTGCCTCGTTCGTATGTCTTTGTGCTATGCCCTGGTATGTTATGTTACTTGTTACTTTGCGCTAGTTCGTTGTATGAAAAGCTCCGTCTAATTCATGTACTTCGCGTTTAGTCTATGTCTTGTTCATGTTCTTAGTTCTCCTTCGTGTTTAAATCAACTAAAGTTTCCCTTTTGTGTTTCTGTGATAGTTGCCAGTGTTCCCCTGTCTAAGTATGTCGCTTCGTGTCGGTCTTGTCTCGCGTGCCACATTATCCACCAATAAATCTCACTCTCCTCAGCATTTGTGTCCGCCCCTTAAAACCACGCCGGGCACGGCGTTACACATTGTTGTCATTTGTTGTCAAAGAAAGAAAGAAAACAACAAATTCAAACCCATTGGGGCTGTACTTCTTGTTCTGTGAACAAGAGACACTCAACAGCCAAATATTTTACAATATGTTTAATGCAATTATTTAGGTTTGTAACATGAATAAATATAAATACACAAATTATGACAACATCGAATGATACATTATCACTTGCTGAAGAAAATATCTTTCATCCTTGTTAAAAGACAAAAATATTACAATACCAGGACACTATTAATTTAACTCTTTGTAAAAACAAACCTTTGCATCTCTGCGTATTGCAGATTCTGTCAGAAATTATCCCGAAAACACCTATTTCAGGGTGTAAATCTGTTCCATTTCAGTGCAGCTAAACCAAGAGATTAATTTGAAACTGTCTTATTCATCACTCGACATAAAAGGTTTAATTTAAACTCTAAGATGAATGTGAGAAAAGTTTGGCTGAAGTGAAATGGAAAAAAAATCTAATTCTAAACTTTCTACACTGCTCTCAAGAATCCAGATACTAATACAACACTTTACAAAATTGCATAAGTTACACAGAACAGCAAACAGTGATAAAAAATCTGTAGACATACAGCCTTAACATATGCCAAGCATCTCGACATCCTAAACTATGAATAGTAAACTTGAAGAAGATGCAACTTACTAACTATACAGGGGCCTCAGAACACTACATAGTACCCATACTCTCGAATAACAAGACGTCTCAAACCAAGCTTTTAAAGACATGAACACCTGGGTACTTTCCTGGCTTAAAATAATTTCTAATCCTTTGTTTTATAAATTGTTTTATAAAAATTCTGTAAAACAGATTATAGAATTTAAGGGATTTGTTGGCAATAAACATTCTGAACAGATGAGATCAGGAAGATCAAAGCACACACATACACACACACACACACAAAGAGAAGTGCAAAGTTCTCATGCTATCAGAAGAGGGTTGATCGAGTAACTGAGAAGCAAACCGTTGTCTTCCACAGAGGAGTTTACAGTCTGAAATTTCCCAAAACAACACTGCACTACATGGGGTCAATTGACAGGGACATTACTGCAAATATGACTTCCCAAGGCCCTCTGACCATCTGCCTCTCTGCCTCTCTCTCTCCCTCTCTCTCTCTCCCTCTCCCTCTCTCTCCCTATCTCTCCATCTGTGATACAGCTGGCTTAATGTACTTTGGCCTGTCAAACACACTTCCAGGTCTAATGAAAAACTACTTTCAGGGAACCTTTTCTGTGAAGACAACAAGTCTCACGTATTAAAGCAAGTTTTTACCACAGACATATGACAGAACAACCTCTCAGCATAAACGTGAGAAGCTGTGTACTGCCGAGTACATTTTGAACTTGGTTCACTGTCGTGATAGCAGGAAGACACTGATTTTCAAATCTAACCGTGCTGTTTGAGGTACTGCAGTTTGGAAAGCTGATTTCACTGCATACTGTCACGTACCTGAGCAGAAACCCGTCCGTGTGGTCTAAATACAGGTCACACAGAACCCGCTCTGCTCCTGCC
This sequence comes from Brachyhypopomus occidentalis, assembly GCA_020368025.1. Taxonomy (NCBI): domain Eukaryota; kingdom Metazoa; phylum Chordata; class Actinopteri; order Gymnotiformes; family Hypopomidae; genus Brachyhypopomus; species Brachyhypopomus occidentalis. The sequence continues at coordinate 6,233,023 of JAGXOD010000020.1, forward strand.
GTGGTCAGCCCCGAGCATGTGAGCTGTATAGTCCTCAGCGACGTGGCAAGTGTTATGTCTGCACGCCCTACGCTAGAGTCATTATCACAGCTGTCGTGCTGCTGAAATTTCCATGGATCTAGTCATGGAACCTTCGCAAAAACACGTGCACTCTGCACTGCATTAACCCACAGGAGCCGCGACTTAAAAACCACCATGCATTAGGATGCTTCCATGAGACAGGATTAAACCGCACAATGTGTGCACGCATGTGTGCATATAAATGTGCACGTACACGAAGTTTGTATAAGTGTGTGTGGTGCGTCACAGTCATCTGGTCAGCGTACCTCATGCACATTAGAGGACTATACAACAAAAGCACCCACAATAAGGTGCTGAAAGTTCATAGAGAAACATTCTTCACATCTCTCCACCTCGCCAACATTTCTCTCTCCACCCCTCCTCCTCCTCCTCCCTCCACCCCACTACTCCTCGGGCAGGTGGTTCCTGCGGCTGCGGCCCTTGATGTGCTCCAGCGGGGGTCTGAGCTTGGCCAGGTCCCCCCTGCCCTGCACACTCTGGAGCTGCTTGCGCTCTTTGCAGTAGCGCTGCACGGCCAGCGACTCGGCCGAGCCGAAGCCCGATGGCAGGGCCTTGGGGTGGGTGGCCGGCGGCCAGCCCCACGCCGCCTGCCGCTTCTCCCCGAGCGCGCTCACCAGGGCCTCGCTCAGCACACGCAGGCGGATCTTCGCCAGCGTGCGCTTGAAGCCGTTCTCCGTGGCCAGGCAGTGGTACAGGCCCTGGTCTGAAGGCTGCACCGCCCGGATCAGGAGGCCGTACTCGGTGCTCACCACGCGGTCGCTCAGTCTGACCTGCACACGGAGGAAGAGCACAACACGTGTCCACACACACACACACACACACACACATACGCACACACACACACACACACACACACACACACAAACACACACAAAGTTGAGCTGATTAGAGTCTCTGATAGAGCTGAATTAGGTATAACCAGTCCATTTGACCACCAGACCATTTGTTTTTAAAGGGCACTCAGTGTTTTAGAGGTTAGCAGGCAAGCACGAAATGGTGTTCTTTTATATGCTTTTATATTATACCTTCATTTTTCAAAATTATGTAGATATATGTGGAATTAAGGGTGTAAGAAAATGAATGAATGTGCCAGTGTTAATCAAAAGTGAACATTATTCAGATATATTGATGTGATTTTTATTGATTCAGAACTGCATAATTAGACAGCAAAAAGGCCAACATCTGGACCCACGCAATTTGTAAAGCCGCTTTGTGACAACATGTGTTGTAAAAAGCGCTATATAAATAAAATTGAATTGAACATCATATTTTGAACAGTATTAAGTTGATAGCATCGCTTCATTACTGTGTGCTTCATTTTAGATGGGTTGTCCAAACACCTAATTAGTCATGTGACCTGTTTAACAGGTCTTTGTGTCTCTGTGATCTTAAATGCAAATGCTGTGGCCTTTACCGATTCCTGATAATAATGGGGCCCAGCCATGTCTGAGGTGTCTTCGCACCTGCAGGTGTCAGTACTCTGATGCTGCTTCTCCCTGCAAGCATGTTTGGATTTAACCTCAGCTAAAGATTTAACAACCTAGTAGCAGTTGCTCATGGTGCCTCAAAGTGCCGCCCTCCCTCAGAGAGCTAAATAAATAAATAAAAATACAAATAAATAAATGGATCGACCCTATAAACCCTATAAATCACACACTCCCTTCCCCTCTAAAGGCACTGAGGGAGCAGTAACAGTTCAGGTGGTGTGCGGTTTCGCTCTCGTGGGACTGTTGCCTCATTAGTAATAAACTGGAACAGCTGAGAGTATCGGAGCTGAAATCACCATCCGTGACACCAACAACATGAGAGGTAGGAGATGGAGAAGCGTTAACACTCTAACTCCCTGAGACGACTCCAAACTCGCCAGGCGGAGATCATAACGAGACGCGGCAGGAAAACAGACCCCGACCTGCATGGATGCCAATGTAGCTGGGCCCTAGCGTTCCTAGACCCCGTGGGGGAATCCCGAATGCTGACGCACAGGCTGATTGGCTGGCTGAGAGCAGACGACACACAGAGAGCGCAGGGCCCCTCCAGTCTGCCAGTGCAAACCCCACTGCCTGTGTGACGTCAGGCACCTGTTTCATAATGCCCGCTGTTCTCAGATCAGTGAACCTCCCCATTTGGCTCATCTTTCCTTGTTTTTAACAGACATGTTGAGCTAGAGGGGCAGACTGGGTAGGATGTGTGACGGAGCTTGTTTGGCTGCTGGAGTGCAGACCGTAGCCCGCTAGGATCTAAAGCGTCACACTCGAAGCGCTGAGGTATTGCAGCATTACAACCTGCGGCATGTGGTGCGGCAGGACCAACCGTCTCTGCTGGGTTTGCAGCCAGAGTAGCACAAAAATGTGGTCTGGATTTTCGAAAATCTGAGCCGGGAACCTCTGGAACACATTATATCACAGGATTTACTGTCGGAGTATAGCAGTAACGTGAGAATTATGAGTACTGGAAGTCACGCACTGCAGTTGCAGTGTGTACTGGGTGTGTGGTGGTATTGGGTTACGTAGAGCAGGGTGTGGTGGGGGGAAGAGTTCCGGTTCAGCTGACCTCTTTCCTGCGGTCGTTGTCCCTCTGTATGAGCCATCGGACCGAAGCCTGGGGTGATTTGGGCAGGCACTCCAGAAACGTGGTGTTGTTCTTGACTCCATACTGGGACATCTCCACAGCATTTCTATAGGCTGATACAAAGAAGACACACATACAGCTGGTCATGCTAGAACCTTGGCAGGGAGAGATGGTAACAGCTGCTCAGTGTCCAGGACAGGGTGAACATTCAGAAGGTACACAGTGTTTTGGAGCCCCAGCTCTGAACATCTACAGCTTCTGGATAACTGATCTTGTCTTCGCTTCTCTGTCTGCCTGCTTTTACTCTTATGAGAAAAGGTTGTGGCCAATGGAGTGTGGAGGGTCGTACATGGTGTGAACTGAAATGACATAGAGTCGGAAACAGGACTGGAGTTATTCAGGAGTGTAACGCGGGTAGTCCGGGGAGGACTACTCGCGGGGGTTTTGGGGAATAGAGGACGCAAGTGCCACAACACAAACAATGAACTGAGACCTCCGTAACTAAGACGGGAAACGATACGAAAGGAAATAAATAAACTAACCAATAAACACGCAATTTACCAGGCGTGTATAACAGGGAGAAAACGGGAACAAAAACTACACGGAGAAAACTCGACGTGTCCAAAAACCTTACTTAACCCAGGACTCAAAAGAGACAACCAACAATAACAAACGATAGGAACAACGGCAGAACAAAGAAAACTTGAAATGGGCCAGGTAAGGGCGAAGGAGTAGAGGACTCGAAAAGAGCAGAGGCAATGGTGGAGAAGCACCATAAACGCAACACGTTTCCGAAGGGGCTGGAAGTAAGTGGTAAGTACAACAAACAACTCAGCAGTGAGAGCCGGCAGTCATCCACCTTAAGTAGGTAGGTGGACGGCTGCAGGTCGTCACCGCTGATTGCACAAATTAACAAGAGGTAATTAGGAATTGGCTCGCGCTCCCCCTCTAGAGGCGGCAGGAGGAGCGGACCTGGAGCCAACCCTGACAAGGAGTTCATTCCTTTCAGCATCGACAGCCTCAGAGGATCACATCTGTTTTCAGCACCTTTCAGGAATGCCCGGCGTTATCTGGCTCATTTGAGATTAAGCTCATTTCTGTAATGCTCTGTTCATCTGGAAATATCCTCCCTCTAGAAGACTAAGTGCCGTTGTAGCTCCAACCCAATGGTGCATCAGCTATAGGACTGAGTGACACTCAACAAATAAGTTTCCATGAAAACCTTTTTTCCATCTATACATACAGAGGAGGAAGTAGATGGAGGTAAAAAGAGCAAGAGAGAGAGAGAGAAAGAAAGACAGAGAGAGAGAAAGGTCACTTGGCCAAGAAGGCAAATGCGAAAAACTTCATGGAAGTTAAATATCATTCAACTGTCACATACAGCAGTATCACTTAAATTGTTCCTATTTGGGTAGAGAAGAAGAGACAGGAACCCAGAGGGTAGTGCAGGAAGTGACTCACACCTTTCAGATTGAACCCGCGGCACTGGGTTAAGGGATTTCCAAACATGATGTCCTGTCTTCTGCTTCTCCTGAAAGTTATAACCAAGAAACCAAGTCAAATATTTTCACACACTAAGTTTCATTTCGTTGTTACATAGCTTCAGAGTTGCACACCTTTGGATTTTCTATTCACACACACACACACACATACACAAAGCAGCAGCACATTGGTATGCCTATATCAGGATGGTATTGGCGGGTGTCAAACATGGTACTGCACTGTGGGAATTTCTCTCACTGGTGGTTGTGGGGTTTCGAAAAACAGGAAGAAACCATCTGATGATGCTCACACAAGATAAACAGCTATGAATGTGGCCTTCACAGCCTCCTCTTTGACAGACTAGTTTCACACTGATATTTTTCTCCCATCTAAGTGCCAAAAACTACAGCAAAGCAGAATGACACACACACACACACACACACACACACCACAGGCACAGAGGAATGTTTTTTTAGTGAAGTGGATGTGGAATGTCTGTAGACAGACCAAGCTACAGTTGACCTGTGTCTGACTACAACGATTCACCTGCAGTGATAACTATGTGAAAACAATGTTAACTACAGGAGGCATAGCTGTCAGCTATAATAACAGTGTGCCAGGACTCAGGGAACACAAAAGAATTTTATATATATAGAGAGAATTTATATAGAATGTTTAATAATAAAACTCTATATAATTGTTTGTTTATGAACACAAACTGCCAGTCTGTCTTTTGTTTGTCTTCTGAGTTTGTTTGTGTTTCTGAGTAGAAAGGTTTTTTTAATAGTGAAATGTTTTGAACAAAAGGCCTCCCTTGGGGATTCATTTCTAATTAGCACCCGAGAAGAACCTTCTCATCTTGGGAGGACTAAACGTGGGAATATTCATAAATTTTGTTTATCAAATCTGCATATGCGATTATAGGCTGGTGTACTAATCTGAAGAAAGATTTTATCTTTATAGTAACAGGAAAACAAGAAGTGACCGTGGAGTTTGTGTGTGATGGAGTGTTTACATCAGCAGGTCATATTCTGAATGCAGTGTAGTTTTAGGGTTTTTATGTGGCTGTGATGTGAGTGAAGGCTTATATGCATCTCTGTGCTCTCTTTAGGTGCCTTGTGTATATGTGTGAATGTGCACATGGATGTAAGCGTGCGTGCATGCATGTGTGTGCATGTGTGTGCATGTGTGTGCATGGGTGTGCATGGGTGTGAGTGTGTGTGTGTGTTTGTGTGTGTGTGTTTGTGTGTGTGTGTGTGTATGTGTGTGTGTGTGTGTGTGTGTGTGTGTGTGTGTGTGTGTGTGTGTGTGTGTGTGTGTGTGTGCATGTGTATGTGTGTGTGTGTGTGTGTGTGCATGTGTGCGTGTGTATGCATGTGCGTGTGTCACCTCTTGCCAGTTGGGTAAAACCGAGAGCAGCTCATTCCGTCCCAGGCGCAATACGGGTCTCGGGCCAAACAGCAATCTGCACACGCCGAACCGTAGGCATGGCAACGGTGCAATGACACCTGGGACACGCCCTTTTCCGAGCTAACGTACAGCTGTTGCTGTAAGACAAACAAACACAATGTGCAACGCGTGGTTTATTTCGCCTCCGCAGATCGCGTGACGAGATAATGATCTTAATCACGTCCTCGCGCTCTTGTCCCCGCCACTTCCAGCCCGCAGCGTTGGCTTTCGCCACACAGTGAGAACACGAGAAGGAACACGAGAAGGAACATCAAGCTGCTTGTCTGCAGTGCGGTGGCCCAGCTAAGAACCACTAATTACAGCCTCGTACCTTCTTAGAGGAAATTCTTAGGTCGGTTATGGCGGCGCTGTTCTGCAAAGGGAGAAAGGAAAATAAAGAGAAAGGTCAGATTTGCATAACTGCTCATAACCACAGAATCAGACTGTGTGTGTGTTGGGGGGGCGCATAGTTCATTCAGCACATTCAGAGGGGTGGTTAGAAGTAGGGGCAGAGCTGGCTGGAGCAGCACACATGTCGGTAAAACGTGTTGTGTGACAGCTTGTGCTGCCGACACATCTCTAAATGAAATCCTCTATATGTCACTTCAAATCAGTGATTTATGGACAGAACTTAACATGCAATCAATGCTGATATGGCAGGTCATAACTGAGTATCAGTGCTGATATACCAGGTCATAACTGAGTATCAGTGCTGATATACCAGGTCATAACTGAGTATCAGTGCTGATATGGCTGAGTACTGAGTACTTTGCACCATAATGTTATTGTTCTCTGAGCAGGTTTCTTCAGCTATTTGCTTGTTCATTCTCCCCTCTTACACTTTTCCTCCGCCTACGTCTACAGTCCCTTCTTCCATTCTTGCCTCCTCTACCCCTTCCCTGCCCTCTCCCTGCCTCTTTGTCAGCTCCACCTCCGCCCCCCTCCCTCCCCCACCTCCTCTTCTCACTTCCCCAGCCTTTTAATGTGTGCTCCCTGGCTGAAATTCAGACCTTAAACACTTCCAGCTCCTCCAGGATCAGGTCCTTGCCTAGAGAGAGGTTCGTAGGGAGCACCACCACCTTCTGCACTGTGCCTTTGTCTGCAGAGAAACCAGAGAATGTCAGAGAGGACACCGAGACCTGACACACAGCCACAACAAAGACAGAGGAAAGACACCATTTCTCAGCCCGCTGTGAAAGTGCAGTGAGGTGTAGGTCAGAGAAGTGACTCCTGGTTGCTCATCTCCGATACCTCTGACTGCGGCTCATCACTAGTCAGGGCTGGCAGGACAGAACCAGGGGACTTAAAAGGCAGCTAAGACAAGTTTAAGTATTTAGCCTCATACCGCTGGCTGGTTTAAGTTCATTATTGTGATTGTTTTAAGAATTATTCGAATAAACCTGCACAGGATATTGTACATGCGCACAGGATATGGCAGCTATGCTGGTGTTGGCTGTTCAAATACGCACTTAAATGGCCCGACTGGATGACAAAAAAAAGATGCAGATGAAAAGGACATTCATCTGGGTCGAGGTGAGGACAGTCTGGTCCTTGATGTTGTGGTATTTATGACATTGCAGAGGAGAGTACAGAGAAAGTTCTGGAAAAACCCTGCCCTGGTCACAGCTTAGTGGGCGTGCTCTGGACAAAACTCCGGACACCACTCCTGGCCCGCGCTCAGGAATCCTTCGAAAGTGGGAGGCTGATGAACGCAAACAGCTGGGATTCCAATCCAGTTCCCCTTCCTCATCCTCATCCTCACTCTGCTCTCCATAGCCCCTTCTCCTCCAACCCAGGTCCTGGTTCCAGACTAACACACTGGGACGGTGTGCACCAAACGTTTTAAATCACACCCAAGCTCAGGATGGTGCAGACAGCACACTTCATGACTCTTTCTCTCTCGCGCTCTGCTAATCCTATCCTTGTTCGCCATCTCTGCCGTCGTTCTGCCTTCCTCTGCGTCCTCCAGAAACAGCAGGGTGCATTTTAATATCTTCCATTTAACTGTCAGCTTATGAAACATACCCATTGCGCTGTATGCGGGGTAAAGTTATTGAATGTAGTACACGATAAAACATGTCCTGCTGGTCCTTACCTCCTGACTGACGTCTGAGCCCCTTTATGCCTTTGAACTGCTCAGCCTTAGTACAAGGAATTTGTGAGCATCAGTGCTGAACTGTAGTGACTAATCTGCATTTCACAGTCTTCCATTTTAAACTAAAACAGAGAGAAAAGATAAAACCTAAATAGGCCTAAGGGGTTCAATACCGCATTAACAATCACCTCTTTATAATGCTGGCCTAATATCTCTACCTCAGCACCATCACACCAGTTCACAGAAGTTCGTCACACCAGTTCACATTGACCTTTTATGACTGCCATGTGACCCTAATGAGTTTCATGATTTCAAAGTTGAGAATCAGCAAGCAACATTTAAAGGCTGGACTATGTCCTCCAACTCTGGGGGGATATTATTAGAAGGGTAGATACTAGGAATTACCGCCTGTGAGGCTTGTGGAGTGTGTAACTCACCTGTGCCAAGGAAGAGGACCTGGTAGAGACCATCAGCAGCGGTCACCTGGTCGACAGCAATGGAGGTGTACTTGTAGTCTGCGTGCGTCCGGACCAACAAAGGCTTCCGAGCCATGGGGTAGATGGGGTTAAACATGACCGGGTGGTTCCTCATGAATGTCACCACATCATCCGGAAACTCCTTGGTGCTCTGAATGTGAGGCGTAAAAGCACCTCCAGGACACTGAGGAAGCGTGTGATGGAGTGGGAGAGAGAGAGACAGAGGGAAGGAGACAGAAAGAAAGAAGGAGAGAAGGAAAAGAGTGGTAATTTGGAAGAAGGGAGAGAGGAGAGGAAAAAAGGGAAAGAAAGAGGAGCAGAAAGAGGTAAACAAATTAATACGTTTATTAGCTTCCCCCATGAATGTTAAAACATTCATTAGGTTTCATGACTCTTAATCGGGTTAATGGATTGCTTCTGTTTTCGTTCGTGGCCTAAATGATTGTCTCAAGACGAATTCTTTAGAGAGGCTTAAAACCAAACCCTTCCAAGAGGGTTGCCTTGGAAAAGCATGGTGGTGTGCAGGAACAAAACTAACTGCATTCAGAGCGATGCTGAACGAAGAAACGCCTGGTATGTGCACGTGCATTTTGAGCAGAAACATTCTGACCCAGATGTGTCAGTGGGATTAAGACTACGGCTGCATGCAGACGGCTGAGTGGCTCACAGTTCCCGGTCGGGGGTACGGTATGCGTCCCTGGAACGCCACCCACTGGAAGTTCGGCCCCTCCCTGTGGGCAAATGGCCCGTTGAACACCATCAGGATGTCGGCCATGTTGTACACGCACACTGCAGACCCTTTGAACACGGAGCTGTGGAGAAGTGCACACAATACACACACACACAAACACACACAGACAAACACCCAGATGACACAAGTGCACAAGAGAGCACGGAAAGGGAAAATGCATTTCGAAAACGCTGCTAAAGAAATCAGGGGACACAGACACTCTCAAACTAATAAATATGTAAGTCGCTCTGGAGCAGAGCATCTGCCAAAATGCAGAAAATATGAAAGTCAATGTACATCTCCATTTTCATCACATTTTCCTCAAGCGTCTGGGGTGCACTAGCAAAGGTGAGGCGCGCAGCCACACTCCCCACACCAGAGCATCTCCTCACACCCACTGAGGGGGAGTGAGAGACAGACAGAGTGGTATATAGACATGAAGAGATAGCAAGGAAAGAGATCCGGGTAAATAAAAGAAACTGATAGATATGCTGAGAAATGGGGAGATAGCAAAGGAGAGATTCAGAGAGAGCAGGACAGAGAGAGAGAGAATATTCAGCTCAGAAAGAAACATGTCCCTTCTGTCCTACTCCTTGGGAGGATGAAGTGAGGTTTGGCTACATCCATTATACATGAAGCCACAGACTCAAAAAACCCAAACACACACAGACACACACACACAGTGAGGCTGGGCTGGCAGCCAGTGTAGTGTGTGTGGTATTAGAGGGCAGGAAGTGTGTGGTGTAGAGCAGGCCCAGTGGGGGAACTGCTAAATGTTTGGCTTGGCACAGGCAGAGATCGGCTGAGGCCTGCCACTCAGGGGAGGGTAACAGCAGGTTAGCGGGTGCACAGGGAGGAGTGCTCACCCTACCAGAACCTGGAATTCCACTGCTGCTGCCCCAGGTATACGGAACACACACTCACCATAGACTCAGAGCACACTCACACACACACACACACACACACACACTCACACACACATTGCTGCTGACATGCAGAAAAACACATACGTGTAAATACACAATATTTCGGAGCACAGCATACATTCTCAGGGCACACACATGCACACACATACACGCACGCACACACACAGACGGTTCAGAAGGTAGTAGGTGTTATGTTGCTATTCAGAATTAAGTCATTATTAGCATAAGAAATATGCAGCTATCAGTGGGAGAGATTATTCATTGTTCACATATGGAGAAATGATCAGTGAACTTATACACACTACATATATCTCAAGTGTGACCATCAATTTACATAGTCACTGTGCCAGCAAGAACACAATGTGACCTGCACCTGAGCAAATCTAGCCCGCACACACACACACACACACATGCACATGCAGACACACGTACACATACACACACATTTACAGTAGAGTGGTAGGTGTTGCTGTTGGCTTTACCTTGTAGAGGTGAACACTCCAAATATCAAAAGGCCCTTCGGACCATCTGTGTCCAGCAGAAACACACTCTCTGGTAGGAGAGAGAAGTGTGAATACACTCATTGCTCTGTAACACTTTACATCTGGCCTACCCACAACTCAAACACACATACACACCTCAAACACACACCTCAAAAAGATTCCTTTTTAGTTATTATGGGTAAGGCTTAGGAACATTTGTAGACAAAGAAGGATTAAATGGTGTTTAAGTAAAAATTCACTAAAGCCTCTGTGTGTGTGTAAAATGTGTGTATGTGTATATGCACATTTGTATAGTGTTAGCAGGATGTTTATATGTGTGTGTGTCCTCACCAAGCTCATCAAAGTGAGTTTCTGTGCCATCCTCCTCCAGAACAGAACACACCATGCGTGCCTTCAGGAATGTGGTCCATTTGTTCACCAGACTGCGCTGGCCACCTGTATCATTCTACAGAGACAAGCAGTTATACACTATAAAGAACATCACTATTCTGAACACGCACACGTGCATGCATGCACAAACACACACATGCTTACACACACACGCTCACACACACACACACACACACACAAACACATTACAAAGTACATCACTATTCTGCACACACACTACAAAGTACATCACTATTCTGAACACACAGACACACTACAAAGTACATCACTATTCTGAACACGCACACACACACTACAAAGTGCATCACTATTCTGAACACACACACACACACACTACAAAGTGCATCACTATTCTGAACACACACACACACACACTACAAAGTGCATCACTATTCTGAACATGCATACACACACATACACATTACAAAGAACATTGTTATTCTGGACACACACCCTCCGACTCATAAAGGCAAAACTACATCTATCAAACAGACAAACACATATTTTAAGCTGTAAATGTTAATATTGTGTGTTAATACTGTGTGTGTGTGTGTGCGCGTGCGATGTGTGTGTGTTCACTCACAGGGCAAACCCGTGCGACCATGGTGTGGATGTTTTTGGTGTTGCCACTGTTATCCGTTAGCCTCTCTCGGAAGAAGAAATAAAGTTTGGAATCATTTGGATCTGATCCGTCTGGGATCAGATGGGCATCAATAAACACAGGCTCTGGAAAAAACAAAGAAAACAAGACTCCATGGTCAAGTTCAAATTCAAACTACCCAGACAAACAATTAATTGTGATTAGAAACAAATATAGTCCATTTTCACTATCTGTTAAATTATATTGACTGATCCGAAACTCGACCAACTGCTGCTGAGCTGAGTATCTGCTGAGGCGTGTAGGTTGACCTATGGCTCTGGTCATGACCCCCATCTGAACACAGGAGAGGCCTGAGAATGTACAGCACTCAAAACGGGGTTAACGCTTCTCATCTGTACTAACACTTCTCCTCACACGTCTGCTTCTATGCGCAGTTTCACACATCTCAGCCTGATTACGAGTTTCAGAAGAAGTATTCCTGAGCAAACAACCCACTAAAGACACCAAAGACCTCTGGGAAACCGGATACACACACGTATGGCATACCTCACTCCTCTGTTTCACACTGCCCAGTGGGACTCTTTTCATCTGAAATGAAGATGGCTCTGGTGTCTGGCCAGACTCGCCTCAGATCTACTTTTATGCCGCTGTTTATATACTGATTCACTTAAAGGTGGAATAGGTCATTTCGTAGAAACCAGCAAGTGTAAACTAGTTTTTGAAGATCTAGAGCCAATTAAACCCCGCCCCCTAGCTTCAGCTCTCCTTCCAAAGCCACTAACAGGAGTCCATGAAGTGTGATGGACAGAAGAGTGAGGTGTTGGTTTTCATTGCTGTATCCAACTACCTCACGTCTCACTCACAGGACAGAAAACACAAAACATTATCATAATGGATAAATATCATAATGGATAAATAGCAAACATGGCTATTGATAGCACTATATCACTATGGCAATGGCTATTGTTATTTTCTGCAGATATCAGGCAAAGCTTTAGCTGAAACTGTTTTTTACTTTTTATTTTCAGAGCATTTAATTTCTCGATTGCTCGAGATATAAAGATATAAAGAGTATTTAGAGTTTTTATGAATATAGGAAAAAATACCTCAACAATAAATTACCATTGGGCAGCATAGGTGGTATGTTAACTCTAACGATTAAAAAATTATCTGAGCCAGGCCTTAAGACAGCTGGTGATAACCAAGTCATTAAACAGCCTGTCTTGGCTGTAGTTCAGGAGATGATTGGTTCAATCTCAGCAGATGGCTTTGGCTGTTATGCCCTTTGTAAAAAAGTGATTAATCCTGGCTCCCTCCATCTACTCAGCTCCAGAACCCTGTAGTTCACCTCTACCTCAGAGTCAGGGCTGATGGCCAACCAGTTATTTAACTGCTCAATCAACTACCAGTGACCACAGAAGCCAGGATTTAAAATTACGGGTCGCAGTTGAACACCTCTGTGAAAGAGTTTATATATTTACACAGTCACACAATTTACCCTTCAGTAGCATCTGAAGATTATCACCAGATGTGTTGGCACTGAACTCTGCAGATATCAGTTTAGATTTAAGAGCTTAATCTCCTTTAGGTCAGAGGTTCTCAACCCCAGTGTTGTGGATACAGTCCAGGAACCGGTGCTGGGTGCTCCTGTTTGACTGTGTAATGGGGTTATTACCGCTCAGCCATTTGGAGTTGTGCTGGTCTGTCCGCACTGCGTTCTTGCTGGTCAGACTCCTAAAGATCGCTGCATCTGTCCCCATGAAGTCAATGTACATGCCAGAGAACAGCTCCTGGTCTGGAGAGACACATTGTAAGAAAGGGAGAGTTTCAGTTCTAGGCTCAGACAGATGCTTTTCTTAATGACACTGCTACGTGAGAATCAAACCCATGGCCCTGAAGATGCTAGCATGCTGCTGATGATGATGCTAGTGTTCAGAATTCAACATAGGTTGCGTTTACTATGTAAATGTCAAGTTTGGTTAAGCAGGTCATTTTCAACAATCAGCCCAATAAGAGTGTCTCCGAAGCTACTGCAACAGACTTCAAGTCGAGACTCTCTGACTGACTTCTCGATGGTGGCATTCGACTACAACACACATGCTGAAAATCCCAAATGGAGCACTTCTCCTGTTCCAAATCCATGGCAACAGATTGCTAGTGGAACAAATTCTGTGTAAAAGTGTCTCTTGCTGATTGTACATTATGTCCAGAATGGCTGTAGAAAATAATGAATACAGGCTGACTGGATTTACAGCCTTTGATTAGCAGTGTCTTTGTGATGTACGTGCTAATGAGTCATCTCTTCTGCTACCTCATGCTTATCTCTTTTTTCATCTCTCCATCCATCTGCAACTTTATCAGTCACTCATGTGGATGCTGTGTGTGTGTGTGAGAGAGAGAGAGTGTGCATGTGCGTATGCGCGTGTGTTGCCTGCTCTTGCACATAATGCCAGGCCTTGTGCTAGCTGATGTACTAAAGCTGTCAGAAATGCATAAGGTGAAGTGGGTGACCATATGTCTTTTTATTGTTTTTATTGTGCGTGTGTGTGTGTGTATGTGTTGGCATGTGCTCATGACTTTCCAACAAGTACATAAAATCATAGATGGGGTGTGTTTCAAAGCCCATTAACTGTTAAGAATACCCAGACAGCCAGCAGTCAATCAGAGAAGTTCATAAGCTCAAGGTGGTCTACAGGGTGGTCTACAAAGCAAGAAGTCACAGAACAGTGTATATCATCGCATGTGTGTATGTGTGTGCATGTGTGTGTGTGTGTGTGTGTGTGTGTGTGTGTGTGTGTGTGTGTGTGTGTGTGTGTGTGACCCAGGACTCACTAAGCATCACGGAGACGGTGTTGACGCTGGGACTGAAGGAGCACCTCCCTTTCCCTGATTCTGCACGTGATGTGATGTGAAATCTCCTTTCCTGTAGGAGGAATTAAAAACATCACATCTCTAAACCACCCAGTGGTTCTAATCATAACCACATTAATTCAAATCATAACCACACTAATTCTAATAATAACCACACACAGTGGTTTTAATCATAACCACACCCGGTGGTTTGGATAATAACCACACTAATTCTAATCATAGCCACACCCAGTGGTTCTAATCTCAACTGCTCCCTGGGCGCTGGGCTAGGGCTGCCCACCGCTCTGGGCACATGTGCACCACAGCCCCCTAGTGATCACTAGTGTGTGTGTGTGTGTTCTGACTGCACAGATGGGTAAATGTGGAGGACAAATTTCGATTGGGGTGAAAATCACAATTGACCAATGTGGCAATCTTAATTTAATATGTTCTAATTATTTTTAATATATATTTTTCACACATGGCTCCTGCTTGTATGAAAAATTAATCTGCAAATGTTATTCATTATTTAGTTTATATATATGTCTATATGTATATATATATTTTGCCACCATAATTTTTACAATATGCATTGTCGAAAAGTAGCTTTAAAATAAATAAATTCATAGATTCATAATCTGACCACAGTCCCCCCAAATGCAGACGCTCATGACATATTGGTTGGCCCTTATTTGTTGGCATTTATTGGTTGCCCCTGATAGTGGCCACTCGCTCTTTGTCCTTTGCAGGTTAGTTCAGGTGATCAACTGGCCATCCACAAATCCCACAGTAGCCTGAGTCTCCTCAGTCTTCTCCTCTGAGAATGTTGAGATTAGAGAGCGGTCAGAGGCCTGAGGTGATGTGGAGGAAGCTCTCCTCCTATCCGTTCTGTTTTCTCTCCTCCTATTCGTTCTGTTTTCTCTCCTCCTATCCGTTCTGTTTTCTCTCCTCCTATCCGTTCCGTTTTCTCTCCTCCTATCCATTCTGTTTTCTCTCCTCCTATCCGTTCCGTTTTCCCTCCTTCTTTCCTTCCTTACAGAAGCCTGAGCTCAACATTCACCCTTTCATGGACCATTTCAAACAATTCCAAAAAAGGTCAGAGAAAGAGAGCCCGTTTCCTTCCCAGAATGCTTCAGCGTGTCAGCGTTGGCTGGCTGCCGGCCTGCTGAGTGGTCAGACACACTGTTGGGGCTTTGGGGTTTATGTAGCGGCCGCCAGGTCACCGTGCCTAGCGTGTGGTATTGGGTAGCCGTGGCCTGTTATGATAGGAACAGACGTGTAGAGCCACCATGGTCCTGTGAGGTCTGTTAGTCTTCTGCCAAACCACCAAATCCCTTTTGTGCTTGTTTTGGCAATGAAGCAACTTCATGAGTGACAAATACACACACACACACACACACACACACACACACACACATGTTGCAAGTACAGAGGGTGAACACTAAAGTACAGCAAACCACACATGCACAACGTCTCTGAGGTGGCCCTGATGTTACTATGTGTCATATACTTGGTGATTCCCCCTAAAATCATGTACATGGAGAGAAATATGGAGGCAAAGAGAGAGATGGGGGACCAGATAGAGGGAGGTAAAACAGACCGGCGTTCCTTTCAAACAAAAGCAGAGTGATAGAGAACCAGCAGCAGGATGGCAAGAACTGCCAGCTTCCATAGAGCTTCCAAATGCTCCGGAACCTTCTCTGCTCTTCTCTTCTCCTACTACTGCAGGATGTATTAAAACAGGTATACTTGATATCCTTGGTGCTGAAGTCTGGATTTAAGAAAGCTGTGCCCATTTTAAATCAGATGTGATTTTCTCACAGTAAGCCTGTCACATAAACAGCTTTACTCAGAACAAGTCTGCAAGGTCCAGTATTTGAAGGCGTCATCAGAACTAATAAAAGACCAAATGACAGGATGTAAAATGCTGTGGGCTGGCTTTTTACACATTACCTCAGGCCGCCGGCCTCGGTTAACATACGCACACACAGGGCTGTAAGCTCCACTGCCACAGATGAACAGATGAGTCCTGTTATAGGGCTGAATGACTCGCAGGAAGTTTCCACAGCCATGCTAGAGAGAGAGAGAAATAGAAAGAGAGAGAAAGAGAGAGAGATCTATTAAGACAAAATCAAATTAAGCATATTGATCAAGCAGCATTCCGCCATATATGAACCACGTCATATGAACATAGATACATTTTTTGTCCATCATGCAGGGCGTATCCTAGAGAAAGTGTGTGTGTGTGTGTGTGTGTGTGAATGTGTGTAATCTCTGAGCAGCTACTTAATGAGAAACACCAAGTTGCTGTTAGATTCTCCAGAGCAGAGCTCCACACATATCATTAATGCCATTTGAAATGTGTCAAATTATGCTAGCATCTGCCTAGGACTTGGGAAGGCTGTCGTTCTGACAATAGGTAATGCTATAAATGTGTGGTGTTTAAAATGGCCCGAGGCCAGAAATGGTTTATACATGTATAACACTCGGTGTGAAGAAAGGAGACTGACAGAGACGAAGAGAGACAGACATATCATCCCGTGAAACATGACGCCATCCCACATGAGGACTGAAGTTGGATTCACACTACAGGGCTTTGTACATTTTTCAGCCCAGATTTATCTCTCCATTTTCACAAATCTGAGCGAACACTCCTCGGGGCTCAGTTTAGGTCGAGGCTTTTTTGGAGTCAGTAATAAGGCTGAAGCGTATTCCATTTACATATCTACATCTGTATCGTGTTTAACACCAATATGTGGAGTTCTCCACTATACCACGGTTTAAAAATCTAGCTTGGAGCAACACAGTAGTTTATTTCCTGGTGATATTCAAGGCAGACATGCTAGCCAGGTAGTCAATGACTTGAACACATACCCAGAATATACACTTTTGCCAGAATGGATAACCAATGAAACTGCTAAGAGTAACTTAAATAATGTAAATAATGAATAAATCTGAGAGAAAATAAGCGATAAGATCTTCCCTACCAAACACTGTCCATAAACAAATTATACTACGCAGTTCTATATACTACAAATCTATTACTAAATGAGTACAAGAAATAAGACTGTGTTGGCATATTTGCCAAAATAAAATTGCATTTATCTGTTTGTAACATTTGGTTACATGGACTTATTTGTAGTTTAATATTGTATGCATTTTGTATAAAACACAGTGAAAGGTGATGAAGACATCAACCATGCCACAATCTTTTGCATGTAGCTGGTTGGCCAGTAATCAGATTGGATAAATGTAATGTCACTGTGCTTAAAAATAAATTATACTATATTTGACGACTTTACATTTAATCACTTTCAATTTCAAGTCAAATTTGTGTAAAACACATAGTAATTAATATTCATTATCAAGGTATTTAGCATAAATATCAAGCTATGATTTCTTTGTCCATATTGTACAGCCCTAGTCAGTAAGGAGTCTTATAAGCTTGGAGATATTAATATTAATCAAAATTTGCTTTTTCAGTCATTAACAAGAGAAAAATTAAATTCTATACCCAGCCTTAAACAGCAGAAGAGAAAGTGACAAAGAAGAGGGGATAGAGAGATAGACAGACAGAGAGAAAAAGAGAAAGAGAGATAGAGGGGTGGGGACCAGTCAGGAATTTGGCTGGCTTTGGCGATGCAGCAGCTGTTGGAGTCTTTTACACACAATCACATGCAAAAAAACAAAAACACACGCATACATGCAATTCCAGAAAAGCATCATCATCCGATGGAACACCCTCCTCTCTCTCCCGGTCTCTTTATTTTTTACCCATAACCACCTTTTGCCAACAAACTGTCTAAGCTGTATCTTCTCTCCATTTTATGTGTATGCATTTCTGATAAGAATTAATTATCTGCTCTCACTGTAGGTGGAAAACGGTGTTTGCACATGAGGTGAGGCAGGACTACGGAGGCAAGTCTGGATATCGTTTGGAGCTCCAGGAAAAGCCCCAGTGCATGCTGAATGCCAGCTGTAGACACATGTTCTCCATGGTTCTGCACTGGGGCCTGTGTGAAGGTTGACTGGGTGTGGAAGAATTGAACAAACACGCAGAGGTGAAGGAGAACTAGAGAGAGTATCTGCTTTACAGGTCACAAAACCAGAGAAAAACTCTGCTTTACAGGCTAACCAGAGAGACTCTGCTTTACAGGTTACAAAACCAGAGAGAGACTCTGCTTTACAGGTTACAAAACCAGATAGAGACTCTGCTTTACAGATTAACCAGAGAGACTCTGCTTTACAGGCTAACCAGAGAGACTCTGCTTTACAGGTTACAAAACCAGAGAGAGACTCTGCTTTACAGATTACAAAACCAGAGAGAGACTCTGCTTAACAGGTCACAAAACCAGAGAGAAACTGGGCTAGACGTGCACTTCACAGACTGCTTCCTGGTTCTGGAGGATAGCAGATTCTGCAGGGAGGGCAGCCTTGCCACAGTGATGTTTTCTGCAGATATGTTACACTGCAGGTAGGGTATTTCATGTTTGGTACCAGCTCTGCTTGACTGTGGTGGTGTGGTTTGCAGGTTACACAACCAGAGAGAGACTCTGCTTTACAGGTTAAAAAACCTGATACCTGAGGGATACACAGAGTGTTTGTTTTTAATCAACCACTATATTAACTTATACAGAGGTACATAACAAAATGTAAATATAAAGTGAGTAATAAATTACCAAAATAGCATTATGATATGACAGTGAAACTAAATTGGCATGATGGTGTGTGTGTGCATGTGTGTGTGTGTGTGAGAGAGAGAGAGAGAGAGAGAGAGAGAGAAAGAGAGAGAGTTAGAGAAAGAAAGACCGGGGGGGGGAGAAAAGCAAACAGAACGAGACAGGAGCAGCAGGTCGTTCTTTGCAAGTGCATCTCACACAAATATTTGCTGGAACCTGTTGAGGGTGATTTACACTCCCTCGAAGCAGCAAGTGCCTTGTCTCCCCCCACACACCAACTGTAAAACCCAGAGCTGAACTAATCACACACACAGCTCCAAATCCCAAAGCTGCCCCCACTCCCCTCACCTACTGTAAAACCCCAGCGCTGAACTAATCACACAAACAGCTCCAAATCCCACCAGCCCACTCCTGGAGCCATATATTACCACTCTGGTCCCCTTCTGACACTCTTTTATTCCTCCAAGCAGAGCTATACAGCAGGATAGCTATCCCACCAGTCCATATGTCAAGGAAAACTACACTACGCTATAGCAGAGCATTGCACAGTTGTTGGTGGACCTCAGACCTAGCATACAATACCTAGCCAAATGGTCTAATTATTACTTCAAGATTCGTGACAGTAAATGGTCGTCATGTTTTTTTTTTTACAGTAATTTGCTGTTTTCTTGAGTCCTTAAATGTATCAGCGTTCTACACTAATATTTATGGTGTGGTCTACATACGAGGGTGTAGCCCTCTCTGTCTTCAGCTCAGTGCTTCCTTGACACTATTGAGGTCTAGTCAAGAACTAAATGATCATGTCTGTGGCCTTTTACCACTGAAAGACTTTTTTAAGTCCATACTGAGCACTCGTCTTGGATTGGGATTCTGGGATGTAACTGCTTTGGTGTTATGTTAGGAGTGATGATGCATTAGACAGCTGTAGATAACATCATTAAAATTCCTATCAGAGCAATTAGAGGGGGAAGCATCAGTCAGAAGTGGCAGTGTGTATGCTGGTGGGTGGGAGTGTCTGGTGCTGAGAGCCTCGTTGATGTATATTTTTCAGGGAGCATTTATTCTTCGCCTATGCATCAGCTTGCTCTCACACGCATAATTAATGACAGAGGGGGGGCGTGGCTTCCTGCTGTGCACACACTTTTTGCAAACAGTTCCAGAAAACAACCTCTTTCACCACAGACACACACACACACACACAGACATACACATGCCTGCCCCCTCCACACACAAAGGGGAATATGCACACATAGAGGTTTGTAAACACATACAGATGCACATCCAGTACCCAACCCACACACACACACACACACAGGACATGGACAACTAATGGACAACTATGGACAACTAATTTTATTTTTAGGAATATTTCTCTCAGACACACACCAAAGCATGGGGCATACATGTGTGTGTAGAACCATATTGTTGTAAGGTAGCATTAAACACTGTAAAGCTCTAATATGGAGAAACAGGAACTCCTCTCATCCACAGAAATGATGTTCAAATTCCATTACTGTAACCAAGGAAAGAGAAGACACAGGCATCTTTTGTATGATACACCAGAAGTTAAAAATCATGACTGGTGCTTACTGTGGGGTCTTTTCCGGCCATCTGACATTCCTCAATCTTACTGGTGGATGCTGGCCAGTGTATCTGTGAGAGGTTTTAAAAACGTACGTCATACAGTAAATTTGGTAGCATTATGAAAAATAAAATATAATACATAACAGAATGAAAATCAGGCTTCATTGGCCTTTGCACATACAAGAAATTTGTTCTCAGTCTCACAATGGCTCATGGTGCATGGTAGACAGTAGCAGACGATAGAATTTAGAATTTAAATAGAGCGATGTCTGGAGGGTTAGATACAGAACTGTATCAGGTAACATGCACATGTGCTGTGGTTCATAAGTGTGCTTTCTGGCTCTTTGGACTCTTGATGGCTGAAGAGCCTGGATGTGGGGAGAAGCTGAAACAGGTGATGTCCAGGACGCGGTGGGCCAGACGTGCTCTTCACAGATTGCTTCCTGGTTCTGGAGGATAGCAGATCCAGCAGGGAGGGCAGGCTTTGTTTTCTGAAGATACGTTACACTGCCAGTTGGGTATGTCATGTTTGGTACCAGCGCAGCTTGACTGTGGTGGAGGTGGTGATGACAGACGCGATGATTGCTGAGTTGAACTGAACCATCAGCTCTCCAGGCTGAAGAACATTCTCAATTGGGCTTATTTAATTATATAATATATTGAAATATATATATATATATATATATATATATATATATATATATATATATATATATATATATATATATCATTTGCATTTAGATTTCACAGCTCATAATAAATATAACCAAAAAAATATACCGAATAGACCTGATATGAAAATATATGTATGTATATGTATTTTCTTGCACAGGAAATGTAATTTCACCTGCAATAATTCGCCACAGTCTAGAGTCCTTTCATTTTTAAAATTCTTAAGCTCTTTTAAATAATGTCGCTTTTTGTTTTGCTTTCAGATCACACTGCAAAGAACCACACAAACATATGAGAGCATGAGAAGATTTTTTTGTTTTATGTTTAAATTGTTGAATCCAGAACCCCATTACCAACCTCATATGGGTTTAACAGCATTTACCTGTCCAACGCGCCTAATAGAGTTGCTTTAACGCAATGTTTAAATGAAGAGTCCCTGTGAGAGTATATCTCTAGGTATGAATCGTGCAATTATGCTGCTAATAGACATCTCTCCGATCCCCAGGGACGGCAGAAACACATTTCTGTCTCTTCCCCCCTCCACCTCCCCCCCACACCTTACCTGACAATTACCATTGATCACATGATCACATTGTTTAAAAACCCAGGAGACCAATTAATGTGACAGCTTCATAGCAGAGATTGGGGCTGGTTTTTATAGAGTCAGTTTACGTGCACTTTACTGTGGTAGAGGATGCAGAGGTTGTAGAGGAAATTGATACAACCAAATGCATCCAACCAATTAGACTCATAATGATTGGACACAGCTGCAACAAAAATAGATAGATAGATAGATAGATAGATAGATAGATAGATAGATAGATAGATAGATAGATAGATAGATAGATGGATAGATAGATAGATAGATAGATAGATAGATAGATAGATAGATAGATAGATAGATAGATAGATGTAATTTATTTAGAAACCTTGTATAATCATTACAGTTTTGAATATGTCCTCATCTTTTGCTGCTGCACATTGGTGAGTGTGAGCCTGACCTTCTGTGTGCTCTGAGTGATGTTGTTGATGTCCATTGAGAGCACATGGTCTTTGCAGCCCACGTACATGCGGTCCTGATCCTCATCCACGTAGAGGATCCGATAGTCCATGTCTTTCTCCGACAGAGTGTAGAACTCAAATGACTGAGTGGTCTGCAGCTCTGCAACACACACACACACACACACACACAGAAAAACAAATATGTCACTTTAAATGCAGTATGTATAAAGCACCCTGATGTATTTTCAGCTAATCTCAAAGTTTTTCCTCACTTTAAGAACTGCAAGCCTGTTGCGGAATTGCTGCTACATGCATTCACACACACATGCCCATACACATACACTCATCCTGAAAGATTCTATAGAGAGGTTGAGAGCTCTTCGCCATACCATCAAAAGCAATGAGCCAAACTCATGAATATTCATCCTTCTTTCAGGCTATATAAAACAGCAATCACATGGACACTCTCCCCTTCTTTTGTTCTGTTTCTCTCCATCTTTTCTTCTCCTCCCCTCTTTCAAAACCTGTCCCTAAAGCCTCCTTTCCTCCTCCTGGGTTCCACCCGCTCAGCCTTCGTAAACAAGTATTCCTCTTCCAGTCAATTTCCCATTTTTTCCTCACCCTCCACTGCTCTTGGGTATGCCCTCCACCGGGGGGGTCGGGGGCGGGGCCCGGCTACGGAGGTCCTCCGCCTCTGACCAAGGCTGCTCCATCACGTTCACCACTACAGCCCCTCCACACAAAGCACCATGGGCCTTTCCCACCAGCCATGTTAAAGAAGGGGCCCACTGCTGCAGCCCATACAAATCACCCCAAAGAGGGCGGTGGCGCATTCCATGGGCACGAGCGGCCCGCTCACTCTCACATGGTGGGAAGGAGCACACGTGGGGCGATGGGGGACGTGTCCTGTAGACGCCACGTCCTACCTGACCTGCCCGGAGGTCACGTGATATGCGGTGGCACTGCGGGGAAGGGGAGATTACATCAGCGAGGTTTCAAAGGAGAGCAGATTGCATCTGGGTGTACTTAAAGCGGGATTATTAGAGCTCAACAAAGAACTGGGCAAGGCAATGCAGCTCCACGCCAAGAGCATCAGAAACTAGTTGGGAGAGAGAGAGAGAGAGAGAGAGAGAGAGAGAGAGAGAGAAAGATAGAATAAAGAGAAAGAAGAAAATGAAAGGAGAGAGCAACAATAAGCAAGAGGGTGGAGATAGAGAGAAAGTGACTAGGGTGCAGCAGTAGTGATGGTGGAAGGAGAAGCAGGCAGAGCTGTAGAGTTTGTGGCTAAACTTCTACATTCAGCCACAGACTGTAGAACTGCTGAGCTCAGATGCCCATAAAGGTTCTTATAAAGACTTCAGTGTGCTTCGAAGGCCAGCGAGTTTACAAGGCCTCCAGTTCACATCTCCTGTTACACATCTGAGCAAGACAGAATCCTTTGACATCTTGCATTTTGAAGAATTTTTACAGAATCCACTGCATGAACATCTTTCATTTTGAATTTCTTCCTCCAAATCTAATATGGAGTTGTTTCCTGTTTGTATTGTGGAGCCTTATAGTTTTTGTGAAAAATTGTAATGATTTATAATGAAAAGTATGATGCCAAGTTCAGATGATTGGGATTACATATATATTTATGAGTAATGCGATGATTTCAGGGCTGTGGAACTTTAACTGAATGTAAAAAAAACACTAACATTAACCCTAGCTATAAAAATAGTAAATCCAATATATATTTTGTTAGGCCCATGAACTGTTAAAAAAGCACATTCACATAATCTTGTTTAGTTTGTAGGAGTCTGTAAGTTGATACCCTTTCCAAAATGGCTAGGAGGCTTAATAATAAACTTTTATATTATGCTCTTTCATATTTAAATGACAGAAGGTTCCATTAGGAAAAATTAAGTTCACCTAAAGTTCCATTTGGGTGTAAGGTGATCATCAACTATTATTCTCAAATTCATGTTTTTGGTCCAGTCAAGCAGATTTGACGAAAATAGATCCCATGATCACCCCACCCTGTGGATAAATGGACACACACTCCTCTTCTCCAGACAATCCTGAGGTATCCAGTATTCACCCACCCTGCCCCCCGACACTCATAAAGCACTGCTACAAAAACACATCCGAGTCAGCATTCCCTGCAGACCCACAGACAGGTGCTACTGCCATGTCATTTCTGGCCTCTAAGGATAAATATAATTGTATTTTTCACATAATGAGATGGGAATCACAAAGAGACTCTTAAGGTAAAATAATGCTTCCTCTGGGTCTGAGGTCAATGAAGATCTTGCTGTGAGAGATGGCACTGAGATAAATAAGAGACCCTAGGGTGGATGTGAGATAAGCCAAACAAAAGTAAAGCAGATGATCTGAAAAAGCTTTCAGGAAGTAAGTGCAGTGTCCTTTAGAGGTAGTACAGTTACAGAATAGTCCACAAGGTTTCCAAAGAAACAGGAGCTTTTGGACAGAGGTCCTTCATCACTTGTGAAGCACGTCATATATATGTGAAGCATTATATTTATGCATACACTCACTTTAGATAGACCTTGCTAGTATCGGGTTGGACCCCCTTTTGCTTTCAGAAATGCCTTAATTCTTCAAGGCATTCAAGTGCTGTAAATCGTCCAAGATTTTGCTCAGTTGGTATTAAGGGGCCCAAATTGTGCCCAAAAATGATCCCCCACACCATTACACCAACAGCAGCCTGAACCGTAGACGCAAGGCAGGATGGATCCATCCTTTCCCATGGAAACATGCTGTTGCGCCAAAATCTGACCCTAGCATCACCATGTCACAGCAGTAACCAATAATCAGACCATTCAGGCATTGTTTTTTCAATGTTCTATCTCCCAATTGTGGTGAGGCCATGTGAATTGTAGCCTCCGGAGCACCTGGTATGGTCTGCTGCTGAAGTCCATCTACTTCAAGGTTCAAATTGTTGTGTATTCAGAGATGCTCCTCTGTATACCTCAGTTTTGTGATTATTTGTGATTATTTGACTTACTGTTGCTTTTCTAACAATTTGAGCCAGGATGGTCATTCTTTTCTGATCGGTGACAACAAAGGACTTTCACCCAGAGAACTGATACTCACTGGATATTTTCTGTTTCAGAGCCTAAATACATCTGTCATGTGATTGACTGATTAGATATTTGCATTAACAAGCAGTTGAACAGGTGAACTTAATAAAGTATCCAGTGAATGTAGATGTACTGATCTAGATGTATTTAGAAGTTGTATTCTAAGTGAAAAGGGTACTCAGTGAAGAAAGCAGCAGTTTAAAAAATCTCCCGCAAGCTTTCAAGAGCTTTCAAGTTAAATTTTCAGCAAGACTGATTAATCATTGTCACGGAACGCCTCCCTTGGGTTTGTCTGTGTCTGTCTGCGTGTGTTTGAGTGTTGTGTTGTGTGTGAGTGTGTTCATCCATGTCATTTGTCTCACCTGTCTCTTGTCTCATTTGCATTATGTGTTGCACTTGTGTCTTGTTAAAGTGAGTGTATTTAATGTGGGTCTGTTGTGCTCGTCACTCACCGTTGCAGCCTAGTCCCTATATTTCGTGTAACTTGTCTAAGTGCATTGTGTGCTACTGTTAATAAATATCGTCTTTGAAAATGCCCTCTCCTCTCGGGATCCTGCCTCGCCCTCGTGCTTTACAATCATAAGCAGGTGTTTTACACCAGTCAGGCTTATATTAAGATTTTCTGCATAGATTGTGTGTAATTGTGTGAGCTGCTAAGGACTAAAAAAATTTATGGTATTCTGTTCTGGAAAGAAATATTCCACTGCAAATGCACTCAGAAGAACGGAGACCTTCCAAGCAAAAAACTGGCTGCTTTCAACATCATATGTCGTATTTCAATGACATGAAAAACATTGGTGAGTTTCTGATTAAATGCAGTTGGGCTTGCAAAACATCGACATGTCATCTCTTTCATACTTTATATTTGTGAACTGGTTATTTTTGATTGAGAGACAAATTTCAATTTATCAACAAAGATTCAAACTAATATAACATTGAAATGATGTTGTATGCCTGGAGATGAGTTGGCACACTTACTTTATGCTAGACAATCTAAAACCTGCCCATATTCATCAGACCACAGCCAAATCCCAAAATCCCTAGCCACTTTCTGACAAAAATTTTACAAAGGGGTCAAAAACAGGGAAGCCAAAATAGCTTTGCAGAGAGTGACTCAACGTAGCCATGGCAAAGCCGTGTTTCGCACCGGAAGCTCAGCTTTGGATCAGCGTGCTGCATCAGTGCTGTGACTTAAAAAAAAAGTGTTTTGTTTGTGTCATTATGTTTTCATCATAATGAAAAAATCCACGAGGGAGAACTATATCCCAGCACATGGACTTTATTAGGCGTGGTTTTCACCACATTCCTCTGCAGTAAGGTCAGAGCGGGCGCGGACCGGGGTGGGGGGGGGGGTCGTTGTTTGTCACCAGGCCTTCCAGGAATGCAGCAGAGACCGCACTTGGGGATACAGCGATGGCAGCAAAGGCAGATGCAGGGGCTTCTATAAACTGCTACACACGTCACAGTTAGCTTAGCTGACGAGGGACTGAAAGTTCCAGAAAGTCTGAGGATTATGGGTAAGGATGTGCTCCCCAGGATGTGCTACAAATTTCTGAATTTCCTTTCTCCTTTGAAGGGTGCAGTGGTGCTCATCTGTTGAGTAAGCTTCCTGTTATTTAGACCGGCAACACCTTGCTAGCATGCTAGCGCGAGCAAAGGTACAAGCCATCGCAAAGTTTGGTCAAACTCTGAATATCTTACATCAGATGAACGTGTGTGTAGATTGGAATACAGCCATCACTTAATATGGTATATAGCAATGACCCAGTAGCGGAATGGACGAGCCCAACCTGGCTCCCCAGGAACCCTTTGTCCTCGGCCGAGGAAAGCGGTAGCACAAAGCCGCCTGCACATGCTAGCAAGGGCAGAGCAGCTCTCTATTACCGATGCTGTCAGGTGGGCTGTGCTCTGCTTGGCTGGGCTCATGGTGGAGTTCAGAGTTCACTGGAAACCATAAGTTCTCCTACAGGGTCAAACGCACGTCAGCATTCCGTCGCGTAACGGACGCATTACAGATTGTGCTTGCATGCTTCAGGTAAATGAGTAACAATATACATCTCTTTCTGCTATTGTTTCTGTCTCACACATTCCCTCCTTCTCTTTGTCTACACCTCTCTCCGCCCATCCCTTCCTCTCTCACTCTCTTCCCACTCTGTCCCACTTCTCAGTCAGTTTACTTCAATTCAATTCCACAGTGCTTTATTGGCATTAGTAATAAAGTATTACTAATAAATATTATTAGTAATAATATTACAATTATAATATAATATTACATTACGAAACAAATAGGAAAAGAGTAAAGGAAACACACTATCTACAAAATAAATGATTGCTGAACAATTCTAACTAAAAAATATAAAATAATTAAATAAGTAAAAATATACAAATACTATTACTGCTGCTGGTGCTACTTCTACTACTACTACTACTACTACTACTACTACTAATAATAATAATAATAATAATAATAATAATAATGAAGATAATAATAAAGGAATGCTGGTTGTCCCTTAGGCAAGAAATCTTGCTGTTTGCAAACTATGCTCACTCTTTCCCAAGATATAGGGCAGAAGTTATAGGGCAGTTTTACTGCAATCCAGAAATCCAGGTTAGATGCTGTGAATGTTCTTGTAGAATGTGTTTCTAATTGATTCATATTTAGGGCATTCAGTTGAGAAGTGCAGCTCTGTCTCCCCCACTCCGGGGTGCACAGCGGGAGCACAAGGCTCTCTGGAGGATTCTCTCCACGTCTGCCTGCAATGGCCACTTCAACAGCCAGGCTAGACTCTGGAGTCTGTGTATCGTCAAATAGCATTGAAGTTTTTGCGTTTGAACTCTTTCCAACATGGTTTTGTGTGTTTGTTTTTTGATTGTTAGAATATGGTTGTTAGAAATTCTCTTTGGAGTCTCTTTGGTGTTAGTTGTAGCAATGTTCACCTCGATAAGCCTAAGGATCAGCTGGTTTAGGGCACTCCATTCTACGTCCGGCTCCTGGTATGCCAGGGCTTTATAACTCTGACATGTTTGCAAAATTGTAGATCTCCTTCTTCAATGTTTAATAGCAGAGGATACGGTCCAAATTCAGCTCTGTGTGCACTATTTGGTATTTTCCTCAGTACTCTGAAGATGCCATCTCTATAGAATTCCCTCACACACTTTCTCTCTTTCTCTCACTTCACCTCTCTCTAGGGCCTTGCTAGGGCCTTGCTCCCTCTTTCTAAATCTCTTTCTCTCCCCTTTTCTCTCTCAGTCTCTCTCATTCTCCCTGTAAGGCATATCAGAGCAGAACTGCTACAGGGGCCTCTGTGCTATCCATTATTAAACATTTAGAGTAGGCCAGGGGTCGTCGGCAGTGCCTAACGGTTCAGTGGAGACCAGAGAGACGTGCAAGTCCACAACAGCATGGCTCAAAACGCAACACAACACTCCCGCTTAGAAAGAACCATGCTCCACGCCTCCAGCACCTCGATTAGGTCAGTGCTGGCTGGGATTAGGAGTTCTCCTTGAGAAGATCCAGCCAAACTAGTTCATTACCAAGAACCTTTGCTTTTGTGAGGAAGCTCTTCTTACAGGCATGGTGGCACACTGCCCATCCTTCATGTAGTCCATGTAGTATAGTATAGTATAGTATAGTATAGTATAGGATAGGATAGGATAGTATTTCTTCACTGTATAACTTGTATAACATGTTTTCATGCAAGCTGAAGGATTTATCTTTATGATGTCATTTGGACCGCACTACAGACAACATGCACCACGTGTCCCTGCGGAAACATTCAGCGTTAAACTCACTTCTGCCAACATTCTCCATCTTCACACCCATCAATCCCTTCACCTACCCAGCCAGAGTAACCACAGAGCCCCAGATAGCGTTCACACAGACCCCATCTACATCACCATCACCCTCCCCCTCTGTGTAAATGAATAACTAAATACAAATCTGCGGTATGGACAGTAGTTGGTTTGAGGGAATACCAGGCAAGCATGCAGTGCCATTATTATA
Organism: Brachyhypopomus occidentalis; assembly: GCA_020368025.1. Lineage (NCBI taxonomy): Eukaryota > Metazoa > Chordata > Actinopteri > Gymnotiformes > Hypopomidae > Brachyhypopomus > Brachyhypopomus occidentalis. The sequence continues at coordinate 6,262,197 of JAGXOD010000020.1, forward strand.
CATGCCTTTTCCATTAAATCCCAACGAAGTTTGGTATTAATTTGGGCGTGAGACTTATTTGAGACATTGTTTTGCTTGTCTCTGGGTGAAGAGTAAATGACTCTTGCGGGATATATGGTCATGTAACATGTCTACAAGAAATTCCACGTCTGTATCTTTATTACACATATATGAATTTACAGCTTTAATTATTTCCATATTTTTATTGCATTGCATTAAGGGTTCTGAATCTGAGGGGGCCTCTGACACCGAACCGCAGGGGCACGCAGCCTCCTGAGGGCTGTTCAGCCCTTTGTGACATGCCTGCCCTCAGCAGCTTGCTTTGCATGGGACTCTGGCTCCGAGAGCAGGAACCTGTGAGCAGACGCACGCACCTAACGCAAGAGTGGGCAAGGTCACCTAGGCAAAGTCACCTAGGCAAGGTCACCTAGGCAAGGTCACCGTGTGTCACCCTTACACAGCAGGCTGGGTTCCACCTCGCCCGGCTCTCTAAAAGGTTTTGAGACTGCTCTCCACGCAGGGGTCACTTTGTCTCATGGGACGCTGTAAAAGGTAAATTCACATGTGCCGTGATGTTTATGAAAGCAGGGCGAGGTCGGCTCGTGTTTTAGGGCCACTGCACCAGTGGTCCCAATGTCACTCTAGCTCACCAAGTCCACACGCCAGACCCGCACAAACAATCGCAGCTGCCAATCAACGCAACCGCTGTGGCAGATTTACAATCAGGCCGCTAAACCTTAAACCTGATTTGCATCATATTCCCATGAGCTGAAGTGACCCAACACCAGCAGATTGTGCTGTGGTCTGCACTGTGTGTGTCTGTGGAGTGTATGTGTGTGAGTGTGTGTGTGTGTATGTACGCGTGTGTATATGTATCCGTGTGTGTGCTGACTCTAAATTTGAGATGTTATGTCAGTGAGCCAGACTGATATTACAGTGAGTGATGTTTAAGTAATGGGTTTTGATTTATTTATTCTTGGACCATTCCACCTGTGGATGGACTACAGGTTAGATAAAGGAGATTCGGATTAAAGGTTAGACCCCTGATTACAGAACAAACTTCATCTTGAAATTGTATAATCAGGAACTTCATTATGACACAGAAACACAATAGTACCCAAACAGCATGCCTACATTTGATTGCAGGATCCCATTGAGAGAAGTTGTTTTCCATTCAAAGTTCAAGACAAACTCTGGCAGACATCATTAACTTTCCATGGTTGAGCCAGCCCCCAATTATAGTCCTCACTTTTTTGGACTCTCTCTATATTGGCTGGAACCCAAAAAGCAGTATGAATACATTAAGTTTACGTAAATGAGGCTTGGTTTCCTTTCACATAGAGCCCATTTGGTGCTAGCTGTTGCCAGGGGAAACAGATGGGCGGAGTCGAGTCACCAGTCTCAATAAATATTTAAGGACAGTCTTAAGCGGCCCAGAATTCATGTTTTCTCTCAAGCCTGAGAGGGCACACCATAAAGACTTGACTTTAAACCTCTGCCAAATGGCACTAGGCTTAGTCAGACAATGCCATGGCTTCCTAGACTGGTTCCGCATGGCCACACTCTGGTAATACAGTGTGTAAGCGATTTCACACATACTGTTAGACACTAAGCCTCTTCCCAGGCAACCTAAACATTCTCACTTACTGCTGCACACAAAGAGCTCTTTCCTGGTTCAGGGCAATATGCTCCCATGCTGGGTGAGGGATTGGATCCTCAGAGACAGACTGGATGATTGACAGGTAATACTTTGTTGGTTGAAGAGGCAGCTTGTCAGGTAAAACCCATGGGATGGTAAGCATACCAGGACCGATGCTGGACCACCCAGGACGGAGGGGGGGAGGTGACTGTCGTCAAACTGTCTCTCCTCTTGAAGTTCCCTACATTCCTCCCCTGTCCTCAGGAACACACACAAGTATAACACTGTGTTACTGACAGAAAAAAGCCCCCATCTAACCCATCATGGTACATCTCCAAAAGGCCATTGTGGTGTTTTTGTAATGGCTTGGCCATCTAAAGGTCAAAGGGTAAACAGTTTCTGTCATGCCCACTGAGGAAGTCATCAGCGTTGACATCCCATCCACGGAAGACAGAAACATGTAAACATTGTCAGTACTGACACCTTCCACCATCTGTTTGAGAAACTTTCTACTGGAAAGTCCTATATGTCCATCAAAACTAGAACAGTTCAATGCTTATACGGTTTTCTGCTAAGGGTATTACATCTCATATGATCAATTTATCCCCTTAACATATGCTCACCTTCACTACCAGTGTAAAATTCAATAACTCCCTCTCTTCTTACTTACCTCATTTGGTCTATCTTCTCTCTCTCTCTCTCTCTCTCTCTCTCTCTCTCTCTCTCTCATCGGTTCACTTACAGAGCTGTATTTCTGTTCTGTTGGTTAACCGTCCTGGCAGGAGAGGAAACTCTACCCACACCCAGGCCATCATGACGGCAGTCCTGCGCCCCGATTAGCACCTGCCCTCTTCTTCACTTGTCACCAACCTACACTAGGCAACCCTGAGACCTCTGACCTTTCAGGAAGGTCCCGTGAGACCTTCCATAAGTCGATGACTTGTATGTAAAGGAGACTCTTCCTCTTGAAAAAGCAGGGCTAGTTCCAGTTGGATGACATTGGCTATTCATACAGCTCCCTCGCCAGGAAATCAAGACATCAGTTTACACAGTGTACTTAAATTGATGAGTCAGCGATGCATTGGATGAGTTGTGCTCAGCAAAGAGAAACACAAAATGTGTGCAAAGCAAAGGTACTCAACATTTGGATGATAACTGCTGCATTATAGCTATTCGCTGCTTTTCCTGTAAAGGGCAAAAAAGCTATTGCAGAAAGTTAAAACTTCACAAGCCATTGCGCAGTAACTTTTTAGAGCAGCATTTAAACTCAGCGAGTAAAATTCAGAGCTTTAAAATGTAAACCCTGGAGCACTGCAGCACTGCTAACCATGGTGTAGAAACAGCAGCCATACCCTGAAGGACATTAACAGTGGAGGTGGGGCACAATAACTGCAGAGAGGTTATCCAGAGTGCTTTCCACCGAAAGAAACAATACAATCAATTAAGAGGAGATTAAATAAATTAGAAACATAAATGATAAGCTGGTTGGTGGATTGCTTCAATGTGCAGTGTTCCATCAGATCTTTGAAGGCTCTGCTTATTGTAATACCTAGGTTATTATCCCAGTGCCTCCCTCTTCAGAGGTCAAGACCATTTTTGTAAATCTCCTTGTTCTGGCAGATTTAGGCGTGTCGACAGCTTGCGGTTAGCATGCAGGAGGGTGATTACCCTCCACCCATCCCGCCGTCTGCCCAAGAGGATGTGTGGATGTCTAAATGACAAAAAGGTGGATGAACAGCAGTGGCAGTCATTGCAGTTAACCCTACTCCATCCTGCCCACCCATGTTAAGGTGGAAAGACTTTCAGCCAAAATAAACCAAGGCACGTAGACTGGAAAATGACCTGGAACTGTTTCCACTCCTACAGGGTAACTGGCTCCTCTAGGTTCTCTAGCTAGGAGTCCAATGTACTGACACAGTGGTCAATGAAACTACATTGTTTTTTGGTCACAAAAAATCAGAACTGGGTTCAGGAGTCAGGATTCAGTATGTCAGAGGCTGGTCCCATCCCAGCATTAACTCACTTCATTACATCAATAACCTCCAAGAAGCTGTGCTTTCTGTAAAACTTTGGCATCTTCTACGTGAACCAGCACAACTTATTGTGCTCAGACTATAAAAATGCTTCTGAGTGAATGCACATGATGTAAACCACGAATCCACCACAAGCACTTAATCAAACCATGGAGACTATAGGGCTCATTGGAGGAAAGCCTTCTTGGGTGAACGCAGAGCAAGTTGCCAACGAGTTCAAATAAATCAAGAGAACTTTATCAAGGGCGCATTCAAACCTGTCATTAGCATCTGATGCACAGAGGCGGGAGACAGTTAGGAGCAGGGTGTGCTTGGTACTCATGCCAGTTTATAGTGCTTTCACTAGCAGGAGCCTCAAGGCGAGTGAACCAGCCGACACCCACACAGGTCAGGAAGGTGAGGGGGTGGAGGTGAAAGATGGAGACAGTGAGAGAGAGAGAGAGAGAGAGAGAGAGAGAGAGAGAGAGAGAGAGCAAAACAGACAGCCTCAGGCTCTGTTGTCTTGTCTCCTGCATGATAGGAAATGTCTGCGTTGTAACACAATCAGTTAGAAAAGGAAATGTCCAGACACATACATACACCAGACTCGCACACACACACACACACACACACACACACACACACACACACACACACCAGACTCACATTCAGCATTTATTTGGGTGTATTGGCATGACATGACAGCTCAGACAAGCCCTTTGTGGAGTTTGTAGTGAGGTGGAATTTCCCAAGCCTTACGACATTGCCTGTGCATGTCTGTTGTGTGTGTGTGTGTGTGTGTGTCCATTAGGTCATCTTCTTGTCCTATCTGATGTCCATAAACATCAGTGTAGGGTGGGACACCAATGCATCTGCTGCAAATGAAATAATGCAGCACATAGAGCTCCTTTCACTTAACGCTGACCCTGGCTCGACCTCGCCATGACACTGCACTCACACTGTGCCGACCCTTCAGCTCCAATGGATCCTGCAGTCAGCTGGCTTCTGTTCAACCACTTGGTTCTCTTATAGAGTTATTAAACACAGGGAGAAGAGCTTTAATGATTCAAAAGGCAATACCATATAATCTATAATTATGAATACCTGAATTTTAATTTTGCACTAAAAAGCAAACGTCTGTGCTCCTCAGCTACAATATATGCAATGTTGGCACATTAGCGTACTGTGACCTCCAGATATCAAATGGCTTTACAATTCCAGCTGATCTCTGTGGCGAAGAATTCAGAGAATGTTTTACCTTGGCCACGACTGAGTCTGAGTAGACGCTAGGCTGTTTCTTTTTTTCCTGCGGCAGACGTGGAGGACTATGATTTAGATTTAAATCTGAAGTAGGTCAGGACTTTTTCAAAGGGTTCGGAAATATGCCAATAATCTGGAGCCATGAAAGTTTTTGAATGATGAGGCCTTCCAGTACATTTGACCAAACCTCAAGAACAATAAACTGCTTGAATCAGCTGAAAAAGCAGGCCCAGACCCCCCCCTCCCCCCACACACACACACACACAAACATGCACATACACACACGCACACACAGGCACACACACATGCACACGCGCACACATGCACGCACAGCCACACACCCTTAATTATAGTGCGTACACATATGTTTGTATGTATAGTAAGTGAAATATTCTCACCAACATTCATATTTGTCATTTCCCCCTCAGAATAACAACAGCAGACAAAACCTTAACCTTAAATTTAAATGCAGTATCAGAGTTTAGGGGGAACGTGGTCATGCTTACATGAACACTCCAATACTCCATGACTGTCAACAAGAAAATGGCTCTTTTAACATAGTAACTGTTAATGTTCAATCCTCCATTAACTATTTATCCTTTATCCTATCAACACTAACATAAGACTTAATAAAGCCTGCACAAGCCATCACAAAGCCACAGCTCAGTTAAGTGCTAAAGATCAGTCTGTCAATGAATGAATGGTTTATGCAGGAGTCATAAGCCAAGATGAACAGAATTCTTGGTAGAGAAAGCTGGAGGTCAGAGTGGCTGTGGTTCGGGTGTGTCCCCACATGACAGAGAACCTCTGAAGTGGCAAAGCAGGAAAGCTATGTGTATGTGCTGGCTCACTTTGTGATGAATTCCTGGAATGGCCCACAACTGTGGTGTAAACAAATCCAAAACAGGCCACACCATGGAAGGAGATGACACGTGTTATCGGTCAGCTGTTACTAAATCAGTCAATCAATCAATAAAACCCCTGTGGTGTCTGGGAAGAGTGTTGCCTTTCAATACCCCAACCTTCATTTGTTATTACATGTGAAGGCAATTAGATGTTCTAGCAACCATATTTACAGAGCTGATTCAATTTCCAGCGGATTATATTCTAGAAAAGATGATACGCGGAATTAATGTTCTTTAGTTGTTTCTTATCTTAAAAGTATTGGCAGTTTGTGCCTATGACTTTCTAAAAAATACAGTAATGAATCATTCCACTGATGATTCATGTCCCACTGGAGAGAACAGAGCTATGAGTGATTTTAAACAACACTGCCTGACAAAAATATTGGTTGAAATAACACTGGGATTATGTCTTTTTTTTTGGCCTACTACGTATTTATTGCATCACACTTCATTGAGATGCAAAACCATTGTTGCATCATTTATTTTTCCAACCATTTCTGTACAGGTTCGGTCTTTTTTTACAGTATTGTTGATCCCTACACTACACTGGTTGTCCCTACACTACACTGGCTGGGCAACGGTGTGATGTTATTGTCCTGTGGGTGAGGGATCTGGAGCACATGCCCTGGTGTCACATCACTGGAGCAAATCATCAGAGGGTGCTGTCGGATCAGGGGCAAACTGTCAGAGACCGTCACTCTCCAAAGGTTTGGAAACCTGATAAAAGATTGAAGGGTAAATTCCCCTTGCCTGATGTTGCATTACTAATTCTCCCTAAATTTCCAAATCTAATAGGCGAAGTTAGAAACTGCAACTATGTAGTTAGAACCCTAGGAAAGACTTTTATTTTGAACAATTCACCTCTGCTCACATGCCTTCTGGTTTCTCATGTGACTTTTGTTTTGGTAAGACGAGGACCACTGCAATCATAAGTAGGCCTTCCCCCTGATAGAAACACAAGCTGAGTGAGCTTCAGAATGTTCTCCTGCAGGTGCCAACCCACCTTCCACCTCCTCCGGCTCGCAGTCTTTTTCCCTTCATCAGTTTTTATGAGTCACAGGAAATCTTGCCTTTCCTTAGTAGGGGTCACAGACTATACTGAACCACCTGTCTGCCTTCACCATTCCCTGTATTAACTAGAGATGATCCAGGAGCTTTAAAGCATTTCCACAGGACAAGCTTGCAGATAGTTTTTAGAAGGGAAAAGAGGGCATGAGCAAGACTGGTTCATGGACCTCTAACACTGTCAAACCTCTGCAGCTCAGCAGATGTATGAAGCATTACTTCTGCTCCATCACCATGACTCCCCATGACTCGATTGGTTCTACCACAAACCCATGAGCATCTTGCCTTTAAATTGTGGTTCAAACTAAACCCATCCTGAGTCACATCCATTGATGTGCTTCCTGATTGGAAGACATTTCCTGTCAATCATGCCTCCTGTCCACCCGAGCTGTTATCAGCTTGTGTGTGAACTGAGAGGCAGCATATGTCGAAAATAAGACCAACAGCTGCTCCCAGAACCAAGAGACACTGCATCAAAACCAATTCATCCTGCGCTCAGTTTGAACAGGCTCTCAGATACTAATCAAATACAAACTATTTCTGTTTCCTGTCCATACTTATTCTAGTCACAGTTATCAAAACTAGACTAACTGTACTGGAAAGGCCCCTTCGCACCCAGTAACTGGTCTGACTCTTACTAGCTGTCATCACCACAACCTTTGCCTAAAAAGGTCTTAGAAGGTCATCCAAACTAACAGCATGGGAAGCTAGTAACGTGGCATTACAGGGGATTGTGGCCGTGATCTCCATTCAGAGTGGAGGTGGAGGGGGGAGGTTCCAAGCTACCATACTCCCTTTCAGGCTTCTGAGCACCTCCCAACAAAGTGATCTCAGTTAATACAAGAAGCACTACGCCAAACCACTGGAAAGTGAGAGTGAAAGGACAGTGGAAACTATAGACACAGTATGAAAAAGAAGAGAGAGAGAGAGAGAGAGAGAGAGAAGGAAGAGAGAAAAATAAAGGGAAAATGAAGGGATGAGGGAAAAGGAAAGCCATAATGTACACAAAGAGAAAGAAATGTAATATCCAGAATGTATACAGAAAGAGAATGCAACATTCAACCCAGAAAGAAGACTTGTGGTGTAACAGTAATGATGTTTCCATGCGAAGACTCAGGGTATGCAATATGACCCTTGCCCTTTAGTTTCACCAACAGCCACACATAGCAGTCCTACAGTAGTGGTTCACATATCGCTACCCATTAGTGGGAAAACAACCTCTGGCACGAGAATCGGGCCATTTTCCGTGACCATTTGTTTATGACAGCATCCTCAAGTCCTGGAAGTTCTGAGCGTGCCATGATCGTACAGCCACTGCTCCTTCCCACACGATTCTGTGCAAAAGTTCTTAGTCACGTTAAGCGGGAATGTTAGGGCAAGGCAGCCTGCTCTAGTCAGCCCTTGGCAACTGGCCTGAAACCAGGCTTACTTTTTTATGTCTATATGTATCAGGTTGGTGTAGGTAGGGGAAGTTGATCTGGGAACAGTATCCAGTGGCGATTCTACAGTCTGTTGGGGCCCTGGGCAAAGATTCACAGGGCCCCCTTAGGGAATTCAGATCTCATACTGTCATTGCAAACTTTGCACATTGCCACTGCTATAGTTTAAAGTCTGTCAGCCCTCAGAGGAACCCCAATGACATGGGGCCCCAAACAGCTGCCTGCCTGGCCTAGCGGCAAACAGGATCTTAGGTTCACACCAGGTACTTACACGCAATTAGTTAGCTATCACCATAACGAAGTTCTTCTTCTTCTTCATAACGGACTGATTACCAACACCCTGATCTGAACGGCTTGGAAGTTTGCAAGAAGTTGGTTTATAACCGAAAGATTGCAATTGTGAGGCTCTAGTGATACCAGGCCTCTGAAGTCCTCTTAAATGCAACATATAGCATTATCAGCACATATTTAAAGCAAACTTCTGCTGGTGTCTGGTGTTGTGTTATTACATCTCTTCCAAAGAGCTCTGAATATGGATCAAAGGGAAGGGAACTGGATCCTGTGTGTGTGTGTGTGTGTGAACTCTCCCCTCATCCTTTGCAGTTCACACAGTGATAAATGTTGGTACAGCTCATTATAATATATGGTGTCAAGGCTTGGTATCGATAGATAGATAGATAGATAGATAGATAGATAGATAGATAGATAGATAGATAGATAGATAGATAGATAGATAGATAGATAGATAGATAGATAGATAGATAGATAGATAGATAGATAGATAGATAGATAGATAGATAGATAGATAGATAGATAGATGCCATTACTTTGTGTAATCACTATAGTCTTTTACTACAGCACACTGCTGTGAGTCTGAACCGGACCTTCTGTGTGCTCTATGTAAACTAGTTAAAACTAACAGCATGAAACATCTAAACTCTACACCATGGCAAACACACTTTTGTAGCGTCTGCTGAAGATTAACAATACCATATTTACAACTCTAAATGTCCCACATTATAATATCATTGCAGTAATGCAATTTAGTACATTTAAGAGTTTTTTTTTACCCAGCACCAATTAGAGGTCTGTTTGATGTGATATGCATGAGAGATTTAAACATCGCATAGCAACAGTATCACCACACATCTCAATAAGGTATAATATTTTTTTACCTTTGCATAGCACTTTATTTTTCTGAGGCATTGTATTATTCACAATATAAACCAGACGGGAAATTAAAACCACTCCCAAAATCAAACAGGACCATAATAAATATAACATGCAGAAAACCTCCCAGCGGCTGACACATTTGAATAATGGCAGAACACTCATCAGAATTCCCAACAGAGCAACCAGTAGAGCAGCCAGTTAAACAACCAGTAGAGCAACCAGTAGAACAGCCAGCAAAACAACCAGTAAAGCAACCAGTAGAACTGCAGGAATGGTGTTACCTTTCACATCTGGAACAGAGGTAAGTCTCTAGGGAGCAGTTTCTAAAACATTTGGGGGGGGGCGCATGTACTTGAAAAGGGAAGTGACCTCACAAGATCTGGAAGTGACCTTATTTCAAAAGTTGTACTAAGCATTATTAATCATACTGCATGCTTATTTGTGAGTGCAGACCTCTCATGGCAATAACAGGATGGAAGGTGTCCCTTGGCATTCTGCCAATTTAACATTTCACTGATACAACACTGTTATTTTACTTCTAGTTACTAACATTCCTGTAAGAAAAGGTTTTTATTCTCTTTGATTCTCTTGCGTGACCAACTCTTAGGGTTAGGGCACAAGGGAGCTTACTTGAATTCTTCAAGTTGCACATTTGAAAAATGGGATATCCAGCAAAACCAAAGCAGACCGATAGTGCTCTGTTAAAGAGAACAGACCCATAGTGCTCTGTTAAAGAGAACAGACCCATAGTGCTCTGTTAAAGAGAGCAAAAAGTTATAATTTTGGCAAAGCCAAATTAATTAAAAATCGGTCTGCTCTGTTTAACAGAGCACCATGGGTCTGTTCTCTTTAACAGAGCACTATCGGTCTACTCTCTTTAATAGAGCACTATCGGTCTGCTCTCTTTAACAGAGCAACATGGGTCTGCTCTCTTTAACAGAGCACTATTGGTCTGCTCTTTTTATCAGAGCACTATGGGTCTGCTCTGTTTAACAGAGCACCATGGGTCTGTTCTCTTTAACAGAGCACTATCGGTCTGCTCTGTTTAACAGAGCAACATGGGTCTGCTCTCTTTAACAGAGCACTATTGGTCTGCTCTTTTTATCAGAGCACTATGGGTCTGCTCTGTTTAACAGAGCACTATGGGTCTGCTCTCTTTAACAGAGCACTATTGGTGTGCTCTGTTTAACAGAGCACTATGGGTCTGCTCTCTTTAACAGAGGACTCAGAACTGGAATCATGTTTATGAAGGGTGGCAGCCAGTCTACCCTCCCAGCATTGAAAGGATGCGACAGCTTAAAAAACATCATTGCTTGTTCTCTTTCATCAGATGACTACATATTCACTCTCCATAAACTAGGAGAGTTTCTTATCATGATTGTAGGAAGTGACCTCATATCAACAGGAAATGATCCTCTAGTAAAAAAGGAGCTTCCCTTCCAGAGCAGTGGGAATGAAGCTTACCTTGAAAGGGAAGAAAGACTCTAGGCTGTGGAGGGGAGAGTGCAGAGATGAAGGTGACGATGAGGAGGAGAGGGAGGACCAAGCACCCTGCTGTCTCCAGCCGAACCGCAGACCCCTCTGACCTGCCCATGACTGCTGAGGAGATACACCTGGACCAGCACGTCTGCAGAGAAAACACCACCCACAACCTTTACAAAGACTCGGGACCCAAACGCAACCACACACACAACAAATGAAAAGTTAAAGACATTCTGGTAACACAAACCATCAAGAGGCACAGAGGGAGTATGACTTGAAATATCTCCATCACTAAGATAAAGTAGGCGCAGCTCAAAAGTTCAAAAGTTGAGCTTTTCATTTGCTAGAGACACGGGCCACTTTAAGCAGGAACACATCTTTGAAAAAATGCAGAGTTGCTCCAAATATTCCTGATGTGTAATGAAATACATGTGTTCTGTAATCCGTCTGTGATGCTTCTTGCAGAGGGGTTTTTATTTCATTAATAGGGTCTTAGTGGAAAGTCTCTGGCACTGCACATTCGGTCTTTTCTACAAATGATATTTTAAAGTTCCTACCCACTGTTTCCTATTGTGTGCCGCACATATTGGGTGAGTGTTCTGAAGAGGCAGTGGGGAAGAACCACAGGCCTGGTTCAAAGCAGTAGCTGTGTTTACTTAATCCTAACAAAAGAAGAGAAGAGGACACACTTTCTCTCTGCTGTTATACCATTACAGCACAACTGCTGTTCAATAATACATAAATACCAGTTTGCCTTCTTCTGTCTAGGGAGACCTGAAAGACCTCACCAACTAGAAAACTATAACACAATACCTAAAGTTCACTCATTCTCTTTCTGTATGTGTGTCTGTCTGTGCATGCATGCGTGTGAGTGTGTGTTTGTGTGTGTTTGTGCTCCTGCATGAAGGAGAAGAAAGGAAAAAAGAAAGAGAGTGGAAAAGAAAGAGTATTGTATCTTTCCTCATGCCTAATGCATGAAGCATATAAAGGATTTACAGAAACTTTGACAAGGACATTAGGCAGCCTGGTGTATAAATATTTGTTTCACTTTTATGTACCGTTTTTTACTGTAAACACCATCATAATGCAGTTTTTCTCTTTTAAGGTGTTTGCCAGAAACTTCACAAGAGTATGAAATGTGCAGAACAGTTGCAGAAATTGAAGTTGAAGAAACAGAGTTTCATTAAAAATGTGTATAGTACAGTGTTGTTTTAACAAAGCAATTTGAGCGAACATTTGAGCTTTGTATTTGAGTGAGTGCGTCTGCATATTTGTGTGTTTAGGAGTGTGTGTGTGTGTGTGTGTATGTGTGCAATCATATGGAAAACTGCAAAACATTTCACTGAAACCTCTTTGGCAGTAAGCAGGAGAGACAAACAGAGCTTCATAATCTGGGTGGTGGCTCATGCTCTGGGAGAACCCCCCCACATACACACACATATACACACACAACACACACACACAACACACACACATGCTAAAGACATCAGTGAATCATAGGCAAATGTTTTGCCAGTGTCAGGACACTGAGGTGTTGCGCCTACAGTAACACTGGAACATGAGCACTACCTGAGGTCAGACACAACCTGCTGAAACACAGCAGACTATTTGATCACATCTCATCACATTGTGCTTTGAGCACTTACTAACCCTGTGTGTCTCCCAAGGTGTTCCCATCTAAAAATGTTAATAAATATCAAATAACAAATAAATATCAAATTACAACTACAATTTTCAAATGTTCTTAACACTAATATGTGTAATATTGTTGTTCTGTAGTGATTAGTTATTTTGATGGCATTGTATGAACTCAAAACTCATTTGAATTGAACTGCATTGACAAGAACTGAAAATGAAAGTCCGGTATGAACTTCATCACTGTTCAGTCACTGCAAAGTTCACATGTGTGGTGATGTCAGTTCCTCCAATTTAATCTGTATCACTGAGAAATCACCATAGTCATTGACTCCACACTGACTATGTGCTTGACCATCATCAATCAATCTCTCTCTCTCTCTCTCTCTCTCTCTCTCTCTCTCTCTCTCTCTCTCTCTCTCTCTCTCTCTCTCTCTCTCTCTCTCTCTCTCTCTCTCCTTCCCCTGAAACTTTACAGCCAAATGGCCAGAGGAGCAGTGAACACTCTGCCCTGCATGGCAGATCCTGGAATTAAAACTCGTCTGTGTTCAGGAAAAGAGAAACGCTTTCCGTTCCATCAGAACGTGGCGGGATGGCGGGATATCCGAGCGAGCCGAGCTAAACCCAAAAACAACACACTGATCCGGTGTGTCGGCTAGGCAAACTCACCAAATCAAGCTTAAACATTCTAAATTCACTTTTATTAGTGACCTTCATACTAATTTCTTGCAATGCAATGATGTGCACAATTTAATAATGCAGTAATATTACAGTATTTTTTCAAGCTGAATGGAAACTTTTATAAGTATACATAGAACTGAGACCAACATCTTGGCATGGGAACTGTGTTTATACAGGGATATTGTCCTGTCTAGATTAATTCCCAGATTAATTTATCACTGGAATCAAGTCAAATTAAGGCAGGAGTTTTTACTGCTGAGCAAAGATGGGCTTCAGTAAGATCAAGAAACTTGAGAGAGAGCAAGCTGGACAGAGGCCTGAGTTTATCCTTTACTTCTAAAACTGCTTTGTATTATATTAATTATATAATTAGTGTTCCTTTATGTTCAACACACCCTGTAATTCATTTACACACACACACACACAGAAAGGGGGAGAGAGTAGGGAGGGAAAGGGAAAACAGCAGAAAGACAGAAAACCTGCACAATGAAAATAAACACTGTGAAATGTCAATTCTCGTTACTGAATATTAATTCAAGAAAAGCTTTATGTTTCCTTCCATAGGACTTTAATAAGGCTAATAACCCTAGAAGCTTGACTAACACTCTTACACTATCCAACAACCGTTTTCTCAGACTCCAGTCTAAACAGACATGTAAATTAATTAAGTATACCAACGATCATATTAGATATTATTGTGTAACATACATTTACATTTTATTGTTTATAATTTGATAAAACATTATTATATAATTACATATAATTATATAATAAATTTCTATACATAACATTTCACATGTTATTTTACAACAGATTGTAGTGAACACGGAAACAAGTAAAACCATCAAAAAAGTTCCACAGCTTGTTAACAGCTTTCCTCGGCCATACAGTTCATTCACAAATATATTCTTTCCTACTTTTGGCAATATACTTTTATGAACAATATACAATATAATACTTTTGCCACTTCCTTTCCACCAAAAGGCGTCGCCTTTCACAGACTCTACTGAAATAAACTACACAGCTGACAGGCAAGTCCAGCCTGTACCACCAAACTCCTCTACTTCTTCCGAAGATCATAAACAAAGAACCCCGCGGATGCATCCCGTCAGCGTGATGAGGACAGCCAGCGAGCACATTAACATTATTAAATATAGATGTGTCAGCTGACAGGGTGAATGAGCTGATATACAGCAACTGCCCTCCATGTCAGAGCATACGGGCTGGTCTATGTCCACAGGGTCTCTGCACCTGTTAGTCTGGAGAAGCCCCCCTCCCACCGTCCCCAGTGGACCCGGGCTCTGGCTGGTCCGCACTGGACTCACCCTCTGGCTCCTGCCCTGCCTAGTCGTGTCTCGTCCTGGACGTGGATCCACTCTGGGAAGTGGCGAGCTCGTCTAGCCCGTGCCTGTGAAGTCCCACTCCAGCTCGTCTCCTGGCATGCGAGAGCCGCGTGCCGAGAGAAGTGAGAAAGGAGGTATGCTATTCCATCCAGCTGCCTGCGGGACCACGGGGAGAAAGAGAGAGGGTGAGAGAGAGAGAGAGAGAGAGAGAGAGAGAGAGATGAGGAAGCAACAGAAGGAGGGCTGGTTTCCTATTACACTTCTCTCTACTTGAGCCTCCCCTCCACTTTTTTTTACCCTACCTCCCCCTTTCCCTCCCTCCCTCTCTCTCTCTCTCTCTCTCTTTCTGTCTCTCTCTCCCTCTGCCTCCCTCTCTCACTCCGTCCCTCACCCATCCCTCCCTCCCTCTCTCGCTCACTCTCTGATGAGACAGCCGGAGAATCATCCAAGGCTTTTCCGACTCCCGGCCCTTCCCCCGCTACCATCCTGCCCATGCGGTGAGCTCCAGGCCCAACTGCAAACACTAGCCTCCAGCCCACATGGACCTCCCCACCCTGCACCTCATCACCCTGTACCTCCCTCACTCTGTACCTCCTCACCCTGCACCTCCTCATGCTGCACATCCCTCACCCTGCACCTCCTCACCCTGCACCTCTCATCTTGCACCTCCTCAGCCTGCACTTTCCTCACCCTGCACCTCCTCACCCTGCACCTCCCTAACAGCAGACATGGGAAACTGGGAAACTATGGCACATAGGCACCATAGCGCAACTTAACAACAACAACAACAGCATAATTGTGTGTGTGTGTGTGTATAAATGTGACATACTGCTCTGATGACCAGGTGTACAATATGTATCAGGGAGAACTGGCTCTTTTAGACAGGTGAATTACAGGTTAATCTGCAAATCATCTTACATATTCTGAACCCTGGTTAATAAGAAAATGTCTGTCTATCTTTCTATCTCTCTGGCTCTCTTTCTCTCTCTCTTTGTCTTGTCTTTCTTTCACACACCTGAGTCTGAGTTTGGGTTAGGATTATGGTCTTGGTATAGGTAGGGTTATGGTCTGGGATTGGTTATCCTATGGTCTGTGTGTGGGTAGTGTCATGATCTTGGTTTGAGACAGGAATATGGTCTCTGTTTGAGTTGTAGTTGTGGTTTGGGTTACGATTAAAGAGGTTGGGTAAAGTTATGGTTTGGATAATCTAGGATTAAGGTCTGGGTTTGGTTAGGGTTATGTTCTGGATTTGGATTATGATTATGTTCTGGGTTTGCTGTGCTGGTTAGAGTTGTGGTAAGGAGAGGGTGTGCGCTCTGAAGGTGTGTGCCATAATTATTGGCAGGTTTTGGTGACTCCACAGCTCTCGGTTTAGTTCCAGTGCAATCTCTCTTATTCCCCTGGGTTTACAACCAGCACTAAAACTGCCATCTCCCCCCTCCTTTCAATGTGGCAAAGGGACCATACAGAAGCCACAGTAGTGTGTGTGTGTGTGTGTGTGTGTGTGTGTGTGTGTGTACATAATGGATGAGAGGGAAATAATTAGCTCCATTCTGACACATAGAGTGATTTATAATTTCCCAGTGAAACTGTCAGAGCCAGCAGCTGCAATCTAGTAAAACTACAAGTGCACACACATGCACACACACACACAGACACACACACACACACACATACATACACTTCTCAGAATTGCGATAGCATGTAACAAAAGATGTATACTATACAAACAGAATTTGACAAGCAACACAAATCACACACAGTATCTCTCAATCTCTCTCTCCCTCTCACTTGCTCTCTCTCTCTCTCTCACACACACCCACACACACATTTCTCAGAGGCTTTATTAAGAATGGAGACATACAATTCATACAAAACTCTTAATTTGTGTGAAAATATAATCTGTTTTAGGCAGGCACATGTAGTGATGAATTAGAAAGCATGCCTTAACCCATAAAATACAGATGTAGTCTGATATACTGCAATAGTGCCATACCAAACAAAGAATGTCTGGAACATTTATTTTATATTTATTTTTACCATTTACTGAGCTCTTCCTATTGGCAGAAGCCCAGAGAATCTACTACACGCATGATTCCACTGGCGTCCCCTGTGTGAGGGACAAGTATGCGTGTGCATGTGTGTGAACCTCACTGTGGTGGTGTCCATAGAGATGCGTCCAGATGTTTTATGTTTGTCACACTGGCGTTAAGTGACTTATGTCAAATATGATTCATATCAGTACTCAAAAGCTCATTTATGCAAGCGTTTCAAATCCTTTAGTTCAGTCATTTCACTCTGTATAACTGAATAAATATTTAAGTCAGTATGTATATGTATGTGTTAATTGGTATTTATGTATATATAATAAGCATGACAAACAGACCCACACACACACAGGCTCTCAAAGGCAAGATCAGATTAGAAATGTAACTCCACTGGTATGCATGGCTCAGTCACCAAAAGGAAGGCAGGTAGACTTAAAGAGCAGAGAGCTTCAAGCCGTATGAAGAACAGTGAGCACAAATGTGGAACTCAACCACTGTTCTAAATACTGCTGAACAGTTTCAGAGAGGTTAATGCTGAAAGAGGAGAGGAGAGGAGAATAGAAGAGAGAGGAGGAGAGGAGAGGTGAAGAGAGGGGAGGAGAAGAGAGGGGAGGGGAAGAGAGGAGAGGAGAAGAAAGGAGAGGGTAGTAGAAGAGAGGAGAGGAGAAGAGAGGGGAGGGGAACAGAGGAGAGGAGAAGAGCGGAGAGGGGAGGAGAGGAAAGGGGAGGAGAGGGGAGGAGAAGAGAGGGGAGGGGAAGAGAGGAGAGGAGAAGAGAGGAGAGGGTAGTAGAGGAGAGGAGAGGAGAGGAGAGGGGAGGAAAAGAGAGGAGAGGAGAAGAGGAGAAGAGACAGGAGGGGAAGAGAGGAGAGGAGAAGAGAGGAGAGGGGAGGAGAGAGGAGGAGAGGGGAGGAGAGGGGAGGAGAGGGGAGGAGAGGAGAGGCATTTTCATTTGTGAAATCAGCAGCGCATGATCTGGCATAGTGGGTAGGCAGAAGTGCGTGCATGTGTGTGTGTGTGTGTGTGTGCATGCAGGCACACACGTGCGCATGACTAGAGGGATGCTACACACTGCAGCCTTTAACACAGCTGTCTTCTGACTCATGTTGTGCCCAGCTCTTTCTGTGTGAGCTCTGCTTTGTGTGAGCCTGTCTATGACGCACCCCAAACCAGTCACTCCCAAACTTCACACCATTCCCTCACACGGCACACTCACCAGTAGTCCAGTAGGTAGGGATAACTGACTACACAGTCAACCTCTAAACAGCTCTATTTCATATTACTGACAAAACATCTGGTTTTAAAGGTGCAGTCAGTCACTTTATTAAACACAAGGAAACTAGAATATTACTTAATAGAAGAAGATGCAGAACATTGTGTATCCTTGGTTGATTTCATCTTCATCCTAGTCAAAAGTGGAGACAGCTTCCATACCAAATCTGTGTGTGTCATCCGTGTTGATCTCTTAACAACGAACGTATTGTTACTTTAACGCTCCTCCAAAGACCATGTACTGACCTTTTAACAAATTTTTGATCCACACCAAGAATATGAGCTATTGCAGGCCACTTATGACACATCTGCTGATACTGCATCTAATAATGTAACGTCAAAAGCCTTGGGCTCCACTGTGTCTAAGAACAGCCGGTGGTAAGGTTACCATGGAGCAAGTCTAAAATTGGCTCAATTGGTGACTACCGCTTCTGTGAGCTGCCTGGTTCCAAACGCTGATAGAGCTGCTTGATTCTCAGGGGCAGCTGCAATTGTCGCATTTTTTACAGTAGACAGTAGACAGGACGTTTGAAGTTTGTCCTCGTATGACTCCCAACAAAGCTAATATCCTTCCTGTAGTTCAGTCCAGGAGTGGAAACTGAGTAACGTACTTACACACAAGGTCAGATCATATTTCCTGCCGTTGAAAGGTTCTCCTAGCTAGCTACTGGACCGACTCAATCTTTAAACTCTGAGGGTGTGTGTGCATGTGCTTTAACTTGATCGATTACTGTAAGTGCTTCCTGTATGGACGAAGAGTGTTTGGGTCTGAATCAGAGTCAGATGCTAAAGCCCAACATACACTTCCATAAACATCTTTAAACTTCCTTAAACTTACAAACTATCTGCATCTCACCTTCTTTCATGCATGTGCGTGAACACACACGCACACACACACACACTCGTAAAGAGCAGGCAGATAGGTCTGCATGATTATTACCCCACAGATGTACAGTAATTCTCTCTTATATGAGTTCAGGGAGGGGATCTCATATATTCTGCTCATGAAGCTAATCATTCACTTCTGTTTGTAAGTTCTCATTGACACACATCATTATGTCCTTTTAAAATAAACTGCTTTTCTCATTCTTCTATGTTGTAGATTTCATTTCACCCCTCATTGAGCTGCACCACCCTGAGTCTCATTCCAAAATGCCATCACATACCATCTCACAAACACAATCGTTTACACACACACACATCTATATGTTTTTCGCTGCATCATACATTATAGAAGACACTATGATATTTGCATGTACAGGAGTAACACTCCCTAGTCTCTCTCTCTCTCTCTCTCTCTCTCTCTCATTCTCTTTCGCTTTCTGTCTTTTTCTCTGTCTGTATCAAAAACACCTGTAAACAATCTCTGTACAAAACCAAATTACATTCCACAGAATTATGCTCCATTATGCTCCATTGTTTGGTAGTCATGTAAACTGGATGTATCTTACATGTCTTACACAAGCTCAGACAGATAGGTGGCCTGAACACACACCCAATGTATGAACATGTGTTGTGTTTGTCTAGGCCTGTTAAATGTATATAGAGTGTGTATGTGTAAAGCACTGGGTTAAAATGTTTTCCTCTACAGCTGCATGATCTACTCTGAACCACTCAAATACTTTGCTTGGCATTCCTTAAAAGGGTCAAATATTGGCTACAATGTGAGCTGATGACTCTTACCCATACACACACACACACACACACACACACACACACACACAATCACACCGCTCACGTAAGCCCAGACAATCAAAACCATTTAAAATGTGAAAACATCAAGGTTCTGCATTCCACATCGGTCAGTCCATCAGATCCTCCTATTATTCCCCACTGTTAAACCAAGGCTACTGAAAAGCTATCCTCCGAAATTAGGATCGCTCTCCTAATTTCTGTCATTTGTCTGTCAGCGAGCATCATTGCCGCTGTCTTCAGTAGCTCAGTGGAATACCGTGGAGGGATTTTAATAAGCTCGCATCACTTTAAAAGCTCCAGAACAATATATTCCCACTTTCAACTCCTCCGATCAGAGTCTGGTTGAGTGACTGACGCAGTCAGTAAGGGATTGTACAATCACTTCTTTTAAATAGGTCACATCAACGGTCAAAGGTCAGAGGTCAGCGGCAGTCCCGGAGGTGACCTCTTTGACCTCAGCAGGAAATCAGAGAATGAGGTCATTGTCGACTCTTGCTGAAGAAGTGGAACACCAAGGAGGGTCTGGTCAGAGGACACAGTGTGGATCAGGGGACAGGTAAAGTAGTTTAGACTAACTGCTCCATTGATTGCTTTTGAAAGAAGCAAAGCTAATAAAGAAGATATTGTTTTGAGGGTACAGAGAACAGGAATTGTGCAGAAAATGACTAAATAAATAAATAAATAAATAAACACTTGTGTTCACAGAACAGAATGGTTTCAAATCATTTGTTTCAAACATGTTATATTTTTTAATATTGACTTCCATTGCAACAACTAAGCGGTACTCCAGCCAACATGATCTTGTGAAGAATTCGTAGGATATGTAAATAATAACTCTATTTTTATGTTTTTTCCCCAATGTAGCAACATTAACCATTCTTTGCATTATCTTAGAAAATCAAGCCATTTTTAAATCATTTGTAGTTGAGATACTACTACATTCCCACCAAAACACAAATTAAATTTCTGATTTATGCGTATTACTTCACAGCAAGAATCTCTTTAACTCAGCCTTAACCCCAACATGAACTTTCCCACATTCTTTTTGTCTCCTAGTGTATTCAGATATGAGGCCTGACTGGTTAAGGGGCCAGTGCCCCCAGCTCCTGTTAGCCCCGTTCAGCAGTGCTCCGACTGAACCCAGACCCAGCCTGGCCCCGCTCTCTCCCTGCCCACCTGCAGATGTTCCACAAGCCTGAGTCCTGCATGATGAATGCTAGGCTGTCCACAAGTGGTCAGGGGTCAAGCCATATCCCTTAGTGCTCCTAACGTCGAGTGCAGATGCGTGATGTCAGGATGAGCGAGACGTCCGTCGGTTCTGAGACTGAGAACCGTCCCAGTGGAGCGGCTGACGTGGACCCAAACCACCAGCCCTATAATCATTTCGTGCCCTTCTGACCTCAACAAAACCAGCCAGATCACATCTATCCCCAAGCCGCCCTTAGAACGGAGCTCCACTGGCCCCCAGCTACTCTCCAAACTGTCCTCAGATGTGGCCAAGCACCTTGGCCTGGGCAGCAGCACCTTGGTGCTCCTCAATCTCTTGAGGGAGTAGCAGGTCATGGGTTCATCATGTTGTGACTTGTGGTTCACCAGACCCCATGGTGCATTAAATCCATGGAGACTGACACACAGAGGACCAGGGAGAAAGAGTAGAAGAGACACAGTGTATAGGTCAGTTTGTCTCACCACACCAGTACTTGATAATCAGAGGGAACCGTGTTCTCTGATGCTTCTCTGTTGCAGTTGTATATCCTGATGCCAAATACCTTATTTCCACCACTATGAAATATCTTATTTTCCACTTCTGAAGAAAAAAAAATAGTACAGTTTGAGAATTTCTGTGATGTTATTCACTGTACCAAAACTTTCCAGTCCAGAAGGTAAGGAAGGTTCCTATGAAAAATGATTCAAGCTTTCAGATGCTTTCAGCAGACTGGGTCTAATTAGGAAAAACTATAATTAAAAAATATAAAAACAAAAACTAAAAAAAACGCTGAGGCTATGAATGACTTTGAATGACTTTCTTGAGACCAAGGAATCAATAATGCAGTGCAATTTACTTGTTTTTCATTAAATAAAGTGGGAAGTTGGGAAGTCTTCTCTCTTTTCCACACATTGAATGCATTAGTGTTGTCCAGCAATGCTGTGTTTCTCTCTCCAGGATCCTTCGCAGGTACAGCCAAGTCGAGGAGAAAAGACGGCAGCGCAATGATTGCGAGCCGTTACAAATCTGCCCAGTACAAACATCCTGATGTTTTATAAGCGTCCTGTGGTCAAAAGGTCACATCAGACAAGGCATGACCAATCATTATATACATCAGGATTGGATTGGAGACCCTGTCATCAGTACTGTGCAAATCAATTAGCTTTAACTCACTCCAAAAACATAGGACAGGACTGAATTAAGACTCTAGACATTCTTCACTTGATGGACTGGATTTTTAACGGACACACTATACACACACATTGCATTTAAAGAAATGGTGCTGAGATTACAGTGTTAAATTTCAAGTGCTCTTTGAACTGTTCCACTCAACCCTTATTTTATTTGTATCCGTGAGTCAATCTCCAGTCCCCTAAGACCTAACCAATCAACCATGGACAATCAAAGGCATTTCAGCTCTAGACAGTTTTAATCAATAACTACAGGGCTGGTGCTTAGGCTCTCTCATATCCTCAGCACTGGGATTTATTTGGCATGCAATACCTTTACTTAACCCTCCATGACGTTAAATACTAATGAGTCTTCTTGTCAATTGTCCCACTAAGAGATTACGAGATAATTACATTAATATAAATAAATATTTGGGTCAAATAGAATTTATTTGGGTCATATTAGAAATATGGGGCTCCAAAACTATAGTCCATTAAAAAATGCAAGTAAATGTACAACAGAGCATGAATTAGTGATATCTTTTAGAGTTATGCTATCCAATTCATTCCTTTTCTCAACAGCACACCCATATCAGCCCTGACCTGAGATGACAGGACAAATTGCGAGTTAATGTTTGGGAGAGGTATGCAGGCCAAACTCAGATCAAGCTAGATTTTTTTTAAATGCCAAGGGTATGCAAGGTGAATACACACAGCAAGAGATTTCAGGCCACCTCTGAGCTCAGCAGATTACAAACGCCATGACAATTTAACAGATTCCAATGGGAAGAGGGTTCACTGCAACCTTTAAAACACAAACTAATTAGGTCCCCCATAAACTGATCCATTTCCTCCAATAGGAAATCCAACCTCAGGATAAATCATTACAAGAAACCACATGCAAACACAATAATCCATACTCAAACCCACCATTTACTTATCGAAAACCATTTTGGCTTAGGTTAAAAAAAAGCCTGTTATCAAGAGGAATGTTTTGGCTCAGGTATGACTGTGTCCAAGCAGATGGTGTGGATCTCATGCTGATTTATGGCATTTTTGACTGGACGTCTCATGCTCGGCCATTAGCTAACTTACAAAGGGAAAAGGTTTAGATGCTGTCCAGGGGCAGTTTGTGCCTCCTGTGAAATGGGCTCATTATACCAAAAAGGCTGACCAATCAGCAGCACAGGATTACAAACATATGCAGCGAACAGAGACAAGCTAGAAATAGTGAGTCTCCTTCCCTTTCTACGTTGACTCTCTCTCTCTCTCTCTCTCTCTCTCTCCATCTTCTGAGTGAAATAAGATGTATCAAATACACTGTTACTCAAGCACCGAGTGTGTATGATCTGAGTAAATGCCAGACCTACCTTTGAGACAGGAAAGCAACACCGCATGCCAGGGCATTTGAACTTTGCCCTATGACTTTGCCACAATGTCCTAAATTATGCTAATAAGCCCTCCCCTGTGACACTATTGGACTTTAATTACTAAAATGACCATGACCTAACTGCATTCAGTCCGCTGCATGACTGTTAATGATAACCTCTCGCTGAACTTCTCACATAAAAGAGGGATGACTTCAGCCAAAATCGATAGCAAAGGAAACAACTTTTGTGTGTTTGTGTGTGTGTGTGTGTGTGTGTGTGAGCAAGAGAGAGAGAGTTGAGGCAGATAGAGAGATAGAGACAGTCCTTTTGTATTCATTCCAGCACCACAAGTGATCTATAAGTGCACTTACGGAGCCATAACCATAATGAAGATGTGGAGCTGCTAATTAAGCTAAATAGTTAGCCCAAGCCATGCTAATGTAATTCCACTCACAATCTGATTAATTAATTCTGATTATCTTTCTTTATCTTGCCTTATATATATATATATATATATATATATATATATATATATATATATATATATATATATATATACAGTATATAGCTATTATAGCTATTAAAGATTCACTGTGTGTGTTTGAGTGTGTGTGTGTGTGTGTGTGTGTGTGTGTGTGTGTGTGTGTAGCCAGGTTGGATTACATATACTTCAGAACAACCTCTGATTTACTGTCAAGCTCAGATGCTGGGGGGGCAGTTCAAACACCAAGCCCTGCATGGATAGACCTCTTCATTACCACAGTCTGTTAGCCCTAGGGTAGATAAATATACTGTCTTGCGGTGTAATTCCAATCATTAATGTATTCCACCATCAGCACATTACACTTCTTCCCTGTGGTCCGATGAACAGCCAAGCGTCTGAGAGCACCGACCGTCCAGATGCGTTCTGCAATGCGTTATATACCTGTCAGATTTGTATGTTTATCTAAGCATGTGACTGTAGAGATACACTGCAGATGTACCAGGATTAAATGATATGCTGAACTAATTTAGTGGCATTCAGAGGCATCTTAGAAAAAACAGAGACATGAAGAGTGAAGCTGATCGTACCAGCAATGGCCTGGACACTGTTGCTCCCGTGTGAACAACAATTGGTGGGGCGTTACCTAGGTGGGGTGTTACCTAGGTGGGGCATTACCTAGGTGGGGTGTTACCTAGGTGGGGTGTTACCTAGGTGGGGCGTTACCTAGGTGGGGTGTTACCTAGGTGGGGCGTTACCTAGGTGGGGTGTTACCTAGGTGGGGTGTTACCTAGGTGGGGCATTAGCTAGGTGGGGCATTACCTAGGTGGGGCATTACCTAGGTGGGGCATTACCTAGGTGGGGCATTTCCTAGGTAGGGTGTTACCTAGGTGGGGCATTACCTAGGTTGGGCATTACCTAGGTGGGGTGTTACCTAGGTGAGGTGTTACCTATGTGGGGCATTACCTAGGTGGGGCATTGCCTATGTGAGGCATTACCTAGGTTGGGCATTACCTAGGTGGGGCATTATCTATATAGGGCATTACTTAGATGGGGCATTACCTAGGAGGTGCATTACCTATGTGGGGCATTACCTAGGTTGGGCATTACGTAGGTGGGGCATTACCTATATGGGCCATTACATAGGTGGGTCTTTACCTATTTGGGGCATTACCTATGTGGGGTGTTACCTAGGTGGGGCATTACCTAGGTTGAATGTTACCTAGGTTAGGCATTACCTAGGTGGGGCGTTACCTAGGTGGGGCATTTAGCAGATGCTCTTATCTGGAGCGACTTACAAAGTGCTTTGCACCTGTTCACAGAATACATCCTAGAGAGTAGCATAGATAGGTCAGAATTCAATAATCCCTTGAGACAGACTACTACTAAACTACAGGAATCAATGCCATTACCCAGTAATTAAACATGCTCACAGGATTAAACAGGCTCACAGGAATTTAAACATATTCCAAGAAGCACAAATAACCATATTCAAGTGAACATACAATTCAAGAACGAGGACAACAAGCACTGCTGAGTGACTGCTCATTTAAGTACTCAACAAACAGGTGAGTCTTCAGTCTAAGTTTGAAGATGGCAGGAGACTCTGCAGGCCGAGCAGTAAGTGGAAGATCGTTTCACCATCTTTGAGCAGAGAGAGAATAGTCTTGAGGTTTGTCCATGAGACTTTAAGCATGGTGTCTCGAGCCACGCTTGAGATTCGGCGTGCTCGTGTACGGATCAGGCTTTGACTGTGGACATCATGTAAGGAGGGGCTGGTCTATTTTTGGCTTTGTAGGCAAGCATCAAGGTTTTATATCTGATGAGTGCAGCTACTGGAAGCCAGTGAAGAGAGTGCAGCAGAGGAGTCACATGTGAGATAGAAGACCAGTAGTGCTGCAGTCATGGGGCATTACCTAGTAGGGTGTTACCTAGGTGGGGCATTAGTAGGGCATTACCCAGTGGAACATTACCTAGGTGGGGCATTAGCTAGTGGGGCGTTGCCTAGGTGGTATTGGTTGGCTCCTCCCTGTAGTCTCCGTCACCTAGGTTACTGGCCTTTGCTTTTCCAGGTTCCTCGTCTCCACTCTTTTGAGCTCCACCTGTTCCTCATTTTCCCTTATTTAGTTGTATATTTAAACCCTGTGTAGTTCCCTGATTAGCCGCTGGTCACAGTACTCAGTCTTTGTTCCAGTCTCCGTCGTGCTCTGTTGGTAGGTGGTTTCGTTGTTTGATCTTTGTTTTGAGCTGCTCTGTTTGTTTGCCTGTTTCGTGGTTTGTCCTGTTTAGTTCCCTGTATCTTGTCTTGTATGTGTTCCAGATCGGACCATTCCACTATGTACTGCTTCAACTAGTCTGGTTATGGCTTTCCCTTGAATAAATTTCGCTATTCTCAGAGTTTGCATCCGCCTCTCAGTTGCATACCTTTACAGATGTAGTTCACACTGCTCTGTGTGTGTTTGTGTGTGTGTGTGTATGTGTGTGTATGTGCGCGTGTGTGTGAGCCTCTGTATCTATGTGTGTGTATGTGTGGAGGTTGAGGGAGGTGTATTTTATTGAAGACGTGTCTGTCTGCCAGATACGTCTGTTTATTCCCTGCAGGGGACCATATTTCTGTTCTGTGACTGGCAGATGATTTTTTTTTACTTTCCTTGTTTCTTTTCACCTTCCTTGTTTAACTTTCTTTAAAATCACACAGACCAAAAATTCTACCTTATAAGCTTGTGTTTCTTCATTTTTGACACCAAACCTTTTTGTATGTACTACATAATCGGTAGATACAACTTTCATTAACTAAATTGGTATGGCAAGCAACCTTTGACCACTTTTTATCAACAACACAACACCTGTTGTGCAGAATATTGACATTAGCCCATGCTGGTTTCGTCGCACCACTGACCATGCTCATATCATAAATGATGGCTTCTGTGAATGAGGCTGAGTGGCAGGAGATGCTTGGCTGGACCTCAGAGGCCCCAGAGGCCAGTATGGCTCCCAGGAGCCCAATGTTACTTTTCACAGCCTGTTTAGCACTAAAGACAAAATCACTCTCAATTCCAGGTTGATAACTGCTGTGTGTGTGTGTGACAGGTTGGGTGTGTGTGTGTGTGTGTGTGTGTGTGGAGGGCTTTCATTTTCTCTAACACTAACCCTAACCCTAACCCTAACCATATTTCAATACAATTTTAGTCTTAGAGATATTTTAGACTTTCCATTGAAATTTCTTTCCATTTCTCTTTTTATGTTTCACCATAAGCACATAGACACACACACGCACTCGAGCTTAGTTCTACAAAAGAGAAAACTCATTTTGATCAAAGTAAACACTTCCCGCTAACACCAGCCCCACTGCATTCACTGCATGTGCTCCTTCCACTGTGTGTTTATACAGGCGTCCGGCATGCTCTGCTCCGCACTACAACACCAGGGCATGGTCTGAAAAATGGGGCTCATTGCTCACAGAGCAGCAAGTCATTTAATGATTAATTGTAATGTAAATAAAGCAAAGAACATAATGGACATGGGCCAGAAAGCCACAGCGAGCAGCTCACTCACCGTCACCAGTGTCAGGCCTCCTGCTCTCAGTACAGTAAAACTCTTGTCTTGGATGTTGTAGCAGACTTTCCACGTGAGGGAGGCAGTAACCACCGCTGCAGACGTTGCTTGTGATTAATGAAGAGGCGATGGGGACGTTCTCAGTATCACCACACACTGCAGAGGTGTTACTGAGGTACTATGTGAAGCAACAAGGACTGGACTCGTGTATAACGAAAATCAATGATCTGCCAGTGATAAACATGAACAAGATTATCCTCTGCAGATTAATCCCACCATGTTCCTTTGTATTAAGTTAATCTATTATTTTGTAATTAAGGAGAATTGCTTAATTACAAAATTATTAGGCTATGGAATGAAAATGTCAATTTATGGCTTATTATGAAGAGCTGAAACTGCTCAGACATAAACGTAACGTGCTAAGGACATAGACCATGGTATCTCCAGTCATGGAGATGCACTAACATACAGTGTTTAGTTCCAGCCCTAATCCAACACAACTCATCTAGTCATGGAGATGCACTAGCATACAATGTTTAGTTCCAGCTCTAATCCAGCATACCTCATCCAGTCTTGGAAATCCACTAACATGTAGTCTTTAGTTCCAGGCCTAATCCAACACAGGTCATGCAGTCTTGGAGATCTACTAATTTACAATGTTTAGTTCCTGCTGTCCCACACGTCATCCACTTTTAGTAGACTTTTACGCTAGATTACTAAATTATATTATTAAAAGCAAGAATTTGCTTTGTACTGTATAATGTTGTATTGTGTGTGTGTGTGTGTGTGTGTGTGTGTTTTCAGTGGAAAGTGCAGTTATGTTAGGCATTTCTGCCACACTTAGGAACTCGCCAAAAAAAAGAAACTCATACCATGATAACAACTAACAAACACAGTTAAGATTGAGTTAATAGAATGAGCAGAATGAGCATTTTCTTGTTTTTTTTTAATATCCAATTCTTTTAAAGAAAAACATGCAAAACATGTTGTATATGAGCACAGTCGGCATACATCAGCAAAGCTTATCCTCTATTTAATCAGAAGGCCACAGGTTCGTGACAACAGCCATTTCACTGAGTCAACCAAGACTCGCCAGAGGACTCACTTTAAAATCCTAAGGAATGCCACACAATCTGGACACAGACACGCACACACACACACACATACACACTTACCCATTGATAAAGCAGTCCCCTTCATCTGGAACGCATTGGCGTTAACGAGTGTCTCGAGTCCTTTGTGAGGGAGGGAGAGAGAGAGACAGAGAGAAAGAGAGACAGAGAGAGAAAGAGAGAGAGACAGAGAGAGAATGAGTCATGGCAGAAAGCTTCAGAGTTTGGGGTCGTGCCAGGGGTTTTGGAGATCAGTGGAGGCTTTATATTGGCTCTTCTTTGGTCCCTCTGTGGTCTAGAGACTGTCACAGCAGCTACTTCGAAACATTCTATTCTCAGTGGCTAAATTCTGAGCAGAATGTAGATGTGAAGGGGGAGTAATACATGCAGCTGATGCTTTTATTGCTCACTGAAGACAGTATTGTCATTATTTGTTGAATTTCAGATCTTTCTGCACCATTAAGACAAAGCTACTGACCACTGAAGTAACGATAAAGATCATTCTACATTTGCACATGGGAGAAGTAAATATGTGATGTGCTATAAAAACACTCTCTGTTAACTATCCATCTATAGTCTTGGACACACAAGAGTCGAACTGAAATGCAGTACAAAATGACCTTAATTACCTTTGCATCCAGACCAACAACTGTCACATCAGTCGTGTACACAAAAAATGATTCAGTGTCAACAAAGCCAGAACATGAGTTTGGTGAAGAAAGCTCATATGGAAAGAATAGCACCTGTTGCATGACCCGGGTGAACAGGGACCCTACTAAAGCCGATGCAGGTTGGACGGGCATGAGCCCAGATGCTGATCACTCGGGCATATATTGGGAGCCAGTGAATTCAGGTATCCTCACCCTACTATGCTCTTAACGGTGACTTCGAAGAAACGTTACAGCGCAAAAAGCTTATTCCATGTAGAACGCATCACACGTGTTTTCAAGACTATGGAACATCCATTAAAATATCAGATTGCGAAAACAGGTTTGTTATTACAAGGGTTTAATAGCTGCTCAGGAAAGTAAAGAATGTCAATGAGCAGTTTCCAATCTTGGCTCGCAGAAGTGGGCGATATAGCGGCGCAGTTCGAAGCTGCAGTCTCACTGAACTCTTCACGGCATGCAACAACTTGGCTGATAGACGATATTATCTCAGTTCTGCACACTCCTCTCTCCTTTAACAGCCATGGAACATCCACTATTTGGACCAAATTCGTGTTTACAACACTCTGCATTTCTGGATCGCATGGAGCGTATGCTATTCAACAGTGATATTACCACAATGATACTTTGCAGCTACAACAATGAATACTGAAATGAAGCACTTCATTATCTGGTATTACTATATTGGTGATGAGGAATACCACTAAACTCTACTGAGGAGAGTGATCTGATATAATAATTGAAATGAATTGCCTACCATTCCTATTAGCCTGTGTTAAGCTACACTTTACAGTTTATTTAGTCTGTGTGTGAAATAGAGAGAGATTAAGAAAGAGAGAGAATGATTAATACATATATGTGCCTTTGAACCCACTACAATCTGCTATGGCCAGTTTTACTTCTTTTCCTTTCAAGTGAACACATTCTTTCAATGAATTTTCAAAGGAAGCAATTCAGCCCATATGGACATTCATCATGGCTGCTAAATATCGTGCTTAAATTTGTGCATGTGTGTGTGTGTGTGTGTGTAGCCCTGAGAAACTGATCCTATAGGTTATTACTTACTAATGAGAAAACGTGAGTGAGAGAGAAAGTAAAAAGACAAAGGTAGTGACAGCTGGAGCATATTTTAAAAATATGTTTATGAAAAAAGACTAAATGTAGATCCTGACAGTAACTAAAATCGTTGTCCTGACGTAGTAATCACTTACAGAGGGCACGCTTCATTCCATAAAAAGCACTCCATAATATTTACAGATGTTTCTAGTTAAATCATTTCAGACTGAGGTGTCTGGACTGTATACAATTTATAATGTTGATAATGGAATTTCACATCCCTATATGTAATTTTAGCACTTAAATGAATCACATGGTATTCAACTTAAAACCAGAAAGATTGTACAAAGGAAAACAGTCTAATGGAACAGCAGGCGGTACAGATGGACGTTTTATTGTGACAGGCAATAAATTAGGCATGCACGTTAGGCTCAAACTGTTTACAGCTTCATAATGGTATTATATCGCCACCTAGTGTTACCCTACAGGTACACAGCCTCTATAGATAAGATCTCTCCTGTGTATTTCTGTAAGACAGGGGTGGTTATACGTTTGCTGTGAGGTTTTTACGATTTATGCCTTTTTACTTGAAACTGAAATTAGCATGCGATTTTGTCATTTGCATGTATATGCTTTGTCTACAAATATATTTAATATTTAAACTACTTGCATTACTACAACTAGTACTACTACTACCACCATAATGTGGGTCATAGATCCATGTAAACACAGGTTCATTTATTCTTCAAAATCTTCATGTATTTTTCACATCAGCAAGCATTTGCATTACATTTGTCAACTGCATTACATTCTTTATAATATAAACTGCAAAAGTATTTAACCCACTTAAAAATCATCAGGTTCATCTGGATTACCAAAGACATGTATATTGATATTCATTTGTGTCATATTTAATTTAAAGATAAACATTCCAAATAAATTAAAGTGATATTGGTTTTATGTAAAATTTGTCTGCTACAATCTGCCCCTGTGGTGTGGAAGCCCCATGCTTACACAAATGACGGCTGGTGCCTAACAAGGACACACTTGGCTTACAATTGATCTCATTGATTTCTCTCTATGAACCAATAAAAAAACATCACCTTTTCTGGATATAGCACCCCTTCAGGTACCAATGGTCAACCTGTTAAGCTTAAGGAAAGCTGTGAAAATAAATGGCAAAGATCATTAAGGACATTTGAGATATAAAAATGTACACAATAGGAAAAGTCTACAAAAATCAAATTCAAGTGTTGGGATATCACACTGAGCACTGGATCAGCTGTTGAGGAAATGGCAGCTGCATCATAGCACGAGGCACCGTCTAGACATGGCCGTGCATACAACTAGCCTATATAGGAACGTGGGTACAAGGCAGCACATCTGGAGTTTGCCAGGATGTTTAAGTGTGGCCCAGCCAAAATGTGGGAAATGGGTTTGTGCTCAGATGAGACAAAAATGGAGGTTTTTGGCCAAAATGCAAAGTGAAGGACAGACGGACTGCATAAAATACAAAGAGATGCTGCAAAAAAACCTACTTCATCCTGTGAAAAAACAAAAGCTTTGGAGAAACGTTACCTTGCAGGCCAAAGCAAACACAGGAGGGGCTGGAAGACAATAGGTGGGTGCTCTAAACGGCCAAAGCAAAGTCCAGATCTCAATCCAATTTGGAATTTGTGGTACCATTCAATCTGCCAGCAAGAATGAGCAAAAAGCAAAGAGTGTGCAGAGCTGTCTGGAACTCTCAAAGGCTCTACAGAGCTGGTTCGAACTAACCCAGTTCCAGTCTTACAGTTGCTATTGCAGTAAAAAGTGGTTCTAACAAGTTCTAGTCTCAAGGAGATGAATGTAAGCTGTTTTTCCATTTTTAGTTATTATTTTAAGAGCTGCTGACAAAGAGTTATGACCAGGAAACTGTACTTTAAGAGCACAGCGGTATGTAATAAAATTACTGGCTGGAACAATCTGTGTAAGTGTCATTTGCAATCCAGACAGATTTGATGACTTTTAAGGGGTTTAAACCGTATTGTTTTCATTGTTCAATGCCTGGAATGATTTGTATATCTATAGCTTGTTGTCTTCTATATGGTCTGTTAATATTGAATTATTGTCCCTGCTTCTTGTCATACATTTACTCTTTCACATCTGTCATTCACACTGACTCATTGACAATTCAGTAGATTTAACTTTAACTTTGGAGAGCAGCATATAAATCTCCTGCCTATTTATAGCAGGTGTATAAAGACATACATTTTAGTCCAACAAAGCAACCTTCAGTTTCAAGATGCCGGAAAGCACTGTAATTAGCAAAGAGCATGAATGCTTAAGATAGTAGCATGAGCATAGAGGTGACTCATACCTCATTAATCATCCGTCCTAACCCAAATATATGAGGTAGACAAAGAGTGAGTAATGGTCTAAAAGTGGAATATGTGTGAAAATCCAGCCAGATGCTCAAGCCAATTTCATAATGGTATAACAGACTAGGATTAGCAACACAGAAAACCACACCAAGAAATCTAATGGCTAATTCATGACTTACAAACCACAAACAAACATACAGATACAGAAAAATCTGGACTAAATGTAAAGAGTGACCACTGAGAATAAGGAAGAAGAGTTTCAAATTAGCAGGTATGTATAAGTTTAATATTTAATCCTGGGAGACATTGGCCTCTATAGATGACTACATTATTTCTCCCATGATCTGTATGTAATTCAAGAGGATCATTATTCTCAGTCCCTCATTCTTTTGTTAATTTTCGTCAGGGATATTACCCAGGTCTCAGGATAGCGCATACAAGCCCAAATGCAGTTTCTTTAGAGGTGCGTTTAAATCCAAAGTGATAGAAAGTGGCGCTTCTACAAGTGAACTGCATTAAACAGTATGCATATATTTATAAACAATATAGCTTGAAATGTGAAATAAAATGTGCACTGAAAGGGTCGTTGTTGTCAACAGAGCAGAACAGAGCGCTCCTGCTACAAGGAGAAACAAAAGATGAGCAGCGAGGTGAGCGAGGAGAGTGGACAGCATATGGAGTTGGGCTCCACGGCACAGCTGCCCAGCAGGGGGCGCTCCACAACACTCATCCTGTCAGAACAGATACACATCCACCAATGATGCTACTTGCCCTCCATGAATACAAGGTGACTGCCCAGAGCAAAGCTGGAGTTAGTGTTTTAGTGTGTTAGTGTGTTAGTGTATTAGTGTGTTAATGTACTAGCGCATTAGTGTGGTTGTATGCTCCTACTAACCCAGCCATTCTGGAGAAGTGTAGGAAAACTCACAGATACAAGCCTTCATGGGAAACAGGTAAGAACCAATCAGCACTGCAATCCAGGCACCTTTGAGCAAGGTACTTATTTATTTATGATATTTATTATATAATGTATTATATTTAATATACTTAACAAACAGCAGCCACGCCCCAGTCGGTCACAGGACCGTCACGCCCTAGCAGACCCTTAGCTGCTCCTCCCCACATAAACAGCAGACAGTGTGTGCATGTTACCTCCCCGGGGAGCAGCTGTCCCCCTCCCAGACCTACCTCTCGTCTCGGGGCTGACCTCTGCTCCTAGGGGTCACCCTAGCCTCCTGGGGAGACCTCCCCTTTCAGGGAAGCTCATCTCCGAATGGACTACTCCACCCAACCCTCCACTGTCGTGGAGGCTGCATCTACCCAAGGACCTCTTCCTGGTCTCTCTGAGCACAAGGGGGACATGAGCTCTTCAGACAGGAAGTCCACTCTAGTCCCCAAACATCACGGTAGCCCTCACCTCTCAGGGGGGCTCTTTAAGACCAGGGCTGTGGTAACCCCATAATATCAGGGGCCTCCTGCCTACTTAGGAGATCCCTCAAGGTCCAGGAATATATAAAGCACACAATAATAAAATAATTAAAACACACAAACAAGACATTGACAAAGAAAAGACATTCCCTCACAAACATCACAAAGAGAAATTGGTTTGCAGATATGAGTGGTTATGTTAGAATGGATGGAGAGTAGACTGTTATGTAAGAAAGGCTCAGGCATTTCCAGACAAAGAATAAGTCTTTAAAAGGAATATGGAACCAGTGAAGGGAGGCTAGATCTAGGATAATATGTTCAGTCAGTCTAACTGGGGTGATGGATAAGGCATAAATTTTCAAATTTCAATTTTCAGGCATCAAACGAGAGAAACTACTTTTAACAGAATTTTTACTTGCTAAACTGTATGGCTGAATCAACAATTACCAGTCATTTTAGTGAGTTTTAGTCATTTTAGTGACATTTTAGTGGTTTACGAGAAAGTCAATGGATTTATTAAATGACCGTAGATCTGCTTTCATTTAGTTAGAGAGGGTTAGTTTGGTTAGTTCTGAGCGTATACGACCCAGCTAATGAGTGCCGTGCGATGTTTAAGGGGCACATACAGCCAGTGTGCGGGGCACTGAGGATGTGGATTAGCGCTCTGAAAGTCCCTGTCCAACTGCCAGTCGATCGAGACCAAGAAGCAGGAAGCAGGGAGGACTTGCTCATTGCTGGTGGATTCGACTAGGTCGTCGTGCTGCCGTGTTCTTCTCTCCCACTCTGTAGGTGACAGTAAATTTAAACCGAGAGAAGAGTGACCACCGAGCCTGTCTCGAGTTTAGCCGCTCGAGGTTCTTATGGTCAGTGATCACCACAAAGGGGTGTCGCGCTCCCTCGAGCCAGTGCCTCCTCTTCGCTAACAGCTCCTGGTCACCATAGGGAGTAAGCTTTTTTTGAGAAGGAAGCGACCGGCTTCCGTTTCTCCCTCTTACCTCCTACAGTACCTACTGGTACTGTAACGTTAAGAAGCCTTCCAGTTATTAGCGTTCTCCTGTCATACACCAAACCATATTCATTTATCAGACTGTCATGATCAAGCACTCTATAGCAGAGGTGGACATTCCAGGTTCAAATAAACCGGTTCATTAGTGGTGCAAAGTATTTATCCAGCACTAGATGGCGCACAAGTCCGATGTTTCTCCTTTTGAGCTCTAAGGATCAATTTCTGAGTAGCTTGAATCTATATGCACAGCATCTGTATATATAAAATGCATGTAATGAAACAATTGCTTGGTGCTCATGAAAAATTACTCGGTGGTGCTCGTCGCTAAACTTTCTGCAGGAGCTTATGTACGTTTTGATTTTGACTCTAATCTGTTAACACTGGGGGCGCTGATGGGTTAAAGCGCAAAAGCCCAGAGCGCTGCTCAGCACGTAGATCACGTCACACACGCGCTGTGTGGCAGCGCAATGGACGTTTATTGTGAGTCTGGGTATTATATTTAATGATATGATATCTCCAGCCAGAGGTTTACACATTAAACTCTGAAATGTTGAAGTGCCTATAATAGATGAAATTAATGAAAACATTTTTACTAATTAGTGGTTAGTTGGTTGATCACGAGGTGGTCAGATTGAACGTTGTACATTCCACCTCCCCATTTCAGAAATACATGAATTACAAGCTATCATATAGTATTTAAAATAAATAATCTCTTTGTTAGATTTTTTGTCGTTGTCGTTTGTGGCTTGCCTGTGGGCTGCTTTTTCGCAAATAGCCGGTGTTTACTTCGGTAATTTCCGCTGATGTTAAACCCACCCTCGGATACAGCGTTGTTTGGGAACAGTAGGAAGATGGCGCCTGCCCAGCTCTACTGTGTGTGCCGGCAGCCCTATGATGTTAACCGCTTTATGATTGAATGTGACATTTGCAAGGACTGGTTTCACGGCAGGTAAGCACATTATATATTCTTAACGAAAATAACAGTAAGTGTGAAATAGAAATGGTCGTGGAATTGAAATAGATTCGTAAATCCCGCAACGCCGCGTCCAGGCCCTTTAAACCCTCTAATCAGATCACGCTCATCGAGTCAGCTGAACAGCGGCCGAGCTGTCTGACGACGTATTTAACGTGGACATTTAGCTGTCAAGTTGGCTTACATATATCGCAGTTATATGTGCTCAAACATCTAGATATCGCTCTTCTTGACTACTGATGTTTCTTGTAATTAAATTCAGTAACGCTGGTCTAGCAGCGGGTCTTAGATCTTAGCTAGGAAGTTAGCTCAGAAACATTAAGGCAATTTACTGGGGGTTTATAGCGGGCTAATTAGAGAACTGGACGGGGTAACACACTGGTACCGAGTGCCTACATTTATTCACTGAAGTCAGACGACCAAAACCTGGAGGCATATAAGCTCGGTGCCCTTCATGTAGCAGTAGCCAGCCTACGTGCCGAGGCGGACGTTGAGGCGTCTGTCACGGAGCGAGAGGGCCCGTGTTAGTGGACGACCTCGCTAGTGTTTGTATGGACTCAAAATGTTTTCACAAATATTATTGTCTCGTGGCTTATTCATTAACAAAGATAAATAATGTTTTCATTACGTTTCTGAACCGTCTTTCAGAACAGTTCATGGCAAGACTCTAGTTGAGCAGTTAGCTGGAGTTAAATGGACACCGTTCAGTACCGCGTCTGTCCTGCCGCTGTTGTGTTTTTAGCTGAAACGGCACCTTCACATTTAGTAATTTGCTTTAGTTGCGATTGTAATTTAACCGATCGACGAATTAAAATCGCTAGCGAGTGAACCAGTAAAAAAGAAATGACTGTTGCTTTTGATTTTTTTTGTGGCATCTTGTTTTTTGTTGTTGGGGGCGGAGCGGGGGGGGCGTCATGCCTGGTCATGTCGTGCCTAACCGGCTCTGTCATGCCGCTTTACACGTGCTGGGATGTTGGAGCCTGGATACTGTTTTGTTTTAGAAACTCGAAATGCTTTGGGAGCTAAAACAAAATAGCTCTTTCTTCGTTGTATGTTCTGTAATTAGCGGATTTAACTCGGAATAATATGGCCACGTGTGATGCTCTTTTTAAAACTGCAAGTAGCTGGAAACAGTTTAAAACGGGACGCCTCCTCGTGAATTCATTAGCATGCAATTCTGAATTCATTGCAAGTCAGTGAGTTGAACTGTCTAGACCACAACAAAGTATACGAGTGATGTATAGCACAGCACTTGTTCAGCCTTGCGTAAGACAGGGGGGTTGCCGACTAACTGCTCACTCACCCAGGGTAGAGCCAGTAGCCAAAGAGGAGATTCTGCAGAAAGAGTGGCTCGCCGTGACCTTTTTCATCACACTGAACCCCTGGATTTTCATGAAATCCCCACCAGAGCTGTACAAAATCAGGGAAGATAAATGAAATCTCTGGCGAGGAGTATGTCCCCTCCCCCATCATGATCCTATCTGCTTCAGTGTAAGATTAGGCTCTTGCCCAGTTGGGGTTTCAGATGCATTGATGGAGAATGAAAGGCATCCGTTGCTTTGGTGACTCTTTGCACCCTGCATGTATGTCAGGAATCATATAGTCCAAATATAATCCACATAGTGTTTTCAGCAGTTTTTGGATGGATAAATAAAAGCATTAAAAATGGACAGTTGTGATACGTTTACAACATGCTAGGTCAATCCTTTCTGTTCAGCTTCACAACTCCTGTATGCAAATCTTTCTCACTCATTTGTGCCAGCAGTGATGAGTGACCAAGCCTTGAGCAGAGTCTGAACTTGTCACTGACAGTCTCTATGCTTCAACTGTCCAAATGGGAGAAATGGCCACTACAGTGAGCTCTGAGCAGAGGCTGTGTTTACTCATGACTCTTCTGCAGGAGCGCAGTAGCCATTATCTTTACCTCGTTTAGAAGGTATTAGTGGTTTTCCTTCAGGGGTTTAAACTCAGTGTGCTGTTTCGGTCACAAGAGCAGCTCTTATATAAACATAAATTGTGTTTCTGCATATTACTTGTGGGTCCAGTTCTACAGTGTTGTTAGTATTTGGTGTGATGGGACATATTTTCGTGGCTTTAGTCGCTGTAGTGTTAAACCCACTCCACACCGCCTGTCTTATTAGTGGCTTGGTCTAGCTGGTGCCAGGTGTAGTTAGGGTGAGTCTGTAAGATATCAATTACCAGAAAAACAAGAAAGTGAATCCAGAATGCTATAGATGGGCATGCCTTTTATGTGTTCCACGACTACAAAAGATTGCACAAGTAATGAAACACAGATAATACTCCACTTTGTCTTAATTGTACTAGAAGTGATAACAGTTCAGAAAGTAGAACAGGTAATGCCCAACAACGGTAGAGCAAGTAGAACAGGCTGCGCTAGAACACTGTGTTTATCTGGTGCAGAGTAATGCAAGGCTGGCTACAGTTCTTAGTCCTTCTCAGTTCCTTTTAATCCTTCTGGATCCCTCTCTTGATCTTCTTCTCCATATCTGATTATACATATTTGATTAAATTGCAGTATTTCTTGGTGATGCTTAAATATTTTAAGTATTATTGCAATATGAATCCAAAATGAATGTTGATACTGGTTCCTTGTACATGTGTCAGCTCCTCTTCGTTTATCCACTATTCATTTTTAAATAAAAATTAATCTGGTATAATAAATTACACAATAATTTACTACAATATTTAGTCTTTCACTAATGTTTCTCCCTTAGTTTTCCAAGTTTCTGTCTTCTTTGCATAATGGATTAAATCTATCCATTTAATCACACTCGTCTTTACATTCTTACTGTTGTGGGTTTGAAGCATTTCAATCATGTTATATTTGTTATTATTGTTTTTGTCTAGACTAGAATTATTTGCTTTTGAACAAGCTTAGGAAGTTCTAGTTTTCAGGGTGAGCAGGTCTTTTGTGGAATTTACACTGGGGTGCCATTGTGTGCATTTCTTTGTGAGCAGATTTATGGCACAGCATGTAAGGACTCCGAATGTTTTAGCATCTGTTGTCTCTGTGGTGGTGTAGAGCAGGAACAAAATGTCACTACAACAGGCCTCAAAAGTTATGAAGTGCAAATATACTTCAGACAATAGTCAGCCTTAACCCTCTGAAATGTCAGTTATCACCAGTTAACAAGCAGCATGCTGTAATATTAGTTATTAAACTAATACATACATACTACATATGGAGCAATGAATGATGAATAATAACTCTAGACTCTAAATGATTAGTTTGACCCCAAGGCCAGTAAAGGTCTTCTTACAGCGACATCCTCTTCTTCAGCTCACACACATGGACTTCTGGCTGCCCTTGTTCAGAACATGATCACTCAGTCCTTCCTCTGATGCTTCCTCTCGAGGGCCTGTGGGGCAGGATGTGGAGTAGGAGTGCGTGTGACTCATTCTCCACCCGGCCCACTCCACCATCCACGGATGCCACGTCCTTACATAAGTGCTGAGCGGCGGTGGGAGCTCACGGGGTCAGAGGGTTTGGCTGTTGGGGCGGGGCTGAGGTGCCGGTGGGCGTGTGTCCAGTCCTGGTCGATGTTCCTCTTCTTGTGCGATTCCGCTGCACCGCCTGCTGCCCTTGTGCTGCTGCATGGACAGTGCAGTGACTCTGGGCTGGATGTAAATCATAGGGTTGCAATATTCTGGATGACTTTTTACCCAATGAAGCTTGCTATGTGTTATGACTCATCTGTTTACTGTAGACCTATTGCAAGCTCCATTTTTGTGATACCAAAACTTCTGCATGAGTGACAGTGGGTGTGGGTGTGTTTTTTGTGTGTGTGTGTGTGTGGGGGGGGGTTTAAGGGATCAAAGCTGAGAAGGCAGCTATCTACTTAAACCCATCTTCAAAGCCTAACGCTCTCACCATTGAAGTGTTGTCCCCTGCTGGTTTAGCACCCCTAAAATGCCAAACATTGCAGCACATTATTATGCCTCCTTTCCATTCAACAAGACAGAAATGGAGAGGGTTAAGCTTTTGATACTCATGTTTCCACACTTGTCCCATTGGTTTGTTTTATTTATTTAGTTTTCATTTATTTATTTTTCTGGTTGGCTGTAGTTTTCAATTTCCTTCCCGAAATGTAACGGTACACTAGAGCGGTAATTGTAATTTTCATAATGCTCTCCACTATAGATAACCTGCTGAAGCTTTTATACAGAATGTCTGGCATGTTGGGGTCGATGTCTTTGTAATCCAGACTTTAAGGCCTCAGTTCCTTCTTATGGACTAAGCCTGGTCTTTAGCCTTTGGAGTCCTGATTTAGGACTTGGTCCTGGTCCAGGATGCTGAGTGTCAGAGTGTGGTGTGTGAACAGTGATGCAGTGAAAGAGCAGCTCGCTGAGTCTGCAAAGCAGCATCCACCCACCCTGACCTCCACCACGCTGGTGACTAGTAATCATTTTATTAGCATGGAAGGCAGGCCACAGGCTACTGTAAATCTGTGTGTGTGTAAACCTGACAGAACACACAGCCCCCCTGATCTCACACAGGGCAGCTCTGGCATGAACCTCAAGAGACTGGGTGGGGGGAGGAGGTGTTGAATGGGTGTGTGTGTGTTTCATAGTGCGTGCGAAAGAAGAGAGATTGTTGAAGGTTGTGGCTTGGTATGTGGTTGTAGTGGGTTGGGTGACGGACTGTAACTCAACTGTGGCACAATAGTAAGCGTCATTATCAGGAAATGCATCGAGGGGGTTGGGTGGTGTGGTGGAGGTTCTCAGCTTCGGAGAGCATCGTTTAGCATTCATCTGGTAAATATCATCAAGGTAAGGAGCCATGGTTCACAGCAAACGTCAGTATGACTCAGTTTTGACCTATATCAACAGAGCTTTTCATTCTCTGAGCTGTTGTTGAACTATCCACAATATCCACCTCTAGTATGATTTCCAAATGTGTGTGTGTGTGTGTGTGTGTGTGTGTTTTGCAGTTGTGTTCAAGTGGAGGAGCACCATGCTGCTGATATTGACCTCTACCACTGCCCTAACTGTCAGCCAATCCATGGACCCTCACTCAGTAAGTCTGTGTGGTGCTTGTATATGTAGTGAAGGTGGGCTATGTGTGTGGGTGGGGCTGTGTGGGTGGGTGTAGGTTTGGTGAGGACATGAATCTGAAAATGTTGCCTTTTTGCATCCCCCCCTCCTTTTCTCCATCTCAGTGAAGAAGCGTAATAACTGGCACAGGCATGACTACACAGAGGCAGACGACGGCTCTCGGCCGGTGCAGGCCGGCACTGCTGTCTTCATCCAGCAGCTCCAGAAGAGGAGCTTCCCCAGGTACGAGCTCCTCTTCTGACTTCCACAGAGCCAGACACCGTGGCCCCCCTGTCTACCGTGGATGCCATGTTCTAGTATAATACTTTCTTTCTTTTTTAAGCGTTTTAACCTGCCTGTCCTGAAAATAAACACGTTTAATACGTACGTCATCGTTTTACTGGTTCCTCCTAAAGACCTGTTGGTCCAAAAAGGACAGTTTATGGGGGAAATAAAACAATGTATAACGAACGCTTGTGGAGTGTCACCCTGTGCTTTAGACTTCTCGGTGTTAGTTGGATGAAAGGTTTCCAGGAAAGTTCCTGAAAGGCTGAAATTGAAGTGTGGCAAAAGTGTGGTGTAGGTGTTTTAAAGGTAAAGCAGAGAGTAGAGTGTGTGTAAGTGCATCCTGAATTGGAGCAGTGAATGACGGAGCTGAGGACTTGTTGACACAGTACTGTATGTGAGTACTTCTGTGCACCTGCAGCGCACGTGGGTCCAAACACCGCGATGCTTTTTCACTGAACCTTTAGCACTGTACTCCAGAACGAAGCCCTGAGTTTCAGAGCTCTTCTTACAGCTGGACATGTAACGTTATCATAAAGGGAGCATATGGTAGCTCTGTGTTCTTCTAATGAAGTCGAGTCTGACCTCTGAATGCTGCGCTCACGTGAAGTGTTAATCCGTCCGGATGTGTGTGGGAAGAGGCGTGTTTGTGACCTGCCCCTGTATCTGTGCTCCTCCAGTGCCGATGAGGTCATCGTGCCCATGCAGGGCAGTCAGGTAACCCAGCAGTACCTGGAAATGGATGGTTTCCATTACCCCATCATGGTGCCTGACCTGGAAGGACTGGGACTCAAACTACCCCCGCCGTCTTTCTCCGTCAGGGACGTGGAGCAGTACGTAGGTGAGACTCGTGTGCCAAGAAGAGAACACTCAAATTCTACTTTTTTTTTCTCCCACCCTTGTTCAGAAGGGGAGAACAGCCCTTAAGTGTCTTGGTCTGCGTGTACAGGACCCGGGTGCACAGGTGGAATGGACATCATATGGAAATCCAGACTGGGTTTTCTGTATTCTGCTTTGCTGCCAGTTTAGAGGATACGGGATACCAGATTAAATTACAGCAAACTTAATCTGTATGAAAGCAATTCGCAAAATTCACATCTGACTTTCAGTGTCGTTTTAGACAAATGTGATTAACAACTGCAAACATGTGGTTAACTAACAACTGTTAACCAAATGTTAACAAACAAAAGCCTCTCGGAATAAATATTGCAGTGAAAAAACAGAGTCTCATTCAGATCTGTTATCTGTAAATACACCATTATTTTTCTATACAAGTCTTAAGCAATACAGGCTCTTTTGTGCAAGGTAGTATAAGAACACCAACAACAGAGATCACTATCGGCACTGCATTCAGTCGCCAAATTCAGACGAGCATTGCATACTGGTCTAGCGTTGTTGACAAAAACAAAATAATGAAGTAAATCAAGTGGTTTTGTCGAGAAGGTCAGCCATGCAGTATAAGTTTACGTGGTGTTTGCTGTGCGTTAGAAGTGAAGCTGTGGTGAGCTACAGTAGCTTCAGCCCCGCAGGGCATCGGGTTTCTTGCTGTGGCGAGTGAATGGGTCTGCTGCCGGCCTGCAGCTGTGTAGCCTCCCGTCCCCTTTAAAGGTCTATTACATCTCCTCTCATGTATCAGAGCCCACTGCTCCACTCACAGCAGGGCCCATCTATTAGAAAGCTTACATTACACACTCGCCACTCATGCACTGATGAGCTTTAAGCCATGGGCTCGTTTTAATGCTAAAGGGTGTGGGTGTGTGTGTGTGTGTGTGTGTGTGTGTGTGTGTGTGTGTGTGTGTGTGTGTGTGTGTGTGTGTCCACTCCACAGAGATCATATTACACACTGATGGTTGGGTAAAAACAATAGGCCAGGCACCCCCCCCCCTCCCGTCTGTGAATGTCAAGAAAAGAACCAGACAGCTGTGAACTATGCCCCCTGCTCCTGCTCCACCCTCTTCACTTATGGGGATACACACACACACACACACATGCATGCTAAGCATTATTCATGTGTGGGTTTTTTGAAGCTTTATATCAGCAATGCAAATGCACTTGTCTGCTTATTTCTTTTGTCCCGTCTGATTTTATTTTATGTCTTAACTGATAAGAAGTCCGAAATCTCTCAGATTGTAGAAAAATATTAGTAGGATGGTAGGCAGGTGTGTGAATCTGGATCTCCACTTTCCCTTTTCTTTTGTGTGTGTCTGGCCTCCAGCTGTTCTCTGCCATTAGACTCTTGCAGGCAGTGTGTGCGTGGGGGGGGGCGGTGATGATGATGATCTCTTGCTAACAGCTGTCCCGTTCTGTTTACGCTTCTCTCTGCTAGTCTGTGGTTAACCACTGGCATGTGTCTTGCAGGCATTAAAGTGTGAAAACGCGGCCTCCTTTTGAGGACCTTCAGCAGGAGGGCGGGGGGGGGTGGGGGGTGGTTATGTATATAGGTTAATATGTCAATGCAACTTCTCTGTAGGTTCGCACTGAAATACCCGAGTTTGTATCTAACAGACCCCCTCTTCTCCTTCATCCATACCCAGGTGGAGACAAAGTCATCGATGTGATCG
This sequence comes from Brachyhypopomus occidentalis, assembly GCA_020368025.1. Classification (NCBI taxonomy): domain Eukaryota; kingdom Metazoa; phylum Chordata; class Actinopteri; order Gymnotiformes; family Hypopomidae; genus Brachyhypopomus; species Brachyhypopomus occidentalis. Next base: position 6,306,134 of record JAGXOD010000020.1, read on the forward strand.
ATGTTGCCAGACAAGCAGACAGCAAGATGAAACTGGCTGAGTTTGTGAAGTATTACTACCAGCCCACACGGCCCAAAGTGCTCAACCTGATCAGCCTGGAGTTCTCCGATACAAAGTACGTCACTCTGCCCCTCAAGCCTCATCAGACAAAAGAAACCTCATTAAAATGCGAAGCTCTATCAACAATGGAGGCAGCGTCTTTATTTTAGACGATGAACTAAAGAGGTTCACTTTTAATGCTTAACCAAGATCTGTTTCACGAACAATGAATCATACAGGTATACTCAGCCTTTAATTAAAATAGGCCATACATATATACTTTAGTTATCTTAATATTATGTTTAAGTTTTGTATTCTTGATATCTGTCTATTTGATGCCACACAAAATTGTATTTCGAGAAGCACTTACACAAGCAGTGCAGTGTAATCTTAATTTTACACTTTATTAGCATTTCTGACCTTTTTTGCCACTCTTTGCGGATCAGGATGGCAGAGCTGGTGGAGGTGCCAGATATCGCTCGCAAGCTCTCCTGGGTGGAGAACTACTGGCCGGATGACTCCTTCTTCCCCAAACCCTTTGTGCAGAAGTACTGCCTGATGGGGGTGAAGGACAGTTACACGGATTTCCACATCGACTTTGGTGGCACCTCGGTTTGGTACCATGTGCTTTGGGTGAGAACATGTACCCATGGTGACCATCACTATGGAAACAAATGCTGAAGTTTAAAATATTTTCTGCGAAATTTGGGTTGTGGTGACTATCGGTCAGGGAAGAAATAAGAAGAATTCAATTTTAGTACATGGTTTTACTGGAGCATATTTGTAAATAAGTGGTTCGGGTTTAAACCTCACTGTCGCAGTTGTTGGCCTACTTTAAGAGTAGTTTTCTTCAAACAAATTGTACTTTTTTTTTTTTTAGTTTGATGCACATGAAACACCATTTTTACAAGTTCATTATTTGATTTTGATTGTACAGGGAGAGAAAATCTTCTACCTGATTAAGCCAACTATGGCTAACCTTGCACTGTATGAGTCTTGGAGCTCATCAGTTGACCAGAGCGAAGTCTTCTTTGGTGAGAAGGTGGACAAGTGCTACAAGTGTGTGGTCAAGCAGGGGACCACCATACTGCTCCCTACAGGTGAGAACCTGCTCCTGCACCAGCCTGAGGCACCTTCACTCAAAACCGCATCAACCTTTTGAGCACTGGAATTCCACATCACTGAGAAGTTATTGATGATGTACCCATGGTCTCCAAGGCAGGGTTAACATGATATGCTGCTGTTTTACGTTTCTTTTTTTCCGTTCACGGGCTGTTTTTTTTTGGCCCTGCCAGCCCTCCAGGCATCCTGAACCGAAAAACGATGAGCTCCATGTAGCCCGTGTCATACGTTTCTGCATGCAGACTAATCAGATTATCACAAAGATCATCAATGACTATTGTGAACATGTAAAAGAGACTGGGGCGGATTATCCTGAACTTTATCCTGAATTATTACTGAATCCTGAATTATACTTAATTTAATCTTAATAGTATTGCGTCCGATTTGTCTGATGAATGTTACGTAGGTTATAATTGGCAAACAAGTAATTCAAGTCTGCCAGTAAAAACACAGCTGTTTGACAATTACGACACCATCACTGCTTGGCTACAAAGTGTCACACACCCAGAACCAACTTTTAAACAACACGGCACGAAGCCCCAGGAGGACAGATGGAATGGCTCAACTGTGTGCACCCTTCAGAAACGGTTCAGTGTCAGCTGCTTTGCATCTGTGAAACTCAACTGAAAAATCAGCACTCGCATAGAGGGGTAAAATTTATGCTGGAAGGATCCTTGACCCTCTTTGATTCATTGCCAGAGATCATGAGCTAAACTGTCAAACGTACGTGATGAAAGGCCACCTATGGAAGTTAAGTCAAGCCACATTGTCAATTGTGATTTTCACCCCAATCGAAATTTGTCCTCCGCATTTACCCATCTGTGCAGTCAGAACACACACACACTAGTGATAACTAGGGGGCTGTGGTGCACACGTGCCCAGAGCAGTGGGCAGCCCTAGCCCGGCGCCCGGGGAGCAGTTGGGGTTAGGTGCCTTACTCAAGGGCACCTCAGTCATGGCCTCAGGCCTGGGAATCGAACCCACGACCCTCCAGTCACAAGACTGGTTCCCTAACCACCAGACCATGACTGCGCTTAAGTCACGCCACATATAGAACCTTGAAAAAAACACCCACACGTCATACGTGCATCAGTCAGTAGGCTGGGCGGTTCACAACGGATCTTGACGTCTTGAAATCGTAACCCCCATAACGTGCGTGTAGTGGGCTTTGACCAGGACTTTTCCCTCCTGGATGTTCCCATAAGCACAGTAGAAGGGGAGTCCAGAGATGAAGGCCAGCTCCACCGTGTCGCAGCCTGAATCCCTCCTTCACCTCGCCCTGGGGGTAAACAGCACAGGTGCTCGCATGGAAGAATGTCATGTGCCATAGGACGGAGAAGGGAAAGTAACTGCAGGAGTTTCCCGGGTTGCCTGCCAGGAAAATCATGCCTCAGCGCTTTTTACGCTAATGGAACTGTGACGACAGGAAGCTGTTGCCGGGAAACATTGTAAACACGAGCGCAACACTGTAGCACAGAGAAGAACGCGATTAAAAATCTCGAGCGTTTCCGCTCTGCCAGTTTATATACCAGATCTACAGTACAGGCCCAGTACTGGTAATTGAACTGCCTTGGAGGGCAGAGATGGATCGCTCATCCATGCCTTGTGGGTCTCTAGGGGTGTGTGTGTGTGTAGAGGTGTGTGTTTGTGTCCCTTCCCTGGCGTCTATCAGAAGTAGTAACATCACCTCTGACGGAGCAGATGTCTATGTTTAGCACTCCGTCTGCAGTCAGCCTAATACACATTTCATTGAGACATGGGAGGCAGACGTCAAGGGACTGGCAGGGTTCCACACTGCTGTTCTGTTTGTGACTCTGCTGCCCTCTGCAGGTTGGATCCATGCAGTGCTCACCTCTCAGGATTGCATGGCATTCGGAGGGAATTTCTTGCACAACCTAAACATAGGCATGCAGCTCAGGTAATTTTTCCATTTTTCATTTATTTAATTTTAAATTTATTTTAGAATAATCTACATTTTTTGGGACTAGTCATTGTTGGACATACTGGGCTCGATCCGGACTGGTTGTACGGTGTGTCAACTCCTCTTTGCTTTCAGGTGTTATGAGATGGAGAGAAGGCTGAAGACTCCAGATCTCTTTAAGTTCCCATACTTTGAGGCCATTTCTTGGTATGTGGCAAAAAACCTTCTGGAGACACTAAAAGGTGAGAGGCAGGGAACATGCCACATCTTCAAAGGCTGTGGGTGTCACGTCGGCAGATGAGACCATCCTAACTTGCGCTTCGATCTCGGCAGACTTGCGAGAGGACAAGTGCCAGCCACAGGCGTATCTGGTGGACGGAGTGAAAGCCTTAATCTCTGCACTGAAGACCTGGCTGAGGCGGGAGGTGAGACTGAGTCACACTACGTCCATGCGGACACAGCAGAAGGTTCTGAAGCTTGGAAGACGGAGCTCTTAGCCTGTAGCAGAATAAGATAGCAGCCTAACCTCAACTCGCATACCAGGGGATTGCAGTCTGAGTCTTCTGCACTACCAGCTAACCTGATGAGCTGAACTAGGTGTTCTAGAGCACAAACACTGGAGAATCTGGAGAACACTCACTGTCCATCTCCCTCTTTCTCCCCCTTATTTCTCTTCTTTTCCCTCCTTCACCTCCACCAAGTTAACTGAACCATCGAGTGAGGTTCCAGATAACATCAGACCCAGCCTTCTCATTAAAGAGCTGGCCAAGGAGATCCGCTTCTTGGAGGTAGGACGGAATCACCCAGAACACAGCAGCCGGTGGACGGGGGTGTGTGGGGTCAGACAGGCTGGGGAGAGTGGATAAGGGTGGCTGTGTGAAATGTAATAAAATGTAATAAAAATGAGAGCTTTACTGCTCTTTTACCATTTTGCAACGGTAACTCTTCATGTGGACTAAATTACACATAGTCAGTATAGACAGGCATTGTTTGCTTCAGTATCTTGAAAAAGAAATTATAAATTATAAAGGGGCACATATATATATTATATATATAACAAAGTGTCTCATCCACAGGAGGATCCAAGCAGGCCAGTGAAATCTCAGGGAAGCACAGAGTTTCCACCCACACGCTCCTCCCTGGAGAGGCGGAGGCAAGCACGACAGGTGGCTCGGCGGCTCCATCACCACCACCACCACCACCACCATCATCATCATCACCACCATCGTCAGCATCGTCATCATCAGCAGCAAAGCCCCAAATTGCCCTCGAACCTGGACATCCTGGAGCTCCACACCCGAGAGGTTCTCAGGAGACTGGAGGTTGGCCCTCTGGAGGAGGTGAGAATATGGTCTGAAAAGCAAATTCGGTGCTGTGTATTTATATTGTAATACTCTTGTGTGCATTGCCGTTCTATGTGTTGATTTTAGATGTGTTTTAAGGAACACCGCACACCTCACAAACTACATTTCCCATGATCCAGAGCCTGAATTTCACATCATGCAATGTGCATCCTGCAACACTTTTGCATCACCACATGGTGGCTTCTCATGGATACCTGACGTCTTGTAGAGTTTAGCTCTGATGTAACACATTCGACTTTTGACATATTGAATATTGTCTTTGCATAGTAAGAAATACGCTGGAACAAAAGTAGTCGTCTAAAATTTAGTTTTTGTGTTTTTTTTATATCAGCAGGACTCTCACTTCAGCACCAAAGTAAATGGAAAATTTAAGAAAATCTTCACACCGTCTGCAGTAACCGAAAAGAAGGGGAGTCCTGACAATGCCCTGCGGCTGGTGCTGTGCAACGGCAGGATCATGAGGTAAGGTTCCGCGCGCCCCCATTTGCTTCCCATGATGCCTGACGAACCAGTCAAGAGTGTCAGCCATTTTATCAGGCAGCGGCAGGTGAAGACAACCGTCCTCAGCCTCCTTCCTGGAAGCCTCATTTAGCGCATTGCTGTGTCTCTTCGCTCTTGATCGTGCTTGTGAAGGGCTTGGGGACTTACCTGCCAAATTATATCAGGCGAGGAAGACCAGAGGAAATCCAGAAACATACAATGGCCTCTTCCAAGATGGGGACCGAAACTGGCTACATCGAGAGCTAGCAAAATCATCAGATTCGCCTTCATTTATGTAGTTATGCAGTTTGGTCTGATTGCAATTCAAGCACCCAGTTGGTGTCGGTGCATATGCTGTTAAAGGGCCAAGCAAGTCAAGGTGAATTGTCAGGCATTTCATGGCATCTGCCTTTAAAACTATTAAAACATCAGTCCATAGTACCATGTGTACATTCTGTGGGCTCCATCTGTGTATTCCATTTTGGCTCTGAAACTACATCCCTTTAGTTTGAACAAGGCATGACTGCTCAGAAACAAGCAGTCTTTATTTATTGAATATCCTGTGTGAGAATCCGCTGTGAAAGCACCAGCTTATAATGCTGTTAAAAATGAACTTCTTAAAGCACAAATTATACCGCACATCCAGCACATGAGGTCAGCATTTATCATGCCTGTACCTTCATACTACAGAAGTGACCTTGCAGATATAATCTGAAATGAATAGCAGCACACACTAGCAAAAGCATGTTTAATTCTCTGTATTGATGGAGCAATTGATACTGTGTTGTTGGGCATGTTTGTTATTCTTGTTTGGGACTTAAATAACTTTTGAGACTTGGACTGTGTGTGTGTGTATTCATTTTGTCAGAGAGAGACGACGGCTTGCCAGTGCACTGCTGAAACGTGAGCGAGACGAGACATTACCATGCCAACAGGTCAAGACAGAAAAGACCTCGCCATGCCAACAACAGAAAGTGAAAATGGAGAGCATGGAGGCAAGCTTAGCGATGCAGTGCACTATGGGACAGAAGAAATCAACCAATCATGGTGAGTCACTTTGGCTCATTCTTAATACCCTGTTAAAAGTCTGGCCAAATACCAAATAGCTTCCAATTCCCTACAGAAGTATACCAAGTTAAGTGTAAAATAATGAGGTCTAGATTCTAGCCAGTTGACAAGGGAACTATCTCTAATTCAGCCAGAGATTTTAATGTTCTTACAAGCTCCTGATATTCTAAGCCTATTGAAGCAGTTTGTTATGGGGGAAAGAACATTGTTGTGGTGATGTTGCAGACAACAGAGTAACACTGTTAAAAACAAACTGATTTCTTCATGTACCTTTGTACTTGTATGTTCAAATTATATTTTTATAGTAGTAGTTAAGCCTTATTAATAATTTCTTTTGGTGCTTCACTTTATTGAGGTTAGTCAGAAATGAGAAGTTTAGAATTTGTCTAAAGCAGAGATAGAGGCCTGATCATTAATCCCATCCAGAACTGGTAATTGCTAATCATATTGCCTGGCCCAGGTCAACTATTCAGTTACAGTTTTTATCAATAAGCCATCTACCCTGTTAAGAATAAATGTTGCTGTGTACTAATTTTTGATTTGGCATAAAAACGTAAATCTTTCCTTTCTTGCATGCAAACAGAACTCAGGACCGAACAGGTGGACTCCGATCTGGAGTCGGGTAGCGAAGAAGCACCCAGCGCGGAGGTACAGTGAGACTGACTGCATGGCACAGCACGAGGCCATACGTTTCTGGGCCCGAGTGTTAACTTCAGAGTTGCTGTTACTTTAGAATTGCTTTAGAAGTTGATAAATGGATATGTTAAAAACATTTCACCCCGTCTGTCTTCCTCATTCTCTCTGCAGATTTCTTCTTCAGACTCAGGAAGCTCTGAGGATGAGGTGCAGCGTGTGAAGGATGGACTGCAGGGCTCAGGAAGTCGTGTGGCCGCTCAGACAAGGCAGCTGCACGGCCACAATCACAAACCACTTAAACGGTACCATTCCCAGACTGCTGTGCAGTACACACACACCCCTGCACGCTAGGCAGCTGTGAACTTCTAAGAGAAACCACACTTCTCTCTGGGTTTTAGAACCTTTTCAAATACCGCACTGCTAAAATGTGGATGAGCTTAAAGTAAGATTTTGTATCTCTTGCGTTTTGTAAAAGTTCGATTAAACGTGTTTGCTTTGGTAGTTGGCTTTAGAACATTCTGGGAAAGCACCAGGGAGCCAAATGTAGATAATCACATGTCGCCATAGTGTTTGGATTTGTTGAACGTTGGGTTGGTGTGCTCTGGGCTTTAGCTAGCTGCTCTCTCTAAAAGGCTATTGTACCCCTAGGGAATGCCCTACCTCACCCAGCATGGAGAAGGCCCTCCAGGGCATGCTGTCTTTGAGTGGACTGATGTGCCAGCAGACGCCAGACGACGGCACTATGTCTCAGGAGGCCTGGTGGTCCACTCAAGCCTCCCACATGGGAAGCCCAGGAGAGGAGTACCTGTACTCCCCTCTGCTCCATCCCACCAAGAGACAGACCCACAACCCCAGTCCCATCAGTAATCAGGCCACTAAAGGTAAGGGGCCGAACTTTGTGTGGGTGGGTCTGTTTGCAATTCGCAATATACTTTAAAAGTTAACCCATTCCAGTGTACCCAACTGTAAATACAAGCATTTTATATGACCAAATGTGAAATTAGTTTTTTTTTTTTTTGTATATACGTTTAGGAGCAATGGACAGATGTCTTTGCCATTTTTAAAATTCCTTTGTATCTTTAAATAGCCTGACTATCTAATAACCTAAATAACATCACACTTGAGTACTTTTTCTCACTGTTTACTGTCGCAGGAAAACGTCCTAAGAAAGGAATGGCGACTGCTAAGCAAAGGCTCGGCAAGCTGCTGAAGATGAGCAGTCACACACGCCTGCTCGTGTAACACGAGGAAGAGAAAGAACACACGCATGCGCGCGCACACACTCACACTGCACTCTTACTGTACACGTTTAGGCAACATGGTGTGTTAGAAGGCATTAGCATGCTGCTCCTCGGCTCGCATGAAGCAAATTGCGGAACATCCTCGAGAAAACCAATCGCAGGGAAATTCAATCGACCGTGGAACACAAAAGAGAAGAAAGCCAAATGTTTCTGGATGGGACACCAAGCAAGAGGCTGTCTGTGATGTCTGGATTAAAATACAGAGGCCATCTCTGTTGTATTTACGTGCACGCACAGGTCTGTACCATGGATGGACACGGAGATGGCCTCGGTGTTGCTTTTTGGGGTTTGCTTGTCCATCCAGCCAGTCATGCAGGTGTAAGCCTGCATTTTTGTAAATTTGTGTTTACCATTTACCTTGGCCAGATCCTTCCCCGCCCCTCTCCTACCTCCACAAAGATCTGTAGCATGTGAACATGGTGCTTTTGGGTCAAGGGTGGCTTTTGTGTTTTATCTCAGTGCTTGATAGCCTTTAGTCTCCTCTTTGCTTACCTCTCTCCTTTTGATAGTTAACTGCCTTCATCCTCCTGAGCTGTTATTTTGGCTGGGAATGCTGAGGTTAAAAGACTGAGGGCTAATAATGGACACAAAATAAAAGTGATTTCGGTGGATGATCTCTGATTGCAAATATATAAATAACACCATCTGTGTGTGGGAAAACTGGTCTTGAGGTTTCTGAATGGTGCTGAATATTGTGTAGATCGTCCACTATCCAGTCACACAAAGCAATAATTGTTCAGTGTTGATCGAATGGTTGATTAATTTTTTTATTGTCTATAAGCAGCACTCCCACAAAGCTAGCATGGCATATATTGTAAGATCAACAGATGTCAGATTTTCCATTTATTAACACGATACTGCTTTCTCCTCTGACGATTGATTTATTTGCATGGTCCATGTAGTTCCATTGGTAGCCAATAATAAGAAACTGGGGGGGTTAAAGCACAGGGCTGTCCCAACACTGGTCTTAAAAATGGCCAGTTTGGCATCACACTGGGGCCAGACTGGATACTTGCAATGGTCAGTGCTGCTTTTGAGATGCTGCGTTGTAGACTGCAAGGACTGACCGTGTCATTTGGTGAGAGCATAAAAGCTCAGGGAGAAATGACTGTCCTGCCTATTTTGTGTTGCTCTTTTTCAATGTATATTTTAAATGTAATGTGGTTTTTGTAATGTTTTCTGTTGGCTGTTAACTTATTAATTTCTAAGAAATGAAAAAAGATTTTTTTAATTACATTCATGCTTCCTGCTATAAGGTTCGTTTTCCCTTTTTTGCAAAAATAATTTCTGTAAATATGTGAAAATTAGAATGAAAGAGCAAAGATTGTTTTGTAAGCAATGACGATTCATTTTCATAGATTTTGTAGTAATCTTGGTTGTTTTAGTTAAAAAAATTTCATTTGACTTATATACCTAACAGACCCTACCAACATGTCCAGAGTCTGAACTGCACTGTAAACTTAATGAAAATTTCATTTTGAAATATCTGTAGTGCCTGTTCTGTGCTTATGCCATTAATACTAGCAAAAAAGGAGGGAATTCTCCACAGTGACAGGGTGGGTGCACAGAAGTGTTGCTTGACTGAAGATAAGTGTTTCTCAGGGAACGAGATGCAAGCGATCTGTCTCAGACTATTGTCAGGCTCTTTACAATCAAGTGCATCTCTCGTTGATGTAAAGTAGGTTCTAGTTCAAGTCCTGGGTCCCCCATTTTCTAATGTGGTTATGCACATTCTTACATTTACAGTACGAGTTTCACTTATCTATCCAAAATCAAAACGATCTAAATTTGACTAAGTAACAAATGACCAGGAGTTGGGTCTTTGACAATAGAAAATGCAAAAAAAGGTTCCCACAGGACTTTCCTAGGGTTCTTACCTGGAATCAGTGATTTTATTGGCCTTTCTCAAGCTAATTTGTTAATTGGGATGGTGACAGGGTAGACAGTTCAAGGACAAAAAGTAAATGTCCACCCAAGGAATTTATTCAAAGTCAAGGTGAGAAATGATAGTTGTTCCTAAAAGTTCAGCTGGGTGAACATCCCCTAACGAAGGACAATCCTCAGGCGCAGTCTGTGGTCTCTGATTTAGTACAAACCCCTGACAAAATTAATAAAAATTAAAAAACAAAGATCTTTCAGTAATCCTTAATGTGTCTAGGAAACCCACACCAAGTCCATACCAGGTGTTTTCCCACACAAAATCCAGTAAGTTCTAACAGTTTGTGTGAAAGAAATCGAAAATTGAGTTCTTATTCTGATTAGAATTCAATTAGCTTTAAAGTAACCATGTTTGATTACGGAGGCTAACATTTTTACAAATTACATTGTACAGTGTTATGCTCCACTCCATTTGTTTGTAGCTATGGTATGTATTATGCGTGTAATTGAAATCCTGTGTTTTGTTCCTCTTAACCAGAATTCCATAGTCATCCAAGAGTTTGGAACCAGAATATTGTGCAGTGCAAATTTAATGTATTTACACACTGATGCAATGGAAAAAATCCACACATTTTGTAGATGTTTTTACATACATTTTGACCAGATATTGAGTGACAAATAAAACAGGTTTCTAGAACTGAATCAACAGGGCATCAAATGTTCTATTTGTTCAGTCACTGTCCTTGTCAGATGTCTACGTCATTCCTTAAATTTGAAATTTTAATAAACTAGACTTGATAAGTCTCTGTACAGCATGAACGAACTCTCGAGTCCTAAGGAGGAGAGTAATGGGGAACCAAGCTCATGTGATATAATACAGTACACCTGAAGAAACAACAAAAAAAGACAAATGTCAACTGCTGGCTGGCTGTCTTATAGGGAACATACTCAGTATGACCAAATGTAAAAGAGTTGACTCATGAATACAGCATTGAACAGGTTAAAGGTGTTAAACAAAATCTGGTGATGTAATTAACTGGTTATGGCAGTGCACCTCTGCAAGCCTGTTAAAGATTTCATGCGACTGCTTAACACAATGCTTGGTTTTGGCACTGTCAAATTGAAGTGTGACCTCAGGCAAGGTCTGTCGACTCACATGAAAGTTTTCACCACATTACTCATCGTCGGGAGGAATACCCAACTCCTCATCAGTCCATGCTGAGGGATCTGGGCAGGTGAAATGACCCTAAAGGAAAGAGCAAAGGGACAGGCCATCACCTTTGCTAACAGCAATAATATTAAGAAACAACTATAATTAATATAGTTACTCCTCAATAATCCTTGAAGTGGCAGGAGTCCCACACTGGCCCAACTCTTTGACAGACGTTGTCTCTTTGACAACATGGGCTCACCATTTCAAATGTGTGTAGTTTAACTCACCAGTATGGCGTCTGGGTCATGCCATGTGTGCCACAGGATCCAGAACCACATGGCCCCACTGAGCAGCTCTGCCTGGAACTTCTGGTTCTTAGTGATCTGTGGTGGCTGTCTGTACTGAGCAACGATGTGGGGCTCACCTCCTCCTGCCCTGCAAAATGGCCACCAGGGTCAGTGGAATGAAAACAGATGCAGCACAAACACTGTTGCAGTGGCATATTTTATGTCATACGTGCCAGTAGATGATCAAGCATCTCTCTGAACTAATGGAATGGTGAAAAGGGTACTACCTAGTTATAGATCAGTTATGGTAGTTGGGTGAATGTCACTTTTGGTAAACAGTGGCAAACAAGTGTGGCGTTCTACTTTTTGTTTCCAAAAATAAATCCATCTCATCTGTGCTTATACAACATGGAAAGAAGCATTATGTCGTTTGTCTTTTTCATCAGTTAATCATCATATAAAAACATTTGAGGAATAAACATTTTTTTTTTTCCTTGAATGTAATCCACAGCTATGGAATAAATTGACATATTAAGCCAATGCATTTTTCCCTCTGGAATAGTTTCCCCTCTTTCTTTTTGAAGTTTACATTAGAAAAAAAATAACGACACCCCTCTTATTTATTTTATGTACTGGTTGGTACACCAGCACCATTACAAAAGTAGTGTTTAGCACTGGTATTGGGGAAAAATATATTACAAAAAAAAGAAAGAAAGAAAAAAACAATACATAAGCCTTGGTGAAAATCTGACCCCTCAATGCCAAGTCTTAGCCGACTGATAACTTTAAGGCCTGCTCTTGCAAAATGAATGAAATTATTTTGTTTCAGATTTTGATCATTTAAACATACATTCAAAGATGATTTGTTAAAATTCAAAAGCTAGTTTGAGTTTTAACCAATCAATATTATTTTAAAATAGAACATGTATTATTAATATTTTTATTATGATAAGCTGGCAGTTCTCAATCACTGAAGATAATACCACTGATGTGCCCAAAAGAATTACAGATTGTATGTAAAATCTGCTGCATTTGGTACTACCACTGGTATTCAGTGGAGACCTGGAGAGACAGCAGACAGCTTAGCAATACGACAATCGGGGGAGAGAAGCTTAGCAACCCATACCTTCTGAATGGAAGAACCCCCAAAAAGCTACACGAAGTGTCAGAAAAGCATCCTCATACAGGTGCCCAAGAAGGCAGGAGTAGCAGGAGCAATGTGTTTGCAATAAGATATGTAAGCGTGGGCTCACAAATGGTTAGGCAAGCGTTAAATGTTCGGGGAGGGAGCCTATGGAACAGCGCACCGGTAACCTTGGTGAGAAGCAGAAGTCAGGCACATGGTGCCACATGGTGCCTGGAACCTCCCTATTCCAACAGTCCCAACCCCAAGGACATCAGAGCGGCACAAAATCATGTGGTCACCAGAAAATAAGGACGTCTGGCAAGATTTCAATGATGATGTGGACAGTATTCTGGATGTAACAGTAAAGGGACATGGTCTCAAACAATGACAACCATAATCACAAGCATGGCAGTAGAGTAGACCACAAAGCCTGCTTACACAAAGAAATGTAGGACAGAGGGGACCAGACAGCTGAGGCTGGAACCTCAGGTATAACAAGCAGTTTAGAAAGGCCAGCAAGGAAAGATCTCCACTCACTCAGCCGTGCACCATCATGAGGAACAGACTGATGACTCCCTGCAGATCAGAAGTGCATAGGAGGTGGGAGCGATGGAAAGGAAGCACTTTGCCAATTGGCAACTTAGGTAAATGGACACAGAATCACATCTTTAAAATAAGTAGAAAGCAGGTACTGTTTATGTAATCACATTAATATGTCGTGGATGGCATGAATTTGTCAGGTTACAGTAATCCAATTGTTTAGGATTAGCCAGGGCTGGGCTGGTAATCGGGTATACCAGCCATTTTCCTGGTGGATTGACACACTTTTGAGCTAATAGAATTTAATTTTTTATTTAAATTCTAACCCTTTTTATTAACAGACCAGACCATAAAGCAGAACACACACACAAAAGTAGATCCACCAAATGTGCAAAAATAGTAGATCCACCAAATGTGCAAAAATAACAGTCAGAATATGCATCTCTATCTAGTATAAACAGGTTTAAGCAAATCTTCTAGAGCCATAAACAGATGAAAAAAAACGAAAGAGAAATACCTACAAGATGAGTATGGCTTGGCCACTGTTATGCAGAGGTGTGACAGAAGTCAAAGGACAGAGTGTGCAGTTGAAGCAGCAAGCATGGAGTAGCTTGGACTCAGGAGGTACTGTGTGTAAAATGCCACGATGCCAATGATAAAAGGGCAAAAGCATTTCCAACAACAGGCGAAGTTGTACTATATTATTTTTCAAACATGATAATTAGGCTGTATATGATATGGATTACTGTCATTACTATCTCTAGGGTAGATCTCCATCTAGCATAGCTTTCTTTGACAGTTGCACTTTAAGTTGAGCGTGTAGATTCCACGGCAACATCTGATTACCAGTGAGTCACTTAAGAGCGAGTTAGTACACTGTTCCACTTCTTCATGGGATTTACTTCTCAGCTTTGCAGTGGTTTAGCGCAACAGTATTTCAAGGGACTGCAAGGATGTAGTGCTGCTGGGTGACAGACCGAGCCAAAAATGCCAGGGCCAGTTTTTTGTCCTAGTCTAGCTGTGGTTATAGCTACTTTATCTGTAGCTAGGTCGCTCAAAAATATAAGCTTCATAATACGGCCTTTATTGTAATACAAATGCACACAAATGAGTGCCATGAAGCTAGCTATAACAAAAATATACCAACTTAGCGAATTTATCTAAACAAGCTGGTCGTTTATCCAGTTACTAGATAGCTAACCTCAGCTAACTCTTTAACTCTCTAGTTATCTTTTACGCGTTAAACGTTACGTTCTGTTTATTATCTGTGATAACGTGGAGCTTTTAACTACATAGTTCGGATATGTTTAACATTTAAAACTAAATCTAGCTAACTATCTAGTCTGCATTACCCTGGCTCTTAATGACCAGAATAGCCTTGCTTTGTTTTTAGCTAGCATAGTACGGTCGTGGCAAGCCCAAATATAACCCGACACAAGCCTGCATGTTATGCCTATATCATTTGCGCCTGAATACTTACTTTCGGACAAAAACTTCATTGGGTCTGCGTCTGAGGAACTGTAGTCCTGATCGGAAGATGCCCACTCTGCTCCCAATGGAAGCCATTTTTAATACTCTTACGATGTCCGATGGCGCCGATAGCTTGACTGCGCTCTGTGCACAGTACAAATGTCACCTTCCAGCAAAGACGCTTTCTCAACGACGTACCAATAACGCGCCATGTGATTGGTCACAAATGTATACTGTAGTTGATTTCATCTAGAGGGCGACACAGACTGCGTATATGTAGTCATTCTTCATTCGCCGTTGTAGATGTGGCTTTTGGTGTTTTCTATTTTGTCCAGATCAAAATAATACGAAATATGGTTGGTCTGTTTTTGGTGTGTTTTATGCACTTGTGCGAATGTCGCTCTTGTTTCAGTGTCGTCTTGATTACTTTATTAACTCGATTAACTATATTTAAGCTCTTTGCATTCTATAAGGACTCGATTCCTGAGAAATTGGTAATATTCTGGCATCTCTTCTGCATATTTAAGTGCTTGTGGTTTGAGGTGACGTTTGTTAATCACTGTCAGACTCAACTCCAAGTCAGTGAGTCAGAGAGCCACAATTCATTTTAAACTGTCAGGTGGTAGGTTCACTCTTGGATTGCTGTGGATATACACATTAAAAATATATATTGTAACAAATAATAACGCCCAATTTCATTATTACTATTTACACTATTATATGTTGTTATCACTGTTGTAAAGTTTTATTCGACATGTCCTTCCCATAGTTGTTAGAAACATAATGCAGAGGAATACTATTTACTATTAATGCCTCCCTAACTTTGTGTGAATTAATTAAATGGCTAAAGTAACACCTCTCTGTAAAATGTAATTAACAATTAATATATTCCCATAACCGCGGCTGTAAAATATACTGCGAGAGCAATCAGTTCATAGTGAAAATGCTCCAATACGCCATTTAATCACCCCGAGAGCGGACAAGGGGAGTGACAACATGGCGGCCATGTAATAGCAATCAATATCGAACGATTGTTAGCCTATAATTTTGACAACTTTACATTTTGAAACGCCCATGAGAGCATTTAGTGGGAGGCGTGCCATAAAACGAATCAAGTTCATTTGAAAAATCGAAGTGTATGTATGTATATATATGTGTGTGTGTGTGTGTGTGTATGTGCCCCGATAGATATTTAAATAACTTGCTTCCTGTAATAAACGACTAGCATAGTAGCAAAAAGAAAATGAAGCAAACATTTAAATACCAAAACAGGAAATTCCCTCCCTCTGTGCATTTCCTTGTAGGACTCGTTTTAGACAAGTTCTCCTATGTCTAATAGACAAACTAAAATAAGATTAGTGTTATCCAAAACGTCAAAATCCAAACTCTATTTTCCAGTCTCTGTCATTTCCACAGACGTGAGTCGAATCTATTATGAATTAACGTATTCTGAATCAACTGCATTTCAGACTACGTGTTGGTGATGAAGACTAGAAAGAATTTCATAAATCAAACCATTTTGGATTTATACCTTCAATGAGCACAGAACTTTACACCACTGGCAATTCTCAGATTTCTCAACGTGTTTAAAAAAATAAGACTATCGTACTAAAATCGTACTAAATTCGCAGAGAAATAGAATTCGTTTGGAATGAGTAATCGGCACCACCTGGATAGTCCTTGTGTAAGAAACTTAAAGCTAACCCCAAACAATCCACATCAATTTCGGAAAACATGCCTAATGACGTAGGCTACTTCTAAATCGTTGAATCCCGTTTGCGGCAATGACAGTTTCTGGCCCACAACTGGCTCCGCCCTGTAGACCTGTTTTGAGACTTTAAACAGCGCAGCAAAGAACGATGCTGTCGGTCGTGAATGTCTTTTCTGTACAAAAAACTGGATTTTTTCCTATTCCGTTAGATCCAATCTTTAAATACATAATGATAAATACACAAGACGTGCATTCATAAAGAAAACGAAACATAATCACGAAGTGAGCGGAATTCGTTTAAATGGCGTCGTATCCCGCAACCGCGTCGGATCTCCGGGTGCGCCTCTCACCCCTCACAGCTCAAAACCCGCCCACATATGGTATTCGAATGATGTCACCGAAAGCCAACCAAGTCCGGGAAAGCAGGACAATGAGAGCATTATTGGTCAAGGGCAATGTCATTCAAACTATTAAAGCAGCACTGGGTGGGGTAAACGCAACGAAAATCGCCATTTTTATCCTGCGAAATAAACAAAGAACCTTATCGACGTTGATTGAATGCCCTGGCTTCCAGTTCTGGTTTGATCTTGATCGTCTCAGTGTCCGGCTACCTCAACGTCCGGAGATTTAAAACGTTGAAAATGTAATTTGATCGAAGAAAATAAATCCTGCGCGAAAGCCCGACATAATTATGTCAATTTTTTTATTTTTCCCTTAGAAAAAGTAGGAACGTCTTTGTACTGCTTTGATCACAAGCGGCTCGGTCGAAGTTGTCTGCTTCGCCTTGCTATTTCACCTTCAGCGGTTGCGTACGCTATACTCCTTCAAGTGAAAGCTAATATTCACAGCTTTATACCACAAAATGCGCATGCGCAAGGGGATGCGGTTTGGCTCTATTTAGGTGTGGGGGAGGGTAATTCTATCTAGGTTGAGACGCTTTGAGGAGACCGTCTGGTTGAAAACTGGAGTTTAATGCAACAAGATAAAATTGTTTCAATGAAAATTACTTGTCCTACCAAAATTGGACAAAATATTTTCATTTACTAACTTTCGGAAATATGTCTTATGAGCTACGATGTACACGTATATCTTAATGTAAACAACACAAGAATAAGCTCCATTCTAGATATTCAAGTATAAAAATGTAACCATTAAATTTATACAGATGATTGTATTTGTTTATGTTATGTACTGAACTCCACCAACGTTTAGCTCAGTAGAACACTGCGCCTGTATAAAGGATTACATAATAGAGATTTGCCTCCTACTCTATCGGGTCTTATAGGTGCACTATTCATCCCAGGGGCCATGGTTTAGACATTCTTACCGTGATGGCATCTTGCATAGTAAAACATGTCGAAACTGTTTATTATAATTGCATAAATAATGGTCCAGACTCAATAAAAGAGGAAACGCAGGTCTGAAGTTCAACTTCCTCTTCATTAACCCATAAAAGGCAACTTTCATCCCAACAGAATGACACCTACGTTTTATTTAAAAATCTTTAAGAAGACGCACTAGTACTATAATTTCCTTACATTTCAATCGTGGCGTTTTAGCAGAACCTCATGGTACACACCCAGAGGCTACCGAATACGAAGTTGAGTGACGTTGAGGTTGTAAATAAAATTCCATGAAATATGGAAAAGGCAAGGTTTGCCTTGCCTTTTAAAATTTTAAATATCGGAAAATACATTGGCAATTATCTTCAAATTTCAGTAGCATATGTTTCAACATGAAGTTTACAAGCTTAGAGCAAACCAAATTCACTAAGGATGCACAGCTTCAAAATTAATCTGTAAATGCACAATGCGGCTGTTTTATGTACAGTATCCAAATGATTTAGTCGTTTGAACGTTCAAGTTCAAACCAGTGGTCAAAATTAAATCTGTCAATCCGTAAACAAATTTATTTTTCCAGGATAAGCCAGTGATATATATATGTGCGCACTATATAGAGTGAGTACTTGGCGTACTACTACGCGAGATGATTTTGCTACTATACCGCGTAGAAGGACGGGGGGAAAAACTTTACCGTGGATGAACTCTCCTCCCCGTAGCCCCTGAGATAAGGCGTTTGAAACCCCGCTGAATATAGAGGCGGGGCATGATATGACGGAGAGGGGGGTTAGTGGGGGAGGCGGGGTTACGGCAGTTCTGCCCGGGCCGCCATTTTTGCACAGGGAAAAGAGACAGGATTGAAGGGATCCAGTTTCTAACTGTCGGTATAGGTAGGGGAAAATTAAGAGGGTCAAAACTGACCAAAACTATATGCCGAGTTTAGAAAACTTCGGGGATAATAGGTCTAAATAAGAGAGCAACTATAACGGTGACAGTATTAGTTTCAGCATTTTCAAAATCTTCTTTATACATCCGCAGTGGAGACCGAAGAGTATTGTTTTGGTTGTGTGGAAGAACGGGCGGCGGGGGTCTCACCCGTGTCCCCTGTGTCTCCATTCACGGCTATTACAGTGGACATTAAAGGTAAGTGTTTTATCTAGTCATACAGCTATTCGTGTGGTGCACCTGGATCGTGGTTTTATCCTAGTAGCTCATCATGTTACAGCATATCTTGTTGGCTAACGTTAACTGACTTGCTTGAAGTGGCTAAGTCTCATGGCTGTGTGGATGCTGGAGATGTGGCTATCTAGCTGGCTGGCTGGCTGGAGTAATGATGAGGTTTAGTCACTTTTAAACATGAGTATTCCTGGTTATCGTATTCGACCTTATTTCATGGCATAAATACCACTCATTCGTTTTTTTGGCTGGTAAGAATGGCAGCTAGCCAGTGGTGTCAGAGCGCACTTAATTTAGCAGTCGTTGGTGCGGCTAACAGCTAGCTAGCTAGTTTGTAAGCCTTAGTAATTTCTATGTAATACACCACTTATAGCAAGCAAGAAACATCTTGTTATTCTTTGTGTTTGCTGGAAAAGTTTCTGTCAACGTAGTTGGGCACACTTGTTTGAACAAGGCGAAAAGTAACGGAAACGCGAGCATTCTTGAACCTCTGCTGTTTTTCCTACATTACGTAGCTACAGCTAGCATAGTTACCCTCACATACCTGCTGTTAGCTAGCTAATCGCCCTGACAGTCCTAGGGCAAGTTGGCCAAATAAGAAGAGAGGCTTAACTGTTTCATCTAGAAAAGGACGACTCGGTAGATGGTTCGGTACTTAAACGCCGGCGATACAGTGCTATCTGCATGTTTCTACAACATTTTTAATTTAGACGCAAACCAAGGTTTCTTTCCACAATTGTCGAAGCTACTCTTTATACGAGTCTTCACTGTCTCGTTTCAAAGCCAAGCGGTGTTTACAAATATTTAGGTAGCTATATACATTAGTAATGCAAACACGAAAGGGGAGAGCTGGGCTTAAAGTGTAAAACAGGCCAGCCGAGCTCGCTGGGTCACCGACCAACAACGGGGCTTTTGTTTACCACGCTCGTCAGCCAACATTATTAGAACTATTAGCAAGCTAGGCATATGCTCCACATTTACCTATAAGAAGGAAAAGGCTCATACTTTAAAATTCATCATGCAGGCTGTACATATTTCTGGTGTTTAAACCAAAGCAAGATCCGTACTGTGCCGCTACTTGAGCTTTGTAACATGGTAATGTCAAAACCAAGAAGCCGTTTTGTTTGTAGCCACATTAACATGATTAATAAACTGTCCTTTCTGTCTAGTTTGTGTTAATAGCTAGCTTGCTGTGTGATTGTGAGGTGCTGCAAACGTGGGGGAGGGGGCAGCTCCAACTGAGAGAATACTAGTAGCCAACGAGCCAGTTAGCTTTGAAAACCCGTCCATCGCCAACCACGGAGCTCTCTTACACCGCCAACTGCGCAATGCTTTATCTACTAAACAGTATTGCCTAATTCAACACAATGCAGCATATATTCCCACAATGAATTGGATACGTGTTGATAATAAACTAGCCGGAATACTTTAAACAGAAGATAACGTCGGCAAACCCAATTCCAACTCGATTCGTATATTCAGTCTGCGTATTAACTTTAGCTGGTTAGCATAGCTGTGTGGTTCCCCGGCTGTCTCGCTAGCTAGCCTAACAGCTAGCTCCATTTGATTTGAATGGTCCCTCTCGAAAAGCTAGTAATATCGAAACGTCCTGCTTGGATGACAGCCTTGATATTTGTCGGAATTTGCCAGAAAGTTCGTGTTGTTTTGAATACTGGACAGCTAACAACAAACAGCTAGCCAACTAATTTTTTTTGTTAGCTAGAGCTGACTAGCTGTCGTCGTCAGCAAGCTTTGCTAACTAGCCAAATAGCGCTGTAACAACGTTTATCCTAAATAAGTAATACGTATACAGTATGTGACAAATTGATACTTAAGGAAGCAAAATTGAAATGTGCGACGGGTTGTTGGCTGGGCTATTTTCCTCCGATTTCAAGGACTCCCCGACCAAAGGATTTCCTTGCCGTCCTTAGTAAAAGCGTTATGAAAATGGCGGAGGCGCTAGATGTGGTAGCTAATGTGGTCATCCCTCCACACCCCTGTGTCGCTGGAGCTGACTGCAGCGCCAACACACTCACGGACAAGCAAGTGCACAACATATTCGGCTGCAAGAAGCCGCAACACAACCCTCAAATATTAGGGAATATTTTACTTACACATATGTGGTTCTGCTCATGTAGTGTAGCTCATTTTGACTGCTCTCAATACGACACGGTAACGATATTTCTGGATTAAAGGCGGTAACCTGGGAAGAATCACTTTAACTTGGGCTAATTCGTGGGGTAGTATCAACGACGGAATTTGAGTTTTTTCCCCATTATTTTAATTATTTAGGCCGCCCATGTCGTTTATAGAAGAAATTCTTTTTTAAATCCTGTATTTTTGATTGACACGTGCATATTCGGTGAACAACTAACATTCTGTTGTGACCATATAGGTTGGTGTTTTTGAGCGTGCTGAACTGCGGGCTGTCACTGGCAGATTCACATGGTTGAGCTACATAAAAGCATAAACATGCAGCACTTTGTGAGAAGAACAATAGGGATTTATTGCGGCCTCCATCACTTTGCCCTCACTCATTCTTTGTCATCCATCTTAAAAATATTAAAACAAACAAATCAGTTTTATACATTTAAAAAAGTTGCTCTCCAGGTAAAAAGACAAATGATTGTTAAATGTACTGGATAGCTTTGGCAGCTGGCATTCTTTTATCAGGTGTAATTTAGTGTGTGCATGGGAGTCACGTGAGTTAAAAGGTTGACAAATGAATAAACAGGATATGAGACCGCTTTAGAGTGACATTCTCACTCTAGTAAAAAGCTACTTAACACTCATTTGTTGAATGTATTTTTTCATAGTCTGTATCCACATAAGAGATGCATTTTCTAAATAATTTAGAGCATTTACTGCAACATTGGGAGGTGGTGAAGAAGCCAAAGGCCCAGTCCTGGGTCCTGTTTATTTTGTGATCTTCCATCATGGTATTTCTCTTTGTGGCAGGACGATATGTACAGACACATCCCAAAGAATGCAGTTATTCATTAGAATGGCGTGATAGAGTAAACATAGCTTCTGACGCTTGAATACAGCATTATGATGCAGATGCAGAAAGGTCATCCTGACTGCAGGGAACCCTTTCACCTGTAACCCCCAGGATCCTAGTTCCACCATCCCATGCACTGTGTACTCCGTCTACTCTGAGTCTGGAATATGTGAGCACTATTAAGACAATTATTTAAAACTTCAAACTCTCCTTTTACACTAAAGATATTCTCTCTCTCTCTCATTCATATATACACATGTCTTTAAATCCAAGGTCTCGAACAGAAAGGTCTTCATCCTGTGATATAATTAACTATTAAAATGACTTGAGCTGGCTTACAATCATAGTGATGATAGTGATGACCAAGCCCCACCCTCTGGTACCGCTTCTCATGTGGGTGGGTGTAGAGGTGCTGGAGAGGTCAGTCAGTGAAACACCAGCTGTAAACTGGTCTAAACTGGTGTTCTTCTTTGACATTGACAATGTGTCCCCCCCCCTCCCCAAAAAAAAAAAAAAAAAAAAAAAGAAAACCTAACTCAACTCCCTCAATGGCTTATGATGATGCCAGAGTTTGTGTAGAGTCTTCACTCTGACACCATGCTGGT
Source organism: Brachyhypopomus occidentalis (assembly GCA_020368025.1). Taxonomy (NCBI): domain Eukaryota; kingdom Metazoa; phylum Chordata; class Actinopteri; order Gymnotiformes; family Hypopomidae; genus Brachyhypopomus; species Brachyhypopomus occidentalis. The sequence continues at coordinate 6,328,352 of JAGXOD010000020.1, forward strand.
GCGAGCTCCCCACCCCTGAAGCAGCAGCTATTTTGAGACGAGTCAGGCCAGACCCCTGAATGCGTATGGGAAGTTGTCCATGTTGTGAATGATTTGATCCACAGACTTTGATTATGCAATAATGAATAATGTGTAGCGATTCATTGTACCTTTTGAAAATAACTGTTTTCCTGTTTTCCATGTCTTTTTGAAAAATAGCAAAACGCTACTTTTGTAATATCAAAAAAAAAAAAAATGAACAGGAAAATGATTGCACTGCATTGATTTTACTTTGGTAGGTATGTTCTAGCGGGAGGTATTTTGCAGAGCCAGAAAAGTAGCCCAGGTGTGGCATGTGATGAAAGAAGGAACCTGTACATCGCATGCCCAATATAGCACCTCAGGTTCATGCTATGATGAGCATATTTTTTCAGTTGACTAGGATATCATCAAAGTCTCTCTGTCTTTGGGCCTCTCTAATCTTGATTGATTTTACTTTCTGCTCTCTTGTAAAACTTGTCCAATGTAGGTCAGTCTAGCGCTGACGTATTTTCAAAGGTTATTAAAAGGTTCTAAACTTGGCATTAATGACCATGGTTTTGGTATTCCAGTGAAGTTGGCACTCGCATGCATCTCTTCCCCATCACAACCCATGTTGCTTTACAGATTCACTTGGACAAAGCCATGCTCCTCAGTGTATTGAGCTGAGAGAGGCCAATAGGTGGGATTCGGTTATTTGTTTTAATTAAATACTCTGAGTATTTCGCTGTTACCACAAGAATGCAGGTTGTGATGAAACATCCAGAGTGTGTGCAGTGGCTTGGTGACGCCTACTTCCTGGCAAAGGAGGAGGGCAAAGTGAGTGGGTGCATGGCGTTGTGACATCACCAGAAACCAGTGAAGGTGTGTGAACATGGCAGTTCAGTTATGCAGGAGTCCCTGTGTTGCTCAGAGTCGGCCCTCATATACACAGGCTTCCTGCACTGTGCAATTAGTCATAGTAATCATTACCGCAGGTTGTTATTGCAGTCTGCCATATGCTGAAGGCAACATTTGGCTCACTGCATTGTACTTACTTGTAAGCCATCAGCAGTGCAGTTAAGTGTTCTTTGTTATATGGGAGAACATTGTTAATGGGGGAGCCTTTTCACCTGAGTAAGTGCATGTGCTCATTCATAAGCTTTGCGTGAGCGGGGCGGGTGCAGTGGCAGCCTTTGTGCTCCCCCAGCAGTGTGAGTCTGAGTGCTGCTTGCTCAAGGGCGCAGTAGTAGTGATCAAGGGCCATTGGAAACATTCACCTACTGGTGGGATGGGGGTTTGGATGGAGCTCGCAGGCCTCACTGAGCTCTGTGCTAGCGTAGAGTCATTTCCTGTCATTTTCTTTTTTCTTTAGAAGTCAGTACTTAAAGGTAGTTGTTTCAGTTTAGCTCATTTTGATGAAGGTAGTGGATAAATGATCCTGCTTGTACTTGCTACCTGTCTTTTCCATAGATATAATTTGTTTATACCTCAGTGCTGGTGTTGTCAAGATGTGATTCCTGGCATTTTGCAGCAATTATATATTGCAGCTTCCTGCCGTGAGCATCTGAATGCTTTAGCAGGATTTCCATACTGATATATATATAATGCAGATCTCCACAACATGCATGTGCATGTTTTTACCATGTTTAATACACAGTTGTTTTTGCTAGACCTGGGTCATATCAAAGTGAACAGATTAGCACCTGCATCTTGAAACTGGAGTCCAGATTAAGATGTAGTCTGATGTATAGCCTTTCTGTGGAGGGGGGGGGGGGTTGCTTTTTTTTTTTTTTTTTAATAAAAGCGCAGTAACTCTCGGGGGGTATTGAGAAGGTCTTTCCATTTTATAATATGAAACCTGAATAAGACTGTAGCCTTATTACAGTCAAAGATTGCACTAAACTTCATTTACGCAGCTGTATATGGTACGAAGTATATTAACTTTCCTCTTCCCTTCAAAAACAAACAAAAAAAATCAGAAACAGAGTGGTGCTTTAATCCAGTAATTGTACTTAAGCCTTTCCCGTCATCAGATTGGTGGCATCAGTAAATCTCTCACACTGGCGTTATTGACTAGTCTGCATTGTTCGATCCTGGACGGGGTGTCAGAGGCTGTGACTGTGTTGTGGCAACTTGGCAGAAATGGGGCTCGGAATAAGCAGTTGCTCAGGAGTTGCTAATCTGAACGTTTTACAGGTTATATCCAATAAGGGGGAGAGGGAACTTCAAAATACAATAGGGTCTATTAAGTTCATTTCTAACTTGAAGAATGACATTCTAAACATTTATGTGGTGGTGGTAATCTAACAGTGAGTAAGGCCAGTGGACTTGCAATTCTAAATCAAGGTATTTACTAAATCAAGCGTTATTTTTGTTTATTATTATTGGTATTATATTTCAAATGAATAATAAAGTATACTGATCAAACGGTGCTTATAATGGACTCTGCAAATGTAGATTGAAGTCCACTGCGTGGTGATAGTGATGTAGTTCATTACATTACCAGAAGTGGGATTTTGTTAAAGGGTGTTTTCTAGACTGTGTAGTCTATACATTTTTATCTCCCATATCATGCAGTTGTTTCTGCTAACATGAATGTAGCAAGGTTTGTTATACAAGCTGTTTAAAACCAACCTGCTTTATGTGATCACCAGTAGCAGAGAGGGAGTTAGGTTGCTAGGGCTAGCACCTCTGTCCTGCAACAGCTGTGACACAGAGGTACTTTGTCCTGAAGTGCTTTTGATGGTACAGATTGTTATGCATGAAACATTGTTTTGTTCTTCACATTAGTGTTTGGTAGCCCTAGAAGTTATTTATAATTGTTCCAGCTCGCCAGTAGTCACAATAACTAACCAATTTAACTGCATTGGTTACCTGTTAAGTAATTCAGTTCAAAGATAGATATGTTAGGATATCTGTTAAACATGTCTGTAGCCCACATAGAAAAAGGGAAATGGCTATCTGTGAACTGCAATTAGCTTAATGTGGTGATAATGAAAGTTGCCTGCAAGCTAACGTATCGGCTGAAATGAGCAAAGATGTGTCAGGTTGTCTTAGATTTTGTTTCAGGCAATAGAAATATTTTGATTAAAATGACTTAATGCCTAGACTTATCATATTGTAGCCAAATAAAAAGTGGCGGTATTTCACATTATTTTGATTCCGTTCAACAAGGAACATTTCAAGTTCCATCAACTAGTAGAAGCTTTGGTGTCGCAACTCTCTTTATCTCCAGCTGTGGTGTGTGCCCAAGAGGCCATGAGCACAGTGTCTGTTTGCTTGTTGTGTTGACAGAGGGATGGAGAGAGGTGAAGTGACCACAATCACCACCCCCACCTCAGAGGGAGAAATTGAGCTAGAGAGCTAGAATTAAAACGGGGATAAAGATCATGAGTACAGCAGGTGGCAGAGTATCTTCCTGTCTCAGGTGACACACCGCCGCTCATGTCGAACAGGCAAACCAACATGACGACAAAATACACACTCCACTGATTGGACAAATAATGCATCCTCTAAAATTACTGTTCTCTTCTGGCGAAGGTTTGAATGTAGTAGATTAAGAATACTCATCACACTAGAACTAGTTTTTGACTCTAGTCAAACAGTCTGGAATGTTCCAGAAAAGCTCTAGTTCACTGGTTCCCGCTGTGCGTTTTAGTGAGCCTCCTCACTGTTAACACACCTGATTAAAGTCACTGGTTAATTATCAAGCCTTTCATGAGCAGGGTCAGGTATGTCAGAGACAGGCAGACATGTTCAGGACTAAGAGTGAGGCCTATTCTTTCATTCAGCTTAAATAAGCATTTACCCACTCTTAGGCTACATAAGACAGGGTAAATGTCTGAAATAGCCAACAGCTGCATTATAGCGTACCAGTGTACCACATTATATAGTATAGCTTCAGAACTCCAGATATTTAACATGGCAGTGCCTTCAGGGTCCTGCTTGGACCAGTGTGTTGGTATTAAATCCTGGCTAGGAGAGGTGGGGTGGCTGCCTGTGCTGGGCTGCCTCCTTAGGGAGGTCCAGCGGGCCTCACGTGAGCGACACCAAGGGAGGTGCGGCCGGCTCAGGTAACCCGTTTTTGTACTGTAATGCTGTAATGGAGCTGGACTCTACCTGCACGACAGGTGGCTCATAGAACAGCCATACCAGGCCACAGCTGCACTTCCTGAACTTGTTTGAGCTTCCTGTTGCAGTCTCTCTCTCTCTCTCTCTCTCTCTCTAACTGTGAGAACTGGTATGCGCATGTGCTGTAATGGTGCAAACCAGACATCAAATTGATTATATAACTTTTCCATAATGGGGTTTGAGTGGGCCTGACTGTTCTTGTGCCCAGTGGTGCTAAACTGACTGGTTGACTTTGAGTATGTACTCTGGGGAGGAGGCTCGAACACCCTGATGCCTGTACCCAAATACAACTGTATGATGCTCATGGTCACAGCTGTCATATGGAGCATAAACATTCGTATGTTATGCTAGTTTTTACATTTTCCTGTAATTACACTGAACATGTGTTTCAAACAGACACATCCGCTGTCATTTGTAATTAACGTGTAGGAGTACCTAATGTGTGGAAATGTGTTTATGCTCCTGTAACACAAGGCAGAGTGAAGTCACAATCAAAAAGCTTCAAAAAGTATATCCATTGTGCCATAAGATCATTGGATGTTTTTTATTAAAAGACTGTAGTGGTTTACATGTGTTTTGATTTTTTTTACTTTATCAATATAGATAAAAGCAAGATGTGTTCCTCCTCCTCCTTCTAAGGCCCTTACTGTGTGAGTGTTCTCTGGTTCTGGTTGGTGTGTGTTTGTGTGTGCTCCAGAGACATGGAGTCATGGAAAAGAACAAGCACAGTGGTCATAGTGCGATTTGGGTGAATACAGAGTCTGATCTGCTGGTGTGAGGAGGATAGAGGCACTAGTGATGTAGTAACAGTGATGTAGTTTACACATGGGCAGCTTTAAAATGGACTTACGGAGACACTTCAGCTTATATGCAAGAATCATCACACGTTGGGGAGTATATGTTGCTATAGGCACGTGTGTAAGTTCACATATTTATTCACGTTTTGAGGCATCTCGGCGTGTACTTGTGTGCCTGAGTCTGGTGACTCAGTCGTTGAGAACAGTATGAGGTCACATCAGTCTAGGCTCAGAGGTTCGAAGCCAGTGTTGGAATGTCGGTCTATTTCTGCCTCTCCTTGCTGGAAATCAAACAGTAGCCAGCCAGGGAAAAAAGAAGAAAAAACAGAGTCAGAGAGAGAGAACAAGCTACAGAAGACAGCTGGTCTTCCCTGCCTACAGCACAGAGAAGCAGAAAGGAGGAGTTTTCTCCAACACTGACTCCTGAGGGAGAGATAGAGGGGGGGGGAAAGGGACGGAAGAACAGGGTGTTTGATTGGTTGTTGCTTTGCATCATTTTGGGCTCAAAACTCAAAGCCACATCATGTGGGAGGTGACTATTTGCGCTCCGAATTTCATGAGAGGACTGCGGAGAGAGACGGAGCAGAGAGATGATGTATGACTACCTCCGGATTACCTCTCTGTTCCTGTATACCCTTCACCTTTTTCTCCACCCTCCAAATTTTTTACTCTTTTGATTCCTTGTTTGCCCCCCCACACACACACACACACACACACACACTTTTTTTTTTTTTTTACGGCTGTCATCTTTTCACATTCCGTTTAATTTGGCTCCCAGTCCATCTGCCCTCAGCCTCCCGCCAACCCCCATTTCCACCCGCCAACCCCTCCCTTCCTCTGTGTGTGTGTGTGGAGTTTATTTAGGAAGTGCAGGAGGGAGGGGGAGAAATCCTGCTTGGGGGGGTGTTCTTTGGGCTGCTTCTTATCCAAATGACAGACAGCAGAGTTAAAGGGGGTGGGAGGAGCCTGGGGCAGTCCCGGTGCCTCACATTTAGGCAGCAGTGTTCTACTGTGCTTTACTGTCTTTATTTCCTGTCTCTGTCCTGGCAGAAAGGAGAGTCTGTCTCTACATGCGAGCACATCTATTTAGTGTGTGTTAGTGTTAGCTGAATTGCCTAGTTCGAAGGAGTAAAGAATGTCTAACGTGTATGTGTTTCTCAGTACGCATGCGTGCATTCTTGAGCAGTGACGGCAGGCAGGCAGAGAAAAGGAGAGTGTATAAAGAAGGTGGAAAACTTAACAAGACCTTTTAATCTCAGAGGAAAACACTAATTACACTCAGACACACAACTGCCCCTGTCTGGCATCTTTTGGGTTTTTAAGAGGTGGGAAACTGCCCACTCCTGGAGAAGTACAAACATACTGCAGAGAGAGAGAGGGACCTCCTCATGTTGGCAGAAGAACTGAAAACAGCCTACTATATACACCACAGTGACACATGCATATACACAGAATACACCAATATGATACAGACCTGTGCCAATCATTCTCCAGTGCGTTCGGTTGGATATTCTCAAATATACTGCATTAATAAATAGAGGTGCACAAATATAGTGTTTGATGTAATCCCATTCAGTCTTCACTGTGTATAATGTCTCCTGTGCACACATTTAGCTTTGTGGTAGAAATTGTTGTGTGTGTTGCAGACTTGTTTCCATAGAATACAAGGCGCCTTTGTGTGGCTCAGATTTTAGATTATTAACCCAGTAAAGGGGTGAGCTTTTGTCTGCCTGGTGCATAACCAAGTTGTAATGGAAGTGTATCTACAGCATATTCTGTCCAGACATCTGCATGTTCATCTAATCCCCCTTATTACACACACACACACACACACCTACCTTACTTATGTATTATCATAGCTAAATAATGTTAGGCTATGTCTAGATATTCAATCCTTACCTTAACCACAGTAACCATGTGCAAATGCTTTTTAAATGAAAAATTAAATTAAAAAAAGCTCTCAAAATGAAGACCAATGTCAAAATTTAATCTCCGCGGCAGATTGTTCGTGTTTTGTATTTAATAGGGTCATTTGATCTCCACAAAGAGCTAAACGCTTGCCCAGGCAAGCGCTGGCAACACACATTTGTCTGAACATCCACATTCATACTGTAATACCTCCGTCGCCATCCTGTTTGTTGTTCTAAGCGAAGTCTGTTAGTATGACATATTTAACCTCCCCCACCAGGATTAAAACATTACTTGACAGCGACGCACTAGACTGGTCCGGCCAGCTGTTCTGAGCTGTCTGTCAGAGTCTTAATCCCGCCTCGCGTGTAGCGACAGAGCAGCTCGACTCCCTTCCGTCTCCCTTCTTTCTGACATCGAGCAGCAGTTAATTATTTATTTCTTCGTCTTTCCGTACGTTTCTCTCTTTCAGCCACAGTATTACGCGCGCGCACACACACTGCGAGGCTCTTCCTCTCCGGAAGAGTGAACCGAGAACAGTTACTCTGGACGTGCGCGTGTGTGTGGGAGAGACTCTCGTCGTCAAAATGCTCGGCGTTTGCGTTGCAAGAATGGAGAGGAGGGAGGGCTGCCTCCATGTTGCGTTTTCTCTTCTCTCCATTCATGGCGGCTGTGATTACAGTTGCTCCCCCGTGTGGCGCTGCTGTGTCAGTGCATCCTGTTATCATTTTGCTGTAGAGGCTGCACTCTGTTTGCGCAGCTTGTTTAGTCACGCCATCTTTGTCAGCGGAATTTTTCTTCACTAGCCTGTCATTGCTTAATTTCTTCCAGCAAGGCTTATAATGCATAAAACAAAATGGCAGAATTTATTCTGACGACTGGTCAATAATAATGGAAAATACTGGATTGCCAGTGGGTTTAATATGTTTTATTGTGATATGTGCAAAGTAAAAAACTTTTTCTTTATTGAGATTACATTTCCTACAGTAAGAGCCCTTTTCATCAGGCACTCAGTTGAAGTTGAGCGCCAGTGCTCATTTTATCTCAATTTATCTGAATAATTTGTGTTTCAACTGTTTGACAGAAAACATTGTAAGTAGTTTTGTCTTAGTAGTCTTATTGTTATTACTGGTAAAGGGAGGAATATTTCTGATTTGATTATGCAGGTCCCTCTGTGGTTGCTGATAAAGAATGTTTCTCGCTCTGGTACTTAAAATGCCTCTTGTTTTTCTTGCCTGAATCAAAAGGTTCTTGGCAAATGACTTATTTCCTGTTTACAGGAGCACTTACATTTCTCTGGTGGTTTCACATTGCCTCTGTCCTGCTGATGCATGTGTCCTGCCTTTGTGAAACGTAATGTCAGTTTAAACGACAGCATCAGGGGGATTTTGTGCAGACATGCTAATGCTAACCCACCCTCTCTGCTTCTCTCTCTCTCTCTCTCTCTCTCTCTCCCTAGGCCTTGTGGATGCACTTAGATGTGTGCAATGAGTCCTGTGGCTGGCATGCCTCAGTATTTTGGATTGCTGTGCTCTGGACCCAGTAGGACACGAGACTCCCAGCACAGAGCGTCATGAGCTTGGTCATCCCAGTAGGGGTGGACACGGGCAACACCTCATACCTGGATATGGCTGCCGGCTCAGAGTGGGTCCTGCACTCCCTCTCCCTCCCTCTCTCTCGCTCTCTCTCTCTTGTATTTCCCCTCCTTCTCTAGTATGCTCTCCTCCCTCCCTTTCTCCCTTTCTCTCCCTCTCTATTATGCTCTCCCTCTCCTCCCCCCCCCCTCTCTCTCTCTCTCTAACACTCCCATTCTCACTTGCTCTGTCTTCGTGTTCAGACTGTTGCTTTCACTTTACCCTGTCCTCTCTCGCTGCCGTGCTCATGTCCACTCTTTCTCTCTCTCTCTGCCATAACCTTTACTCACACATGTTGTTTTACTAACATTCTTCTATCCATGCTCTTTATCCTTTTGTGGTTTTTCTTGTTTGCAAACTACTTCCTCATTTTTAAACATTGTCTCTTTCTGTCAGTCGATCTTTCCTTAAAATGTTCTTTTTTTTATGGTTTTTGGAGCCAATGCTGTAAGCACTATCTGCTCTGTAAAACCTAGCCAGATACCTTCTGTGATGAGCTGCAAAATGTGAAACATCTTCAGGGCTTGTGGCGTACATGCTGCTGCTAATTTTTAGTACACCATACTCCTCATTATTCTCATTATTTCATAGACTCACAGTAGGCAGTGGCAATGTACAGCCCACATTTAAGACTAGTCAAACAGATATATTCTCCTTGATTTCTGTTTACTAATGAAATTACTTTAAATAATGGAATAACGAGCATGTTCTAGGAAGCAGAATTAAAATAGGCAGAATTGTTTCTCTGCAGTAAAAGCAGAATGAAAGGATTATGAATTGATGGTCCTATTTCTCTTTAAAAAAATAAGCCAATCCTCTTGCCCGACAACCCCCCCCCCAACCCCTTTGCCTCGACAGCTTGCGTTGCCATGGCACCCTTCCCTGCCCCGTCTCTGTGGTAACGCTGAGAGTGACAGCTGGCCCTTTGGGCTGCCGTAGGCTGCTTAAGAGGCCATACAACACTCGCCGCGCCTCACCAGCTTTTAGGTGTCCAGCCACATGCCTGCATCGTTTATACTACAAGATCCTGACAAGCACGAGTTGAAGCCCACGCCTGCCAAAAAGAAGCAAAAAGATGAGGGTACAGAGAGTCTGGGGAGGGATTTTAACTAGCGGTAGATGTAAGCTAATAAATGCTTCGCTGTGTTGCTATAGTATTGCATCCTACTATCCCAGTGACCTAAGACAGATCAAGAGGGTGTAAACATTTCTTCCACAACATGGATCTTGGAGAAGCGCCACAGGGCGTTTATTATCGTCATACCTTCCACTTTCTCAGTGGACCACTGTTCATCTCTCATGTTGGCATCTTATCTGAACAGTATGGGTGTGAACCTTCAGGTCTGGTTTGAGAACAGGCTTTGGAGCCCCAGGGAACCTAAATCCATGATTGCTTTATAATTAGGTTCAGGTTGCATTTACAAAGTGTGAATAATTGGTGACTTTCCAAAGTCTACTAATACTTTGCCAAACATTTTCCCCTTTCAGGTAAAGTGGGCGGTCTTGGTCCTGGATGAAGCTTGCGTAAGCTTTACCCAGTATAATCAGAAAGGCATATATCACGTTCCTCCCAACATTTTTTTTTTCAAAACTGTGCGTTCAAGCTCAAATGGTCTCATCGAGTCTGAGCAACATACTGAATGAAAACTAAACTAGACGATGTAGCCTGCTGTGAGAATTTGCACAGTCTTGCCTTGGTAGGTTCATGCCTGTCTGCTTAAATCCAGCCTGTACTATTATGCTTATTTCCGCCTGTGCTATTGTGCTTTTTTCAGCTACAGGGGCACATTTGAGCCTGCACAGATCAGAGAATTTAGGATTTCAGTGGTTAATCATATTTCCAAATTTTGTTCGATTTGTTTCCATTCACCCCATACAGGGTGGTTAATAGAAGCTTATGTTTGGCATCCTAAAACGTTTCTAGCATTGAGCACGAGGTTGCCTAGGACTTTAAGTGTTTCCCATGCTGGCAGAGGACGAATTGCCTGTCAGGGTCACCGCACCACACAGAGCTGCTGCAGCAGGGGTTGTCATGGTTACAAGGCGTTGTGCATCCCAGTGATGTCGACAGGCTTCCCTTTAACAGCACTGGCGTATGAAGACAGCCGAAATTCCTTTTTGTCAATGACATATAAAGCAGGAAAATGTGGTGGGTGTGCATGTAGGCTTTAGGGAACCTCACACCCGTGTGTGTGTGTGTGTGTGAGAGTTTTAGTGTGAAGGGAATTTCATACCCACAAGTGTGTGTTGTGTGCATGCCAGTCCCTCATGGCATCAGTTAATTGCCATGGCAGGGAATGTGAGCCCTCCATAGTGAGGGCGTTGTCTTGAGCTATGCTTTCTTCCCTTATTTCTCTCAAAGTCCCTCTTAGCGCGTGTGTGTGTGAGCATTTGTGTGTGTGTGTGCATGTGTGTGTGTGTGTGTGTGTGTGTGTGTTTGCGAGCACATGTGCGAGTGCGTGCGCGCGAGTGAGCTGGCGAGTGACCGAGTATGCGCGAGTGTGGAATTGTCTCTGTTCCATATTAAGCTCCGGCTTGAGCGGTAGGCTATGATTAGCACAAACCTAGCTGTCATATCTAATTGGAGCATCAGTTACATCTCTTCCCCCTCCGTATCTCCGTGTGTCTGTCTTTTGTGCTTGACAGCTGTTCTGCTTATTCTGAAAGTGATGTTTTGATTTGTGTTGCATTGCTTTGCTACGCCTATTTCTCCCTGTCTGTCTCCCTTTCGCTCCTGCTCCCCCCACCCCACCACCCCCCATGTTCTCATGTGCCTCTGTGTTGTTGCTCTTCCTATTTCTCTTTCTCATCTGCCACTTTTTCATGACTTTTTCTTGTTTTTATCTGTCTGTGACGTTGGTTCCTGTTGAAAGGCCTGATCCTTCAGTCAGCTGTGACCCTGAACTCTTTTTCATGTCCGTATGAAATGGCAAATCCACCCCTCTCTTTCTCTACCTCTCTCCCTCCCTCCTTCTCCCTCTCTCCCTCCCTCCTTCAGTCTCACTGATTACTGCTTGTCAGTTGCAGTGTTTGACTGCTCTTTCTTCTTGCCCCGCGCTCTTGTTTGACTTGTGTTCGGCACAAACACAACTCGCGCACACACACGCCCTCTTCAGGCTCCACCCCCCTACCCCAGGTGGTCACATGTACTTTCACTTTGACACTTGAGCTGCTACAGACGCGGCGACTGTTTGAGGAAGTGAGAGTGCGAGAGAAGGAGAGTGAGAGGAGAGAGAACACGAGGTGGAGAAGGAGCCAGCCAGGTACAGTACTTCACCAATAAGGGGAGAGAGAGAGAGGGAACAAGAGAGGAGAGGGGGAATGAGAGAGAGAGAGAGAGAGAAGTTGAGAGGAATAAAGACGCCAGTCGAAACCGCTTGGGCGAAACGTGTGAGCACGTGTGGCAGACACGGACTTGTCTAGCTTCTTTCTGCTGTTACTCTTGTTTTGAATGCTGTACGTCAGCTGTTAGGATCTGTGTGTGTGTGTCTGTGTTTGGATGTTGCTGAAGTTGGAAATGGAGTGCCTAGAACCAGTAGGCTCAGGGCACGACCCCTTTTTTCGTGACCTTGAGGCAGTTGTCTGTCTCTGGAGGTCCTTCCACACAACAGGCTTTTCAGGACTCTGTGGAGTCCTGATGTTGACTGCCTGGGGCCCTTCTGCTCTCTCCCATTCCCTATCGCTGCCTCTAGTCCTCTGTTCTTTTTTGTTTTCTATTTCTTTTACTCTTTCACTTTATCTTTCTTTTTTCAGTATTTTCCATCTCTCCCCTCACCCCCTCTATTTTGCTTTTGCACCTTGTCCCCTCTCTGGTGCAGAAGTGGTGTAGTCATGATCCTTTGACACTCCTCTGATAGTGAAATGGCCCTTTCATCCCGCCACTGGAGTGGATATACTGGTTTGGCCTTTTTTTCTGAGTTACTTTAGCATGTGAATACTGTGTGTGTGTGTGTGTGTGTGTGTGTGTGTGTGTGTGTGATCCAGATAGGACATTTGGTTTGTTGTGGAGAGATAGGAAGCTGTTCTGTTATTTCACTTCATATCAGCTCCTTGCATTCAGCTTCGACCGATCAAAACACATTCACGCGGAAATTCACATGTATAGGTTTGCAAATAAGCACGAGGCAGTGTTCATGACAGTGGGTGTGTATATGCTGGTCCAGATTGCCAGTTAATTTTTTACTAAGCAGGTTCCTGCTAGCATAAATGAATTGAACTTCAGTATTCTTTAAAATGATATCTGGTCTCTTTCTTCTTTCTGTGTGAATTTCATTTTATCTCCTCCTTCCTCTTTGCTCTGCTTTGTGTCTTTGCTAAACCTGTTCTGAGTTCGTTCTCTCTCTCTCTCTCTCTCTCTCTCTCTCTCTCTCTCTCTCTCTCTCTCTCTCTCTCTCTCTCCCTCCCTCCAATCCCCACACACACACACATAAACACCTATAATACACAGGGTTTCTGTTGTCTAACCTGTTCCTCATTTGCGCACGTTTGTGTGTTTGTCTGTCTTTTGTGCAGACCTGAATCTGTGGAGGCTAGCCCTGTGGTAGTGGAGAAGTCCAGCTACCCTCACCAGATCTACAGTAGCTCCCACCACTCTCACAGCTACATTGGCTTGCCCTATGCTGTGAGTATCAGTATCTTCTTCCCTCTCTTTCTCTCACACACACAGACACACACTTTAATTCCAAGTCCATGTATATCGATGTGCCTGCATAGTAGAAGGCAATATGTTGATATTCTATTGATGTCATGAAATTTACGTCATGATACCATTTCTCTGCCTCATTCCTCATTACATAGTATTTTAGATAAATGTTCATTAAAGTAGTAATTACCTTTAAAGCCTTTTTTAATGTTCTTCAGTGTGACATTACTGTGGCTGGTGCATATGGTGCTTTTCTGAGATTTTGGCCAGTTGAGATCCAAAAATGATCCTTTTTGGCCATATTGTTTTTCCCATATTGCCCCCAAACCTCTGCACACTGAAGGTTTGCAGTAAAAGTGTAAAGTCAGCATGAACCCCAGATTCCTGCACGTTTACGAGTAGCTGTTAACTTGTTACTAGCTTCCCATAACAAACTTTGAAAGCATCTTAGGATGTGTATATAGTTTAGCTAATAAAACGCATAACATTTGTATCATATTACATATTAAATCTAACTCTAAAATTAACTCCTATTTGGCAGAATTGAAATGGTTTTATGACTAGTTGTAAAGTTACATTATTTGATAAATATATATATATATATATATATATATATATATATATATATATATATATATATATATATATATATATATATATATATATATGCGCAAGTATTTTGACATACCTTTGACATTTGAGATAAACTTTAAAATCATATGACACTTTGATGAAATATTATTCACTGGACTACAGATTGATGCAAACACCCTTGTGAAAGGTTTTGTTTTGACCCTGTACACACTCACAACACACTCACACACTCGCTGTGGAACCTCCCGCACGTCATTCTCCTCTCTCCCACGCATTTGATATATCTCTCCCCCTCTCTTAAACTCACTCACAGTTCTTGCAGTACCTCTAGTGCTTACGGGCCCTATCCTCCATTGACCTACATTCCAGCAATCTCTCTCTCTCTAACACCTCCTCCTCTCCTGTGCAGGACCATAACTATGGGGCGCGCCCCCCGCCCACGCCCCCAGCGTCTCCGCCTCCCTCCGTGTTGATCCGGCAGGGTGAAGGGCTGTTTGTGGCGGGCGGGCGGGCGGGCGAGGGTTTGTACGTGCCGGGCGGCCAGGACGAGGCGTCGCGGGGCACCACGTTGAGCACGTCGGAGGACGGCAGCTACGCTGCGGACATCACACGCTGTATCTGCGGATTCACACACGACGACGGCTACATGATCTGCTGTGACAAGTGCAGGTAAAGTGACCAAAGTGCTCTTGAGCGTGAACGCTCCATGATCGGTCAAGCACGCAATCAAAGAAATACACACTCAAATACACACACACACCCCCCACCCCCACAAAAGATAATAATGTTGATGATTTTGTTTACTGGCCATTGATGGCACAGCAGCTTTGATGGGTAGTGAATAACATACAAAATATCCACCTCAGAAGTCATTAACATTCAATCGAGTGTGTTGTTGGTTTGTTTAAGTGCATATGAACATGTCGGTGGTGCAGTCCTGTTAAGGCGCATACCAGCGATACATCGGCACTCCTTACTCACGCCAGTGTGTGTTTGTCATGTCAGTGTGTGGCAGCATATTGACTGTATGGGGATCGATAGGCAGCACATACCTGAGACCTACCTGTGTGAGCGCTGTCAGCCGCGGAGTCTGGACAGAGAGCGCGCCATCCTGCTGCAGACCAGGAAGAGAGAAAACATGTCTGGTGAGTCTGACACGTGTGCATGCACACAGACACACACCCAAACACACACACATTTTCCAACTGACTGCCCACACAATGAATGGAGGCCAGGGTCAAATATGTACCATCCCCGTGTATTAAGGAATTAATTGTTTTAGGAGTTTGACACGTCTGACCTGGATTCGTATCCCTGTGCTGCCTCTTGCTGGACATGTTGTGCCATAACAGCTGCAGATGCACTCAATGTCATATTATTCCCAAAGGACACTTGGTTATTGTTAATGATTGACACGGCAGGTTTTAAATGTTTATAGTCCCTGCAGGACCGTCTGACTGTAGTGTGTTCTGGGAATTTCACTCAAGTGCATTTGGTCCTGTTCTTGGGCTGAAACGCTTAGCAAATACCACAGACGATATCACTTTAAACAAAAACAATGAAATGAAAGAAAGAAAATTTACAGACGTGTGCATGTGTGTGTGCGCGCACGCCTGTTAGACGGGGACACCAGCGCTACAGAGAGCGGTGATGAGGTTCCTCTGGAGCTGTACACAACATTTCAGCACACCCCCGCCAGCATCACCCTCACCACTGGTCGCCTCGGCAACAAGCAGGCCGACAAGAAACGGAAAAAGAGCGGAGACAAGGAGCCCGCGGCACCACCCCGGGCCAAAAAGGTTTGAGCACCTCCAAACCAGATCAGAGTGCGCTCGCATGCCCGGATACTCAAACCAGATCCGAGTGAGCTGGCATGCCTGGACACTCAAATCAACGCACTTGACAGACGTCTGGAGAATCATGTTTTGAACTTTCATTTGCTTGTTTTGGGTTTCTGTTTACAGGCATTCCGAGAAGGCTCAAGGAAGTCTAATAGAGTAAAGGTGGGCATTCCCTTAATCTCACACACAAAACCAGCCACGCGGCAGCAGTGTCTGCGTTGGTGTCTTTGGGCCGGCCATCTCTGCGTATGTTGTGACTGAGGAGATTTCGGTTTAGTACTCAGAAATGACTCTATCTGGGTTTTTACATTTGCCAATGCTCGCTCATACACAAAAGAAAGCCCGTTTAACATGCACTTCCGATGTGGGCCGGGAGGGTTGCTACACAGAGCAAAGCTATTAGTTTCATCACACTTTCCAGTATTGAGATGGTAGTGTCACTGCATTTTTAAATGATGTCGTTTTTAACTGCTCATTGATCCAAGTAGTGGAGATGGCAGCATGCGTTCGATGAACACTGTGGTTCAATTGCTCAATATATACAACACATGTTTGAACAGCACAATGGACTACTGCGATGGTGTTAGGCAGCTTGTTGGGATTTAATCTTTATATAGCAGGAGGGGAGACTTCAGTTCTGGAACTCCTGTCAATGTAGTTAAGTTCTCTTGCTGTGTAACAAGCACTTTTTTTAGTACAACAAGCTCTCTGAATGAGAAGCTTTAAGGTGAGCTGATGTGTTGGCAGAGTATCTGGTTGGGCTACACACTAGCTTTACCCCCACAGTGTCTGTTCCCCTTGGAAGAGTACTTGGCAAGTTCTAAGTTTGGTTTTCAATGTCTCTGCATTGGTGTTTAACAACTGCTAACACATGTTTAACATGTGTTTATCTGAGAGTTTAGCAAATGCTATTATGCAGTTGTGTTGTAAGTTCTTTGTATCCGTTGTGCTCGGGGTATTGGACAGATGATCAGTGAGTTTGATTCCAGAGAGAACACACCACCCATAGAGAGGCATAGCCTTTTGTAGAGTCAGTCACACTCACATTAGTGTGTGTATATTTAAATCTTTGCAAGTGTTGACGTGTGTGTGTGTGTGTGTGTGTGTGTGTGTGATGGCAGGGCTCTGCACCTGAGTGTGAGCCCATGGAGCCCCTCTCTCTGTGGGAGAACAAAGTGAAGTCGTGGATGGAGCGATATGAGGAGGCCAGCACTAACCAGTACAGTGACGACGTCCGACTTTTGCTCCGAGTCAAAGAAGCTCGCGACGGCAAAACGCTTGCTTACAACACGCACACCGCGGCCTTTAAACCACCTGTAGAGGTATGACGGAGACACTGGGACACACACACACGCGCACACACACACCACACACAGCTTGCACAGTGTGTTTAACCTGTAGCAGTATGAAACACACAATGGTTATGTAGACTTAGGACACAGACAAATATAGTTTTGCCTTGCAATGAAAAATTCACACATGTTACTACCAAAGTTGACTTACCTCTGTTGTCACAGTGGGTGTGAACAGGAAGAAGCAGCCTAGTCTTGGTTTTAATGGGCCGTGTCATCCAAAGAAATGAGCACTGCACTGTAATGTAAACAAGGTGCAATGCATTTTAAATACTAGCGAATCATGCAGCCTAGGTGGCACCTCCTTGGTTTTTATGTGCTTTGCACTTAGACCTTCTGTGAAATCATATTGACGTACTGAGTGCTGGGCTTAGACACCACAGGCACACTGTACTGCTCCTGGCTGTGTGGATCACTGGTATATTACCTTCCAGCCCATCAGAATGGTCAGCCCTTCCTAGCTCTAATCAGTATGAAGTCTCACATGTTCCTCAGGCTGGTGCCTGTAATTGCCTTCTCTCCCAGTCACTCACAATCTCAGCACTTTTCCACAAAAGAATCCTCCAGCTCATTTAGGTGTACAGCATTAAATTCAATCTGTTTATCCTATAAAACTTTGTCTTTAAGAGCTTGTATATTAGTAATGTTAATGGTATCATTGGTATTGTTGTTATTGTATTGGTGTAGTCACACCTCGGTGACTGATCAGGTTTTCTCTCTCTGGCTTCCTGTCGCCACAGAGCTACGTGCAGAAGAACAAGCGCATTCTGAAGGCGGCGCGAGACTTGGCTGCTGACGCGCTCATTATAGAGTACCGGGGCAAGTTTATGCTCCGACAGCAGTTTGAGGCCAACGGCTACTTCTTCAAGAGGTGAGATACGCCCCCTCCCTGCTCTCTGCTCCCTCGGCAGTGTAGAGCGCATGCAGTCGCGCAGACGTTTCAACATGTTCTCTGATTTGGACAGGTGGTTTGTGTGGGGTGTTGGTTGTGTTTTGTGTGTGTGTGTGTGTGTGTGTGTGTGTGTGTGGGCGGGGTTTGCTGTTCTTAAGAATGTGCTCTAAAAACTATTCTATTCAATCTGTTTTTATGTAGGAAATACATAAATCCATTATATTATTATATCCATTGCCTGCATATAATCGAGGGTTGAGGGTGCATCTTAAATTTTAGGTCAGGTTACGGTTTGGTTTAAGATTCAAATTAGAGTTGTTGAGTGGAATGTTGGTCAATCATTGATCCTGACTGTACAAGTACCCCAGTGTGGGTGGGTGTGTGTCTGTGAGGGTAAATCTCCCGGGCAGATCCATCTTGTCTGTCAGGTTGTATAGTGGGCTGGCTGTCTGCCTTGCGGTATGAGCTGGGCCAAACACACGGTCCTCATCAGCACCTCTTCCTCTTCTCTCCAACTCTTTGGTTCCTCTGTCTGTGTTAACAAGAAAAAAACAACATTAAAAAACAACAATAACATTAAAAGTTATTCAGATGAATATTTTATAAATTGGCTATGAGAGGGCATTTAGTTCCGGAACTGTTATTAATAACAAAAATATAATAGAAAAATATCCATTACCGACACAGGCAGTTGAAATGCTGTTCTTGGTGTCTTGTCCTTGCAGGCCTTACCCATTTGTGTTGTTCTACTCAAAGTTCGATGGCTTGGAGATGTGTGTGGATGCACGCAGCTTCGGAAACGAAGCACGCTTCATTCGCCGATCCTGCACCCCCAACGCAGAGGTGAGCGTTCTCTAAGGCAGAAGCTCCACTTTAACTTGTATAGTTAATATACTGTATCACATGTGTAATAATATCAAACGATATATTTTCATGAGCGATATAATACTGATTGTTAGAAATTAAGGACATCGATAGCCAATATTTGCATCCATGTTAATCAGCAAAGTGTCTGTCACATTCAGCACCACACACCACAGCGGAAATCACAGCAAATGCAGACATGGGCTTGGGTTTGCATTGCCTGACGCACAATGTTGCATTGCCTGACGCACAAGCCAGCAGTTTTGGCCCCGAAACGGTTCAGAATTCTTACTATCTCACACAATCTAAGTCCTTTTTCAAAACAGAAAATGGGTAGTCTAGACTATATTTCACATTAATATACATTTTGACCTAAATACAAACCTTCAGAAATGTCTAGGGCAGTGTTAACTTTTTTTTTAAAAATATTATTTATTGGTTTGAAAATTATGAAAAACCTTAGAAGCTGTTCCAAATGAAGCAGATTTGACTATCTAGGCTTGTGTACTGCTGCCTCTTCTTGTCACTGCGGGAGAATGTTCCACTCTGTCCTCATACACACGGATTCCTGTGGTCCGGTGTGTGATGGTGTGTGGTGTGTAATGGCATGAGTAGTTGTAGCTGGCCACACCCACCACATCTCTCCTGGTATTAATTGTGCATTAGGTGCACACGTTCCAAACACTTTTGAAACTGCTAAAGAAGCAGTATGGGTCTACACACCACATTTGCTCTCCTGCACAGAAACTTCACTCGCACCAAACAAACGTGATGTTTCAAGCATGAGCTGCATTTGTTGAGATTGTACTTTTGATTGTTTGGCTATAGTGCGAATCGGAACAAAAACAGCAAAATATCCTGGCAGTCATCTTCGTCATCCCAGCGTTTATCTCAAATGCCAATAAACATTTTTGATCAGATTTACTCAACGTGCAGTCCACATTTCCAATCCAGTAGTGCTGCAGATGGTACAAAGACACACTACAGAAGTGTGTATGTGTGTGTGTGTGTTGTACTCGATGAGTCATTCGCATTTCAAGTAATCCAGTAACACTGTTGGTGGGATATTGGACCAGGCCACAGTTCCATCAGATGTGCACACAAAACACTTTTATCAGCAAAGAAAAAAGTTCAAGTGGCGGATTGGATAAGCAGGAACCTATTGAATATTGGCCCCTGATTATTGGTTGGTCCGAAAACACACCGACCACTAATGAAGTAGAAGAGGGATGGGTTACTCGCTCCATTACTGGCCCGTGGTCTTGAGGAGGGAAAGCTGGAGGCCCCGTTTCCACAGCCCTGTTAATCGCCCTTCCTGCTCTCAGGTGCGTCACGTGATCGAGGACGGCATGCTGCACTTGTACATCTACTCTCTGAGGTCCATACCCAAAGGCAGCGAGATCACCATCGGCTTTGACTACGACTACGGCAGCTGGTGAGCGGGCGGCAGGTTCAACACGTTTTCATGAATGTTGGGTGGAGTAAGACCAGGGCTTTATTTGTTGGCCTGAAGGTTGTGTCTCGGGGCAGAAGTGTTACTGCTCTTCAGAAGTGTGCAGGTGAGAAAGTCTGATCTAACAAAGGCCAATGCTTAGGGTTAGGGCTAGGGTTATGCTAACCATAACTGGGCAAAAGTTTACACAGCAAGAATTTACGGCAGTTTTTACAACAGGAAAGCCGTTCACAGGGCATGTTGTCTATTTTATTGCTTGAGTTAATTGATTCAAATCATATATTCGCAAAATGAACTTGGTTCATTGGTTCAGAGACGAAGGTTTTACCTTTAGAGTTGAAAGACGAAAAGAGTTGAGATGTGACTGTTGCCTTTTTGCTATAAGCATAAGGTGTATACAGCATCCCAACATCCGGGTTTGTTGGAGAATGTTTGGGCAGTGTGTATTGTCTCACGTCCCTCAACAGGCAGTTGACAAGTCGCACAGAGTCCTCTGTCTCTGACCGTGAGTCCTTCTGTCCTCTCGTCTGTAGTAAATACAAGGTGGACTGTGCCTGTGTGCGGGGGAACCAGGAATGCCCCGTGCTCAAGCACAACCTGGAGCCCACGGAGAACCTGGGCTCAGGCACACGGCGCCGGGGCCGCAAGGACAAAGACCCGGTGGTGCGGGACGAGAGCGGCCAGAACCAGAACGTCACGCTGGACTGCGATGGCCCCAAGGGGAAAGTGCCCAACGACAGCAAGCAGAGGAAGCTCTCTCCTCTACGCGTGTCCATCTCCAACAACCAGGTACTGTGGCTGGATGCACACACACCCCACACACACACACTCTCACACACTGGATGTGTGCAAAAGCATGAACTCACCCCCCATTTCAGTCTTTCATTGTTTGTGTCACTCACACAGCGTTTGGTACCGCATGTGAATCATGTATTTCGTTTTACATTTTTTCTTTTGGTTTGGGTTATTTATTTTTTTTACCCTGACTGCACGTGTATTCTTCCTGACATGGACTGCCCTGCCTTCCGTCCTTCCCTTTCACTGACGGCAAGCAAAGCTCCACTTTTCTCCCGTGACTGTGCTGCATGACAGGCACACCATTCACTCCAGAGTCAGGGTAACCATAGCGCTACGCCCGCTACACCATGGAAACGCCGCGGGGAGAGCCAGTTTGGCGGGAGCCGGATGCGAACTCAGGACCTCTAGAGCTGTAGCCCTACTGCCTAACCACTGAGCCGCCGTGCCTTTGGACTGCGTCCCTGACACGACCGGCAGAACAGATAGTTGAGCAAAGCACCCGGACTGTATGGAAGCACCACGGATTCTGAGCAAGGTCCTCAACAGCTTTGCCCCCGCAACGTCTCTTTGCTGAATGCAACCCAAATCGGTGCTTTGTTTGGACTTCGTAGTTTAACCATTGAACCAGCTTGGATCTTCAAGCAGTTGCCAACCTGTTGGTAATATTCAGGTCGTGTAGCTGCTGTGTGATCAGTGTGTTGCTAGCAGGAACGAGGATCCCTGCTGCTTGATTTCGTGCAGACAGCGTTCAAAATTGACAGTGGTCTGTTTCACTGTCGTGAAAACGATTCTGCACAGAGTGTGTTAAATTTCAAGCTCTTTTGATTTTACACTGGAACAGGACCCCATAACATCTCTGCGACATCAATTTATTAATCAGCTGATTTACGTCTTTGTCTTTACTCATTGGTCGTTACAGTGTGGAATGGGATTTTTGACAGCACTAAAGGTGCGCAAAGATCTTAATTTTTACAAAATAAAGTTACCCAGCTCCAGGCCTACCCGATCTGAGCTGAACTATACCCCTCGATTTCCCGTTGCCTTCCTCTTCCTCTCTCTCCCTCCCTCATCCTCCTCTCCTGGTCTGTAGTCAGACAGTGAATAAGGCCCCCACCTTTCCCCCTCTTGCAGGATCCTGAGTTAATTGAGGATCTAGAAGAGAAAACCTCCATTAGCAATGAAGTAGACATGGAGTCAGAGGAGCACATTGCAGAAAGGAGGAGGAAGATGGTAAGTGTTGCCGGGGGAGTTGGTTTCCGTGGTGCTCGCGGTCACCCGTGGAAACTCCGCCACCCGCCCCTCCCTTCTGCAGCCTCCCTTTTGCCCTGTCGTGTGTGTGTGTGTGTGTGTG
This sequence comes from Brachyhypopomus occidentalis, assembly GCA_020368025.1. Lineage (NCBI taxonomy): Eukaryota > Metazoa > Chordata > Actinopteri > Gymnotiformes > Hypopomidae > Brachyhypopomus > Brachyhypopomus occidentalis. The sequence continues at coordinate 6,350,609 of JAGXOD010000020.1, forward strand.
TGTGTGTTATTTTGGAGGAGGCCATGCCACCGGGTCCTTTAAGCTTTCCTTCCTCTGAGCCGCTCACTACTGCCCCCTGCTGCTCTCGCTAGTGTGTCCTCCACCGCTGCTGTTGCTGATGCTATGTAGCCTCACCCGGCGCGCCGTTGCCCTGGGATACCCACTGCTCAACCTCATCCCCCTTCCTTCTCTGTACTGGATGTTGCAACTCTCATATCAGTCCCACAATGCAATTCCTTTTGAGCATCTCATTTTCTCACCTTACTCCTTCTCTTTTGTTTCTGCAGGGTTTCGTGCTGGAATTACATGTTTTGCTTGGGGGGGTGTTCGTTGAGGGGAACTTTGATCCAGGGTTGTTTCTGCCAGTGATGCTTGCTTTGGTATATGATGTTATCAGTTGTAAGAAAACTGTAGATAACAGGTACACTTTGGTGTTTACCTGCCACAGTAATTCTCAAGCTTATGAGAGACTATGTATCTCACTCACCTGTTTTCCTTGCTCTAACACACATGATTTCAGTCACTGGTTAATTATCAAACACTTCGTGCTCATTGTCAGGTCCTTCATTTGCAGGTTCATGTGTGTCAGAGCAGGGAAAACACAGAAATGTTGTTGGGTTTCCTGTGGTGTTTTTCTCGAGAACGCGAGGTCCCCTGCTGAGTAACCAGTCACTGAAGCTGCGTTAGAACAGCTCCCTCCCATAAAGTCACCAGCCTGACCATCTCAAAGGAGCAGTGGGTTAGGCTCCTCCTACTGACACCCCAGCCCTAAAGAAGCCAGGTTCTCTCTCTCTCTCTCTATCTGGCTCTGTATGTCTGTCTGTCTCTCTCTCTCTCGCTCCATTGGTCTCACTTGTGTTCTCTGAAAGCACAAATAAAAGGTGTGAACTCCTGAGTCATAATCCTGGGGCCAGAGGGTACACACTCTGAGCAGGGTTTAAAGAGAATAGAAAATCAGTGTTAAGGTTTCAAACCAATATAAACCGATATCCGCTTTAACACTCAAGAATAAAGAACTGCCTGCATTGTGCTACTCATAGCTTTAATAATATCTTAGATGAACACTCTTGTGTCAGAACTTCCACACGCACAGAGATCGGGGGCATGTTGATTAGTTGACCCAGTCTTTGGGGGATTTTTTTTAACCAGTCTTTGGGTTCTTTGGGAAACCTGAAAATATGTCAGGCAGTCAAACAAAGCTGTGGTAAACAGCTGTGAAGTTGCCCGTCGTGTCTCGCCCCCTGGTGGCAGGCCCCGGGACTGACCGAGAGGTTCCAGAGACGCTTCCTCGGCTAGATGTGGCGACTCCAAAGACGTTCGGCCCCTTTCAGTAAATAAAAGTGTGTGAGCTCATGGGAGGCCTCTGGCTGCAATGCAGTGCCTCTCCCGCTATCCCACACACCCTGCCTGACTTGCCGTACCCAGCTCTGGTGATACAGGGCTACATAATTAGCTTGTGTTCAGTCAGGTGTGTCAGTGCAAAGATACTGCAAAATGCTGCAGAGCTTGGGTCTCCGCACCTGGGGGTTTCCAGGGCTCAGGTCTCACCAGATACTCGGTACAGTGGCTGGCTAGCAGTGGACACCTGGCTGCAGGGTTTTAAAGAAACACTACCTCAGCACGTGGAATTGCATTGTTGGCGTGTCCGAGGTGTTGCACAAACGAAGACGCGTCCTCTTCCTTTATATGCCGTCCTTTGTGTTCTTGTGTTTGAGTCAGTGTGTGTGCGCGCCGACTCGTCCACTGCAATTACATGAGCTCTTCTCAGTGTTGAAGCCTTGGAGCGAAAATGTGAACAATTAAGACGTGGTCCCCAAACTGCTGCTGGAACCTGTCTGGCTGTATAATAAAATTAAAGTTTGTTTTCTACAAATTTCTCGCACAACCAAAGAATGTGTCGTTGTTGTTGTTGTTGTTGCTCCCCTCCCCCAGACAGGCTCTGGTGCTCTCTGTCCTCTGTCTCCCTCTATGCTGCTGGTCTCCTGTGTGCACTGTCCGGCTAGCCGTCTCCATAACTCTTTACCATCGTTCACGTATCTCTCTCTCTCTCTCTCTCTCTCTCTTTCCCTCTCATTCTCTCTGTATCTGCTTAGACACGTGAGGAGAGGAAGATGGAGGCCATCTTGCAGGCGTTCGCCCGCATGGAGAAGAGGGAGAAGCGTCGTGAGCAGGCGCTCGAGAGGATCGGCACCAAGGGCGAGGTGGCCGCTCGCAGTGACATCAAAGAGGAGCCCCCTGCCACCCCAGAGACCGAGGTGCCTGCTACGGTAGGTGTGCACATTCATAACACTGCTTCTGCCAGGCACCTCAGACTCACCCTGTAGTACTGTAGCATAGTCATTAAATACCCTTAGAACACAGCTTAAACCTAGCTGGCGATGATGCACAATTGGCTGTTCAATGCATAATGTAGATCGATTGCTCTTAGCAGTCATTAAAAGTCAAATTTATTTATATAGTGGTTTTTTTACACGTTGTCACAAAGCAGCTTCACAATCGCAAAAGATCCCAGATTAAAAACATAACGTTATTCTCAATAAGGCTCTTTTGGACCTGCCGGGATAATTGCTCTTTACTGGCTAGTAAATCTTGACCTGAGTTGACTTCCCGATGCCGTCGTTGTGGCCCTCAGCCGTTGCTGGAGATGGTGAAGGAGGAGGTGGGGCAGAAGCCGGCCAAGGTGAGCCGGAGCAAGCAGCGCAAGAGCTTCTCGCGCAACCGCACACACATCGGCCAGCAGAGGCGGCGCACTCGCACGGCCAGCGCCTGCTCGGACCTGCCGCCCGGCTCCCCCGCAGACACCCCGGAGCCGCCAGTGGGAGACGTGCAGGACGGGGAGATACCCTCGCCCCCGGAGGCCGAGGCGCCGCCAGCGCACCCTCCCGACGCCAGCCCGCCCCACAGCGGCTCCCCCGCGCCCCCCTGCCGGAGCGGACAGAAGTACCCCAAAACGAAAAAGGTGAAGCAGTGAACACGTAGGAAACGCACAGGCCCACAGCCTTCTCTCGCACTCTCATTAATGAGGGAGAGAGAGTTTAGTAATCTTGTTTGAGGTGTGTGTGTGTGTGTGTGGTTCACGTGCAGAGTTAAGTGCTGCTCTGTTTCTGCACTGACTGCATATCCGTTCTCCCTCTCTCTCTCTCCTCTCTCTCTCTCTCTCTCTCTCTCAGCACTTAGTGAATGAGTGGATGTGCGTGGAGAAGCAGGAGCGGGTGTCTGCGCGCACCCCGGAGCCCGTCCCCGAGCGGCCCCTGCGCATCAGCAGTGACCCCGAGGTGTTGGCCACGCAGCTGAACTCCCTGCCGGGCATGGCGTGCAGCCCCCACGTCTACAGCACCCCCAAGCACTACGTGCGCTTCTCCTCACCCTTCCTGGCCAATCGGAGCCCCAGCGCGCCCGGAGTTCCCACGGGCCGCCGGCGCTCGCGGGAGCTGCCTGAAACGCCGCCCACCTCTGGCTCCTGCAAGAAGGTACGTGGCCCCCCCGAGCCCTCCGCACGCCTCTGGGGTCCTGAGTCCCACTGACTTAAATAGCACGAACGCTGGTCGTGCAAGACTGAATTGAAAATTACGTGAAGACGTCGGTGTGGTTAGCACGAGACTGGGAGTCAGAACAGAAGTGAATGAACCGTTACAGTCTGCCCTCCTGTAAATACTCACCCATGTTTGTCCATATACATTTAAATGATGAATGCTTATTTGCATTTGTTACCCACGCAAATAGGCAGTCACAAGGTGATGTGTGTGTATAGAAGGTCTTGCGTAGTTTCCACATGAATGAAAGGTTTACACTGCAGTATAGTCCAGGTCTCAGGAAGAGTTCAGCAGTGAAGAGCTCAGGTTTTGGCTGCTCATTCTGGACCAGTGAGGCTGAGCCCATTTTTCCTGCGTGTTGCTGTGTGCAGCGCTGGCTAAAGCAAGCGTTGGAAGAAGAGGGCTCCATGAGTCCCGGCGGCCGCACTGCCCTCCTGATGCCCAGCGAGGGTCCGCTTAGCCCCCCAATCAACGGAGAGTCAGACAGCCCCCTCCCCATCAACGGAAGCTGCTCTTTGCCTGTTGCGTGTCCAGGTATGTGCTCCCGACTCCGCACAGTACCTCTCAGTATCAACTAGGAGCTTTTAAATATTTATTTTTCTTTCTTTTTTGCTTTTATAGTTTTTGTTCATTATATTTTGATAAGTTTCAAATTTCATTCGTGGTTTAATTACACTTCCAGGGACACAGCCACTGAAAATGATTGATTTGTTTGAACTTCCTTTTCCACAGAGCTGCCCACCCCTTTGAAGAAGCGGCGGTTGTGTCCCCTAGACCCATGCATGTCAGACACGTCCACCCCATACGCGTCCCCATGTGCCACCCCGACCCGGGCTGAGCCCCCAGACGCTCCTGGGACCCCCCAGCTGCTGGCCACCCCGCCCCGGAGCCGGTCGGACGACCCCGGCACGGAGCCTTCTACGCCCACGCATGTCCCCCAGAACCCCTCACACACCACGCCACAGGAAGTAAGAACACAAACATGCCAGAAGCAAACCCAACATGCACTTATGAATGACACACACACACCAAGACAGAGCTTCATTACTTCTAGATTTATCAAAACAAACAAAAATATATATATATATACATACACACACTTATTTATTTATTTTATTTTTATGTATGCACCTACAATTTTCACATCATGTCATGTTCACCCTTAAATTCTATGCAAATCCACAGAGCGAGTCTTCTATAGAAAGCTCTCCAGACACGAGTCGAAGACCCAGTACACAAGAGGTCAGACTGCCCACTACCTCCTAGTGTGGACTTATGTATACAGATGTAAATCCGTATGTACGTACTCATGTACTGCTCGTCTGTTCCAGGCCGAGCGTCCTCCCTCGGTGTTAGCCTGTCAAAATAAAAGGCCCCCGGCCCCCGAAACCACTCCGCAAGACCCAGCCAAGCCGGCCGGTTCCCAGAGCCCTGATGCCCTCCACGAGCCTCAGGATCCAGTTGGGGACGAGTGCATGGAGGCAGAATGCAGCGCTGAGGTCCCCTCCACGTCCGACGCGCCGGCTTCCTCGTTCCTCCCCTGGATGAAGAGTCCGGAGCGCGGGGTCCTGTCCTTCTCGCCCATCAACTCCAACCTGAGGGACCTCACCCCGTCCCACACGCTTGAGATGGGGGCCTTCAGGCCGGAAGCTGCAGTCGCAGGGGGCTTCAGCGAGGGGGCGCCCTACTACCCCTGCAGCGAGGAGGCGGCTAGCATGGCCTTCACCCGCTCGCTGAGTGGAGAGGGCTGCGAGGGCGGAGGCGCCGTGCAGAACCCCCCACAGAAGAAAAAGGTGAGTTTGCCGTCCTGAGATGTAGCGCGACGGGAACGAGGACGAGGTAGGAATTACATTCCGAACCTCAAGTCTAATTTCACCACCCATCAGGGATTCAAGTAAGGTCCAATTTTAGCTTTCATAAACCAGAAGTGTGTGTGTGTGTGTGTGTGTGTGTGTTTTTTATATATTTATTTAATAATGATCAGAGGTAGAGAGTGTTGCTTTGCATTTTTAGCATACAAGAGTAGATGGATTAAAGGTGCAAGTACTAAAGACGTAGACATGGACTCGACTGTGTCCTTCCTCAGGCATCTTGTCCCTGGTCTGTCAGTCTTCCCTAATGAGGCAAGTGGACTTGTCCACTAGCCCTAGTCGCAGCACAGCCAGACAGCATGTGTCGTCTTCCCAATAGCTTTGACCGATGCAAAGCTCTGAACGCCCGACGCTCTTCCTGCGGTACAGCACCTGCCGGGTCTGCCGTGTCACACCGTCTCTGTCCTCCTCCAGGTGTCTCTGCTGGAGTACAGGAAGCGACAGCGCGAAGCCCGACGCAGCGGCGGCTCCAAGGTGGAGTGTGGATCGCCGGTTTCCACGGCACCACTGGTGGACGTGTTCCCCGTCGCTGTGGAAATGGCCCCCGAGTCCTCAGCTCCTGTGATTACGCTGGCCCCCAGGACCCCACAGCCCAACGAGGACCCTGAAGCTCCCTCACAGGGGGAACGAGAGGGGGGAGAGGGACAGTGGTACGTTCCAGCCTCTTTGGAGTTCCACAGGGTGTCAGTAAAGGACCATTTCCAAAATGTCAAATGTTCTTTGTGTTTATGAGACGAAAATATGATACAATGTGTGACGTCTGGGACTGAAGGTCGTCTGTGAGAGCTACAGCACAGGGCGCAGTACTGAGATTTACCTCTGGAAGCTGCTGTGGTGTGCTGTGCTACAGCTGAGCAGTTGTGTCTTGGCTCTGTCCTCAGGACTTCCTCAACCTCAGTGGAGCAGGCGCGGGAACGTGGCTACCACAGGGCCCTTCTGCTGAGCGATCATCGCAAGGACGCAGGTGAGACGCAGCCCGCCACAGCCAACCGCTCACGCCAGCGTTCTTGTCCGTGTTTCTTATTCGCTGGCGACCGTGACGTCTTATCCTAAAGTTACGCCTTTTTTCGGCAGATGGCGTGGAGTTGGAAGCTGGTGATGTCCAAGCGAGGGAATGTGCTTCACCTAAGAGCTGCAAGAGCCCCTCGGCACACAGGGTAAGACCTTCATTCGCACAGATCCTATCCAGAGCCACTTACGGGAGCACTGTAGTTGTCTGCTCTGAAATATCTCCGCAGCGAGCACAAACCGTTCACATACGGTCGCTTTCAGCATGTCCAAACGAATATCCCAGTGTATAAGGAAGTGCAGTACATTCAGAACTCTGTGTGAACATCTCCTTTCCTCCCCTCAGTCCTGTTCTCCAGGCCCCAGCCCCTTTCGGCCGTCTAAAGAGGAGGAGAGTGAAGCTCCGCCGCGCCAGCCCCAGACGCCGTGCCTCCAGACGTCTGCCTCCAAGCCGCCGCTGACCAAACCGGCCCCCGCGACGCCCAGCAAGCTCCACTGCGCCGCTTCTCCGGCTCCCCAGGGCCACTACGCCGCGGCCACTATCCTGTCCCCGAAAACTCAGCCGCAGGGTTCGCCCTTCCGTGGCCAAAGAGCCTTCCTCTCAGCCCAGACTCAAAGCCAAGGCCAGCCCCAGGCATCGTCGGGGCCTCCCGCTTTCTCCCAGTACAGCCCCCAGAACGCGCCCCCTCCACCTCCCCCTCCCCCTCCGGCACCGCCCGCCTCCGCCGCCTACTTTCCCGCCGCCGCCGCCGGCACCCCGTTCGGCGGGTTTAAAACGGCCGTGTCCTCCCCGTTTGCTCCCGGCTCCCAGACGCTGCTGCAGCCGCACCACGCGCTTCACTACCAGAGCAGCGCGGCTCCGCCTCCCCCCCCCCCCCCCCTCCCCGCACCCCCAGCCCGGCCCTGCTCTGCTGCACGTCAATCTGCAGCCTCCTTCAATCCAGCAGCATCAGCTGCTCCTCAGCTCGGCCCCCCCCCCCCCTCCACCGCCCCCTCAGGGCCAGGCCTCTCAGCAGCCGCAGTCCACCAGCAGCGGTCTGCTCTCAATCAAGCAAGGCCCGCCTCCTCCACCTCTCCCGCCTCCACCGCCAGCACCCTCTAGTGGAGCGCCTCACCCATATCAGAACATGGGCGGGTTCCAAACCACTCTGCTCCACCAATCGGCAGCAAGCAACCCCTCGGTACCTCCCTCCTCTTACCAACAGACTGTGTTACCGCCTCCTCCCCCACCACCACCACAGCAAACCCCACCCCCTCAGTCTCCATCCAATCCAAATGCTCCTCAGATCACCAGCGGCAACAGAGGCCCTCCTCCGTCCTCGGCCGCCTTTCATAATGCCGGTTACATGGGCACAGGTTGGCACTGACTACGGGAGCTTCACCTGCCTACGAGTGAACTCACATGGAGACGAAGGCAATGGAAATGCGGTGTAACATAGGAAACCTGACCCCACTGTAAATATTTTCTATGTACCTTTACAGTTGGCCAACTGAAAAACAGGAATGGGGCAGAAGGAAGTTGCCCTTTCAAGCAAACAGAATCAGAAAAAAACATTGAAGTACAAGACTGTAGAACAATCTGGAGAGACATCATGTAAACAAGAACATGAATGATCAGTGGTGCTCATCACCTACCTAATCACCCCCCCACCATCCGTCTGTTGTCTTATTAGATTTCTGTTTAGTTTCCCTTTGTTGTTTTAGCTTTTTCCAGACAGAACAGATTCAGTCTCTCTCTCCTCTCTCTCTCTCTCTCTCTCCCCCTCCTTTCTCCTCTAGTGTTGTATGATGGACATTCCATTTTCCTCCCCTGTTCTTCCCTGTAGATCTCCAAACATTTATTTGTTTTATCTAGTGGTTCATTTATAGCAAAAATAAATGCTTTTTGTATAGAGGAAAAAATACAGAATTATTATTTTTTTTAATCCTCCATGTAACAGAAAAAAATATCTGTGCACGGCTGCAGAAATTTGAGAGAGAGACCTTTCTGGTAGGCCACATCAGTGCTCCAGACGTCTGCACTTGTGCGTGTGTGTCTGTGTGTGTGTCTGCGTGTGCAAGGAGAGAAGGTAGGAAAACAAAGACTTGTTGGTCTACATAATTGTGTTTAGAAGTATGGGTTTATCTGTGGGTGTGTGTGTGTGCGCTTGTGTGTGTGTCTGTGTGTGTGGGGGGTTGGGGGGTTGGGGGGGTGAGTAAAGTGAACCAGGCCTGTCCTGGGGCCGCCTGTTCCTGTTGACCGTAAGCGGTTTATTTTTGAATATCAATGGTTATTTGTAGAAAGTGTAATTTAATGTATAGGTGGTTCCTCCAGCTTTCTCCAGAAACAGGTGTAAATATTGGCTTCTTTCTCCAGAAACAGGTGTAAATATTGGCTTCTTTTCTTTTCTATGCTTCGACTCCCATCCCATTTTGGAATATGGTTGTAAATATGAGCACTCTTGGCAACAAAAACCACACAAAGCTGAATGTTTCTGTGACTGTAGCACTATTTTAATTTCCTTCTCTCTGGATTATTCGATTTGTCTCTTTCATTTTTTATTATTCGTGTGTGTGTGTGTGTGTGTGTGTGAAGAGCAGCGACTCACAGACACAGCACTGGTTGGATATTTTCATGGTTCATTATAATAAATCACTGTAATGACAGTTTTATACCACCTATGGTCTTCTGTGTTCCTTTGTGTGTGTGTGTGCGTGCGTGTGTGTGCACAAATTTATGCTTGTAATAAGCTACTGAGTCTGATGCCATAAGAGAGTTGGTGCTTATACCCATGTGTGCAAGAGAGCCCTTTGAGAAGGTAGATAGAATCCCACCTAACAGCTGCATAAGAGTGCTTAATTCAGTGCACTTCTGTTATGGACATGCATGTGGTCAGAAGGTCTGAGTCATCCTTCTTGAAGCTCCCTTTGGTCTTCTGACTCTGAGGTTATGGCCCAACGGAAACAATGACTATTTTGGAGAAACTTCTAGCAGATGGCTTCATCTACTGTATCTGAGCCCATACAGCTCACAACCTCCATGACCAAAACTGCTTCAAGTGAGAGATATGTACAATTACTTAAATCCAACACCATTTTAGAGGTGGTTTCAGTACGTTTTAAAGCTGTTGCACTATGGGTAAACAGGTCAGTCTGATTAATTCTGTAGGAACACAACAGTGCTGTATGTCAAAAAAAGGTGGTGTTTTCACAATCCTCAGTGGTGCCTTGCAGTGAACGGAGGTCTAGAAACCGACGTGGATGTTAGTTACATGATGTGCATACTTAATTAACATGGAAAATATATCACAAAGTCTTGCATATTGCTTTTTAATTAAAACTCGTAACTCGTAATCATGCATATGCTGAACAGCATGGCACCACACTCCTGCCTCCAGCCAATACTGACTTGTGATGAACAGTAGTGGATGTTAACTGTCCAACAGGCATGCCACCACAAGATGGTGCTAGTGAGCATCTAGGTCTGCATCCTGTGTTCCAAATTCCAGTGGGTTAGATGTGTTTACAAAGACTGATTACTCTCTTTTCTCAGCGGTCCATAATCTTGTTCTGTACACACAAATGAATCGGGTAATATTCTAACAAAACAATTTTGATCTGTGATTACTAAGAGAAAATCTTTATTCATTTACATCTTCGATTTTTGTTGAATTTCTAGAATGCATTTACAATTTCTGTGTAATATTTACATGGTTTTACCATTCTATATATAGATCCATCAGACAAGACAGACACTCAGCATTTCAAGACCTTTCCCTCTGACATTTAAACACTTGACTTGAATAATAACAGCATTATACTAAACCACTACACGTCCACTGAGTGAGGAGTTTAAGACGCATGAGTGCCCGTCCCACGTGTGTTGACTCGCTGCACCAACTACTGTTACCGTTCTGTGCAGCACATTGTACACGGGTTAGTCTCATTACATTGGCGACAATACCAAGATAACGTTACAGCACCAGCTGAACACATCGTAAGTATAACACACACAAGTCTACTATACTAACACGGCCAAAGAACGAGATCGAGATGGAAATATCAAAGTCGAGACGGATACAAAAAGAAACTCAACACGTACGCATCGAATACTGTATGAGATATACACTTAAACACTCTCCTACCTCAGTACATTTATTGTCTCCACATGTTCTTTTCACAATCGCTAACAGCAGTCAGCAAAGCTTACAACAACGTCCTGATCACAATGTGTAACTTTCATTAAACGGCTGCTTTTTTTCCCTCTTTTCTTGCAGCGTCATCAAACCGTCTGTTTACTTTTGAAAGGACGAAAATGTCATGGGGTCAGACCCCCTCCGATGTCCTGTACAGTAATGGAATAATGTCACGATGTCATCTCCACTGCTATTACTCGTTTGAAGCCTCCGCTGCTCTCTTTTGGTGACGGTCAGCATGGGTAGAGACAGGCCAGAATGTCCAGGGTGTGTGTGAAGCAGCTCAGAGCACAGCCTGCAGCATACCGCTCGATCTTTAACCACACACCTGGCTTTGACTCAGAAGATCCAGTTCGGTTGGTAAAATCAAGAAACTCCATAGATTTGTTCAGTACTAGTTTGGTCTTGTGTGTGGCCGTGTTTATGAGAGCAAGAGACAGAGTGGTTGAAGGTGACCAACAGATGGTGTAATGGCTTTATCAGTTCTAGCAGCCTAACTGTATTCCTTTATACGGATGTTCTTGAATACAGCAGGGTTGGATAGTGTGTGTGTGTGTGTGTGTGTGTGAAAAGCTCTGGAGGGGCTGATGTGTGCTACGGGTTGAACTGGGGTGGTTGATCTCGATTTTATCCACCCCTTTTTCACTCATCCATCACTTCATCCCTCTGTTTCCCCAAATTCCAGTGGATGCAATTTCCTTCACAAGGTAAAATCAACCTGGGAAGATGGCAAAAGGATGTGAGGGATTACACCCTGTCTTGAGGCACAGGGAGCTAAACACACATCTTACTGATGTAATCTCAAAACAGTGGGGCAACATTAACACGGATGATAGGACTGAAATGAGTACCGAACATGCAGGAAGTATATGCTTGTACTGAACACGAATGCTTCAGTTTAGTCATTATATAACAATTTTTTTCATTAACATTCAGTACAATGTACTACAATCAAACATTTGAAGAGAGCATTGAGATTTGCACACAGATCAAAGGGTGAGAGACTTGACAGCTCACAGAGGACAGTTGTATAATCTCAGTCTTTGAAATGGGGCTTCACTGGACCCCAGTTGGGTGCCGTCGTGTGCTAACACTCACCTCCTACGCCTCGGCTAGCTATGCGTTTCCGCTCTCTGTTGGAAAAAAAACATGTTATCACACGGAATTAAAAAAGCAAACAAACTTGCTGGTGGACAAATGTAATCAAAATATATGAGAAAGGTGCTGACTCTGTCCCTGACATCTTGCATACCTCACTGAAAAGTCTTGTTTTGCCAACACCGCCAAAAGATGGCGTCAGAACACACATCAGATTCCACAGGGATGATTTATGATCCAATTCGTTAAATATTAGTACGTTATACAGTATAGATTGAGTAGAGACCATAATCATTTAGAACTTTTTCATTCAGAGCTCTGTAAACACCAAATTAATATACAGTAGTTGTAATTTTAGTAATGTACAGTAGTAATTTACAATAGTTGTAACTTTTAATGTACAGTAGTAGTAATATACAGAAGTTGTAACTGTCGGGTTCTTGGGTTGAAACAAGACAGTCTGTAGTTCTCCTTAAACTTCATGGTGCTGTCTTGAGTGATATCACCCCTTATAATGCTTGATTACAACCTTAACTGCAGCCACTGGAATTGTGATTCTGAAATCTGACCATATTGCAATGTTGGCTTGAGGCTTTTTTCATTGTAGGAGATATGTAGAATATGTAGAATATGGAAGGAGTGTTGGGGGAATATTGGGGCAAACAAAAACCATCTTTAGAGCTGGTCTTGTTCTTTTCTGAGAGCTGGTCTTGTTCTTTGCTGAGAGCTGGTGAGTGTTTTGTAAAACTCTAATCTCGCAACTCTAATTACCCACTCAGGCACCATTTCCAGAATAGTGCATAGACCATCTGAGGTACCAGAGAGCAAAGAACCCACCTTCCATTAACAGCTCAGATGGCTTGAAGGTTTTGAGCTTTTTGAAACTGCACCTTAAATGAAATAGCTCTAGTGTAGTGTTCCAGGTTCCCTGTATGTATGTGCCAGCATGCGTGTTATGCATGCGCATGTGTGTGTGTGTGTGCACTCGTGCGTGTGCATGAGGGTATGATTAATGTGGACAAGCTGACGGCTGTATAAACAGGCATTAGTAATGCATGGCTCAGTCCCTCAGTCCACTGCCCTGAGCTTCAATTAACCCCAACCGAAGAAAATTCTCATTTTCTAGGACTCTGATTCTCTGTCTCTGTCCCTCTTTCTCTTCTCTCCTTCTCTCTCATTCTCTCTCTCTGAATCTCATCCTTATCACCCTTCTTGTATCTTTCCTCTCATTTATCTCCATCCTTACATTTTCTTTTTTTCTCTTTCCTCATCATCTTATTTCCTCCTTAATGACTATTTCTCTTCTCATTTCATCCTCCCTAATCTGTCTTTTCCTTGTCCAGGAACGAGTGAATACACAGAGCAGCTGTGTGTCGAGAACATGGCCCCTGGAATACCAACCAGCTGAAACACACAGCCGCATATGTACGCCGCTCACTTCTGACACGTTTTAGAGATGCAGTCATGGCACCACCATCACCACCAATTAAAGGGGCCCTGTTGTGAAAAACTGAATTTCCCTAGATGTACTTAAATAAAACATTCCTCTGATGTCATGAGAGGAAACTCATTTACCTTTGCATATTAAACCTATGGCAGTTTAGCCCCGCCTACTTTCATGCAGTTCTCAGGCGTTTCAGCTTTGAATGCTTTTTGAACAAAGCACAATATAGAGCCAATCAGAACAGAGCTCATTATTCTCATGCCGTCTTAAAGGCAAAATAACAGAAACAGACTGTTTCAATCATAGGATGCAGAGAGGTTGCAAAATGTAAATATTGGTCATGTGAAAATGAAAGCCACACAAATATTGTAAGTAGACATCACGGGGAAAAAATATATATATTCAAAATATTGGTTATGGACTTTTATTGTGTTGGAACAGTACAACACAAAGCCCATGAGGAGGAAATCCTAATGTTGTCTAAATAACGTTCAGTCAAAGGCCTTGTCTCTTACTGTCTCCCAGCAGCTCGTCTCCCATGAGGCCGTCCTGCCGGTTGCCCAGGACGAAGGCGAGGAAGGAAAGGATGAGGGCGTCCATGATGCCCATGATAGCCAGAATGTAAGCCCAGCGCACTGAGCATGCTCCGATGGTGTACCTATCCGTCCGCTCTCCACACATACGCTTCACCTCGTCTGCGTCCCAGCCGTCTGGGTAGACCAGGCATCCTAGCACCAGACACGTCCCTGACACAGACACACAAACAGAGATTACGTGCTGTATATATAGCATTAATAAAAAAAAAACTGCTTGATGATGAGAGTTTAGGGCAGATCATGGAGATCTACAACAGCGGTTTTAAATTAAAGGCTTTCGGGGTCACAGCACAGCTTAGCGTTGCGCCCACTCTAACACAAATGATTCTGCCTGAATAATTAACTGTTGAGCCAAATCCAACTAAGTGAGCTGCTGAATTATTGCAGTTCTGTCACCTCCTGGACCACGGCTGGACTTCCCTCCTAGAACGTTTGAAAGATCCAGCCAGTAGGCAAGATAAACGTGACACTGGTTTAATGGAGGTCAGGAGAGGATATGGCGGTTTATAGCAGTTCAGTTCAATAAGTCAGGGCATGGAGGAGAAGAAGAGACATGGACACGCCGGTCCAGTGGTGTCAGCAGTGAAATGGATAACCATTAAATTGGATGAGTAGGAATAGGTCAGAGGGCACTGTGATGGACAGTAATGCCTACTGGCTTGTGTGTTTATGGAAACTTTCTAAACATAAACTGCAGTCACCCTCCAAACCTACCACAGCAGTTAATTAACAGGCTATGGGATGTCGCTGTTGGAAGCGGCGTCTGCATTTATGTGTGTGTGTGTGTGTGTGTGTGTGTGTAAGCCAGTCTCTTCTCTGTGCTCATTCACTGCTCATCATGGTTTGTTGCAGCTGTGTGTGAATAAAATACGTGCCAAGCATTTTACTCCAAGTGCACATTGGCGGCGGTAAAGGACAGACACTTCAGAGCCAAGCACTCTGACACTAGACAGATCTAGATAGATCTCCGCAGACTCTAGATAGACTTTCCCCACCCCCTCCTGCCAACCTGCACCCTGCTCGTGGTCTCACAGGCCCACCACCTCACTGCTGACCTCTGCTCTGTCTTTCCCCGGGAACACAAGGGGACTGCGAGAAACGGAATTTTCCTCTCAATTTGGTCGAGACACGTTGAAAGTCAAAAGTGTCAGAAACGAGGCGTTTACTGTCGGTGGATCAGCAAGTGTCGGAGGTGTATAGCCCTGCCGACGCTGCCGGGACAGCTGCTTCTCGGAGCAAGTGTAAGAGTGTGTGTGAATGAACAGAGCAAAATGACGGAGAGATGGAGAGAGTGACATTCAGGCGGGTTTGGGGCCACATACGGCTGTCATGGGGATCTGAGAGTGTGATAACCCCCCCACCCCCACCCGTGTGCACAATGTGCCTGCTATATCAAATAGAGGGATACAGAGAGGAAAGAGAGAATGGAAGAGAGAGAGGAGAAGGAGTAAAATTAGATGGAGAGCAGAGAGAGAGAAAGAGAGAGAGACTCTGGTGATTCAGAGCCTCCCAGTTTGTTCTCCTTGGTCACGCTGTTATGCATCCAGTGTGTCATGAGTCAAAAGGGCTTAAGAAGGCGTTACTCATACGTAGAGCAATAATCACTACTACCGGCACATCGGTGACATCGGCGGTGAGGACCCCACATGTGCTACCTGCAGGACTAAATTTGTTGCCGGCTCACAAAGTTCTGTGCAACTCCAAAAAAAAATGACTCATTCTTAAGCTCAGGAGGAGTCCTGTCAGCCTGACCTGCTGCAGTAATTGTACATCTTCCAGCTGTGCTATTAAACCAAGTCAAGTAAGTCAACTTGGTCTTCCAATCACTCCAAAAACACCATTGACTGGGCACTGGGCACTAGCTGCTCAGAACACAACGCTGGTGCATTCATGAAATCCTGCACTTTATTACAATAAAAACTGATATTTTATGACAAATACTCTCAAAACCTGAGGTCAGATAAATAAATCCATTCCCCACACTCCAGTCTCTCGTTTGAAGGGAAATGGGGAATGAACTCAAGGTACATTTTTCTTGTAATGGGCCAAACATTTTCAAATGTTATTAGCGTCACTTCACTGAAGATTGCCTGAAGATATGAATATGCGTATATGTGCACTATCCCACTGGTTGAGTAGTTTTTAGAGCAGAAGACATATTTCAGAGCTGGGAACGCTAGTCTACTGCCGCATTGCCTATAATCTGATCCCTGATCCTGTTTTGAGGCTGGCACAACATGACCCCCCGTAACATACTTTAGCAAAATCAAGAGCTAATCAACACAGAATCATGGTTCTGATACAACACTGCACAACATCAATTTATGTTGATTCTATAAGACAGAGCCACACCCATATAATTTATCCTTAGCCTACACTACATTTAATAGCAATTTGTCACATTTATAAATGGATTTGCATGGTCATCTGACAAATACATAGAGGAATCTGATACCTAATCTCACAGTGGCTTGAGGCTTTTTTGTAATGCTGATTGGACATGTTGTAGAGACACATGCTTGCAATGTAAATAAGGAGCTGTCCAGTACACGTGGACTATTTTACACACACTCATCTTATGTAACAGAGGCTCTTCCCGTTTAAGCCATGGTGCTAAATGGCATAGCTTACCCTGCCATTAACATGTTAGCCCACAGGCTGCAACCCTAATGCATAAAATGGTTTTTGTAAGGAGAATTGGCATTCTCCCTCAGTAAGCTTGTTTCACTTGTCATTACAGTGACTGATAAAGCCTTTACATCTTGACTGGTGGGGAGGAGAAATGAATAAGTGAAAGCGAGAGTGGGAGAGAGAGAGAGAGAGAGTGGGAGGAGGAATGAAAAGAAGAGAGGAGAGAGGGAGAAAGAGCGAGATAGGAAGGGCAGATGTGAGAGAGAATAATAAATGAAGAAAGGCTAATGCTAGCTTGACAGACTCAAGATGAAGTCTATCATTTTCTCTTCTGTCATTTTTCTTCTGTCATTTTCCTCTCTCATTTCACTTCTAGTTTCTCTCTCTCTCTCTCTCACTCTCTCTCTCTGCACCCCCTTCCCATCACTGACTATAGCTTGCCATGTCATTAATCTTTAAATGTGTTGTAGTAGCAAGCAAAGATCACCATTTCAGAATATGAGCTTTCTCCCAAGATGCCCCTGGAGCTGATGGAAGATTGAGAGAAGTAGGGTATGAAGGCCAGTGCCTGATGTCCACAGACACGCTAACACACACTGACACATCAAATATGGCCCGTGCTCTCAGCGGCGTTAGCATGAAACAGAAAATCATTCTTAGAGACTCCAACGTGCAGATACTTTGTGGACGGTCCCTTGGGGAAAGGCACATGACATAAATCATCAGATTTACTCACTTGAATCTGCCCAGTGCTGTATAGGAACCTGAATATCCTGAATAGGCAATGGACAAAGGATAACCTTATTAACTGTTAAGTTACACATTTGATAAACATTATGAGTGTTTTCTCATCAACAGTTAAATACGTTGTAAGCTTCTTTATTAAAAGGAGAAATGCATGATCCTGGTATTAGGTATAGTTGTCTACTAAAAATGCCTATTCAAGGAGACGTGCTACTTCTTACGGGAGGATCTACTTAAGACGTTGTACTTCATACTGCTACTAAAAAAAACGATGTCTTCAATGCGCAAATCAATGCTCTGTCTCGGGGTGATGGTGATGCCTGAGTGATGGTTAAGCTATACACCATGGGCTTCCCATCAAATGCAAGTAGTGGAGGGGAAATGTGAACTGAGCCTTCCGTGGCTTTCACGCGAGATAAGACGAATCTCAACATTGTGGCGTGTTACATCTGCCATGTGTCTGTTCAAATCAAAAAGACTTTTGACAGAAATAGTGACGGTGGCTCACTGGGGCAGACGTATGTGATAGGTACCGATCTCCAGTCGGAGAGCTAATCAGACGGAGCTACTGGGAATTACAGGACACATGCGTAAATGTAAAAGTGCTTGTGGCCCTACCCTCAACTCCTCAGGGAAGTAATTTGTTTTTTTTACTTTCTTGCTTGCTCTTTTCTGTGGGAACAGTCCCACAAGCACACATAGCTGTACGAGAGTGGCATCCACTGTCTCCATGTGCTAGTCTAAGGGATTCCCAGTCACTGCTCGAGTTTGTGTTTATCGTACTCTACTGGTTCATCTGGTTCAGTTCCTCAGAAGCTGCATAACAGTGAGAAGCATCTGGCGGTTTTTTAGCAGGAAAAGCAAACATGACACAGCGGTATTGCTCTGTGATCGTCCTCATTGTTACACTGTGTGTCCCAATGACGTTCTGTCATGTTACAGTAATCACAGCTCTGCTTTTGTTCATTAAAAGTGTTTCCAGTGTCCCTTTCTGTGTGCACAACAGTCTTGTAGGTACATTTGTTCCAGGCATTGTGTAGAAGACCACAACTCCCATCATCCTCCAGGGCACTAAAACAGTAGAGGAAATTGAGAACAGGTGCAGCAATTAATGAAGGGCCAGTGCCAGCGTGCCTGCCAAGTCGGAGCACACATGGCCCACCCATGCCAAAGCAGGGTTGTGAGGACAGGACAGACCCACAGTCTTCACTCTGGGTAGCTATCAAGCCACGAATGCACTGGATTAAAACCACATAATTGTTTCAGTGTGTTTAATTATCTTGTGTTGTTTTGATGCTCTTAGGATAAGGCGGCACTCTGAAGTCGGTCTGTGAACACTCGTCTACTGCATCATTCTACCCAACAAATCCCCCAGAAATATTTGGCAGAAAGTGAAGCTGATGGGAAAGCTATTTCCTGCTCTCAGTTGGAAAGCAATAAGCTCTTGAATTGGGGGTCCCTGGCAGGAGGTGGTAGTTGTCCATGCCAAAATCTCATAAGAGATTTGACACTTTAAACATCTTCAACACAAATGCTGCCCACCTCTCCACTGTTTGACAGAGACAAGATCCTTGACTTCAATTTCTGAAGCTGCTTTATTGGAGGCATCTCATCGAAATTCAGTCATTCACGCTTTCTTCATTTTGCATGTGTGTGTGTGTGCATGTGTGTGTGAAAGAGAGAGACAGAAAGAGAGAGAGAGAAAGACAACCCTTTGAGGCACTTTCTATGAATCTTTTACAGATGTCTTCTTTTGTCCTTTGGTCTGAGGTGACTATTTGAAGTGTGCTGATGGGACTGGTTTAGCATTCTCACATATAACATGAAGGCGAGGAACTTCTGTTGCCCCCACCCCCAGTCAGGGGCCTGTCTTCAGGGGCTGAGAAATATAAAAAAAGCACATTCCTGAGATAATCAGAAGATTAACTATAGGGCACTTGAGGGCCAGGGCCTATGTTTTCAGGACAGTGTAGTTCATTGGGGGCAGATTGTATGCACATTCTTAATGGCCAAATGGTCAAATGTAATGTGAAAGCCATCCCTTAACCTCATATGTGTCAGAGCCGGAGTGCAGTGTGTTCACCTGTGCACAAGAGCAGTGTAACTAAGTCTGTTACACAGTCTGCGTGGCTTGAGATATGACTAACATGTACATCTGTGTGTGTATGTTTGTGTGTATGTTACATCCACACAATATTGAATTGAGCTCAAGAATCAGGTGTTTAAAATAACACCTGTTGGAAAGTATCTTATGGAAATCCCCTAGAATGATTTTTTTTCTGAAATTATCCTATTCTAATTTCAACCAGGAAGCAGCCAGTACTACCTGAAGCGCATCTGCGCATCTGTGCCGTGGTTGGCTGCAGAGATCGCATTAATTATAGTGCCTACACTGTGAAACAATGATGGAGAGTGATTAGCCTCGGTATAATTGATAAATGTGCACATCATGATCTATCAATGAGACACATCACATCATACATATACCAGTCATAAAGTTGTTGAAATGGATATGCAATGTAGAAAACTTTTATAAAAATTTCATCTAATTTCAGAATCAAATTTAAATGTGAAGTGTTAAGTCTGCATTTGTGCATCAAGTAGTAGATACGCATCCAGTACCTTCATGAAACTGTCATAAAAAAATAAAATAAATACATCACCACCTGTTAAAAATGATCAGAGCACTGTTGCCCAGTGTTAGGTTCAGCTTAAATGAGAGAAAATGTCCTCTGCATTTTGATGTTTGTGTTATGGTGCTTTTGGGAAACCCACTTCAGGCTGCTTCTGATCTGATAAATTCGATAGATATTGCGTATGTGGTGGTGCTGACTATGACTTATTACACGCACCTCAATTTTGCATGTGAGTACGAGTGTTCCACAATGACTGTCTCTATGCTGAGAGGTGTGTGGTTTCCATGACAACTGCTGCCGAGCAAAACGTTTGTCAGGCACAGTGTGGTGTGTTTGCAAATCCAGCAGCAAAGCAGCCACCATGGAGGTCACATACCCACCAGGCAAACAAACTGCAGTCCTACCCGTGTCCCATCTGTTAGGGGTGTCTGCTTTACGCCCTGTTCTGATACACTTTAAACCTTCACCAATTTTGCACAAACTGAAGTTCATTTAATGGATTTTCAGAGCATCCAATTGGAAGATCACTGTATTAATCTCAACATGATGTAATAAAAGTAAGCCAATTTCTCTGCATTTGATGTGGAAAGTATCTGTCCTAGCTGAGAGATCATTTCACACACACATATAACATCTAATAATAGCATGGCTTTTTACAACAGTTTTGAGTGTAACTGTAAAGCCATCAAGATTCAACAAAATATTGGACAGTTTGCCTCTTGCAATCTTGAATTCAAGCTCTTTATCCTTTACACAATCCTGTTTTGTATCCTCTGTTATGTATTGTTCATGTAATTGTGGAACCTAATGCCATGCTTACAAATAATTATGCCTGATGGTAGTATATTATGTACAAGGTCAAATTGATGTTAATCTGTCAAAAAGGATTTAAACCAAGAGAGTTTATCCTCTGATGCCACTGAGTGTTTTCAGTTTGTCCAGTAAGATATTGTGGTCTATGGTATTGAAGACAGCACTACAAAAAAGTACAAGAAAAAAAGATCCTTTATCAGAGGATATTAAAAAATTGTTAATCACCTGTTCCTAGAATTAGTACACTTACAGCTGGGAGAAGAGTCATCGCCTATAAAGCCCCTCAGCTATGGAATAACCTTGCAGCTTCAATCCGAAGCTCAGATACACAGCTACGTTTTTAAATAAGGTTGCAGACTTATTCACTCAAGCTTTTGGTTGGCCTCCTATACATAAAGGTTGCAGGGCCATCGCCCCAGAGTCCCCTGGTCATCGAACTTTCTGGTTATCTGAGGTGTCGATGCTCTCGTCTGGACATTTTGTGCATTCCCTCTTTGTGAGGATGATTCGAGTGGAGTGCAGTGTTTCAGAGCACCGCAGGACTGCGGCGGTACTCTGCTTCTACCTTTTAATTATGCTGCTACTGATGGACCTGTTGGAGCTGCTTGCTGAACACTGGCATATGTCTGCTGTTTATGGACTGTTCATCTTTACAGATATTGCTACTGTTGTCCATATGCAGTTTCCTTCCGAGTTTCCAGGTGATGTCTCTCCATTCCAGAATGCATGTCTAAAGTTCCAGGATGTTCATTACATTCAATCGACATGGATTAGATTACATCCTATGAAAGACCGCCCCAGGACTCTTGAAGAGAGAGACTGCTTAGAGAGTTAATGCTTCTGTTCTGGATCTTAGTATGAAGCATTTGTTGAGTCCGTTTGCCAGGTGCTGTGTTTGTGCTGGTCGTTGGAGCCTGAGATGTGCTTGTAGGGATTGTGACCTTAAGAATGAACACTGTGTGTGTAGCTTTTGTTTAATTACACTCCTTACTGGTAGTAGGGAGTGATCATCTTTTCTTTTGGGTTAAGTTATTTTTGATGTATGTTGGGACATACAGTAGCATTGTGCTTTATTTTATCTTTGGTTAATGTAGTTTCTGTTTCTGTTTGTGTTCTAGTGTGGGTTTTGTTTGTTTTGGTGAATGGTCACCCCTGAAGGTCAAACCAGTTTGTCATGTTTTATGTTTACTATCAGATTCATTATAAAATATATATTTCCATTTATGTAAATCTTTGTTCCTTTCATCAATATTCATTTGTATGCTGGTTTTCTTGATTTATATTGCTGTTGCGGTTTTAATCCTGGATTAGGCTGTAACACAACATCTTACAGTTTTCTTACAGTTTTATCTGTACGTTACTGCTGAGACGATGCCAACACTGGATTAGACCTGCTCATGAATGATGAAGAATCTAACATGACACCAGAATATGTCCCAGTGCTGTCAGTCGATGAACTGATGCTGCCATATTCATCCACCCACTCCATCTACTCCAATGGATGTAGAAACAGCTTGCCAACCCCACCTCGATGAGAGAAGCTGACACCTATACTAAACTGGCTACATGTGCTGTAAATAATGTAATAATGCGTGGAGTTTATTTAAGTTCCATCTCGGTCCTTCTCGGTCCTTTTTGGTCCTTCTGAATTTCCATCCAGGTTCCACCCAAACATTTGTAAAGCTGCTTCTTGACAATGTGTTGTAACAAGCACTATATAAATACATTTGACTGGACTTGCTCTCATGTCAGTGGCAAAGGGAGAACTCGGGAGCTCTGGATCCTGGAAGTTTTGAACATGCAGCATTTTTCTAACTTTGAAACATCCCTTGTCCCTCCAGGCTCAACTCGTACTCCCAGCAGGAGCGTGTTGAAACACACACAACACGCTTATTTTGCTTAATATTTATAATTTTCTCCAAATTAGACTGTTCTTCTCTTTTTTGTAATGTGGGTGAGGATGGTTATTAAAACATGAGTAAATACATAAACACCTCTCTTTCCCTGTGTTGGCATGTCCTGCCTCTGACATGTTTCACAGCCAGAGTTGATGAGAAATTAAATCACACCATCTTGCAGCTCAGTGTCCTCATAGTTGAGGTGTTTTGGAAACCTTATTAATATGTATATGACGTTATGAAAATGGCTGGATTAATGTGTTGCTGCATCTAAAGGATCCCACATTATTGCAGATCTGGTAGGGTCTGTGTATATTGGTGGATCTTCAGATTAGCTTCATCTTCTGTGCTTGGTCTATTATATTCATGGGATATTAGAATGTACTAGCAGGTGATACATCATCACATGTGGCAAACAGGCAGGGAGGACTTCCTGCTGGTTAATATGGCTGGACAATGATGTGATGTTAAGTTGCATAGAAATATTTTGCCCAGGAGTGATGATTTTAGTGGTACCTATCAGGACAACAAGTTAGTTTAGCCAAAGTGTTCTTAATATGAATCTCTTCCCATAGCTTTAATAAGAGAGATTGTTATTGTGGCTACTTTCTTTAAATAGAGAGAATATATAATATAAATAAAAGTCTAGTTAGATGTCAGTGGAAGCAGATGTCAGTGGAGGCAGATTTCAGTGGAGGCAGATGTCAAGTTCTCCTCAACAGTGCAGTTACATTTGGCCTGGTGATTCCACATTCCAGCCACTGTTTGGCTATGCAGGATACCTTCCAGTAATGCATTGTCGCAGAGCAGTAATGGTCTGTGGCAGCAGGATACCTTCCAGTAATGCATTGTCGCAGAGCAGTAATGGTCTGGCCCGCTAATGGCCTCTGAGATTTGGCTCCAGCAAACTCCATCCATTATTACTTATTGATTTGGTGCATTGATTAAATTAAGGGCTATATGTTGTTTTGGAGAGAAGGATGTTGAGTTTCAGTTCTCCAGTTCTTTCACTGATTTTCCCTCTTTGGGTCACATTTATCAAAAGCCTTTAGCACAAAATGATGCTAATGATGCATGTAGTTGAAGCATAATGGGCAATTATTGTAAGTATGAAAAATCTGACCATTTTGTACCAGTAAAATAATATGTCCTCGTGTTAAAGTCAGTATGATTTAGCTGTAGAGAATTGAATGGATGATGTACTGGGTCATTTATGATGTGTCCAGCACCCTTCCTCTGACGTCTCGGTTCCCATGGTGACGAGTACCATGTGTTCCTTTGTTTTGGTTTTGTCTTTTGTCACAACCGTGTTGTTTTGTCATTCCACGCCTGTACCTGTGCCCAGGTGTACTCCATTACAGTATGTATTTAAACCCTGCATTTTCTCTGTCTTGTTACTGCTCATTGTTTTTCTTCATACTGGTTACCTTGTTTTCCTGTTGTACCATGTTGCTCCACGTAAATTTTACTCTTGTTCTGTTCTTTGTTTATTATGTACCCTGGTTTTGATTCTTTGTTTGACTACTGGGTCTTCAACCTCTGACCATTTCATGGACTACAATTATGGATCTTCCACTAATAAACATGGTTCTGCTCACCAGATGTGGACTACACCCTATCTCACGTCATAACAGCTACCAAGCTTGAGGGAGTGTTTTTGTGCAGGGGAAGCGTCAGACTGAGCTGTACTCTCTGTAGAAGAAGACTGTTAGGAGCAGGTGCAAATTATGAGTTATATCAAATTAAAACCTAACACGACCAACCCAGAACAGCCTTCCTAAACCTGAACTCAGATTCGTTATGCGAGACCATTCAAGCCTGCCCTCAAAGCCTTGTGGTTATTGCCTTTGTGCAGCTCACATCACACATAAGCCAGATAGCCTGAAATTCTGCAGCTCTCGGCTACCTGGCTTAGGTGTGCTGTGCATGGGAATAAAGCCAGGTTAGGCTCCAACATCAGTAACCTAGGATGTCTGCTCTCTTCCTCGCTGTAAAACTGGCTGCCCAAAACCTGCGACCAGTGGACCTTCTTAGAAAGACAACTGGTGTGCGTGGTTAGGACATACAGAGCTGTCAGGGCTGGAGCTTTGATCACTGATTGGCTGGAGGACCCACAGCTTGTGAGCAGGGAGCAGTGGAGCACACAGGGTTAAAAGGGCTCTCTGAACACCTGCCTGCAGGATGCTTCCCCGCCGCCAGCGCTGATATGGATAATCAATCAACAGAAGCCACAAATCAGTACAAATCTGTCAACACGTGACACATACTGCATATATACATTTCAATCTATCTGTGTGACTCTTGCATGATAGGTCACTCTGTCCTTGGCAGTCTCCTTCTCCAGGAGGAACAAATCATTAATTATTCTTGCACACGCTCCCTCACTCTGGGTATCCCTAGACTGGGGATCCATGCTTTCTATTAATAAACACATACAGAGTTTTTAAAGTATATTGGAACATACAGAGAGAAAAAAATGGCAAACAGCAGAGCATTTTATCTTTTTCATCTAAATGGAATTCAGGAGCAGCCATGCAATCACTGCTTTCGTCCCTGTGTTTGTGTGTGTATGTGTGTGTGTGTGTGTGTGTGAGTGTGTGTGAGTGTGTGAGTGAGAGAGAGAGAGCGAGAGAGCACATTAGCATTCAAACACCGGTTTTACAGTCAGTCTGCACAATCATTCTTCTCAGACTTTCAACAAATCTGATCGTTGTCCCCACTCTCCTAATTAAACATTCTTCCACTGCTCTTGCCTTTATATTTAATCAAAACTGAAAGAAAAATCTACATCATTCAACTTTTAAGAATCAGAAACCAGCCATGGCACAGGTAAATATGAAGGGGGAATGTGTGGCTTCTTAACTCAGAAACCTCAAACACATGCTGAAAACACTTGGTCTGAACACATTTAGAGCAGGGGTGGGCAATTAATGTTCCCAAGAAGCCACATGAGAAACTGGAACGGTTTTAGAGGGCCAGACTAATATACTTAACTTGGTTCTGCACTATACAAATATACTGTATACACTGTACATACTGTATTTTAATAAAAATAAAAAAAATACCTAATTTAAAGATACAACGTGTGATGGGACATGAACAGAAGCACAGACATTTGCAGAAACAGGCTTTAATAATATTGCAGTATGACGAGATGAGATGACAGAGAATCGAATATCCAAAAACCGTGATCCAAAGGCAGAGTCAAAAATCAGTCCAAAGTCACAACCAGGGCAACCAAATCCAAAAAGACAAGACAGACAGGCAGGGTCAAAAATACCATAAGACAATATGTGATGATTCAAAACCGCTCCGTATGCTTACTACATTCGGCAATATTTCGCAAAGTTCATGTGAAGTAGTTCAGGTATATATGTGTGTATAGCAGTTGATGACAGGTGTAGGTTCAATAATGAGGGGAGGGGGATCCGTGGAGATGGGTAGTGGGATTCTGGGTGTGGAGGTTCCCATTTGCTGGATGCATGACACAATAAAAATGTGGAGGACAGAATAATATCATTAATTAATGAACTTGTGATTGTTCAGTTTAGAAAGTTAATTTGTTTTCCGTTTTATAAAACAACTAGCATCACATTGACCGTATAGCTGCAGCTCCTCCGTCATCTCAAAGTCTTTCCTTAACCCACATATGAAGATCAGTAACTGGGCTGTATCACCACAACGCCATGTATAAAGGTCAGTAACTGGGCTGAATCACCTCAGCTGCACATATGGAGATCAGTAACTGGGTTGTATCACCTCAGCTCCACGTATAAAGATCAGTAACTGGGCTCTATCACCACAACGCCATGTATAAAGGTCAGTAACTGGGCTGAATCACCTCAGCTGCACATATGGAGATCAGTAACTGGGTTGTATCACCTCAGCTCCACGTATAAAGGTCAGTAACTGGGCTGAATCATCACAGCTCTTGTCCAGAGCCAAGACAAAAAAGTATATATCTGCTTTATTGTGCAGCTTAATATCCAAATTCCCCTCAATCCGTTTTGTTGCGATTCACCTGAAGAGGGACACATTTGCAAACACTTCCTTTTTCAGTCTAGTTTTCAATATTTCAGTGTTTATTCTCATAATAGCAATTCAAATTGTAACCCTTAAACACAGCTAACTGCTCTCCGCAAACTAAGCAAATAGCTTTACATTTTACTTCAGTAAATAAATATTTAGAGGCCAATTCCTTGTTAAAAACTAAATTCTGTATCAATCATTATTTTTACTGTTAGCTGACATATACAGCTAAGAGCTCATTTCTTGAAAGCTGTCCAACACATTCGCTGACACATTTGAGTGAAGGTGCATGAGCGAACTGACCAGACAGATTTAAAAACAAAAATAAAACATCTGCCTTCAAAATAAAAGCAGTGAAGTTTTATTTCATGAACGTATCACAGTGTAATAAGTGTCACACATTTACTTTTGACTTCTGACTTATCCATGCCCAGGTCAGATTTAGAGTAATCCCACTTCCCTATGCTGTGAGCTTGGATGTGTCTATTGTGGTGTTGGCAGGGTGGTGTGCAAGTTTTGATCAGGCAGAATGTAAGTCCAAGTTTCCATGCAAGTTTGAAGGCATGTCCACAGAGTGTTCCTTAGATCTCTTGTCTGCACTGGGAGTATTTGTGTTGCTTATTCAGACATGATGTATAATTGTTTTTCATTTCATTCTCGCTCCTTTCAGCGGAGAGGCATTCTAGGTAATACTCATTTATTCACAACAGATACAAGTAGCTCAGCACCCAAAGGCGACAGCGAGAAACACCTTCACAATGGTGTTATTTCAAAACTTAAAACTCTGAAAAAAATATCTGTAAAAGCTTTTACACATACAATTTTCAGGATAAAGAGTAAAGTGATAAGAATGATAAGTCAATCGTTCTTAATCTCATTTCAGGTTAGATTTCATCTTGAAAATCAGTTGGATGCAGCAACCAATTCAGAGTTATTAATAATATGTTGATGATATTTTGCAAATCCAATCTGTATTTTATCAGAAACTTTTATCAACTATCTTACACTGGTTTCACATAGGAATGTGACAAACAATGGTGGATCTAACCAGTTTTTGCTCTGAGGGAAGGGGTATCTCAACATGCTTCAAAGAGAAAGTCAAGTGGTAGTGCTTTTGCCAGACTGCTAACAACATCAACATCTACTGACACTGTCCACTTGCCTGGGAGACTTAATCAATGCTCTTTTAGCACAGCATCCACACAGTCAGAAATAAAGATGAGGATCCACCTCACCTTATTTCTTCCAACCCTTTTTTAAGAACTCTGTTCCCTTAAAATAACATAAAATAACATATAAATTACTCTTAGTTTCTGAGGCCAAGATAATATTGTGTAGCTAATATTGTGTAGCCAAGCTCCTCATGGCTGGGGACATAACAGTTTCTTTGTATAAAATACTGCCACGGTGACAAGCTTTCAACCCTTAAAACATGCAATTTTACTCCTTTTCTCGTACTTGTGCTGCAAAAATAAAACCATGATGAAATTTTTTTTCCATGAAGGATGAAAGAGTCTTAATAGGCTCTAAATTAACTAACTGAATGTTCACTGTGACAAAAAAACTGACAGTTTTGCTGATTTTAGCATATGAGCATAAAAAATGTTCAATTCACAAATCTGATGAAAGTAAACTTAATTGCTGCATTACTGAGAAACTGATGATAGTGCTATTCCACCAAAAAAGCAGCATCATTTTCTAAGTTTCTTCATCAGTGTTTATGTATGATGTTAGAACAGGTAGTAAGAGACTGTGAAAAGTCTGACAGACTTCTCCTTCTGTGTGCTCTTTCAAGAAGCAATTGAAGTACTTCAAGCAATCAAAAACCAAACGTTCAAAAGGGAATATACACTTCAGTTTGCTAAAACTTAAGATTTATTTATTGATTGCTTTTAGTATCTTTATATACCATACCATTTTTATACATTGATTGAAGAATATATGCTCATTTTACTTTCATTTGCAGTCTTATTAGTTAACTGCTAAAGTTAACTCCTAAAATGGCTTCACTGTTTCACATTTGGCTGTCTGGCCAACTGCTGCGTAGAAGCCCCACCCCCCTGATAAAAGCCCCAACTCCCTGATCAAAGCCCCATCTCTCTGATCAAAGCTCCACCTCCCTGATAAAAGATCCACCTCCTTGATCAAAGCCCCACCTCCCTGATCAAAGCCCCACCTCCCTGATCAAAGCTCCACCTCTGCATAAATCAGCATAAATGGTATTGTTCTTGACTTAATGGACTTTTGGATATTATCAAAGTTAATATTTTTAGGTTGACAAATATCTATACTAGTTAATTCAAGCTTAGCACTTCTGTTAGATTTTAATGTATTGTGATGTGTTTCTACAGGGGCTTTTTTTAGTCCATCACCTTCTACACTGATCTGTGAAGGTGACCCTGAACTCGAATTAGCTGGCCACCTGTTATCCTCACCACACAGGGATCAATCTGTGGACCGAGGACAGATTAGCATCCCTAGGTTAATGGAGCATGGGTATTTTTATCCTCCCCTTGCTAACTACTATTGCTGGACCTCTGATAGTATTACTGGCCTGAGATTGGAGCTTGTGTTGAGCCAGATTGTAATGCTGTAGGATATCACTGAGCTGTTTCATAGTTTATTGCTCATTCACTGTGATCTTAAGCCCAGACAGGTGGGACGTATCCTTAATTGAGGAGGTACACGGTTTCATTATTCCTAATTGAGGAATATTAGTCAAATGAGGGTTAGAGCAGCTGCTTCTTCTCAGCTCTTCCTCATAAGCAGTGGAATTAAACATGACCTGGCATCCTCCAGGCCAGTTCATCTTGCTTCATGAATGTACAGGTGACACCACACTTTCAGATCTCATGTGTGCTTATCAATTTAGTTCCCAGAAACCCTTTTCCCATGGCAAACAATGACAAACATGGTTAGCTCTACAGGGATGTGATAGCTCAGTGTGACACATCTTCAGAACAACTGCAGGGGATTCTGGGAAATGGCCTCATTATCTCTGTCCTTAGCCTCCCGTGTGGCTTTCCAGGGTGTGTGACATTCTCCACCTGTTTAAAGATCTCCCAATAGACGTAATGCCAGTGCAAAGCAGGGACCTCCAGGTACATTGTTAATGTTGCTGGAAGACACAGCACATATTTGGCTTTGTCAAACATTTGTGGTGTGCTATAGAAACAGCTCTAGGGAAGAAAAAAGTCACATTTTAAGAGGAAATTCTGGAGAAAAACACCAATAATGTCAAATTACTGCCATGATTTAAGATTCATTTTTGACTGGCTGGAGAGAAGGAGTTGAGGGCATTCAAACTAATGATGCTGCCATTTCTTCCGACGTCCTGTGAAATTGGCCTTAATGAGCTCAATGGGCTCACGTTGGACTTGGCAGAGAAAACTTGGACTGGAAGACAATTTAACTCAACAAAAGACCTGCCTGCTCAACACACTGCATATGAATCCATTAATGAAAATGGTTGAAAATTGGTCTATTTAAATACATAACCAGTAGCAAAAAGCATTGTTGAGTTGTTTATGGCTAATCACAGCCCTTCTGACCCCATCCCACTCTCTCTCTCCTCTCTTCTCTCATCCTCAAACTGTGAGACTATCATGGATGTCAGTCATAATTTGGGTCAAGCAAACCTTTCCACTCTGCAATTATGACTGCCAATCACACTTAAGATTAAAAAGGCACCTCAAACCCCTCAATTATAACTGTCCTTCATCCTCCAACCTAGAGAGTTGTTAACATGATAGGAAAATATGACCCCTTTTGCTAAGTATTAGTAAGAGATGTAATAATAGCATAGTATTATTCCCAGACCACATCACCACCATTCACATTTTCATAAAAAAATGTCTTAAATATGCAGAAATCATTCAAGATAATGTTATCATAGTTTCTGTATATGGAAGTTAGTTTATGTAATACTTAATACAATTCAAATACATATCAAGTATGACAATGATTATTAAGACTTCAGTACACTGAGGAACTTAAAGACTTAAGATCTGCCTTTCTGTCAGTGTGAGATTCAAAACCTCTGAAGCCACAGCCTGCAATCACAACAAACGAAGTGTGTGAGAGAGAGAGCAAGAGAAAGCATGCTATTTTGTTCATTACATGCCAGTACTTTAACATCTCTGAAATATGACTCATATCAGCTGAGCAAGGATCACATCTTTAGAAATATACACTTCTGCATGTTTGTTCCTGACACTTATCTCCTTGCACCATACCATGAGGTTTATCCAACCCTCTCCTGCATGTAGACTGTGAAGGTTTAGGTGTCCTACATTAGCTATACCATGCATTTCTTTCTATCCTTCTTTCTTTTTCTTTCTTTCTTTCTGCTGGCAAACAGGCAAGCACCCTTCATGTCTTGTTCACAGTTTCTGTCTATGTGAAGCTTTGGGTCTCCTAGATGGACAGACATATGATGATATAAATGAAATCAAATGCATGCATTTTAAATAGTTCATATTCATGCATAACTTGACAGATTTGTTTTTAGGATTGGAATATTTGTATCTACAAACTCTGGGTATGGTAGCGGGACAGGCATTTGTGAAAACACAAATGCAATTAAATGCATTCTTTGGAAATGGTTCAGGGTATGTGACAATTTGTTAGGTTAGTATGTAGGATTGAATCATATCTACAAACCCAACCCTAGCCCTAACCCTAACATGAACCCTAGAACCAATGAAAACAGGCTTATGTATAGCCTAAAGGGTTAAGACTGAGAATTTGCAAGTCCTCATTGCCACAGCATTTATTCTTAAAAGCAGGAAATATTTTTGCCCTCATTTTAAAATTGTGGGTCATTACAATTTTTTTTTATTTGAAGATTACGCTATAATTTTAACAGAGTGGTGTGTGTATCTTTATGTACAGCAACTGGGCCTGCAATAATATTATATGATTCTCTCAATCATAAAATACTTTAGTCCACATTTAAAACTGGGTATTGCTTGGCTGACAAACTTATTGTACATTTGAAGCTTTCCATCTTCAGAGAGGAACGCTATTCCCTGGACCCTATTCCTAGTTTTGCAAAATACAAGCTTTCATTTGATATAGTGTATCTTGTCAGGACCAAAAGTTATATGCATTTTTCATGTTTAGCTTTTATTCGTCCAATCAAAAAACATTTTTGTCCTCATTTAATACAGGCTTTGACAGAAGCCTAGTTTTCCATAACTTCTAGTTTACTTGTTTGAAACTTGCTTGCCTATTTATAACAAACATTACCTTTAAAAATACAAACATGTTCTAGCACTAATCATGCCTTCCTATCACTTCCCTGTTCCCTAATCACTCACTTACTAAATTATTTCCTACAAATATGTTTAATCACATCCATCTCCTATTTAACTGCACAAGTCATTTCCTTGGCATTGGCCTTGCCAAAGATCAATGCCTGGCTCACTTTTCCTCATCCAAAAGGTCTTCTTGCTTTGTTTTCTGCTACATTGTTGTCTGTTTCTGAATAAACCTGCTTGTCTCGTGCATTTGAGCATTGTTCTTAGTATCCAAGATGTCAGAGAATGTGAACCCAAAAGAGTAGAACACAGCAACTGATGCATCCCTAGCAGAGGCTGTTAGCCTGCATAGTGCTTGTATAAGTCGACTGATGAACGACTCGATATCCATCAAATTTAAAGCCAGCAGTGCTTGATGTATTCATGCATGGGTGTAAAAGGATACTTCCAGGCTAAACTTGCCTGCAGGAAGGAGGTGAGAAACCTGGATGAGAAGGTCAATGCCATGTTGTTTTCATGCCATCCTCAACCACATCTCGGAACAGAGACAGCTCTTCCTTTAGGACCTATCACTTCCACACACATCGACCCCCACCAGCCTGGGAGAACATGCCCCAGGTCAAGTCCATGCATCCTGGAAGTTGGCCATTTGTCCTCTGATGAAAAGGAAAGACATCCACAGCTGCACCTCTGCCTCTACTGTGGTGGTGAAGACCATAAGCTTTTGGGCTGTTCACTCCATCCATCCTCGACTGACCATATGCCATCAGGTCACAAGGTGAGGAGCATTCCACCCACTGCCGTTTCTTTCACCATGTTGTATTATGCATAAGGGACGTTCTGTCTCTGTTACAGCTCTGGTGGACTCTGGAGCACTGGGCAGACTAATAAGTCCAGGGCTGGCCAAGGAGCTTGGTGTGGAGGTGCTGCTATTGCAGTCTATTGTGCAAGCACTAGATGGAGGTCTTGTGAAGAAAGTCTTTTTCACTAAACTCTGCTTATGTACTTGCAGATCAGTGTGTTATCTCTTACACACTCCATTACTCTATGGTTTCCCTGGTTGTGCAATCGTAATCCCCCCATATTGTGTCCTGATAACCAAGTCATCAGATGGTTCCCCTTCTGACAGGCTCACTGCCTCAAGCCTGGTCTCTTCTGTCCACCTCAGAAAGCCCTGATACTGACTCCAACATCTTTAGCATGACCTGGCCATGGTTTTTAGCCCAATCATAGCCACCCAGCTCTCCCCTCACACATTTGCCATCCAGTTAGTAGTCCATCCTCCCCAAGCAAGGTCTATCCCTTCTCCTAGGAGGAAAACTGGGTGATGGAGTAAATATATTCAGGAGGTCCAGGCAAAAGTTTACATGCACCCCTTTACCTCCACTGCTTCAGCTAGCAACTTCTTCATCAGAAGGATTAGGGGCTGAGACTATCGGGGTTTAAAAGCCTTATTACTGATGTATCCCCTTTCCTCTGCCTCTGGGCACTATAGCTGCAGAGCAGCTTAGAGGCATTAAATACTTCACTAGGTTAGATCTGCATCCTCATTAGGGTCAAGGAAGGCAGGAAATGAAAGACCATGTTCAGTTTCTGGCCACAAGTACTTGCTGGAGACCAAGTCAGGAACCCATCCTCGCCCCCTCATGTTTCATGTTTCATGGTAGGATCAGGTAGGATCAAGCCAAACCTCAACGGCATTGCATGGTTGTAAATCACATTCAACTCTGATCTTCAGTCTCTAAAGGTAACACTACCATTCTCTCTGTTGTTCGCTTCTCAAAGACGGTCCATTTTATTCCCCTCCTAACTCTCCATTCCTGGTCAATATGACTGAGCCTTTCATCCAGGCCAGTGGACAAGTTGAGAGGGTCAACAAAGAACTCAACAAGTTCCTGTAGTTATACTGCCAGGAACAGAGTGATACTTACAGTATCTACTTGCTCTATGCAGAATATGTTGAAGCACACTGCAACCACATTCACCCTGTTTGAGAATGCCCCTGGAAGCTGCTGACCACTGGTCCCAGGAAAGTCAGAGTCTGCCCTCTCCAGTGTATGAGTTATAAAATCAGGAGCTGAGACTGGGTGCATATCCTGCCTCCCACGACTTGGGAAATTTTTAATGCTAAAAACTCTATGGCTGTTTGTGTATGTGTTCACCCGTTAGTCCAATGTGTTACACGCGGTGCTCGTTATGTGTTAAGTATATATTGTGTGAGTTGGTCTTGTTTCTGTGCTCGTCTTTGTGAGTCTACTACGTTATACATTCCATGTTACGTGCTACTAAACTGTAGTCGCTTTGTATAACCATTAAATCTACATATTTGCCAGTATTCTCATCTCTGCATCCTGCCTTATCTCTGTCTATTGGCTGTTCTCTCTCATGGATCCACAGGATCACCCAGCGAATATCACGAGACACACTATATGATCAAGCTGAAGCAGATACAGTATGTATATACTGTATGTAGCAATAATCTCATTGAGGAGTATCTGATTATGCATAGCAATTCACAAATCTATTAGAATATATATATTAGAATACAATATAGCTAATATAACTGAAGAATTGTTATCTGGCTCCGATTGCTGTATAAACTTGGTTCTTTTCTTTCATGTCTTGCAATTTTGTCTTTATTGCTTGCAATATTTGTGTATATCCACCATCTTTCAGAATACGTGCGGCAAAGTGTTTGTAATTGCTATTAATTAATTGTGACCTTCTGAGCCTCCTGAGTCTTAGTCATGGACATGCTCAGGTGAATCAGTATGATAATGTTTTACGTTAGGCATTAGGTATCAGGTTATTAGGTATCAGGTTATTAGAAGAAACCCCCTCACCTGATGGTCGTTTGTTTGTCTATATATGTCTTGTCTTTGTACCAGTTGACTGCTGGTTATTGTTTCCTTAATTTGGAACGGGTCACGGGTCTTTGGTGATCGCTTCCTTTTAGTTCGCACTCTTTGCCCGTCACACCTTGTTTAATGTCGATCTTTAGTGTTAGCACGTTGTTAAGTGTATTTGCTATTTTCTGGATTCTTATGAGCCTTTTGTCAATCCGATTTTTTCCCTTCAGTTTTCCATTTCGGATTCCCATCTGGCGTGTGTTTTGTTTTGTATTGCTGATTTTTGCATTTGTGTCTTTTCTGCTTCTGAAATTCATCATAATAAATATCATGTAAACTGGTGTTTTGGTCAATTCAGTTCCCCCTTTTCCTGCAATACTGCGCATGCTCAAAATCATTTCACATTTGTCTGCTGCTGTGTTATCGCCTTTACTTCATGTGTACAAGTTATAACATTTGGGCTTTGCTTTTGTTTCTCTATCTAAATTTAAAACTGCTTATGATTATTTGTAAAGGCGAATGACGAATGACTTACTGAATCGGCAGCCATTTTGAAGTATGCGATTGAAGCACACCGTCCTATCCCATGATTCAACTGGAGCATTTAACTATGATCGTGTGACATCATATATCATATGACATAGGTAAAATGGTGGACGTAGTATGTCCGAGGTTGTAAGCATACTGCCTAGTCGCCTACTGAAAGAACGTATTGCTTTAACGGTTGAGCCGAACGTACTGCATTGAAATCTTGTGCATACTGCTAAGTATTCCATTTCGGATTGAGCCTAATGCCCCTCAAGAGA
Source organism: Brachyhypopomus occidentalis (assembly GCA_020368025.1). Lineage (NCBI taxonomy): Eukaryota > Metazoa > Chordata > Actinopteri > Gymnotiformes > Hypopomidae > Brachyhypopomus > Brachyhypopomus occidentalis. The sequence goes on from JAGXOD010000020.1 coordinate 6,386,001, forward strand.
CTTGGAAAATCATCATGTCAGAGTAAGAAAAAGTTAGCCTTTTCCTGGAGAAAAGGTTGAAATAACTTTTATGGAACTTTTAAGATTTATGAGAAAATGTAAACTTTCAGTTCAGAACCTCTAACAAAAAAACTTGAGTAGGAAAGTTTAACTCAAGAGCCTCTCACTGTAAGGGTGAGCCAATCCAGAGGAATGGCCACCCGGGTTTTTTGGGTCGGATACAGGCGCAATAACAAAAGCAATGAACTAAGGCCTCCGCCAAAAATAGTGCGGGAAAAATGGTAAAAAAAAAGAAAATAGCAAACAAAATGCACGGAGCAAAAACTCAACGTGACGGTAAGTAAAAATGAAACTCAAAAGCTCACGGACAAAGTCTACGTGACGAAACAGGTAAGTAACAAACGGAATGCAATCTTTATGAAAATAATAAATGATAGGAAGTAAGTAGTGAAAGGAAAACTTGAGATAGGCCAGGAATGGCGCATGAGTAACAACTCGAAAATAGAAAAGGCATAGGTGAAGTAACACCTGAGAGCGAGGCTTGACTGAGTGTAAGAAGACAACAATCCAGCAGTGAGATGCTGCCACCGTCTCCCCTAAGTACTAGGGAGAACAGGTGCAACACCTCACTGCTGATTACGAGGAATGCGAGGAATGCGTGCTCGCAAACTCCCTCTAGTGGAGACAGAGGGAGTCGCACTGGGACCAGCCCTGACACTCACAAGAAGTAGAGTACTTTTATTATAATTTTTCTCCGTCTGTTTTAAGCGTTAGTTTGTCAACATTTGTCTTAGTTTTGCTTGTTACACGCATTCGCATTAAAATAAGCTATCCATTTAGCAGATGCTGGTGATGGAATTAATTCTTTTTAGCCCGGTGCTATCTCAAATCGTCAACTAAGGAATTACTGTTAAGATAACTGACAGAGGCTAGTGGCCAGACTAGTTCGAGCTGATAGAATGGCAACAGTAACTCAAATAACCGAGGCACGCAGAAGAGCATCTCTGAACGCACAAGACGTCGAACCTTGAGGTGGATGGGCTACAGCAGCAGAAAACAACACCGTGTACCACTGTCAGCTAAGAACAGGAAACTGAGGCTACAATCCACACAGACTCACCAAAATTGCACAATTAGAAAAATGTTGCCTGGTCTGATGAGTCTCGATTTCTGCTGCAACATTCAGATTATAGGTTCAGAATTTGGCGTCAACAACAAGAAAACATGGATCCATCCTGGCTTGTATCAACGGTTCAGGTTGGAGGTGGTGGTGCAATGGTTTGGGGGATATTCTCCTGGCACACTTTGGGCCCATTAGTACCAATTGAGCATTGTGTCAATGCCACAGCCTACCTGAGTATTGTTGCTGACCATGTCCATCCCTTTATGACCACAGTGTACCCATCTTCTGCTGGCTACTTCCAGCAGGATAACGTGCCAAGTCATAAAGCGCAAATCATCTCAAACTGGATTCTTGAACACAACAATGAGTTCACTGTACTCAAATGGCCTCCACAGTCACCAGATCTCAATCCAATAGAGCACCCTTGGGATCTGGTGGAATGGGAGATTCGCATCATGGATGTGCAGCCGACAAATCTGCAGCAACTGCGTGATGCAGTATGTTATATATATATATATATATATATATATATATATATATATATATATATATATATATATATATATATATATATATATATATATATATATATATATAACATATATTGCTACACACATATGTGATAGAGCTGTTAAATCATACCTCTGACCCTCTCTGAATTGCCATGCCTGACCCAGAAAGCTTCGCCATAGCTTTGATTCACATGATCTATGTGTCACATGGCACATCATCGACAAAGCCACAGTTGACCTCCAAGCACAGATCCCTACAACCATCTGTTCTTTTAGTGGCTTCACCTTCAATCACAGCTACTTGCTGAAATGGGCACAGCACTGCAACATCAGTGGGAACTAACCACACACTTTTTTCTGTCTTTTGTGTGTTACGTTTCACTTGTAAGTGGTTTGTACTGGTTATATATAATCCATAGAACATAGCTTAACCTCTGAAACTCCAGCATATTAACCTTAAGGCATTTAATTCAGTAACTAATGTGAATTATTCATAGGCACTTTAAAACTAATATAAAAGTTAAGTAATTACAAGAGTGTGGAATGCGAATCTGAGTTCTACATTTGCATATTGTTTGATGTAATTTTTAACCTTATCTTCTTTTTGCACTAATCTTATGTCATTCTTAATTAACAGGCATCAGCAGTGGCCAACTATGTTCCTTCTGAGTTTAGGTCCAGTCCTTCTCCTGGAGATCTACATTCATGAAGAGTTTCAATCCTAGCTGTAGTAGATTTTAACAAAGTTTCTGAAGATGTTAAGGTCAGGTGTGTGTTGGCAGGCATGGCATCCTGTCTTTCCATCACTAAGTCATACTACATTTTTTGTGCCAAGGGAAACCAATCAAAATGCATTAATCAGTGTGCCAACGTCTACATATTTACATTTTGTACTGTAGCTCCTTCACAGAAACCAGCCTGGGCTGATTAGATCATATGGGCAAATGTCATAATGAACAGAATTGTCAGCCTGGTTGTTATATTTCTGTGTGACTGAATGAGGCCATGCATACAGTGGGACCTGAGCCAGATGAAGCAGAGTCCAGTGTCAGTTCAGACCACAGGTGGAGAGATGTGCTACTCTTAGCATTAATGGAGCTTCTGGCAAGCAGAAAGAGAGACAGACAGAGATACATTAGTACTGTCTGGGTCCCATTTCTACATTGTGTGAACAGTCCTGGTTTTTCTGTGGATTAGTAAAGCCACAGCAAAAATTTGCCCATTTTTTATCATTAAAGGCTTTCATCAGATTGCGTCTCACATCAGCCTTTTAGCTGAAGGCTGGATCAGCTTGGACCGCTTATGCACACACTTGAGCAGGAAGGAGAATTAAAAACAGATTGCTAGAGGCCTCAAATCTTTTCAATGGGAAAAAGCCATTTTGATACAATAGCTCTTTGAATTGTGTCCTGGAATCCAGGGGCCAGGCTGGTGCCAGACTTGCTGTGAGCCAGCTGTCAACCTCAAATGTTATATGGTACCAGAAAAAGGTGAGAACTGTGATACCCTTTTTAATCTTAGCCGTGGGTCTGAGAGACAGAGCTGGAGGACAGTAAGGGGAGAGCAGTGTGGGGACATTAGGGGAACAGAGAAGACCAGCGGGGCGGACACCTTAGTGTATGCCTGGGGCAAAGTGGTCATGTCATTCAGACAGTTAGCAAAAAGCCAGCTGTCAAATTCTGTCTGCAGATTGTGCTCTGGATTTAAACCCCACACAGAGCCCCTTTAGCAAAGCAGGAAAAAAGCACACCCATGGATTTTTCATTATAGACAGAGAAATGAAATGTCTTGGTGAAGCAGCATACATTTTGAAAGCATTCTGGGTTGTTTGGAATTGTATTGTTTGTTTGGATGTTTTGATGTCAGATCATTACGTATATGTGTGTCCCTAAATGTCACTCGCATACACACATGAATGATCTTACACACAGACGTGCCAATGTTGAATAGAACACAGAGAATTATTCTCAATCCAGGACCAAATCCAGGAGTAGCATTTGTTATAATCAGGCATGAAGAAATGAGAAATAGAGAAACAATGGAACGGGAATACGATACAGGAACTGCTGGCTGGACTGGACCAATGAGACAGACTCCCCTGAGCAGGTCTTTATATTGTCCTTGGATCAATATGGCCAGCAGCAGCCAAAAGCACCTCAGTATCATTAATGATACTGTCTCATCCTCTGGCCCACTGACCCTTTCTGCATACATATCTCACTCGGCTTACATGAACCCGTTCAGAGGGCCACTCCACAGCAGTACCTAAGGTAGTAAAATGTCTTGGTGAAGACTTTTCTCAGTGGCAAGGTTTGGAAACATACTATAATGGCCTTGATCATCAGGAGGGCATGTGAAGCATTGTCAGAGAACAGGAAGAGTAGGTCCCCCTGCAGTTGTTTTTATCTCAAGAGATTTAAAAGGCTAACACACACACACACACACACACACATAAATACCGCCTGTGCTCATTAAAAGAGATTCTCTTTTAATGGCAAGGACATGAATACAGTAGTGGCTCTTTTAATTTCCCCCAGATCATCTGGGGACTGGTGTTTATGGTTAGAACTAAATTACAATAGCATGTCCACTGAGATAAAAAACACAACTTGCTTGTCTCCCTTCTGCAAGCTACTCATGGACAGCTTGTGGACGGCTCGTGGACAGCATGTGGACGGCTCGTGGACAGCCCAAGGATGACTTGTGGACAGCTTGAGGACGACTCTTGCTGCCGCTCGCAGTGAGGCAATAACTACAAAACCTACAGGTGCACAGCCTCACTAATGACAAACTTTTTTCAGTTCATCATGTCAGCAAAATGTAACAGACTGTAACAGATGCTGCTTCAGAAGAAAAGTTGCTAATTCAGAAAATAATGAAGGATTTGGATGAAAAGAAAGTTATTAACTGTTAAAATGCTTGCATGGTGTTGTGTTTCAAAGAGAATATGGTTATTAAGAGTAGTTCCAACTAGTGAAAAATAAACAAGTTCCGCACTTAATTTCTTGGACTCAACAACTCGTGATACATGTATTCTACCTGCTATTGTTAGAACTGAAACCAGACTACATAAACTCGCCCTTGTTTGTTAATATTTCACTTCATAAAACCTCGCGTTATGTGAACATTCTTACACTGCCCGTGCTACTCACCTGCCGCCAGCTGCATCCAACCGCAGATCTTGTAAACCGTGGCCGTACTGCAAAAGAAGAAGAGGGCGAAACAGCCAATACAGCTGAGGACCAACACCATGGACATCCCGATGAGGAAGGACGCAGCCTTGAAAGCGCCCGACGGGATGGAGCTGAAGTCGGTGAAGCTCCCCTGACACTTGAGCTCGCGGGACAGCCCGTTACCAATGCAGTAGTGGAAGAGGCCGAAGTAGCCGGCCTGCGGCGTGTCCACCCCGTCCCCGATCCAGTACGGCTGGATGAAACAAACCACGTTCACGATGGCAAACAAAATAGTAAAAATCGCCCAAAGAACACCGATGGCGCGAGAGTTCCTGACATAATTTGTCTGGTAGATTTTGGCTGCCTCTGACGCTGGCAGCATTGTTGCTGGAGTGCCGGGGACCACAGGTTAAATTCAGTCCTCTTTATGTCTCTTGCAACGGCGGACCCAAAGCTGTGAGGGAACTGTTCCCAGATGTAGCGGGTGACTGACTTCTTTGATTGTCAAGTGTCTTTGTGATTCATTCACTGTGTATTAGGTCTCCGTGACCTAACGCTCAAAAAGCTTCAGTCCACGGTCCTCCTTCACAAATTCAGTGTGGAAGTCTGCATGCTATGATTAGTAAATCGCACAGACCATACGGCAATAACTAACGGTAGGTATTGCGCACAATGTCAGCAAAATACATTTTTAAAAATTCCACATTTTGAGACAATTTATAACAGTGAATTGTACTGTCTATGTATTATTCAGATAAACGACAAAACGTAGTATATACACTGGTCGGCTCTGCAGCCTTTGGCGCTTTAGGAGATGAATGGAATACCTTGAATGTACCTTAACTGTGCCAGGTGGTGGTTTCCAGGAAGATTAATTTTCAGCGCTGATTTTCCTCGCGCGGCAAAGATCGTAAATGAAAAGCCCTCGGCATCATAGTTGAAAACAGTGAGCTGACGACACTCTGCCTGCATCATGTGGTGCGTGTCCATCTCATCTCAGATACATCACGGAGATCGCACGCCCTCATCATGTCACTTAGCCTGTTCCTACTGCTGAATACAAAGGCAACCCTACCGTTTTAATCCGCGCACGTCAGTTCTCAAAGAGAAACGAGACGAGTCCAACTAACACTGTAACATGACTTATCGGGAGAGACGGGATACTACCGAGTATGTTAAAATCCCAAATAAAGTCACCTGCTTTTCTTGCCCGACGTCGTGTAAGTGAATCCCATAGCAATACATAAACTGCACAGGAGAGTGAAGGAAACGCTACGGCGGCTGTAGCTCAACAGCGCTCATGGCTGAAAAGCTATTAAAAATGACATTGACTTTACCCGGTCCTGTTTAATCGGAGGGGGTGGTCGGCGGCCGTATAATGTGATTACATATACAGCCTATGTAATAACACAATTGCAGCACATTCCATATTATCACGAGTGCTACATGCATGGGCGTAACTGCGCTTTGAAAAGTGCTGGGAATAAGAATGTGGTTCATTTCATATGCCCCTCAGATTCACGTTCTCTTTTAGAAATTAAACGCGTTCACTGAAAAAGAAATCAGCATTGGGACTTGAAGAGGTTCACGAAAGGTATGGCTATTATGGCCGCGTTTCTAAACCAATTGGCGATGAATGAGTACTGAAATTGTGGTTTTAAATATGCATATATTTGTAGTGCATTTGTATATATGCCTATATTTGTAGTCTATTTTGAAAAGCGTTTCTTTCGTTTCATGAAATATCTCGGCAACGTGTGAGAAATATAAGTTTTATTAGGAACATAATACGTTTAATTTTAGACTATTTACGATAAAACAAGCATACTCGAATTGTTATATAATAAATGAAGAAAATACAGTTTGTAGAGGAAATTGTTTTCAGAGTATACTTTCAAAAAGTGGTTTGGACAAATTCAGCCATTTCAGAAAGTGGTAGGGACATGTCTCCAACGTACCCAGCGTAGCCTGTATGTCTATATATATTCTCGATTGATTATGCCTCGATCATTTTCTTTTTTTTCTTTTTTATCTCTTTTATGAATACCAATAACAAGCCGTTAACTCAATTTTTGTCAGGTCGAGAATCTTCTAAAACTTTTACTTGGTTAGGACATCATTTCACAAATGTTTCAGCTTCATGTTTCTTTGTTTATTTAACCAGTTACGCCTATATCCTGTTTTAAAATGGTAATTATAAATTTAATGGTTCATGATTATTCGTTTCATAATGTTTAATATTTCAGTTTAATATTCATACGAGTTTTAAAATGTGGTCAGCTCTGTCCTGATAAACCTACTACTATACATAGTAGGGGATTCATTCAGAAAGAACAATAGACTACAATCTATTTAAAGAACTACAAGTTCCATATACCGGACGTGACGTACTCAGTATGTAGAAAACGCGCGAAACTAGAGCGAAGCTTATGTGTTATTGGTGACTTTTCATCGACGTTTTGACAGTAGGTGTTTTGAATACTAGGTAATATGTTAGTGTACGGTTCAGTGTTGTTATTGCTTAAAATTACTTGTAACAATATTGTTGAGCCAAAAGAAGCTAGTAGCTTTACATTACTATAGGTACTAACTGGGCCTGCAAGCTATCTTGTTCTTCCAGCTGTATAATTAGCTAGCCTGCTAGCTAAGCTATGTAGTTACCGTTGGTTGATGAGCTTTCAGTTAAGTAAAGTTTTCAGGTTAGCTGCATGAAATCTAACGTAACGTTACAGCATAAAGTAATGTGGATGTTCGTTTTGATCTATAGCGGGATACAGTTTTATTCACATTAATTCGCTGTGCAGAGGATGCCGTCCGTCCTGCAGTGCCCCGGCTACCCTGAAGCAAAGCTCCATTCTCTGACGGAAAACCTCCTGTGTAGGGAGGTACAGGCAGGCACGCTACTAGCCTTAATGGGCGAGGTAGGATGGGCAAACAAACCAAATCACAGAAGAGTATATATATATACACCCTTCCGTGCTCTGGAACGTCTTAATAATGCAGCAAAACGTTTATTCACTGCTCCTTGGATTTGGAGAAATAAGGACATTGATCGGAGACTTGGTAGAATTTTGTAGTTTAGCTTTGAACCAGCATTAGTTCTAGAAATATTTAAAAGCCAATATCTGTTTCGTTTATGACAACTATTCACACTTTAGTATAATCACATAGCCAAATAACTAAGCTTCCGACAACAGATGTCACCTACTAAAGATTATTAATTATCCAGACGATAACATACAAAAACCCATCTAACACATTAGTAATACCCTAATCAAGTCCTGTTGCTGGTATCTGACTTAATTCTGTATTTTTATACAGTGATTCAGTACTGTATCGTACATGTCTGATGTTCATCATGGGATCTTGTTTTGCTTTGTTGACGTAGTTTCTGCTAACATTCTGCTGTTTGTTGGTAACAGTTTGTGGGTGCCCATGGTCTGTTCTGTGTGCTGTCCTCTACCAACAGCCTCAGCAGTACAGCTATCCATCAGTCTTCATCTACGGCCACAGAGCCACAGGGAAGAGTCATGTGGTGCTGACGATACTCACAGAACTGGAGGTGTGTGCCTCAGCTGAGAACCGTTCCAAATATGAGCTTGTCATCTGATAATGGGAAAACTCACAAAAAAACTCCTGTTTGTGGTCTTTCTGTAGCTCCCTCATGCGGCTGTGAGCTGTGTGGAGTGTTTCTCGGGAGCGTTGCTCTTCGAGCAGGTGTTGCTGTCTTTGTTCGGCCCAGAAGCACCCGCTCTCCCCCGCTGCCCCTCCCTGTCTGACTTTGTGCGGGTATACAGGCAGATGTGCTCAGAGGAACCTGCTAATCAGACCCGCTACATAGTGAGTGTGTTTCGGCTCACCTATTTCGCAGCTATAGCCGTCCTCCTTGTTAGGCACATTGAAGACATTCAGTTCTGTATTCAATGTATCTGAAGATTTTCATATTTAAAGCAGGTGGATTTTACTCAGACACATGCAGAGGTACATGCTGTATCACAGAGAGGCTCAGCTAAGAATGAAGACCTTATGCGTCAAGACAAAAGGGAAACTAACACAGCAAGTAAAAAACATCCACCAGCAGTTATATAATAGTTTCTCTATATGACTGTCCTGCAGACCAGATGCTCATGTTTTCAAATGACCTCATCTGAGATTAAGTTAAAGCCTGAATTAGGAGCGCATCTGTCTGTTCCTAGGGAGTGCAGATAGCAGAAGGGCATATAGGGTGAGAGAATTAAGGGCATTGCAGAGTTGGAATATAAATCTTCAAGGCCCTGTACACTTCAGGACTCTGCTTCAGATCACTGGACTTAAATTCCAGGGTCTTATAATAAACCAACCGTAACTGTAGTTTGACCTTAAGTTTTTGTACTTGTTTTCCCCAAGTGCATGTCTGTTGTTTAAATGGCTGTGCTACCTGGAGAGCAGGAGCTTTCACTACTTCCAATAGATGAGAAATATGGAAGGTACAAAAATACTGTGCTGTGCTTTGTAGGTTCTGGAAAGCGCAGAGCAGCTCAGAAATATGGAAGCCAATCTGCTGCCTGGTCTCCTGCGACTGCAAGAACTGGTATGAGTATAGTTTCTTAATGTAGTCCTGAAGATCCCAATCCAGTCTCTGGGGGAAGCTAGTGTTTCACAGCACTTGATAAACAAGCTCAGTTATGGTCTTTATTGGAAAGACAATGTGGGCTGGCTGGAGCTTCCCAGAGAATTGGTTAGGAGCCTCTGCCTTAGTCTTTAGTTTAGTCTTAGTCTGTACTCTGTTCAGTTCATTGAGGACTGACCTGTCTACAGGTTTTTCCCAATTATGTACCAAAACATGAAAATTTTCCTTCTTCGGTAATGAGTAGCATCTGATTTTAGTTTAAACAACTTTTACCCCAGAAGTTCATAATCAGGCTTAGTTTGTGTTGGCTGTCCGATTATGTTCCATTGTTTATTTTATTGTGAAAGTATTCCATGTTTGAATTATGAGAGAGAGATGTGGCTGTGGTGTGGTTACGGTACCTTATGCAAACATGTCTGTCTGCAGACTGTGTCCCACTCCAGTGCCTTTCGCCCTTTGTGTTCACTCCAACTGTTGCGGCAGCTGTTGCATCTCTATTTGTTGCATCTATCTCATCTATTTGTTTGTCTTTTACTGTCTCCTAGTAACAGGAGAGCTTTGTGAGTTTGTTGTGTTCCAGGTGGTTCAGCCATAAGTTGGGCTGCGCATGATTTCTAGTCGTTTAGTTTTAGTTTGTGATCTCTGGATCTCCGGTCACCATAAATGTCTATAAAATCAATGGGGAAGTCTGAAACACCTACCAGTTTCATAATCTGTTAGGATTTTAAATGTGTAGTGTACCCAAGGCTTGTGTGGTGCTGCACACCATAAAGCCCATGTAAAGCTGGTGGCCGGAGTCACCTTTGGGAATGGATCCAGCACCTATGTGAGACTGGGTGTTCTGGGTTCAGTTACCGATCTTGGCACTGTGTGGCAGGTGGATGACAACGTGACCGTGATCCTGCTCAGCGAGATCGTGTGGGACAAGTTTCGGCCCAGCACAGGCTGCTTGGAGCCTCTGCTGCTGCACTTCCCCGATTACACGAAAGGTAATGCAGCGTTTCAGTGCTGCTGGGCCCTGGGTCTAGCGTTCAGTGCTCAGGGTGGTTGGGCTTCCACCTGCTCCAACATATCTGATCTCTGCTAATCAGGGTCATAAAGTCTCCTCTGTAAAGATGTAGCCACACCCCACCTGTTTATTGTTATTAAAAACACATCTATCTTGAGTATCTAAGGAATGCCTGGGAGAACAGGCTGTTCACATTAAGAAACAGTGTGCAGAACAGAAACGGCTGCTAAATGAGGTTTTTTTTTTTTGTTTTGTTTTTTTTAAATAGATTTTAATTGTATTTTAGTTATTGACAGATGCTACATATCCATCATTGGAACTTCGAAGCAGCCAGCTCCAGAACTAAATGTACTTACTCCAAAATCATATTATTGATTTATTCACTATGGTACAGTAAATGGAGCAGAGCATACTTTGTCTATGAGGGATCAAATCTTCAAAGTGTGTGATGCTGGCACATCTCTCTGGGCAAGTGCAGATGTTGGACATGTATTAGGGATGCACCGAATATTCAGCAACCAAAATTAAAATGGCAAAAACCACAGCCACAAACCCCACGAACGTTTTCCTACAACGTGATAAAAACCCAACCGTGAGGTGAAGCACTTGTAACTGCAGCAAATATGGCCGCTGCGTGGAAGTACTTTTGAAGTATCGGAGAATGACCCAAGGATGGCCATTAAAAAGGCATTTTAATGTAATGGATTATGCTTAAATTTGTTTATAAGACAAATATATTTTGGGAAAGGTGTTGTATGAATTCATTCTCAACACAAACACAATTTTAAATGTCCCCACAGCAAACCGTTTTACTTCAGTACTTCAGTCCCTCACTCTACAAGTGCTCTGCATATGTGAGAATGTCTTCAGGACGAATGGAAAAGCATTATAGGTTCATGGAGCTGGTTAACAGAACACCAAGAGTGTGCAAAGCTGTCATCAAAATGTAGGATAGTTACTTCAAAGAATCTCTTTGTTGATTAGAGTATAACATGCTTTCTTTCATTGGTTTGGCATCTTCCCTGTTTTTGTGTAGAAAATAATAAAAAAAACAGTGGGTGTGTCCAAACTTTTTGACTGGCCTACTTAATTTATGCCATGGTGTGAAAGTGTCAAAACTTTTGGAAAAACCATGTTCGGTATTTGTCCAAATTTTTTGTTCGTTTTCGAAATTCGGCCCATGCTGTTCATTTCGGTGCATCCCTAACGTATGGACTGTTAATGTTATTTTCTTGTTGTTGGACGTGTCTATAAGCCTCTACAAACTCAACAGGGTTTGGGTAGTTTCTTCCTGGCAGGTCCCCTGAAGCTCAGTCAGACTGGACGGTGAGGTCTATGAACTGCCTCCACAGCTATTTTATTGGCTAATCAAGGACATTCGAAGTCTTGCATTGATGCCACTCCAGTGTTCATCAGATCAAATCCACAATACAAAGTGTGAATAGTGGGGTCTGAATGCTTTGTAAACTCACTGCATATGCATGTCATATATAATGTATTTTTAGGCTGTACGCAGCTACATGGGTGAAATGCACTGGAAGTGGCGAAAGTCTCCACAAAATACTGCAGCTGTAAAGGCTGAATAAAAACAAGCTGAAGCCAAGAGTTGTTTTGACAATTCTGGAGTTATTCTTAAATGTCAAAAAAGGAAACTGGAGAGAAAATGAGTTTTGACTCGGGCAGAGTTATTCTAAAGTGGGTGCATGTGGTTTGTGCCACAGCTGAACTCCAGCAGATCTTGTCTCGGTGCAGTCATCCCTCCTACACGCCTGAACTGTACTCTTCCTACATCAACATCCTGCTTGGTGTCTTCTACTCCGTCTGCAGGGACCTGAGGGAGCTCCGACACCTGGTACAAGCCAAACACACACTAGCATGTAAAGCTGTGCTGTGTGCGTGCGCGTGCCTGTGCGCCACTGTTCACTAAACCTGCATTTAGCTATATCCAGTTTGAGTCCATCAAACAAAATGTAGAGCAGTATATGAAGTAGATAAATAGATATTGTTAAGAGCAAGTACATTCATCAAAACGTTAGGGATTCTTCTGTTATAGTTACTGTGTGAACCTAATGTGAACATAGCTAACCTTAACCTGACTGTAAAGTAAACCTTGGATAACCCCTAAGTGTAACCTTGGATAACCCCAAAATAAAGTCCCCACAAGGCCAGAAAAACACACATAGCCAAGATGCAGTGATAGGCTAGTTGGAGCAGCAAGATTCTAATAGAGGAGTGTGTAGGGCGTTTTATCAGGGGACAACCACCTTATCAGAGTGTGCATGTCGTTATCCCCACTGGCATGTGTGTGATTTGGGTTTTTGCTCTCAAACAGGCTGCCCTCAATTTCACCAAATTCTGTGAGCCCTTGGAAAAAGGAGAAGGTAGAACATTAAGCATTTCAGAAGGCTCTTCTGTATAATGACATTGTTTTATATCACTAAATATTCTTCCTAATTATGTATGCATCATAAGTCCCTGCTTGTGATAAAAGAACAATAGAATAGTTATTTTCTTTTTCACTTTTACTTACTGTTGTAATGATACTGAGTATTACAGATCCCCATATGACAGATACAGGTGTGTTACAGATGTACTTTAGTGGCAGCTTTGGGACATGTTTATTTACAATGGGAGGATGTCAATCAATTGCTTGCTGTTGTGAAATGTGCAGTACTTTGTGCTTCAAACTGAATTGTTGCACCTTCTCAGCCAAGGAGAGTGATACGCACAAGCTGTGGAGGAAGATTGAGCCGCACCTGAAGAGAGCCATGCAGACTGTGTACCTGAGAGAAGTGTCCAGGTCTGGACTGGCGTGGTGTAGTTAGATTTCTGTGGCTGTTAAGACACTCTTTAGAGCTTGTGTGTGTGTGTGCACGCCTGTGTGTGTGTTCTCTCATCCTCAGTGTTCAATGGGAGCAGCAGCAGCAGATGGATGAGAAGGAGGCCACAGCTTTAAGAGGTAGGGGCACACACATACACACACACACACGCCTGCACACACACACACGCTCACACAGATGGAACAGAAGTGGACTCTGTCGTTTACGGTCCCAATTCAGTGGACTGGACCAACTCTCTCTCGAACCATCTGCTAAAGCTTTGCAGGGCTGCCAAGATGCTGTAAGAGCTACATCCAGGGCTACTGGATGACTCGCTCCTCCGTCAAGCCTCTTCTGAGTGCTAATGCCACTCTCAAACATCTGTCGCGTCGTCCCGTCCCTATTAGTGTGATGCATCCGGACACCCACCAATCTGGATATATACTTGCACAAGATGTTCACTGTTGGATTTATTGGTGTTTACTGTTGGGGACTCCTCATTTATTGCATTGAAAGCATTACTGTTTCGTTTAAAGCAGCCTTTGTATCATCATGAAATGCAGTTGGGTTGTGTTTCTGTACAATTCCTGGGATGGGATAAATATACAGAAAATAATAGAGGAGCGTTTTTACTAATGAACCAACAAGAGAGCCTTCAATTTTAAGCATAGGTTCTGTATCTTCTCCATAGTGCTCATAGTCTTTCCCCGGTAGGGATCAGCTCTCTGTGTTGGCCAGTGACACATCTCCTCTCTGTAGGTTTGTCTGCGCACGCTCATGTGGAGTTGCCGTATTACTCAAAGTTCCTGCTCATCGCCGCGTACCTGGCCTCCTATAACCCAGCACGCACTGACCGCCGCTTCTTCCTCAAGGTCACCCATCTCTGTGGTCTGCATCTTGGTTGAAGGTCTTCATACAGCATTCAAATTTAGAACATGCAACTTGCTCTCCTTGAGGAACCCTCGTGTGGTAAACTATAGGCAGTAGGTAAAACGGGCAGAGCTGTGGAAAGTGACGTAAACGTTAAAATGTCACTTTAGGTTTTGAGCGAATATGCAGGTGTATTGGCTGAATGCATAGGCAGGGATCTTTAAACACTGTCAAATGTTTTATCCCTCTGTCATGAATAGGAGGCAAATAAACATATGTCTCTTTATAACAGCATCATGGGAAAATGAAGAAAACCAACTTCTTGAAGAAACATGAAAAGGTGAGTATTAATTAAGCACGTGTACCTTTTCTATTTAGGCTAATTAATCTCTCTCTCAGATCTCTCTCACTCTTTTAAAACATCAGACTCATAATTTAAGAATGCTTCATTTTCCACAGCGCCCTTTCATACGTGGTATTAACATCCATCTTGGGTGATCTCTTGTCAAAATGTCCCCATCTCCTTCCTCTCTTCCAGACCAGTAACCATCTGTTAGGACCCAAACCGTTTCCTCTGGACAGACTGTTGGCCATATTCTACAGTGTGGTTGACAGCAGAGTTGCACCAACAGCCAGCATCTTCTCCCAGGTAGTTCCATCTCATTAAGATCCTTGGAGGGTTACGGGGAGTAAAATAATGCTGTTAATATTCGCTTTATATTCATTTTGTATTAGTTGGCTTTGACAGGATAATTAGACAAGATTTAATTTAGCCAATTATGCTGGGGTTTTTTGGGTTTTTGTTTTTTTTTGCGTTTAGTTTTTTCTTGCTGGTTTTTGATTTTCCCATACAAAGTCTGTCACTTTGGAAGATGTATAATTTCTTAACTGTTAATCACAGTATTGCTCTACAATATTTATATTGCACAGCATATAAATGCATCCTCAAAATACATTTAGTTTTTGTCTGTCTGTCTGTGTCTGTCTGTGTCTGTCTGTGTCTGTCTGTGTCTGTGTGTCTGTCTGTGTCTGTCTGTCTGTCTGTCTGTCTGTGTCTGTCTGTCTGTCTGTCTGTCCATCCTTCTTGTCTTTCATCTGTGCTGTTCATAGTCATTCATAATGATGATAATTTTACATTCCAGTGCATAATAGAAAGAAATCTTTAATAATTTTGGTCAAAGCGTCACTTTTTTTTATTGGTGTTTGATATTTATCATATTTTTGGTCATAAGCAACTACATGTTTAGTTTCACATTTAGCAAGATATTTTTATCATATGGTCCAATGATTGGACCGCGACTCAGGAGACTATTGATCTTCAGATTCTCAATGTTTATTTGCACACGAAGGTGCTAGACTAAAGTGAGCTGGAGGAGAGAGGAGAGATGGAGAGAGGGAAGGGGGCATGGATAAATGGGGAATGAGCTGATGACGCCTCAGTCCTACACCCAGGAAACCATTTGACCTTGATGTGTTCTTCCACAGAGACTCGTCCTACACATCATACCACGGTGCAGTCCAGAATTAGAGGGGCATTTAGAAACATTCTAAAAGCATCTATCATAAACCTTAGGTGTAAATCTGTAACATTTAACACACAACAGAATCAGAAATAATCATAAATGAACCTATGCATATAGGATATATAGGCTAGGCATATGAATTCCTTCACAAGCTTCTAGCATGTGTTAACTGTAGCGTTCTCCCACAGATCTCCTCTCTGCACACCCTGCAGCTTCTAACTCATACAGGACATGATGACCAGCTGGACACACCAAAATACAAGTGTGCTGTCTCCCTTGACTTCATCCTCGCAATCTCGAGGTGTGTGTTTGTGCTTTTGTGTCTGTGTGTGTGCGCGTGTGTGAGACATGGGTGTGCATGTTTCGAGGATGCATGAGTCATGTTTTTTTTCTTTTCTTAGAGTATACTACAAATTGTATGATGACTTTTCATATTTCTTCTTGTTAGAACTGTGAATTTCGACATTGTGAGGTACTTGTATGACTTCCTGTGAAGCCAGACGTTTTGGGCCCTCTTGGAATCTTCCTGATGGAGTGCCGGACCTTTGAGTTGGTGAGAGGCTGGATTATTCAGTCCTTTGCTGCATCAGGACATGAAGTGGGAGTCCAGGTCTGTGGCTGTGGAAAGAACTCACTTCCTGTGCCTAAATTCCTGTGACTCCAGGTCCGTCCCCCACTGCTCCTAGTTAACTTCACTCTCAAGGTATCATGTTTTGAGAGTTCAGATTTCATTCTAAATTATGAACTTTAGAATTTCATTATAGAGTATTTTAGACTTACAGGAAAAACTTAGCTTTTCTCTTTGCTAAGCAGAACAAGCAAATGAATAGGAATTTATTTTCAATTCTGCCTCAGCTCCCAAGACTGTACATCTTAACATCCTGTACATGTGGAACATCCGAAAACTGACGTATACTGGAATGTAGGTGTCATAAGCCAGTCACCATATTGGGTGCCCTGTATATAAATTTATGAATATAATATTGATTTAAAGAAAATAAATATGATTGAAATAAACATTTGTTTATGTTTCTGGAAAATGTGATTTTTTTGTTCTTTCTTAAATGCATTCTTAACAAACTTTATAGACTTAAGCCTTGATTTTCATAACATCTACATACATTACTAAGGCCACTAGTGGGGAATTAGATTAACTCTTTTTCTACATGTACTACCAAGGGCACTAGTGGGGAATGGGATTAACTCATCTACACATACTACTAAGGGCACTAGTGGGAAATAGGATTTACTCATCTTTTACATGTACTACTAAGGGCACTAGTGAGGAGGGGGATTCTGGATTAAATGGATTTTTTTGTACATCAATTCTTGGATCATGCAGATTTGAACTATAATAGATCAATTTAAGTTTACTGATTTTCTGAGGGATTTCTGACAATATGCTCATACCAGGATTCTCACGATTGTGAATATTTCAATATATTTTCATCCAATTTTCCAACAAATTTTAATTGTTTGACTTGTTACCTTACTTGAACTCTTGAAATGAATGAAACCATTGAACTCATTTAGTTGCTTAGTCTAAATAATGCCTTTCCTCCTTTAGATCCACCCAAGCCAATGTATGATGAATTCTGGGTAATGCACAAAACTTGAGAATAGCAGAAGTGTAATTTAGTGACTTGTGAACATATTACACTAGACATTTTTGAAATCATTCAATCACAATTACATGTGTAAACAAGTCTGCTTTTAACCTATGAATGCTCAAGCTGAGCTCATTTATTTTGTCCAGGTTTTACAAAGGATGTATTGGATGATGCTGATCCACATATCTCCAGATCAGTGCAGTATTTGGAAATCTTTGTATTAGAGGTCAAGTGCCACCTGCTGGACAAAGTTTCATTTGTTAGTTCCTTTTGAAATAAACTAAACCACTTCAAAAGAAATGCTTCTGTCTTCACACACTCCTCATAAGCAGTTGGAGGGTATCTACATTCATAATTGTCATTGTCATTGCCTCCATTTTCTTTCCCAATTTTTTACGTTTTTCCAATCTCTGGTCCTTAACTGGCATTAATATGATCATGATTGAATCAAATATCCTGCTTCCTTTTTGAAGTAACAATTATTCTGGCCTGGGGAAGTAAATGCACCCATTAATGTGGAGATGTTACAACCAACTGATAAACGTAACTGCACAATAGCATACACCCATCATGTTTTACAGTCTTTTATTACCTAGGTGGTTTTTAAATGTATGTTCTACAGGATGTTTCTCATCCATCCCAAATATACCTTGCATTTTTTTCAATTTGTTCTGATAAGCTACTTTCATCCTGTGAAATTTCTTTTTTCGATTTAAACTCAGTATCTTGGCAGCAATCCGTAAATGTCAAACAGGTCCTTGAAGGGCTTTTGCTGCACACCCGATTCAGTTCATGAGGGAGTTTGATAATGAGCTGCTAAGATGAAGTAGATGTGTTGGATCAGGGCTACCACGTGGCTCTCGGGCTAGATCTCCTCGTTTACAGGTTCATTGACTGCTGTTAAGGTTATGAATATTGACTTATTCACTCTGTTTTGCAGATTCAGGCTTTTTCCTCATTTTTTCTTTTGGAGTGGCAGTTTGGTGTCAGCAGCAGTTTGATTCACACGTCTGAGATTTTATGTGGTTGTCATAGAAACTGTGAGGTAAAAGCTAAAAAGGTTTAGAAGCTTGACTCATCTTTTCCCACGTCCTGATATAATGGAGGAACAGACCAGGGCATGAGCACTTGAAGAGAATCTATGTGGATTGTGCCATTTATTTTGAAATTGCTTGTTCAGAAAATTTTTTTTTTTGAAACACCATAGTTTGAAATAATGGACTTTTATTATAGGTATGCAGAGCATGAAGAAACAATAGACTGTGGTCATATTATAGAAGGCACGTTTATCACGCCTTTAGCAAGGGGATATTTAAGCTAAATTCTTTTAACAAAGAAAACGCCCAATATGCTAACATGCACCCAATTATAAAATGGTAAAAAATCTCTACAGTAGCATTCTCAGCATGCATGTACATTAATCACTACAGAATTTCTGACTCAGGTTTCTTCTAGTGATATAAAATAGAAGTGCAATTAGGGTGGGTGAGATCAGACAAACAATTCTGACTCTTCCCTTTAAACCCCAGCTGATTCACCGTATTTGGCTTTAATGGGTTATGTTCTGTGAAACAGCCAAGGAATTCAGTGTGGGATTGTTTAACATCCACTGCCAGCTTTTCACAAGCTCTGCCTGGCTATGCTGTCATTCTGTGTCTCATTTGGAAACAACACAGGATTACAAGCCTGTTATTCACTGTTTTGTGTAAAATGCAGTTTTATTTATATATATATATTATTTAATTTATATAATTGCAGCTCCTGACCAGTGTGTTGCTTTGCTCTGAGGTTTAAAGCGCAGACATGTAGGAGACCTGAGGTCTGGGATAAGTTGCATATCGACAACCACAGTGTTAATATATACATTGTTCATATGAAGTCTAGCTGGACACAAATGTGCACTGCAGAATGAATTAATTCAACACTGAATTAATTCAACACTGTTGTTTGAGTGTGTGTGTGTGTACACCAGCACCTAAACGCTACGTCTGCGGTTGTGGATCATGGCCACAATGTGAGTGAGATCCAAGCTCTTCACCATCACCTCCATGAAGTCCTCATCACTGCGTGCTCCTTGCACAAATTCCTCCAAAGACAGCTCCCCTGTTGAGGGAAAGACAGAGGCAGAGATGATGCAATTTCCTTTGACTCTTTTTTTGTGTTTGATGAATTTCCAACATTAGTGCTGAATTAATTCTGAGTAAATTTACTCCCAGCAGTCAACACTAGCCTGTAGATGTTGATTCATCATTACTGTGTCATTTTTAATTTGTCTTTAATCAATAATTGTTTTCTTTTTATTAATGGAGATTTTCTGTGATTTCTACATTTTTGATAGTGCATGAAATGGTTGCATGTACCATCCCCATTGATGTCAATCCTGTCGAACACGCGGTTTGTGAACTCTTCTGCACTCAGGTCTTGATTTTCACTTCCATTAATGGCACGAATCGCCTGTCAAAGAAGCAAAGCCATGTCTTCTGGTAACATTTCATTCATGTGGCCTTCCATAGATGGTTTGTAGATGGACAGAATTTTAGCTAACATTTAACCAAATGGTATTTGTCAGTTAAACCTTTGCTTATCTGTAACCCAGTATCTAACATGGATTCTATCGTATAACCATAATTCTAACCATATACATATGGAGGATATATAGTCATCAAATGAGCTTCAACAGATGATTTCTTTAAAGGTCCATCCAAATAATGATGGGCTGACATTTTTAAAGCAGATACAGTTTTGATTGCCAGTTCATATTTGCACCGGTAGTGATCTCGAATGTCCATACCTTTATGATATTGAGTAGCTCATGCCTGTCTATGCAGCCGTTACCATCGACATCATAAAGTTTGAAGTACCAGCGCAGTTTGTGCTCCATCTTGCCTCGCATCACCAGACTCAAAGCTGCAACATACTCCATGAAGTCCACATAGCCATCCTGTCACACAAACAGTGCTTGCATTAAAGCATGTGTTCTTGAACTTGCATCTGGAACAGATTAATAGCATGGCAGACTGGTCAGTCATAACCTATTTAGAACCTATTTATATTCGATTAGTCTGTGGGTCTTAATCCTCAAGGTAATCTTATAATTCACCTGTTAGTATGTCTCCATGTCATCATATCTGACAGAGACACCTTTTATAGCACCACATATATTGTGCTGGATAACATGTGAGAAGAGAGATTTAAATGGCCTTCGATGTTCATTGGCACAAGCAAAAATTGCAATTCACAGCATGTTTGATTTGATTATCACTAACCATACCTATGCCTTCTATAGTATACTATACACCATACCTTCACTCTGACTGACCATTCTTAAGAACTCAAATGAAAAATGTTGTTCATTAGTAAGGTCTAATCATAGGACCATATACAAACCTCACCAGACATTCAAGAGTGTTCAACATCAACAACATACGATCAACATAAATATGAATATGAATGTAAACACAAAAATATGTAATAAATTGTTTAGAAAGTCTAGCCTAAGTAAGGATATACAGAAAGAAGAAATACTGAACAACCAGGCTGATGATAAAATATGTGTATTGTAAATTTTGTTCTGGAAAGGTTTAGTTAACTTACTGCTTTCTATAGACAGGGACCTGATTTCCCCAAATCATATTACTGTTAAAACCATTTTAAATTAATGTGTTTAGACCAATAACTTTGAATTTTTGTTTAATGATTCTTTTGGGAAACCCAGTCTGGGACAAGGACTGTGCCTCATTTTCACTCCACCAGCCTAGCAGTTCAGTCACTGCTTTTACCTTGTTCATGTCGAAAGTGCGGAACATCTGTTCGATGTAGGCGTCGGCCTCCGAATCCAGCCCCCGAAGTCCAAAGAACTGCTTGAACTCGTGTAGCGTGAGCTGCCCTGACGGGCATTCCGTCATGAACTTCTTGTACCACAGATGCATCTCAACAGCTTGCAGATCATCCACGGTGCAGCTGTTAGCGTTCCCCATTGCTGGAGTCGAGAGAGCGCCTTGTCTGAGGATCCGTATGACTGGCAACCACGCGTCTTCTCGCAAAGCACGGCAGACGGTCTGCCTCACCGGTGACTACTTCGCGTCTCACAGAGTCATGATCCTGGGATGCAGGGAGGGCCTTTTGTAACCAACGCAAGTTCAGACTATCCAGGTGACCCCTGCTTAGGGATGCTTAAGAGCTTAGAGATGGGGGGAAGCATACTGACCATCAGCCTTACCTGTCTGCCCTAGACACAGTTAGTCAGTCGGGCATATAAGCGAGCACCCAAACCACATAATTTTGCTCACAGAACACTACTCTCTAAAGGCAACACATACACAGATGTACTAAAAACATTAAATACATTAATTTCATTGAATGAGTTAATTTAATGTTTAATATTCATTGACATTTATAATGCACTTTTACAGTGACTGTAATTCAATTAACTGAATAACAGTAATTTATTATAGTGGGCAAACATTTAGTAAAACTCGGGTATATATACAGATATGTTTTGTTAAATAAAACCTGAAATAGGATTTATCAAAGAGGTGTAAACCACCAATCAGAACATCAGAGACCTCATCAGGTGATACATTTCTCCTGAGTGTAAGAAGTATTAAGAAGTCTTAAATTCAAATACAGATCAATTACAAAATCTCAGGCATACATTTTCAAACCTATTTATACTGCATATACTGCATTTTAATGTTTGCATGTTCGAGTGTCGAACCTTCATGTGGTTTATGGTATCATCCAAGTTTGAATTCAATTCAAGTTTGATCAAGACATAATATCATGCACAACAAAACTGATAAAACAGTAAATCTGTGTGGTGATTCAACATTCACATCTGAGCATTAAAGAAATGAGACCCATTCAAACTGTTGTAGACAATTTGCATATTGTTACACATGTCATGTGCTATACGAGTTTGCTGTATGAGCCTGTACATATAATGATATAAGCAGAAGGTGCTGCCACATTAGTTCTAAATCATCAGATTGAAGTGCTATGGTTAATACTTGGGATTATCACTGTTACATATTGAAAACAACACACATCAAGACCTAAAATACACAATGTCTCTGTGTTTACAAATACATCTGTCCCTATATTCCTGTGTTCACAAATTTTCCAACAGAGTTGAAAACATCTTCCAGATTCTTGTTCATATTAACTGTACATAGTAAATAAGAAATATAAAAATGAAAGAAACATAATTGATTATGTAAAACATGATTACATAAAACATCATTCTGTATATAACCAAAATCCAAACATCCAGGCAAGATAAGAAAGATCCAGCCTCTAAACACTAGGACAGTATCCTTTGGAATCAGACACTGACTGGCATAGTCCTAAGGTTTAAAGGACCTTTTAACAGAATTATATGGCTTACAACTACATTATGTGACAATATATATTTAGGTGTAAAGTGTCTGGAAATGATTTAACAGTCATGAAATGTTTTGGTTTAGCACACAGAATAAAATGCTGACCTGCACTCGTTGACTACTTTTTTTAGAAATGTGTTTTGTAGGTGTACGTTTTGTAGGGGTACAGTTAAAGGCTATAGCCCAATTTATGCCACGCAGAATCTGTGTTAACTCTTTTGTTAGAAATCGGTTTCTGATTCCTGGACTGGTGTTGGCTTGGTGATAAATGCAAGACCACAGTGAACCCAGTAGTGACAGTCACATGGAAGAACTCCAGCAACGCTGTTAAACCTGATACAGTCATACCACCACAACCCCAGTTACCATGTCTGTGTCATGTCAGTGTCACTGCTGTGCTAAGAATGGCCCAGCTGAAATAATGCAAAGTCAACAATGGTTGTGGGGCCAGAAGGTGACCACAGAAGGATGGGCACAGTCTGTGACAACAGTGTATCAGTCTGTACAAGTACACAGACAAAATTAGTATAGGTGCAAGAGAGGTGAGTGCATCTCCAAGCAGTTGAAATAAGACTGATTCGTACTGGCCTGTAATTTTAAAGGGAATCCTATTGTGTACCACCATATTGGGTGACCATTTATAATATATTTAGCTGCTAATGCATCTAGGCCAACACCTCAAAATGCAATTATTTAACAGTCTTGAATTTGTGTAGATTAGTACATACAATAAATACATCTTCTCTTATCTGTGCCTATGATTGTTCTAAATGATGAGACTGTAACAGTAAACCAGGCAACAGTAAACCCAGTGCAGCTTGGGTTAATGTAAGCTCTGAATTCTTTCCTTTAACATGTGGGACTGTTACACCATAGAACAACCAGCTTGGTTTCATTCATCACTGTAAAACAAGCACTGCAAGCGTAATTAGTTAGCAAATTGTTAAGGCGCTACGACTTATGGTAAAATGCCAGAGAACAACAAATACTTGATGGTTAAAAAAACAATTAAACAATACTATTAGACAATACGGTTAGACACGATAGATATGCTTTTACGCTTAAAGCATAATGACTCCCCAACCCTTGGCCATGTTTCTTAAAATGCAACCCAACATAAATGCATGTAAAACGCCCGAAAAACGTTTAGCTAACACTTTCCGTGCTTCAGTCGGTCTCGCTGCAAGTGCGCATCTCCATGGCAACTCCAGTTCTTCTTCTGCTCCACCTGTTCAGTCTCCTGTGCATAGATTCGAAGGCAGACACTGTGTATCGCGTAAAAAGTGATGTCCACTTGACCACCTCCACAAAACATCCTACGGAGCGGGACACAAAACTCGCAAACAGTCCCGTGTAGTGGGCGAGCAAAAGAAAACTGCGACCCAACTGCTTCCAATAGTTCACAATCATGTTCACTTTCAAATCATGTCCTCTCACTCTGTTTTGGATCATAATGTGAATGTGAACCCAGTGCAAAGAAATAAGAGTTTATGTATTAGGTGACGTCCTGTCTGGATGATTCGACTCTACGTTTTAAAGACCTGTCAGTGTCTGGGGAACTCTTCTGCCGTTCCAGGAACAAGGCCGTATTTTGTCGACGCTCCCTTACCTGAGCTGTCCAATCGTTGCTTTGCAAGTTTTGTTTCCGGGATGTTTGGTGATGTGGCTCTGCTCAGAAATCCGGAATACGAAATTTGTTAGCTAGGTAAAACTGTAATAGCAACAACTCTTGATCGCGGAGGACTCATACAGGTTGGTTTTACATTCGTTTAATATAACAAGTTGCCGATACCACCGTTTGTAGATTGCGTTGTCAGCATGTGCAATGACGTTACATTATAGGGTTTCCATTACCATCATTAGCTTCTATGTTTACGAATCATTACTAGCTAGCTACGTGCACACAGCGCTAGCTCGTTTGCGCTTTTACTTCTACTTTGGTCACGTTAAGCATTCGGTCTTTACCAATTTACCCGTCAGTGAAGTCATACCTTTGCTTTGTCGATCATTAGTTTATTTCGTTTCAACCAGAAGCGTAGCTGAATATTCTTTGCTCTTGTGTTGAGAAAACGACGCAGCCGCAGTCGTCTGTCGGTTATTTTTCCGGTAGTGGTCGTTCTACCCCGTGTTTTTTCGAGATTTGTTTCAATTGCGCTATGCACGGTGGACTTTTCCTCACTTCTGGACCGTACGGTTCCTGTCGTGGAAGTGCACGCCCCCTTCGCCTTGTTTCTGAATACTGAAAACGTTATAAATCACTGTTGCGTAATCAACAAACACGTTATACTTAATTTGCTTAAAAAACGTTTTGATTAACTTACCGACAATACAGAAACTGCGGAGTTGTAACTGCAAAGTTAGCTGTCGGGAAAGCTTAAATTATTTTTTTGTGTGTGTGTAAAGACCTATAGAATCACTGAAGAAGTCATACCAGCTACTTGACATATTACTTTGACTCTCGAGTAGAGTGAGCTTTTGTGAGATTTAGCTATGTGATTTTTCACTTGCAGGTCAGCCATGTTCAGCCGGCTGACCCAAGGAGTGACCTCTGTCCTTCAAGAGTTATCCGGGGAGGAGCATCCCGATGGTGATCCACATGTAAGTCACTATACCTGTGCAATGCTCTTAGGCAGATTACCATGTGAGCCATTGTACCTCTACACTCACAGAGTCTTAAAGGTCTGCCAAAGGTTTGTCAACTGAACTAAACAATGAAGGATATTTTCACATGCCTTAACCATTAGCCTATACCTCACCCAGCTCACCAGGAACTCATCATTAAGAAAGGTGAAAGGCTGGGCACTTTTCCACTGCTTTGACACTCTAACATTGCTGAATTCTTCTATGTTTGCTTGTCAGACTTCCTTGTTTTGGTCTGTAGTGTTATTCTGTTCAAGCACTTTTATATTCTGCCTGATAACATGCAGAGAAGTTTTTTATAAATACTTTTTATAAACAAAGACAGCTATGCAAGATCCTTTGTGCTCTGGGCAGGATGGTCTGGTGCCTCGGCGCCTGTCTGGGGCAGAGGCCACCTTAGATGTCCCGGGTGCTTCTGAGGAGATGCTGGAACGACTGGCCCAGACAGAGCAGCTAGTTGTGCAGCTGAAGGAACTGATTAGGGAGAAGGACGGCCATCTTGCCAGTGTTGAGAAACAACTGAAGGTCAGGACAGGACATAAATGCATGCATTTCAGATTTTGTCTGACGTGTTTTTATGTGGGTTTTTTAATCCCTGTTTTTTATTGATTGTGTGTGTTTGTTTTGGTGTGGGTTTGTTTTTAAAGGATGAAAATGTACAGGCAGAAGCCAAGTACACCAAACTGAAGCTGCAGGCAAAAGCCAAGATGGCTGCTTTAAATAAACAAATCGCTGAACTGAAAGGACAGGAGGGTCTGAACACCAGTCAGGTCAGCTAAATCTGCACATGAACTTATCTCTCTTAAACATCACTGTTTGGAGCATTAACAGACAGTGATCAGTAACAGACAGAGTCGGTTGTGACATTAAAAGCAGTTTGCCTACATCACCTACAAAATAAGTCTGCATACATGCAGTTATTAAGTCATATTTCTTTGGGTTACTGCTGGTTTTCATACCCAGCACAGTTGTGACAGTTTCTCTAAATACCCTCATCAGTTTTAAAATTAGCTATCGGTGTCATTATTCCAAGGTTTATTTTTTTACAGCTAGATATTCTAAATGCATTGTCATAGCTCAGATAGACAAACTGAAAACATCGGGGTTTTAGTACTAGTGGGCCAATTTAACGCCCAGAGCAAATTCATCTAGTATTCTTGTGTACACAGGGCTTTATCAGTGCTAGGCTGCTGTTGTCTCTACTCAGACAGAGCCCCGACTCACTGTCCCAAAGTGATATACACATTTGGACAGAAATTTCAGCTACGCTTATTTGCCCATGGATTGGTCCAACAAATTGGTGGAACAGAATGACTGATGAGTTCAGGCAATTTGATGCATCCAACAAGCAGCTCAATTTACTCAGCTAATCAAGAAGTTTTTGTGGCTCTCTACACCACTCCAATATGCTTTGATAGGCGAATCTGATTTCCCCAGCTGCCTTTGTGTGTTCAGAGTTCGGAAAGCTCCTTCTCAGTACCTGCTGGATTGGAGGAAGAGCTCCAGCAGCTGAAACAGAAGCTGGGTGAGGAAGAGTCATCAACACAGAACTTAAGAGAAGAGCTCAGGGCAGCTGAGCAGCGTCTGAACGAAAAGGAGGAGCACTATGCAGAACAGGTACATCCTGCCTCAGCGTCCTGCACACAAGACAAATGTTAGAGTTTTGTAAATGTCACCTGGGCAGTCTATTACATATTCAGCAGTCTATGCTTAAAAACACTGAATGAGATTCGAACACCATTGCCCTCATGTTTTTTGACACAGGTGCAAGTTCTTCAGGCTGTGGTCAGGGACAAAGATGTACGATTTCAGGAACAAATCCTGAAGCATGAAGAGGAGCTGGTTTGCATCACTAGTCAGGCCTCAAACAACAGCGAGCTACAGCAGGTAATGTGTAGTTGTTAATAAAGCACAGCGTACCAGTAAACTGTCCTGATGTTACCTAAAGGGAAGCTTTGCATACCTCATCACTGTTGGCTCTGGTCTGTCATGTCTACATCTTTTATTCAATTCAATTCAATTCAATTCAATTCAATTTTATTTATATAGCGCTTTTTACAACACATGTTGTCACAAAGCAGCTTTACAAATTGCGTGGGTCCAGATCCCTAATGAGCAAGCCAAAGGCGACAGTGGCAAGGAAAAACTCCCTAAGATGGCAGGAATTTAGGAAGAAACCTTGGGAGGACCAAGACTCAAAAGGGAACCCATCCTCCATTGGGCGGCCCGCTAGCAATGTCCACATTCACAGGTCATGTATAGTCCAGATATATTCCAAGTAGTCACAGTCCCTTCAGAGTCGATGAGCCTCAGGTGGGGGTTGGCATCAGCGCGTCCTCTTGCGATAATGGCACATCCGACCACGGCATCGGCACATCCACTGGCAAGCCAGACCATCTCCTAGATGCTTGTATGGGGTGGGTAACGGGAAAGGCTCGTCTTTCCTTGTCCCGGTATTTCTCGGGCAGCCATTGGGAAGAAGAGGGGCAATTAGTTCTATATGGAATGTTAGACAAAGTAAATGTAAACATTTCTTGAGTGTGGCAGCGACTCCGGCAATTAAATTATTACAGCCTAGCTAAAGGGCAGAACCAGAAGGTTCATAAATCAGGCATTTATCGCTTCAAACTCCATATGTAGAAGTTTAAAGTTTCTCTGTTGGTCCAAAGGCTCTGCGTGTCTCCGAGCGACGGATTGAGGAGCTGGAGGAGTCCCTGCGCTCTCGCTCAGAAGTCCTAGAGATGTTACAACAAGAGCTTAATAGTGCAGATCAGCAGAAACAGGTATTAAGATACTGTATATAGATGCTATGTCAAGAAGGCCTAACCTAAAGGCAGGTAGTTACCTCTAAGACTTCAGTTAAAGTTCATTTTTATGTATTCTGTTTTATATATATATACACACACTATATTGCCAATAGTATTCGCTCACCTTCCTTGACTCACATATGAGCTTAAGTGAGGAAAGCTGTCCACAAGGTTTAGGAGTGTGTTTATGGGGATTTTTGACCATTGTTCCAGGAGCGCATTTGTGAGGTCACGTACTGATGTTGGATGAGAAGGCATGGATCTCAGTCTTCGCTCTAATTCATCCCAAAGGTGTTCAGGTTGAGGTCAGGACTCTGTGCAGGCCAGTCAAGTTAATCCACACCAGACTCTTCCATCCATGTCTTTGTGCTCTTTGCTTTGTGCACTGGTGCACAGTCATGTTGGAAGAGGAAGGGACCCACTCCAAACTGTTCCCACAAAGTTGGGAGCATGGAATTGTCCAAAAAGTCTTGGTATGCTGAAGCTTTCAGAGTTCCTTTCACTGGAACTAAGGGGCCAAGCCTAGCTCCTGAAAAACATCCCCACACCATAATACCCCCTCCACCAAACTTTACACAATGCAGTCAGACAAGTACTGTTCTCCTGGCTACCCCAAACCCAGACTCGTCCATCAGATTGCCAGATGGAGAATCGTCACTCCAAAGAACGCGCCTCCACTGCTTTACACCACTGCATCCGGCACTTTGCATTGCACTTTGTGATGTATGGCTTGGATGCATCTGCTCGACCATGGAAACCCATTCCACGAAACTCTATGTGCACTGTTTAATCTGAAGGCCACATGAAGTTTGGATGTCTGTAGTGATTGAATGCAGAAATTGGCGAACTCTTACTCACACTATACGCTTCAGCATTCGCAGACCGTGGCCTGTCAGTTTATGTGGCCTACCACTTTGTGGCTGAGTTGCTGTCTTTCCCAAACACTTTCATTTTCTTATAATACAGCTGACAGTTGAGTGTGGAATATTTAGGAGCGAGGAAATTTCACGACTGGATTTGTTGCACAGGTGGCATCATATTACAGTTCCATGCTGGAATTCACTGAGCTCCTGAGAGCGACCCATTCTTTCACAAATGTTGTAACAGTCTGCATGTCTTAATAATCTGCAAGTGCTTAATTATATACACCTGTGGCCATGGAAGTGATTGGAACACCTGATTCCGATAATTTGGATGGGTGAGCGAATACTTTTGGCAATGTAGTGTGTGTGTGTGTGTGTGTGTGTGTGTGTGTATATATATATATATATAAACCAAGTTGTATAATGGTTATAAACTTTGTTAGAACTTTGTTAAAACTGTTAAAAATGAGGATGATATATATATATATATATATATATATATATATCATCCTCATTTTTATCAAAGTTTATAACCATTATATACTTGATTTGACTGAATCATTATTGTTATTGCTGTTAGGAATGATTCACTATTTTCATTTATGCAGATCCTGACTGCACAGTTCAGACAGTTGGAGCAGGAGCTTGCAGAAGCCCGCACGCTTGGAGAAGAGAGGCAGCAACTGGCCAGCCATGCTGAGGAGCAACTTGGAGTCCTAAGAGCCAGTCTGGAGGCTTCTGAGAAGGAGAGCTGGCAGGCCATCAGTTCTC
Organism: Brachyhypopomus occidentalis; assembly: GCA_020368025.1. NCBI lineage: Eukaryota > Metazoa > Chordata > Actinopteri > Gymnotiformes > Hypopomidae > Brachyhypopomus > Brachyhypopomus occidentalis. The sequence continues at coordinate 6,415,711 of JAGXOD010000020.1, forward strand.
TAGAAGCAGAGTTGGTTAGAAGGAACTCTGAACTGGATGATGCAAGAGCAAGGCTAGCAGCTATGGAGATGGAAAGAGAAGAGAGTGCAGAGAGGGGGAAAGAAACGGAGGCCAGCACAGAGGCAGAGCTAACCAACTTAAGAGTGAGCCTGGACGTTTCTGAAAGACAAAGAGAGGAGGCAACGAAGAAACTGGAGGTTGAGGTCGAAAGTTTTAGAGGAGAGCTCCATAATTTGCAGGAGAAGCTCAATGCTGTGGAGAAAGAGAAGGAGGAAGCATTGAAGAACAAAGAAGATGAGTTGGCACATCTGGAGATGGAGCTTGTTTCCCTGAGAGAGAGGCGGGATGCTGGCAAAGAGGAGCAGGAAGCTGGGCTTCAAACCAAGCAGGCTCTGGAGATGTTGTGGAGAGGGTTTCACTCTCTGACTGAAGGTCATGAGGAACGTGAAGGCCATGCCTGCATCCCTGAGGACACTGCACAGGTGCTGCTGGTCTTAGAAGCCCAGCTGGGCAACCTGAAAATGCATCAACAAGAGAGAGAAGCAAGCATGTCTCAGATTACCTTCACCCTAGATACTCTGAAAGGTAAACAGCCAACTCGCTGAGCGATTTCACCAGAAAATAGCTAGGTGAGGTCAACCTTAGTACGCCTTAGTATGGTGAATGAATGAGTGGCCCCTATGCAAATAACACAACTGTGAGATAATACCTGCAGGGTATGCTAGTCCTAGATTTTCATGGACGCATTGCATCGTTTTCTAACATTACATCTGTAAGGTGATTTTGACTTGATCCTGGTGGAATTAAGGTAATAAAAATACATTTTTGAATAATTGTTAGATGCTCATCATAGGACGCATCGGATTTGTTGCAATTAATAAACATGTATTGATAAAATTTGTCAATACTTTTTCTTAAAAAGGACAACTTGATCAAACCACTGCAGAGAGAGAGCAGGCAGTTGCCAGGATACAGCAACTTGAACAGGAACTTGGCAAGCTTCAGGTGAGTGGACGGCAGAAGAATAATGACTAATGCGTCATTGGGAACTCTGAGATACCTTACATAGGTATTCACATCTGTGGGCTCACAAAACGTCTGGATGTATGTGCTGCTGTCTAGTGCTGAATTAACACCAACATTGTTTATGTAAATTCAGCTGCCCATGAAATGTAGGTGTAATTCAAGCACATGTTTTTTTATTGTATATCTCAGGTTGCTAGTTTTTAAAGCTTGACTAGAGTGAGTGTTATATTGTTTTAATGCAGTGTCATATAGGGTTAGACAGACTGGGACAAGCTCCAGTAAGACAAGCTGATTGTTATCCAGTCTGTAAGGTCAGATAGTTGGTAATCCTCTCCGAGACAGTTATGACTGAGCCACTGACATTATAACATGAGATTCTGTGCAGTGTTAGTCATGATACAGAATAGCGTAGTCTGCTATTATTAGCTATGGTTGGAGCTCACATCAAGCAAGAAATATGCTCTCTGCTATACTAGGTGCATTCTGAATGTAACTGACATGTGTTTCCCAGGTTACTAATGAGTCACTGGGTGAGAAGGAGGCTGACGTGTTTGTGAGGGATTTGGACAAGGCAGACAAAGGTGAGGAATCAGGATGAGGAAGCTCAATGTTTGCCTTATAGACCAAACCTTAACTTACTATGTGCACTCTGACCTTTCCAAATCGTAGCGGTTTTCTGTTGTTATTAATACAATTAATTCAAGAAAAAGGATGTTTTAATACATTTTGCACAAATTCCTAACCTTTTCTATGTTTGCAGATTGTAATGATGGTTTATCATAGAAATAAGGATATTAGAAAATTAGAAAATGCTATAACATTCTTAGTGCCTCTAGCTGATGAACCAGATCTCAGTTAAATGAGAATAAACATGTCTAATGCAATGATGGTTTGATGCTATTTGATTCCTGTTTTCACAGCTGAGGGCACAGATGGACACAGTTCAGATAACACATTACATGCTGAGAAGTTACTGGTTCTGGAGCACCAGCTGGTGGAGAAGGAGAAGGAAATTACTTATCTCAGGGAAAAGCTAGCATTTAATGAGGAGCATAGCCTGAAGATGTCAGAAGGAGGAAGTGTAGAATGTGCAATTACTGAAAACATTACTGGCATATCTGAAGGTTCTGGAGTGGTCTTTGGTCTTGAAGATAGTCCTGAGGAAGACACAACACTCATTGCAGTAGATTCTCCTTCTCTACCTCCTCCTGTCTTGTATCCTTCTGCTGACAATGAGAGTCCCCCTGAGATTAATGAACCACAGCCAGACTTCCCTGTGGAGTTAAGGGGAGTTTCCTCTGATGAGATGGTAACCAGCAGTGACTCTGAAGTTGCTCATAGTAGCTGGACAATTTTGGAAGCTGTTAATGCAGATGGAGGTCAGGAGTGGCTTCCACAAGTTCAGGACTTCAGTGCTCTCCAGCTTTCCACACAATCCTGGGAGGAGACTACTGAAGAGCAAGTTACATCTACATGCTCTATGGTTGAGGTGGAGTCATCATCTGTGGTTGTCCGTGAAACCGTAGAAGTGCAAATTACCCAGCACGATGCAAATTTATTGAACACTGATTCTAGCCCTGGACAGGCTTTTGCACAGGTCCTGGCAGAGGAGCTCCAGAAAAGATACAGTGAACTATTGTCTGAACTTCAGCAACTGAAAGATTCAGCTTCTACCTCTCAGGAAAAGATTCACCTTCTACAGGAGGAGTTAATATCACTGACAGTTGTTAAGGATGAGACAGAGGAAAGAGCCCAAAGGTTTGAAAGAGATTTGATAGAAGCTCGAGCGGAGATTCAACGAGTGACTGAACATCTGACTTCAGAGATAAATGAACAGAACGATATAAAGAAAGTCCTTGAAGAGCAACTAGAGAGCTTTCGGACAGAGGTTTGCTCAAAAGACCAGGAGATTCAAACCTTGCAGATACAAGTGGATGAGGTCCATCATGACCTTACAGAGAAAGAAGGTCAAGTCAGCATGCTGCACGCCCAGTTGGAGGACAGAAAACTCACTTCTTCTCAAATGGAGGAAAAGCTCACTGACATGGAGGTGAGAATTCAGGAAGTCTCTCAGGAGGCTGACATGGCTAAAGCTTCTCTCATTGGGAACAGTGCTAAGATGGAGGACATACAACGATGTCTTTCCCTGAAAGAGCAGGAGATGGTAGAACTTAGTGACAGCATGACATCCAAACTGCTCCAAGCAGGTGAAGAAAAGTGTGCTATATCTGGTGAAATAACAAAGCTAAAAGAGAAGATCTTAGAACTTGAGAAGACCAGGGATGACCAGTTGAAAGTGGAAAAAGATAAGGCAGCTGATGAAAGTGAGGAACTTGTCACTCTGCGCAAGGAGAACAGGAACCTGGCTGCTGAAATGGACAATATTAAAAGGGATGGAGAACATGTTAAACGAAAGTTGCAGGCAGCTTTGGTACAGCGAAAGGAGCTGATCACAAAGATTGCCGAACTTGAGAAAGTATCAGAGACCACCAAAGAAAAGGAGGATGCTGAAGCAGACCTGCAGGGTACAGAGAAAGAAGAAAGAGAGCAGGAACAGCAGAACTTGGAAACACTGTTAGAAGAGACCAGAAGGATATTAAATTCCAAAGAAGAAGCTTTGACTGTTCTAGAACAGAAAACATTGAGTCAAAATCAAGCACTTTATGAGGCACATGCTAAAATTCAACATCTGATTGAGGAGGCAGAAGCAGTTAGCCAAAAAGAACAAGATATGCCTCAAATTGAAGAGGGTAATGCTAAACTCCAGTCACAGGTTGCCAACCTAGAATCTGAGCTTGAAATGTTACAGAAAAGGCTCCAAGAAGCTGTGGATTCTCGTAAAGATACCCTCCGCAAGGCAAAAGACAAAGACAGACACCATCGTGAGCAGATGAAACAACAGAAAGAAGACTACAGTGACTTGCTAGAACGTTTCAAAGCTGAAGACAAAGAGAAATCTGACATTCTGAAACAGCTGAGAGAATTAGAAAGTCTTTTGGAATCGAAAGAGCAAGCTGCTACAGTCACACTTCATGTGGATGTGGAGGAAGAACCTAAAACTGCTTCAGACAATCTGGAGAAACCAGTGTCAGGGGGTTGGGCTCAGGAGGACTGGGAAGATTTTGCTGAACCTGAGACTGAAGTTAACCAGAAAGAGGTACCTGTTGAGCAACTTCCACAGGTTACATCAAAAGATTATGAGGCTGTGATAAGTTCTCTTCAGGAGGAGCTAAAAGTTAAGCAAGCTGTTTGCGTGGACCTAGAGGTGCGTGTGCAGGAGAGCCAGGGTGCGCTCTCGGTAAAAGAGACTGAGTTATTTGAGCTCAGCAAAGAGCTTGAGACACTGAGGGCAAAAGAGAAACAGATAGATGTTCTTTCAGAAGAACTGAACAATCTGAGAGAAAAATGTCAGCAAGCAGAAGCCCATGCCGAAATGCTGAAAGCAGAACTGGAGGATGCTGCAGCTGCAGCCAGGACAAGCATTTCTGATGTAGAGTCTCCAGTGGTAACTCTTCAGGCAGAGGTGGAAGAGTTCAAGAAGTTTCTGAAAACCAAAAATGATGACATCATCGACCTAAGCCAGCAACTGAGTGAGCAGAGCACACTTCTACAGAACATGCAAGAGACTGTGCAAGAGAAAGATGACTTGATTGCTTCCTTACAAGAGAGACTGAAAGCTGAGCAAGAACGCAGCCAGAAAATGGAGGCAGAAATCCCACAACAGCAAGAGGAGGAAAAAGACAACTCCACCAAGCTACAGCAGCTTCAGCGCAAATTGCATGCTGCATTGGTATCACGAAAGGAAGCTCTCAAGGAGAACCAGGCACTAAAGGAGGAGCGGGCTACTGTTGAGAATGCAAGATTAGAGCTGCTAGCAAAACTTGAGCAGAGTGAGGCAGAAGTTAGTAAACTAAAAGCAGAGAAAGAGAAGTTAATTAAAGAGGTAGACAGGAGCTTGCTGGAGAACCAGAGTCTTGGTGACACCTGTGAGAGTCTGAAGCTTGCTATGGATGGACTTCTGAATGAAAAGGATGCATATAAGCATCAAGCAGAGAGTGTCACGGAAGAAGCCAAAGAGGCAAACAGACGGTGGGAAGAAAAGGTTCACGGCATGAAAGATGAATATGAGACTCTGCTGAAATCATATGAAAATGTGAGTGATGAGGCTGAGCGAGTTAGGCGAGTGCTGGAGGCTGCCCGACAGGAGAGGCAGGAATTGGCCACCAAAGCACGGGCCCATGAGATGGCCAAACAGGATGCTGAGAGATTAGCTGAAGAAACTCAGAAGGAGGTTGATGCTGTAAAAGATAAAATGAGGAAGTTTGCCAAAGTAAAACATCAAAAGATTACGGAATTAGAGGAGGAGAATGAGAAGCTCAGAGAACAGTTGGAGAAGAAAGGGACCAAAGATGTAGACAATGAGTTGAAGCAACTTCAGAAAGTTAAAAAAGAACTGGAAACTTTGAAAGCTAGTTTTGATGTTGTAGAGGCTGAGCGACGTTCCTTAGAACAGGAAACTAGAGAATTGAAGCAGCAGTTGGCTCAGGAGATGGATAAAAAGAGTAGTAAATATCTGGATGAGAGTTCCTCCGAAGTTGTAGTTAAAGAAGAAGTGATCTTTCAGCAGTCAAGCAATGCTTTGAGTGAAAACAAAGAGGATATAGCTAATATTAGTTGCTCCCAAGACCAATCAGATGGTTCAATGCTAGTCATGCCTAAACAAGAAGCTTCAGAGGTAAAAGCTAAGACTGAGCTAACTGAAAGTGCACACAAGAAAAAGGACCTCAAGGAACTTGAAATAGCTCTTAAAGATGCAGAGACCAAGATAAAGGACCTTCAAGTGGCTCTTGAAGATGAGAACAGAACCAGAGTTGAACAGGAATCTTTGCTCAGTGCAGAGTTGGGCAGTCTTAGGCAGCATCTTCAGGAGTCTGTAGAAAGAGAGGAGAGGTTGAATGAAAAGTGCTCCACAAGGGAAACTCAGTTTCAGGAGCTTCGCACAAGCCTGGAGGCTGAGAAGGATGATCTTGAGGAACGACTGATGAACCAGTTAGCCCAAGTCAATGGCAGCATTGCAGGTTATCAGCAAGAGGCTGCTGATGGGCGAGACCGCCTTGCACACCTGCAGCGGGAGCTGGAAAAAACAGAACGGGAACGAGCTGAGTTGGAAGCCATGTTAGTGAGCGAAAAGGACCGGGCATCCAGGCTAGAAGAAGACAAAAGGCAAGCCCAACGAGAAAGAGCTGAAGCAGAGGCAGGGGCAGGAAAACAGAGAGAGCTGGAGCAAAAGCTGAAATCCGCACAGAGGGTTAAAGAAGGTAGTCAGAGCCGAGCACGTCAGCTCGAAGAGCTGCTGAGGGAGAAACAGCTGGAGGTTCGACAGATGCAAAAAGACTGTATCCAGTACCAGGAAAGGATCAGTCAGCTGGAAAGAGAGATAAAGGCACTTTTGCTGGGTAGAGATGAGGTAAGCAGTGAGCTTGAGGCAGCTCGTCTGGAGATTGCAAAGATCACAGAGGAGAAGAAAAGTCTTGAAACGGAGTTGTCAACATTTAAAATGAACCTGGATATGGCTCAGGGAGAGGCCAGCAAGGCGCTAGCAGACAAAATGGCCCTTGAAAAGACAGCACAGCGGCGTGAGGCTGAGTTAAAGGCAGAAGCTGAGAAGACCCTCGATGAAGTAAGATATCGTTTGGGAGCAGAGCTCAAACAGATGGAGCTGAGACTGGAGCAGGCTTATCGGGACAGGGAAAGAGAAGAGGAGGCAACTCTGGAGGCTAGGAACGTTGCAGAGGCTGCGGACAAATGTGCCCAGGAAATGCAGGCACGCCTGGACGAATCACTGGCAAGGCTGGCTGCCTTTTCACGCTCCATGTCCTCCCTGCAGAATGACCGCGATCGAGTTCTGGATGAAGCTAAGCAGTGGGAGAGTCGTTTTCATAGTGCCCTCCAGGGGAAGGAGGTTGAACTGCGAGAAGCTGAGAGTAGAGCTAAGGACCTATCTGAGAAACTTCAGAGAGAGACCATGAACAAGGAGGAACTGCAGAGCGAACTGGAGAGGTTTGTTCTATTTGATCCCTGTATTTTCCCAAAGGTTTTTTTCCCAGTAACGTTTAGATACAAATTTGTGCACAAGTGTTTTGTTTTTTACTCTTAAACCAATCATATGATTTAATTTTCATATTTTGGTCTAAACAGGTTGCAGAAGGCAGAGGAGCAGTGGCAGGTAAAATTGGCAGAGATGGAGAAGAAGCACAGTGAAACCCTCAATGCTCTTGAAAAAGAAAGAAGAGAGTTGCAGGAGGCGCTAACTCTGGCAGAAAGCTCCCTGGCCCAGACACGCTCCCAGCTCGCTTCCCTGGAGGCTGAGATGGAAGGACTGCGCCACAGATCCAAGGGTCTAGAAGAGGCAGTGGTCAAGCTTCAGAGTGAATCTAACCAAGCCAGGGCTGAAATCAAGGAAAGAGAAACCGAAGAGAAGAGGCTGTGCTTGTGTCTGGAGCAAGTGGAGACGGACCTGCGGTCCTCCAAGACCCTTACGGAGAGTCTTCAGGCAGAGTTGGCTGAGAAAGAGAAGAGGGAAGTAGAGCTCCTTGGTGAGAAGGAACAAGCTGTGGCTCAGGTATTCACCATACGTGTTTTAAAACAGCATCTTGGAATACGGGAATGAAGTGCACAGAGAAATTAATTCATGAGATGCTCTTGCGCTTGTAAAGCTGCTTTGTGACGTGTGTTGTACCGCTGCTTTGTGATGTGTGTTGTAAAGCGCTATATAAATACATGTGACTTGACTTGACTTGGATGTTCTTCATGTTGTAACCTTTTTGGGTAAGCACGTTCTGTCCTGAACCACGTTCTGTCCTGTTCTCTCCCTGCACCACCTCTAGGCTGCAGATGAAGCCAGGAAGGAGGCAGATGGTAGGGCAGAAGAGGCGGAGAGACAGCTGGAGGAGAGAAGGGCAGTCATGCGAGACCTTGAGGACCGGCTCCGTAAAGCTGAGGAGGACGCCAGCCACAGCAAAGCTCGACTTGACACCTTCACAAAGGCTATGGGCTCCCTTCAGAATGATCGGGACAGGGTGCTAAGCGAGTACAAGCAGTTAGAGGAGCGACACCTGCAGGTATGGTATCATCTGAACTGTTTCATTTATGCTGATCGAGACCTGTGTAATCAGAATTCTGCTTGATGGCTAGGGAGATGACAGGACAAGAACTGAAAAATCCCACGGGAAAATTAATTACGGCAGCGACTGTTGACCATGGCGTATGAAATATCCACATAGTACAGAAACAGCACAATATTTTATAAAGTGAGACTTTTTAGTTATGATTTGAATAGCCTAATACAAAATGGTTTGGTTTTTTAGCTTGATCAATTTTACACACCAACTCTCTCGCTTTTGTCAGGTTATGATGGATAAAGACGGTGTGATTCAGGAGGCCGCCGCCGAGAACAACGGTCTGAAGGAGGAGCTCCGTGTTCTGCTGACCCAGCGGGACGACCTCCACGCTGAAAACGCCAAGCTGGCCGCACAGCTCCATGGCTACAGGGACGAACTCAAACAGGTCCTCACTATGAAGGACTCACAGCATAAGCAGCTGCTCTCGGCTCAGCTCGAACGCATCAGGGTCCTGGAGAAGGAAAGGGAGGAGAGTCGGGCCAAGATTCAGGCACTGGAGGAAGAGGCCTCGGTGCGGAAGGAGCCCGCAGTGGAGCACGAGATCTTGAACCGTGCTGGGCAGCTCGGGTCAGAGGTGCGTGATGCTCCTGGTGCAGAGGTGGAGAAGTTGAGGGAGCAGCTTCAGGCTGCCCAGAAGCAGGTCAGCATCCTGGAAGAGTCGCTGGAGACTGAGAGGGAGGCCCAGACAGCTCAGAACAAGGAGCTGAAGGAGCTCCGTTGGGAGGGTGGCGTGCTGCGGACCGAGGCTGAAACGGCCGAGGAGAGGGTGGCAGAGCTGGCCAAGGACTTGATGGAAATGGAACAGAAGCTGCTAGAAGAGAAGGAGTCGACAGACAAGCTCCGAGCTGAGAACCAGGCCTTTGGGAAAGCCATGGCTTCTCTTCAGGACTCCAGAGACCAGGCCGTCAATGAGGCCAAGGAGCTGCGCACCCAGCTGGAAGAGTCTCGTCAAGTGGGACACTTGGCAGCGCCCCCTAGCAGTTCCACTGGGGAAGTGTGGAGCTTGAAGAATGCTCTCTCTGCACTACAGAATGACAGGGAGAGAATGGTATTTCATAAATCATTAGTACATTAATACAGACTTAACATTCATTTAAAAACATTTAGAAACTTAACATATTTTGGTTGATGTACTTTCAACCCAAGTAATAGTCTTTGTGCACACATGCAGTCTGTCTACTGTCTCTTTCCTTTCTCATCTCTTGATATTCCTATGAGACTTTAACTTTGGAACGTGAACACCTTTTCTTGATTTCTTTCGGCTTCAGTTGGAGCAGCTGCATCTACAGCGTCATGAGCTGGACAGACTGAGTAGACTCACCCAGGAAGAACAGCAGACATCCAGAGAGACGGAGCAGAGGGCAGCGGAGCAGCTGAAGGAAAGAGAGATGCAGCAGGTGGAGCGAGAGAGACAGGAGTTGAAGGAGAGAGTGGACCAGATGGAGAGAGAGAGACAGGAGCTGGAGATGCTCAGGTCTGAGGTTTTGCTTGTTTTAAGTTTTTCTACAGCCGTGATGATAGAACTCTTGCAAAATTGTTGGATATGACTATTCGTTATACTTTGAGATTAAAAACATTATTAACAATATTAACAATATTAACAATTATTTTTCAAACCCATACAGTATTTCAAGCATTTTGTTTCAATCAAATACGCTTATCATGTTTTGCCAGTAAAAAGGAAATTGCATGTACTTGTTGACTAAACCCTTCCTGTAGCTAATCAGAACATACAGAATCGTTTGGCTAAAATAACCAGTTTAAGACCTTGCGGTCAGATTCGTCCGAGACTAAATCCACTAAGCGGCAGGTGCGTGATGGCTGGGTTACCTTACATGTGGGGTTCCCTCTCTGTTGTGCTCCGAAGGCTGGAACGCAGCGACTGGCAAGCCCAGGTGGAGCTGCTGAAGCAGCAGACTCTGGCTACACTCTCGGAGCACGACCAGCAGGTGCGACAGCTGCACGCCATGCTGGAGGAAGCCCGAACGTCTGGGCCCAAACTCCACGAGGAGCACGCCTACAGACAGGTGAGGGGCATGCCTACAGACAGGTGAGGAGAGCCTCTGGTAGAGCCATTTTGCCCTGCTGCCCTGATGTAGTGCAAACTGGAACGTTCAGGCTGATGGTTCCTAGCTTAGATGTGTGCGAGCGAATTGTTTAATGAGCCAGTTAAATGCCAATTAAACGTGTGTATGCAGTACAACGGACATTGCTCAAGCCTGCATGTTATGGCTTCCATTAGGGAAGCATTGCAGTGGACAGCGCCCCCGGAGGACCTCTAGAGCACAGCGAGGACTATAAGACGGACTGCATTCTCCTTCAGAGAAGGTACTGGTCTAAAGAGATGCCCGTAATTACAGAAAGACAAGACCATTTATTCCATACAGCCACTTCTCTTCCACTTCAAAGACACGTAGTATGCCTAGATTATTTAATTCAACTTTAGTGGTGATGTTTTGGTGCAGAACTGTTTAATAAAGGACACTCCAGAATCTCATTGCAATTGCACTGATTCTTATGGTAGACCATGAACCACTGTCTCTCTTATTCTACCTACATCTCAAATGGGTTCACCCATAGATACACATCTGTAAATTAGCAAGACTTAGCTTTGAGGTAAGCACTGATGTATAATTTTAGTTTCTGATGTGTCATTTTATTTTAATACATGTGATTGTTTAATAAAAGGATTTTTAAAAAACGTTTTAGTAGATTGGTTATCTCTGACAGCAGTTTGAAAAGTGTTTCAGAATGCTTAACTTAGCACTCTCTCTGTGTGGACTAGACTGGGACTGCCCTGTGGGTTTCATATCCTTTTATTTTCAACTGCGTTCTGACTGTCTCTGTCTCTCTGTCAGGTTGGATGAGGAGACTGAAATGAGACTGAGAGTGGAGGAAGATCTCTCCATAGCACAAGACGACCTCAAACGGTGTGGCCACCTCAGATTTAACTCTTCTTCCTTTGCCAGCTCAGGTTAATAAATTAAAAGTCCCCACCAGTGCCTCAATGAGTTATTTTGCTGAAGGGGAAGTATTTAGTGAAATCAGATGGTTGATGCATGGGACTTTTACTTTTGCTTAGGACTTTAACTTTTGAACATGCACCTGTCCTTCACCACTATTGTGAGCATTTCTATCACCAAAATGCAGTAAAATGCTTGCTTTGCAAAATTAAATTGTGAAACATGACCATTTATGTTGGAAACAGACCATTCACTTCTAGGTGCAACATTGTTTCATATAAATAACTTAAAGTACACTTTTATTACTTGACATTTTCCATAATTCCAGCTGTAATTCCGTGAGCTGTCAAGCTTCACCTTGTCTTGTTCAGCATTAATATTAATGCTCTGAAATCAATACTGTAGCTAGTTGTACTGATTGTGTTTGTATTCCTTTGGTTCTGTGTAGGTACTCACAGGGTGAGTGGCACTCAGCATTGAGGAGGATGGACTCTGAAAGTGCTGTCCTCATTGAGCCACCAGAGGGCACTATTACTCGGGTGTGTATTAAAATAGAATTTACCTCAGTGTTTCTTTATTTTCTTGACTTAATCAATCAATCAAAATTTATTTATATATCGGTTTTTACAACAGTTGTTTAATGAACAACTTTAATGAATAAGGCTGTTGTTGAGATATTTAGTGTGATGAGTTGTAGTGTACATTATTGTATTCACAGTATTAAACGTATTCAGTATAAATTGACAGTTTATTGCATCGGTGCATCTCTGTCTGGGTTCCAGAGCCGTAGTGGAGCACCAGGTCTGGTGCGGATGCTGCGTGGAGCCTTCTGTTCCCGACAACGGACTCCCCTGTTGGCATCACTTTACCTGCTCACCATTCACGTGCTGCTGCTTCTGTGTTTGGGAGGCTACCTGTAAAACACAGAGAGAGTGAGAGGAGAGAGAGAGAGAGAGAGTGAGAGTGAAAGAGAGAGAGAACCGGGGACTGAAAAAGCAATATGGCCAGACACAGAGGGAGAGGGGGAGAGAGATGGACAGGAAATAACAAATAGTATCTCACAATCGTAGACAGTTGGTTACTGACCTTTTTATTGTTTTTTTGTTTGTTTGTTTTTTTTTATTACTTTTTTATAGAATTGAATTTCTTAGCTAATTTGCCAAAGCCAGACTTTGTTTAGGCTAGAATAGTCACTGCCAAAATAATCTGTGCCCAGCTAGGTTAAAAACAGTCAAGGGCTACTGCACTAATATTTGCCAATAAGGGAGCGGTAGCCGCTAGGGGGCAGAAATATAACTTTACATTTTTATTACTGAGAGAATGTGAGGTACTGTACGTCGGATTGGCGGTGCAGAGTATATACATTTGAAATGGATTAACAGGCGTGTTTTCTGTTCTACTTACACAGCATAGAGTTTCTCCATCTCTTCCTCTCCAATCGGGTCTCTCCGTGTTCTTGCACTACTAGGAATTGGTGCGAAAGAGATTTCGACCACATTCCAACTGATTACGAGTTGTTTTACCTCTTTCTATTTTCTATTTATTTCCCAAGTAAAATCTAATGCAATGATGTCATTGTGGTCAGTTCGGGCGGAATTCTCCGTGATTCTATCGTGATTGTTGATTGTTTAACCGCAAACTGGTTTGCCAACCTGGTGCAATACTACCATATCTTAGGTCCTTCTCAGTCCTTACACATCATGTATCCTCACTATACAAACGATGCACATTCCATATTAGTTTTTTTCTGTTTATGAAAATCAACTTTTAAACAACTTTTTTTTGCAAACACTAATTTCATTTACTTTGTTTCCTCGAATATGGTTAATATAATAATAATATTCCATAGTCCTATGAGATGGTTGACATTTTAAACCTTTTCCTGCTTCCGTTTGGGCTGTGGAGCTCAAACTGTATATTGTGTTGGTAATATTGTATTGGGATTGGATGTAGTCATGATAGCTCTCCATTTACGAAGAGATTTTCAAAGCACAGTTCTCTATTGGTTTATTATACCTGTATAATCATTAGAAATTACCCTCTTCTGTGCTTATTTGTAGGGGATATTTTTGGAAATAAAATGTATTTAAGGGAAGGAATAATTATACGAGTTCCAGCCTACATGTTTTTTCATGTAAAAAAATACTTATTTTTGGTTGATTATTTAAATAATTATTGGTGCTGCGGCGGGGATCGTGTGCTGATTTTGGGGAAAAGGTGTTGCGCCAAGCTTTGCAGGAAGTCAAACACACACGCAGGTAATCACGGATACAAGACCTTAGTCACTTCCGTCAGGCCAAGATTTTAGTGTGATCGTAACGCTGACCTGTCTGTTGTCTCATGAGGCTGTGTTTGCTGCACAAAGCATTTCTGTAAATCCTTCTGGACAAGAGCGTCTGTCAAATGCTATAAACATAATCAAATAACCTACTACCGTAACAATATTTTTTACATTAACTTTATAATTACGACTTGTACATATTGACTGTTAATGTAGCAAAAACAAACATAACTAAGAGGACCTGCTTCGTTCAACCTTTCAGCGTTGCACCTAGTCTCTATAAGTACGTTCATTTCCTTGTCACTGATGTCAGAGAGCAGTGTTTTAAACAGCGTTCACTCTTCCGTTATGTACGTACATTTTTGACCCGTTGTCGAACGCACGTTTAACAAAGCGAGACATTTTCTCCAACCAGTATATAAAGGATTATTTTGTATAACGTGGCGTTAATGTAAGTAGCATGTAGTTCCTCCACTGTTTCATCTCAATGCTTTCTAAAATGTACCTTTAAAAACAACTTTTCCCGTAGGTTTTCAGGAAGTGTCTTAAGTTGTCACTTGTCAAAAATGTTTCAAGTGATTTTTAAACGTCTCTCCGGATTTATTTACACACATCCTGAACTACTGTTTACTTCAGCAAATGAGTATTTTAAATGTATTTTTGAAAACGGAATTTCTGTATTGCATTTGTACAAATTGAGGAACCAAAAAAGTAATGGAAAAATACACAAATTGTATTCAATGGTTTTTCTGTACGAAACTGATGACGATAGCAATATAATAACATATTGAATGATGTTCATTATGGAAAAACTCATAAGATGTTACAAGCCATGCAACTGCAGATATTGCAGATACCAAATATTGCTGTATCTCTGTAAGCACTGTATTGAAGATAACTGAATTGTATCCAATTTTATTTTAGCCCAAAGTATGCAAAAGAAGAGAAGCCACAACTGTAGGCTACAGGATGGTACATTACTGAAGTGTATCTGTTTACATTTAGCCCAAAGTCTGAAAGAAGACACAGCTGTAGCCTGCACAGCATTTCATTTCTCTGCTAGCATAAAACAACTTCTGCAAATCAGGCAAACAGAACCCTTTTTCCTGTCATAGATGTGGAAGTCTGTGGTGGGACACAATGTTAGTGTGAAGGTGGCAGGAGAATCCGATGATTGGGAGACCGATCCTGATTTTGAGGTAAATTGTTGCAAAACGGGCGTAGTTGTCTAGAACGTCTCCTAGAGCAACATTAAATGAACTTGAAGACCTCCATAGAAAACATGACTGGCTACCTCATACTTATGTATAGAATTGAGCATGAATTTCACAGACACACAGAACACTGCAGAATGAGGCAATTTTGCATAAAAATTAGAAGCAGGACTGATCAAGTTGTTGCCAAAGTAAAGGGTGATGTGCGTTTGTGGTTTAGAACGATGTCTCAGAGCAGGAACAGAGGTGGGGCTCCAAGACCATTGAAGGATCAGGCCGCAAAGAACATATCAGGTAACACTGTGATGAATATTAACAGTGACCTATGGCCATGCATTATGCACAGAGCATGTTAATGAATATGTGCAGTGTACTACCGTTCTGCATATGCGATGAGAAAAATAACCTGTTTTCAGTGAATAATACTGAGCTTGCTTAAGTTGTTGCTGAAAATACAACGTCTATCCACAGTGGTTCTATTTTGTTATAAACCGCTGTGAAATGTCACTCAAAGCGGTACGAGATAGAAGGAGGAAGTGCGGAGTTTTGCAGCAGCCTGTGATGCATGTCCAAATATAGCCTGTTGACATGAGGGAAGTTGAAGCAGCAAGGGCAGTTCTGGGTAATGTAGTTTAGTTAAGCTGGATGCCTTGCAGTCGCTGAAAAACAGTGGCCTGAAGAATTCTTGGAGGGTGCAGTGAGTGATGTAATGAAGCCTAAAGCAGGGTGTCTTCACATTGCTGTTAATGGATGGTTGTGTGTGTGTCTGGGTGTATAGCGTGGCAGATCTCAGACAGAAGGTGTCCCATGAGCATGATGAAATAAAAAAGAAGCAAATGGAAGAAGCTCCTAAGGCTTCCTATGGTTATGGAGGCAAATATGGAGTGGAGAAAGACCGCATGGACAAGGTGGGACTCCAATAAGAATCAGTGTCTTTAATATTTCACCCTTTAATAGTGTTTAAAATATTATAAATAGTATAAAAGAAATATATTATAATTTATATATTATATTATTATACTTATATAATACAATATTTATCAAATATGATTATACATATATAATATTAATATTGTATAATAATAATGTATATATATTATGTATTATAAATATATTTCCTTTTATATATTTAACACAACATCCCAATTAAAAAAAAAACTGACTAGTAGAAGGAAATCTCACATGTTTGTGTGAGTGCTGTTTGTTTGTTTGTAAAATGATGTGTTGAGCTGTCAAGGGTTATTTAGGCCATTAGACCCTGCCAGGAATCTCTGTAGCTCTACCCATCAATCTTCAGAGACCATATATTATTATTTTATGTGAGTAAAGATTCTTCACGGCCTCTTGTTGGTACCTGGTGACATGTTGTAAAATTTTCCCAGGGGGCAGTGGGGCATGGCTATGTGGCTAAAGTGGAACAGCACTCCTCCCAGAAGGATGCGGCAAAGGGTTTTGGTGGTAAATATGGCGTGCAGGAGGACCGTGTGGACAAGGTAAGCCAGTGGGACAGAGCTCAGTCTGGAGACACTTAGCCAAAGATGCAGTATATGTGTTCAGGAATGGCTCCTGGGGACTCGGCTGATTTGTTGCGATCTCTTTTCCCCTCTCCAGTCTGCCTTGAGTTACAAGTACAAGGGTGAGGTGGAGAAGCATGCTTCTCAGAAAGGTACTGGACCTTCTGCCTCTGTTCATCCGGAGAATCACAATGGGAAAATGAGAGTTGAATGAACATATTCATTAATTTAGGTCAGGGTTACAATGGACCAAATGTCAAGTAATAAAAGTGTACTTTAAGTTCTTTTAATATTTTAACATAACATAAAAATTAAAAAAGCTGACTAATAGAAGGAAATGTCACCTGTTTATGTGAGTGCTGTTTTAAAATGATGGGTTGGAGCAGTCAAGGGGTTATTTCATTTGCAGTCCTATGTAATGGAGACTGTTTTCCTCCCAAACATCAGACTATGCTAAAGGGTTCGGAGGGAAGTATGGCGTGCAGAAGGAGAGGGTGGACAAGGCTGCTGTCGGTTACGAGTACAAGGGCGAAACGGAGAAACATCAGTCACAGAAAGGTGAGGTAGCACTCCTGTAACACTGGGTATTGGGGACCTTTCATGCATCACTGCTATTATGTGAAATTCCTCAACCTCACCAAAAAGATTTTTTTTACATTGCTATACTTTGGCTTTGAGATTACAAAATGCTTACAATTTAGACCTGATTTTTATGCTCAAAGTCAAAACGACTTTAAATTGAAAATCCCCAAATGGAGTTACATGAACGTTTTCTTATTTTTTTTTTTACGTACATATATTTTCCATCCCTTCTTCATTCTAATATACACATGAAGAGCAGTGATGCCTGTTCCTATCTCTGCTAGATTACTCCAAGGGCTTTGGGGGCAAGTACGGGGTGGAGAAGGAGAAGGTAGACAAGGCTGCTTTGGGTTACGACTACAAGGGAGAGACAGAGAAACACCAGTCACAGAAAGGTGAGGAGTTCATATAACATCCACTTTGCATCACTGATGTTGAGTGTTGTCCTTCAACCCCTAGAACGGCAGAATCTTATGATGTTGCAATTTTGTGCTTAGAGTTTATTTGGTTGATTCAAAATCTGGCAAAAAACCTGAGTGGTTTTAAAGGGAAGTGGAAAATGCCAGTCATGAAAAAAGAAACATGATTTTATCACATCACCAAAGTTAGATATTTTGTTTATTTATTTTGTTTTTTGATCTTTGACACGTCTCTGCTAGATTACTCCAAGGGCTTTGGGGGCAAGTACGGAGTGGAGAAGGAGAAGGTAGACAAGGCTGCTTTGGGTTACGACTACAAAGGAGAGACAGAGAAACACCAGTCACAGAAAGGTGAGGAGTTAATATAACATCCACTTTGCATCACTGATGTTGAGTGTTGTCCTTCAACCCCTAGAACGGCAGAATCTTGTGATGTTGCATTTTTGTGCTTAGAGTTTATTTGGTTGATTCAAAATTTGGCAACACAAATCCGAGTGGTTTTAAAGGGAAGTGGAAAATGCCAGTCACGAAAAAAGAAACATGATTTTATCACCAAAGCTAAATATTGTTTGTTTATTTATTTCGCTTTTTGATCTTTGGCACACGTCTCTGCTAGATTACTCCAAGGGCTTTGGGGGCAAGTATGGGGTGGAGAAGGAGAAGGTAGACAAGGCTGCTTTGGGTTACGACTACAAAGGAGAGACAGAGAAACACCAGTCACAGAAAGGTGAGGAGTTCCCACTGAGGATGCAGTCTCACTTCTCAGTCATCATAACTCATCAATTACTGCTCACCGGTCATCAGCCGGAGCAAACTGCTGTTTTTATTGTGGAAACACGGCGGATGATTGTTCTGTGAGGGTTTGGATATGTGGTTGGGTCTGTAAGCATGTCACACAGAACATTCAGCAGTGTGTTTTCATATATTAAAATACATCACAGTAACTATATGTAGCAATTTCATTGTAACATACCACACATGGCCCATGTGCTGCAGGCCAATATCCTTCAGTATAATAATTGTTTATTTAATCTGTGAACAGTGCACTGCAATTAAAATCTTTGTGAAGCATCTACTATACCTGTTCTTGTTTTTAGACTATGCAAAGGGGTTTGGAGGACAATACGGCGTGGAGGCAGACCGTATGGATAAGGTATATACGATTAGAGATGAGCATGTGCTACAGGGGATGGGTGTGTCACATGTCTGCTTGTTGGAGAACACTTACATTTACTCTTGTGATCACAGAGCGCGTCCTCCTTCAATGAGATGGAGTCGCCGACAACATCTTATAAGAAGACTCAGCCATCTGAGGCCTGTGGGTGTTGTGCAAAGACTCGACACTCCTCACTGTTGAGAAATTTTCACTAATGTTTTAACTTAGCAGATGTCTGCTATCACTGATCCCAGCTCAGCTGGACTGCAATTTCTATGCAATTTATTACATAACAACAGACGCTAGCAGGTTGCAGCTTTGCAGATATCTATGCCTGACAAAAGCATGGAGATGACTGGCATGGGTGGTTGCGTTTGTAGACACATTAGCGGGTGGATTGGCTTTTATTTTTCTCCTTTTACATTGGATAATGGATGTGTGTGCATATATGTGTGTGTGTGCATGTGTATGTGCATGTGTGTGCACGTGTGTGTGTGTGTGTGTGTGTAGCTACTGCGGGAGCTGGGAATCTGAAAGCTCGGTTTGAGAACATGGCGAAAGCATCTGAAGAGGAGAACAGGAGAAGAGCTGAGGAAGAGCGAGTGAGAAGACAGGTCCGGGAGCAGAGGGAGCGTGAGGAGGTGCAGCATGAGGAGGCACAGTATGAGGATGTGTGTGAGGAGGTGCGTGACGAGGTGTGTGAGGAGGTGCAGTGTGAGGAGGCACAGTGTGAGGAGGTGTGTGAGGAGGCGCAGTGTGAGGAGGTGTGTGAGGAGGCGCAGCGTGACGAGGTGTGTGAGGAGGTGAGTGAGGAGGCACAGCGTGAGGAGGTGCACAGACAGCAGGTTCCCACACACCTCAGACTGGGCTTGGGCAACACAATGCCAGCTAGTGCCATCTTCTCCTGGATTGATTCTGTTTTCCACAGATCATAGATCTCCCAGTCATTTCAGGAAGGATGTAGCTGCATTCATGTTTCTGTCATCTATCACTTGTGCCCATGGCAGTTATGCACATACTAGTCTTGCCTGTGGCTAAGTTGTGTGCTTAAGACTTTTGCTTTAGCTGTTATGCAACATTAACTCTACAGTGTCCTAGGGCAACATCTCAAGATGTAATTTTTTTTTGGGGGGTGGGGGGGGGGGTGGTGGGCACGTACACACGAACACACACACAGTAATAAGATGGAATCCTTGATAGGAGATTGTGATGGATCTAAATACACTAAGCAAAAACATTGTTTGTGAAACTGCAGAGCAGCCAAGAGGCAGAGCAGAGGTCTGTACCTGCCCCTGTAGCTCCGCCTGCCTCCCAGGAATTCCGACCGCTGCCTGAGACGCCCAGAGACATGCCTGATCATGCAGACGAGGTAAAGAAATGGCATCTTGTCTCTCTCCAGGGTCCACTACCCCACCCCAGTTTAACTGTCTGATTAAACATGGGCAAACTATGTCTGGAGGGGTTAATTCCTGAAGGGCTAGTAGGTACATCTAGGGGTATTTCACACAACTGCTCTAGAAAATTCCCATTAATTAATGAGGACTGGATGGCTATTTGACATTTATCAGGAATTTGTCAAATGCCTTCAAAAGTGCACTAGTGTTATTATTCAGGCCAAAGGCATACCTGGAACTAGAAGTTATTAAAATTTGCAAAAATACTTGCAATGAACTACGTGTCCCAACAAATCTGTCAGCGTAGCTTGTGAACATGTATGCACACAATGTGTGTGTGTGTGTGGCTGCATTCAAAGATGGAAGAGCAGCCTGACTATGATGAGCCACCTTCTCTGCCTGCCCGGTCTGCAGAACTATTAGAGGAGGAACAACCAGATGAAGACGCTCCTCCTCCTCTTCCTCCTCGAGAGGAGGATGTAGGAGTTTATGAGGACATTGCGAATTTAAATGGTTAGACACAAGCACACACTCACAAATGGAAACTAGTATAAAAACCTATCTCGAGGTTCACATGGCAATTTCTGTAGAGTAGTTTTTAGGAAAATTCCTACTTTAGTTATGTCTGATTTACTGCTCTCTCTTGCAGATGCTGATAACGATTATGAAGATGTTGACTGTGGCATATCAGCTGTAGCGCTTTATGACTATCAGGGTGGTGAGTATCGCCAAAACAAACCTTTATATGACTTTGGAGAAATCAATAATCCTATTTTGTTTGTAGCTGAACAAAGATATCCATTTTCCTTCTTAAAATAACATCTAAACAATAAACAGAACAATTAAGGAGCAGTTTGATATACAGTATTTTGCATTCCATTGCTCATGTCTGGCAACTAGCCTGACATGCCAGCTCATACATCAACATTTTCAAATTATTTAATGTCTATATTTGACCCAGGTCTGAACAAGACTCCACAAACTGAGCAGCTAGTATCTTTGCTGGACTTACTGATATTTCAGGTTTTTTTTCAAGTGATTACTTTTTAAGTTGATGCTGATTGCTTGGTAAGTATTGTATTTTGCTTTTGTTTTTAGAAGCGGATGATGAGATCTCCTTCATGCCTGATGATATCATCACAAACATTGAGATGGTGGATGAGGGTTGGTGGAAGGGAAGTTGCCATGGCCGCATTGGCCTTTTCCCAGCATCCTTTGTGAAGCTCTCCTAAAGTAATGCACCAGCCAGAAGTCACACCCTGTCCAGCTTATTTTACTGACTAAAAGCTCATCATTCAAAAACCAAGCAAAAAACTCCACTTATGTTACTCTCAACAATGCAAATAAAACATACTGAAAAGTTCAACCTGCAGACGTTAGACCCGACATCCAAACTTGAATAGAAGGCCAAATATGAATAGCAGGCTTGGCAACAATGCCCAAGTGCTCCTGTGCAATATGTATAAGGCAGAGATGCAGATGCTTCTTGTACGCAGTCTTTTTGGCATTGTCTATAGAGAGCACCTAAGGTCAGTTTCCTTAGTCACTCCTCAGTCACGTAGACAGCCTACATGTTTGCTGTCTATGCCAATATCTCTATACCAGGTGTTTGTTTGGTTAACATATTGGGAGCTGGGGTATAGCAAAAAATATGCCAAATATGTCAGTGGAAAACTGATATTTGTTCATGCTGAAATGTATTAAATGTTTTAGTCATTCTGAATATTAAGCACAATGAAATGGTCCTGTTTTCATAGTCAACAGTTAATGAGGAAAATGTTTCTTTTAATATTAGGAAAAACAATGTGTCATCCACTATGTATGTCACAATTGACTATACAAACTCTTGCTTTTGATTTACCAAATATCTATTAAAGATACATCAGATTACACCAAACAGCCTATGCTCATCATGCTCTTTGCATTGTCAGAAAACTGAAAACATAGCAAGGTGTGAATTAGGGGTTTATAAGCACCCGCAGACATTTACTGAACAGAGGAGGCTGCATGTGTGTGTGTTGGGGGGGCTCCATAACAGTCCCGTCAAGTTAAAACTGGCTGCAAAGAACGAATGCAGTTGTTCCTGGTGCACCACAGATCAAGTCCGTTTCAAGGGATGGGTCTACCAGGCCAAGCCCTTTGTTTTCTTCTGCTGCCCTTTCTTCTTCTGTCGCTGCTTTTTCATCTTTTTTGCTTGCCTCTGACTCATCCATTGGGGGTATTGTCCGTGCTCGTTTAGCATCGTGTCCTTCTTGCGCTTGCTATCTGTGTCCATCTTCCCTGTATCGTCTGGTTGAGGGTGCACAAGCAAATTGCCATATATCAACACTGTAAAGCAACACTGAAACTGCAGATTGTTGTTGTTTCTCGAACCTTTTTGTACTTACCATCTTCCCCTGCCATCTCCACATCTACGGCTTTCTCCTTCAACTTCTCGGCAGGCACCACGGTGGCGATCTCGGCTACGTCCTTCATAGAGATCTCACCTTTCCCCTCGTGCCCCAGAGCCGCTTTGAGCCGGGCTAGTTCCTTGGGCGCGTACTTCTTCCTCTTCTCCGCACGCATCTTTCTTTTCCATTTGCTCCGTAAACTTTTCGCCATTGTTCTAAAATCTAAGGAGACGTACATACACGCACATGTAATTGCTCAGATAACAGCCGTTATCACCGAAATCAAGAGACCGAGTTACTGTACAATATTTCCCCAGTGGTACTTAGTTGGGTTGTTAGCTAGACAGCTAGCTTAGCTAGCGCTGACTCGGCCTGCAGGACTAGACGAACTAATGAACAGTTGTCAGTCAGCGTTAAAGACGAGTTGATTTGTAATAGCATTACTTGGATACATTAGCTAGATCAATATAAATGTCATTTAACAGGATTTTTTACACATTTAAAGGAAGCAATTAGTTAGCTTAACGTCACGCTAGCTAGCTAAATATCCACTTTCACGAGCCACGCAAATCTGAATATTTTAGGCAATACCTCTGCTAACGTTTAGCTAAATTAGCTATTTGAAGTGAACTACAAACGCCTGCTGATATACCCCATGTAACCGCTCTTAGGTTAGTCTTATACGTTTATATTTTTACTCACGTGGAGTAGTTTCGAGAAAACGCAGGACACATGTGTTTCTATTTACATATACCGGAAAGTAGATTTACAGATTTGCGACATTTGAAATGCCGTAAAGCAGCTACACTGCTACATCCCCTTTCAAACTGCTGTTTTGTGGCTGACGGGCGTCGACTAACTGGGTTACGTAAAGGCATCCCGAGTGCGTGAAGTTGGTAATGCAGAGACTAAAATCATATACTCGAGCATCATAAAATCTTGCCAGTCAAATGTTGTAACTTTTCCAGGAGATGGCGACAAGAGTTGGTGAAGAGAGGTTTTTGTTTTATGGTGAATTGTATCATATTGTACCATACTGTTGTATTGTATTCTATTGTATTGTATTGTAATATTGTATCATATTGTACCATAAATATAATGTTAACTTAAAAAATATGAAACTGCAATTATTATTATTATTATTATTATTATTATTATTATTATTATTATTATTATTATTATACTGTCTTTGCAACATTGCATGGACATCGGGGGCAGTGCCTCTGGACTGGTAGTGTGGTGGATCCCCTTTTTAATAAAGGGGACCAGACGGTGTGCTCCAACTATTGGGGGATCACACTCCTCAGCCTCCCTGGAAAGGTCGAATCTCGGTTGAAACAATGTTGGTTCTGTCCTGGTCATGGAACACTGGACCAGCTTTTTACCCTTGCGAGGGTCCTAGAGGGTGCATGGGAGTTTGCACAACCAGTCCTCATGTGCTTTGTGGATTTGGAGAAGGCATTCGACCATGTCCCTCGGGGATTCCTCTGGGGGGCGCTCCGGGAGTATAGGGTACTGGGCCTGCTGCTACAGGCTATCCAGTCCCTGTACAAATGGAGCAGGAGCTTGGTTTGCATGTCCGGCAGTAAGTCAGACTGGTTTCCAGTTGGGGTTGGACTCCATCAGGGCTGCCCTTTGTCACCGATTCTGTTCATAAATTTTATAGACAGAATTTCTCAGTGCAGCCAAGTAGGGGTGGGGGTTTGGTTTGGTGGACTTGCGTCTCCTTCTTGCAGATGATGTGGTCCTGTTGGCATCATCGGGCCAGGACCTACAGCTCTCGCTGGATCAGTTTGAAGCCGAGTGCGAGACGGCTGGGGTGAGTATCATCACCTCTAAAACTGAGACCATGGTGCTCAGTTGGACAAGGGTGGAGTGGCCTCTCTGGATCGGGAGTGAGTCCTTGCCTCAAGTGGAGGAGTTCAAGTATCTTGGGTTCTTGTTCACAAGTGAGGGAAGGATGGAACGAGTCGGTGCGGATCGGTGCGGCAGTGTTGCGGACGTTGTACCGGACCGTTGTGGTGAAGAGAGAGCTGAGCCAAAAGGCAAAGCTCTCGATTTACTGGTCAATCTACGTTCTGACTCTCACCTATGGTCACGAGCTCTGGGTAGTGACCGTAAGAATGAGATCGCAAATATAAGTGGCTGAAATTAGTTTTCTCCGCAGGGTGTCCGGGCTCTCCCTTAGAGATAAGGTGAGGAGTACAGTCATTCAGAAGACATTCGGAGTAGAGCTTTGGGAGAGGGTAACCTGGGCCTCTTTACTTAGGCTACTGCCCCCACAACCCGGACCCAGATAAGTGGTTGCAAATGGATGGATGGATGGATGGATATATTATTATTACTATTACTCATTCTATTTATTACTATTTTGACTGCTTACCTCAGCAGTTGTGTTAATATGCTTCCAGTCCAACATCTGAACCAGACCATCTTCCAATTCAATATCCGTCTGATTAAATATACCAACGTTTATATTGTTTTATTTGGGATATTACCAAACTGCCACCCACCCTTCATTATAACGATGAGAACTGCAAATATAGATGTGATCCTTATTCAGTCTGTAAAATGATATATACATATATTTACTACATATACAGCACTTTGTAGGTAATTTAGATATTTTAGCAAGAGTTACTGCAGTAAACCAAGCCTGTATTTACTACAAAACTTTTAAATGTTTTCATAACACAAACTAATTGATTAGAGATTCTGGTGATACCAAACAGTTCTGATACCACAATGCTTACTGTAGCAGCTTTGTGTTAATAGTGCTAGAATAAGGCCATCCAGCATGATAAAGCAGTGTGATTTGATGGGATCCAGTTCAGGAACCAGCACGGTTACTCCAGGAGTTACTCTATGAAACTCCAGCTCCACGCTCTAAACTTCTGTCATCATTAGCAGCTTCACACAAGGGGAGCTGACACTGGGGAAACGCCTCCCCCCCCCCGACTTCTTAAAAAGAGGGGGGGGGGGGTCTTCTGCCTGACGGACCTTTTGAAGTGGCCTGTGGTGAATGTGCTCGATAAAGACAGCAGCAGTGAGTCAGAGAGAGTGGCCCACAGTGAGGACGCCAAGCCTGTCGCCTGACACTGCTGCAGGTAGCATTCTGCTTGCTGGAGATGTAGACCCAGGGAGGTCCATTTGGTGGGCTATCCTGGTGACATTGTCTTTGGCATGGCAGTCAAGTGAGGTGCCTTTATAAAGACAGAATGTGAATGTGTGTCAATATGTGTGTTTTCTCCAATTAAGTCTCTACTAGCAAGTGCAATGCACCTGAGGAATAATTAACTCCTAGGATAGATGGGCAGGATGTAAACAACACACATAAACAACACACAAACAATCATGCAAATTTACTCTCTTTCTGTCACAGAAATGGAGTGATTTTTTTCTCCTGGTTCCTGGCTGGTAGCATACTCTTAAAGGCACCACAGGAGTCTGTCAATTAATGGGAACAAATAATATGGTGTTAAAAATTGAATGTGAAATACAACACTTACACAGGCTGCTGTGATACAGAGCAAACAGAGTGTTACTGGGAAAATGACACAATATCTGTGTCTTATACTTGTTAAGTTTGTTCAATTTGATTTCGCTTTAGAGATTGTTTAGGCTTTATCTACCATTATAATTCTCTGTGCTTAAACAGCATGGATTTGATATAAAGATCTGATCTATCTAAATATGTGATTCTGTGTAAAAGTTGTGCATTTCAGTATGTCTATCAGTATCTTATAGCTCATTGCTTTTAATGCCACAGTTACGCAGATGCAGAGCTGCAGATGAGACAGAGTACATTTTTGGAGTACATCTTTAACCTTTGAAATAGAAGTTGAAATGACCTATAGCACAAGGTCATTTGAATAACTATAGAGTGCTATGGAGGATGTAGTTATGAGAACCACTTTGGTTTCCCAAGGCAATGTAATCACATTATATTTAGTGAAATCCCCAAGGAGTGTGTTTAATATGAAGCCACATCTCACTCTTGTGGAGAGACAGGCTTTAGTGTGGCTGTTAGATTTACTGGCTTACTCTCATATATGCTTAAATGTAAGATATATTTCAAATGCATTTCCATCTACATTTAATTATTTATACATTAAAGGCTGTATGAGTAAAATTTCTGGCAAATCCTGTCATTTTTGAAGATCAGCAAATGTGCTCTTACAGCGATGAGATCATAATTACAATCTAGCTACTTTTAAAAGGTAAATTAAAGTAAAGGTTTATTGAACACGTCAGTTCCAGTAGTGTGGATATGTAGTGTAAGCTCTAGTAAAATAGCACCACTGCTAGGTATCCAAGCAGTGTGTATTATAAAAATGTGTCTGCTTTATGACTTAACACACTTGGAACCTCCTCTTGAATCTCCTCTGATTCGTAAGGTTTTTGCCAGCTGTTCACTTTGATTCAAAGTGTAGTTTTGGATTAGGAACAATCCAGTGTCATAATAAAGGTCTTATAGGTACAGGAAAGCTCTTCCCAGTTCAGCACTCATACAGTCTGGGAAGCTTGTGGAATGAGGACCAGTGTGCCCAGTGGATCAAGATACTGAAATAAATGAGATTTAATCCCTCAAGGCAGTGGTGGCCAAGGTCATGTGTTTTCCTCATCTCTGTTTTCACCCCTCTTACCACACCGCCTCTCCCTCTACCTTCCCGCCTCTGTCTCACCCTCTATCTTTCTCTCTACCCCACTCTGTCTCTGCTCTCTCTCTTACAACCGAGATAACCGCCTGGAGAACCCTGTGAGAAAGAAGCCATATTTCCCAGGTTCATGCCTCTATGTTCCCATGGAGATGACTTCAGCCTTGCACATGCACCACATGTGATGTCAGCAGTGTTCTGTTGATATGCAGCTCCTGTTTTGAGTGTCCACCGAGCTGTTTTGTTCTTACCAGTATTAGCAAGCTTCATAAATGGGATGCTTTTTTACGACAGGAGATTTTACAATATATATATATATATATATATATATATATATATATATATATATATATATATATATATATATATATATGTTATATTTAAATATGCCACATTTATAAATTGTATGTATGTATTTTGAAAAACATATATAGACTGTATATATGTAGGAATTCATGACAGTACTGTGACATTTAGTAACATCAGTGTGTAGATGTTTCAGTCATACGTATATCCTAGTGGTTTAACTGGTTGGTTGAAGTGTACAGTTAGAATACCATAAAGCTAGCATCTTCATGGTACATACTGACTCATGTTGAGGACATTGTGGGACCCCTCTGATAAAGCAGGTTCGTATCCTGCTTCATTAAAAAGCCATGAAGCTTGCTTATGGGATACTAGAGTCTGTTGAGACATACATTACATAGCTGTTTGATTCAAGGGTAAATTGCCAAGCCTAGAGTACAACACACCAACATTCAAAGTATGTGAGATGGTTGCAAAGACTCTGTTGCCCCCAAATGTATTCTGTGTTTTTGCTTTTGTTTATTTGTTTTTTGACTTGTCAGTGTTCTTTTCCTGAAACATTGTAATTAGATTGCTATTGGTTGTTGAAGAATGCTGGGGTTGGTTGGGCTAATGTCAAAAGAAATGTCCGAATATTTCTGAGAAGCTTGAGATCACTCTTCATCAAACTATAAGTGAATTTACTACATTCACTTTGACGAAGAGGAAATAACATCTTTGCAGTTTGATCTCCGATAAAATACAGGGATTAATTACTAATTCCTGATGGAGTCAGTGTCTAATTATCATCATTAGCTAGAATATGTCTGTATCATGTATAGTTCCTACCTAGTGTCTAATTATCATCATTAGCTAGACTATGTCTGCAATATGTATAGTTCCTACCTAGTGTGTAATTATCATTGTCTGAGTTTTAAGTCCCAAAAGTTTTAAGTCCCAGTTTTGGCACCAAAAGTCTGTGTGCTGACCTGCTTACCATCTGAGCTGTATAAAAAATTAGTTTAAAATCTAGATAGCTCATATTCTGTTTAGTTCAGATTTTTCGGGCCATAATTCAATTACTGTGCATGGTAAAATGGTCAGTTTGACCTTAATAACTGCATTTAAATATTCATGCTTAACAACACCAGAAAGCTCACCTTCACTCTCTATGCAATAAAAGCAGACACAAAACCCTCATCAATAAATGATTACATGCAATAATATTAAAGTTGTAGACCAGACAAAATTTGAACTACCATAGGATAATGAAGAATACCAAGGTAATGTAAATGTAATGTGCATATTAATATTCTGATTGGTAATTTATGAGTTACAATTACCATCAGGAAAAAATGCTCTGATGATTCATTTCAAATAAACATTGCAATGTTACATTATGAATGAGAGTCTGTATCCCATGTTGTTAATGTGTCAGTCATTTCAGCCAAACCATGTACCTGTTTGTAGCCATGCAGCAGATGTTGAGTTTGGTACCTTGACTATAAGTGACTAAGTTTGGTTACACTTGTTTGGTTTAAAATCACACAAGCACACATCATGATGAACGTTTTGCTATTGTAATGAATCAATAATGCTCATTGTGTAGTATCACACATCACATTTCAATATCTACACAATATAGCTACACAGCTACAGCATATTTGTTCATTTAAACAATCTGACAAGATTATAAAAAATGCATAAAATAGCACAATTTTCAAACCGGTTTAAACTATAACTGACTTGTATAGTATGTTATAAGTATAATTTCCACAAGTAATACATACATAGCCTAGACCTTTTGGGTTGTAAGTGTGTCAGATGGTCTGAGTGTAGAAAATTTTGTACATTTTGATTGAGTGTGTGTTCAAGTGTGTACTCACTGAGTGTAAGAGATTTCCTACACTCTAATTGTGTGTGTTTGTGTGCACTGAGGCAGATTGAACGTAGCAGATTTACTA
This sequence comes from Brachyhypopomus occidentalis, assembly GCA_020368025.1. Taxonomy (NCBI): domain Eukaryota; kingdom Metazoa; phylum Chordata; class Actinopteri; order Gymnotiformes; family Hypopomidae; genus Brachyhypopomus; species Brachyhypopomus occidentalis. The sequence goes on from JAGXOD010000020.1 coordinate 6,444,738, forward strand.
CTCAATGATTTGTCCATAAACCTGCCCTATTAAAAGACTTCAGTCCCTCCACGTCGCTTTTCATGCGACGTCTCACACACAAATGTGCTAATTATGAAGGCAGCTTGTGCATGTGATTGTATGACTGATGATTCTAGTTCTGAGAGCTTCATTCTGCATGTGTCATGATGTCTTATTCAGTTTGCAGCACCTGCAGTCATGACCCAAATCCACTAATAAAATTAATAAACAATTTGTACAATCATTAATGTGTTATTTCATTAACTAGATGGTCTAACTCAAATGTAACAAAAAATAAAAAAAACAAAACAAACAGACAAAATAAGGAAATCATCATTGCTGCTGCTTCCGCTGTGACCCTGTTTAACAGGCCTTTAACCTTTAACCTTTAACCTAACTGTAGGTGTGTCTGTTATGAATAAAATGTGAAAATGTGCTTTATAAGCAAATGCTATAGCACTTACTGAGTTGCTTTTATATATTCTGAAGCAGAGCTTAATGGAAACTAGATCTTAATGAGAACATTGTAGCACCAGGTCAAGATCATTGATAGCAATTTGTAACTCAGTTACAGATCTAGTGAGCAGTCTAGCAGCAGTAATCTGAACTATGAATGACATGCATGGGCTAACTCTAACACGTGCAGTTCTAGTACTTAGGCTCTGAGGTGGAGCTTGGAGCCTATACCAAACTAACCCAGCTTGAGAGAACACTCCTTAGCACACTCCATAGCACACTTGAGTACACACTCCGTAGCACACTTAAGTACACACTCCATAGCACACTTGAGTACACACTCTGTAGCACACTTGAGTACACACTCCATAGCACACTTGAGTACACACTCTGTAGCACACTTGAGTACACACTCCTTAGCACACTTGAGTACACACTTTGTAGCACACTTGAGTACACACTCCATAGCACACTTGAGTGCGCACTCCATAGCACACTTGAGTACACACTCCGTGGCACTCTACTGGCTTCCTTTATTGTGAATCATAAGCACCCGATTCACATTTACCTCTGAATGATTCTGTTTGGAAGTGACTCAAAGGAAGCAGTGATCAATCTCCACTCAAACATAAAAGCTACAGAGAAAGAACTTGAGAGAGAGTGAGAGAGAAAGAGTGAATAAAGAACAAGAGTACACATTACTCCTGCTAATTCAGTTCAGCACCTTCTTACGAAGTCTGATCGGGATCTTTATGTGTTAAAGCTGGATCCAGTGTTTAAGAGCAGTGCTGTGCTAGCAAGAATTTTATGGTATCCTGGTGCATGTCATGAATAGGCACGACAGTAAATGAACCTGAGCCCAGCTCAATTTAACCCAGCGTTAAAGTAAGCCCTCCGTTATCATCTGAAACCATAGACACAGAATTTCACCCCATTGTGGCTAATCAGAAACTGTCTGTTCTTTAGAGTGCCTGTGGATTGATGGGCAGAATTGATCCTGTCTAAGGTTTATTGTGGCAGTGATATACCACGGCCATTGTTCAAAAGTACTTTCCTACAGTAGACAGGTCTAGAAGACCGTCTAGACTGGCTGCCTGCCACAAGTTGCTGTTTATATTGATCCGTTCCACTGCATGGAATGATGGTGTCCCATCACCTTGATGTCACAGTATCAGTGTAATAAACTCCTCTCAGATTCCCACTGGCCACCAAATGGATACTGTGTACATGTTCAGCTGGAAAGAATCTTATTGAATCTCTCCACTCTACTTCAACTTGAAGTGATCAGCCTGACATAACCCAGCTAAATCAGTTGTTGGAGCATGGAGACTGCCACACTGCAATTCTGTGGCCCCTGCAATTTAAGCTGGAAACTCAATTGTAAGAGGTGTGTAGAATAGCGTGTGTGATTGCTCTTATTCTCTGCACACACACACACACACACACACACACACTGAGTATGAGCTTGCAGTGGGTGAATAGGGAGGTAAGATCCTCGGAAGCCGAGCGGGACTATATCTTCTCTTTCTCTAGACCTCGAGTGAGTCACTCCCTCAGATGGCCTGAGCTCTACTTCAGCACACAGGCTAAATCTGTGTGGGTGGAGGTCATTTTCAGAGGCATTCAGCAGTGGGCAATTTGCACTAAAAATGAAGCTCGTTTCAGGTCTTGAGTAAAACAAACCAGTGGTACACTAGGTGGTCCTTCTGGACATTATTATATGGCTTTCTGATTCATTCAGCTTCACCATGAGTCATGGTGAAACCCTATTAGTCTGTGATCGTTCCTAATAGTGCATCTGTTATGTCTGTTATGGCCCTTTCTGCTGTTTTTAAAGCTGTGTGATAAACTATGGCTCGCTCCACACACCTTAACACACCTGGGCATTGGCACATAGCATCTGTTGCCAGGCAACACTCTTCCTGCCCAACCTAATATTATGCTGTCTGAAAATAGGAGTCTATATGTGTGTGTGTGTGTGTGTGTGCGCATGTATCACACACCATTATTCACATTCTGGACTGCATTCATCTACAGTGGCGGTGTTAACTAGCATGCTCCTGACACAAGAGATTCACACCAACACACAGGACTTATTTCCCTATATATTATGAGCTCTAGATGCTATTACATACTAGAAAAATTTACTGAATTCACATATACTGTGTACATTAATGTCATTCTGGTGCTTTGACACTTTTTAAAACAAATGCTGCCTAGCATTCTGAGTCTTCATTTCTCTCACTGAAGTAACCAAGGGTGTCTGTATTAGCTATTGTTGTACATCTAAGCACCCGGCATCAAAGGGTGACTCATCAAAGTTCCCTCCTTACCATGTACATACAAACACATCCATTAAACAGCCAGTTCATTAGCTACACTTTTCCTATGTGTATTTTTAGGTGTACAGTTCCAGAGTGTTATCGCTTCTGACCACAAGACTGGTGGTAACCTCATGCTTGGACAGGGGCTGTTCTCAGCAGAGTCAGTGACACTGACTGAGTAGTTGCACAGGAGTGGGTGTGGCACTGGACTGAGTGTATCATGCACAGGGGTGTTACTGGAGTTAAAAATAAAGAGTAGGTGTGTCCAACTGTTTGACTGGTAATGTACACCCACAAGACTCTCTCTCTTTCCTTCATTTTAACTGTCCTACCACCCTCTCTGAAGTGGCTGATACCTGAGTAAGCCTTGCATACTGGATAAGACTTGTTTAGTTATCTCGTTCCTGCATTGTGTCTTCTGGTCTGTTTGTTCTGCCACTGTTTCTCACTTCTTCTCCCTTCTTCTCCCTTCTTCTCTTTTGGTCTCTGGAGCTTCTTATTCCCATTTCCCTTTACTCAGATCAGCACTGCTAGTCAAAACATCCAAGTAGCAGCAGCACTTTGCCTGAACATAAGGAGTCTCATGACCATCATTCATCTGCAGGTTTGTGGATAACACAGCCCTGTGCTCTGTTGCTGTATCATTTAGTGAATGCATTACTTTGCAATTATAATACCCTACTGTCTCTATTTAAAATGCAGCTATCTGTGCAGTATGTATTACCAAATGTGCATTGCATGTTGATGCTTGTGTGAATTTTGTAAATGTATGTAAATGGTAAACAGATCTCTCCGAACAATGAGGCTTTGCCCTCTATGGGATTCTCCCTGCTCCCCTGTGTAATAAATAACCCAACAGCCACATTTGTCTGTTTGCTTCTGACAGTGGAAATACGGCTGAGAATGTGGAGGGCTGTGAGTGGGAGGAAGGCTAGCCCAAGCACATGGTGCTCGACCGGACAGCAGAACCTGCTTCGACCCAGCTGGCACTGACAGGTCACCAATAAATTAGCCCCAACACCTCACACGAGCAGGACAGGTTTCCATTTCCACAGCAAGCCCATGCTGTAGCTCCCCTGCTGATGTCCAGAGACAGTCAGCTCTGCCTGTTGAACGGTTGAACGGATGCTGAGATGTTTCTCCCATAACCGAACCGTGATTACAGTGTATTCCAGCTGCTTTAGCCCACCTGACTCAGCACAGCGGCTAGTCATCACACCTTTGTGGGGTCAGGTGCAGGATCCAGGGGTATCGCTGGATTTGAACTCCAGGAACTGTTCAATTGTTCCAGGAACTCCAGATCACTGACCCAGCACTTCTGTGTGTGGGTATGTTTGTCGGGAGTGTTTGCCTGTGCCAGTGTATATGTGCTGCAGGTGTGTGGCATGTGGGCAGGTCCAACAGTTGGCCTTCCTGTTCTCATATGTTACCTATTCTTGTAAAATGATGGATGGAACATTAGTGCACATCTGCAAATTTACATTCATCAGACATTCTTATCTAGAGCTTCTTACAAGAGTATCTCTTTAGGAACGTCTCCTTAACTAGTACAAATGTTTCAGCATAACTCATTCTCTCTTACTCTATTGCACTACCTCTTAGAGTGATTTCCTCAACTCTATTTCACCTCCCTCTTTACTCTCTCTCTCTCTCCATGCTCATACAGCCCTGTTCCCGGAGTGAGACAACAGCTCACTCCAGAGGCAGTGCGAGAAGTGGGAGCACTATTTGGCAGAGGATACTTCACTCCTCCAGGTCCCCTGCTGCAGCTGCCTATGTTAATTACTGCTCAACGACTGTGAACAGGACCATCACATCACTGCTTCCTTCGACATAGGGAATCTGCCATTTGAATCTGATGCTCTGTGCTCTCAGATATCATGTCAGGGGAGGTTGCCTTGCTTGTCCAAATGTTATTTCATTAATATCATCTAGAATTAGAAGGCAAGATCTGTATTTGGTAAATTGAAAATTACAATAATCATAATTTGTGTCTATGTAGGCTATGGTTTTATGTGGAACTAAATGTAATTTCACTGGTTAAAAGAGGACCTGTAATGTAATAGAATAAAAAAGACTTTATGGATAGCATTAAAATTCTCTTGCCATTTTAGCCGTGCTGAATGTACAGTGCATACAGTTTTCCACTTTGTTTTGTTTCAGTCTCAACTTAAAATGCAAATATGTAAAAATCTTTGTTAACAAAAATAAGTAAACATCTGAAATATACTATGTACATTCAGCCTGTGCATTTAATACTGGGATAAAGCAACTTTGGCCTCGCTGATGGACGTGAGTCTTCTCAAATGATCCTATAAGCTTCGTCCAACTTTCTGTTGGAAATTTCTCCTATTCTTCTTGGCAGAATTGTTCAAGCTGAGCCAAGTTGAATAGAGAGAATCAATGGACAGGGAGGTTCAGATGTCTCCAGAGATGATTTATAGGGATCATGTCTCCACAGAGATGGGGTCTTGTCTCCTGAGACGTGCTCTCCTGGATTTATGTCTCCCCAGACATGCTCTACTTGGATCAGGTCTGTACACAAACATGCTCTACTAGGATCAGGTCTGTACACAGACATGCTCTACTAGGATCAGGTCTGTACACAGATGTGCTCTACTAGGATCAGGTCTGTACACATTCAAGTCAAGTCAAGTCAAATGTATTTATATAGTGCTTTTTACAACACATGTTGTCACAAAGCAGCTTTACAATCATATGGGTCCAGATCCCTAATAAGCAAGCCAGAGGCGACAGTGGCAAGGAAAAACTCCCTAAGATGGCAGGAATTTAGGAAGAAACCTTGGGAGGACCAAGACTCAAAAGGGAACCCATCCTCCATTGGGCGGCCCGCTAGCAGAAGCCCGCATTTATAGTTCAAATATAGTTCTGTAGTTATAGTTCTAATTCCAGGCCGATTAGTCACAGTCCCTTCAATGCAGATGGTGAGCCTCAGGTAGGAGTTTGCATCAGCGCATCCTCTTGCGGCAATGGCACATCCAACCACGGCATCGTCACATCCACTGGCAAGCCAGACCATCTCCTAGGTGCTTGTATGGCATTGTTGAAGGCTTGATTAAATAGGTGGATAACAAGAAAGGCTCGTCTCACCTTGTCTCGGTATTTCTCGGGCAGCCATTGGGCAAAGAAAAGAGGGACAATTAGCTCTGTATGGGATCTGTTGGACAAAGGAAATTTAAACATTTCTGGAGTGTGGCAGCGACTCCGGAAATTCAATTATTACAGCCTAGATAAAGGGCAGATCCAGAAGGTAACACAGACTTGGGAGCATCCTCAGACGGTGTAGCATCCATCCACTACACCATCAGCAAACTTGAGTGACCACGTTGAGTGACCACGTGCAGTGCTAGGCTGACAGCACCAGCACCCCAGTTTGCCAAAAAACCATTTGCCCATGAACCCCTGGATCTGTAACCTTATCTAAGGGGGCACATTAATTACCAAATGCTAAACTAAACAACTAAGTTTTCAACCTAGACTTAAAGATTGAGACTGTGCCAGAGTCCCGGACACATTCTGGAAGATTATTCCATAGTTGGGGGGGCCTTATAAGAAAAAGCTCTTCCCCCTGCTGTTACCTTATTAATTGTTGGAACTAATAAGAGGCCAGCACCCTGTGATCTTAGTGGATGCGGGGGTTCATAATAACAGATAAGCTCTTGGAGGTAGTCAGGAGCAAGCTCGTGCAGTGCTTTATAGGTCAATAGAATAATTTTAAAATCAATCAGGAAATTTTACTGGGAGCCAATGCAGGGCTGACAAGACTGGGCTGATATGATAAAATTTTCTAGTTCTAGTTAGAACTCTGACTGCGGCATTTTGAACTATTTGAAGTTTATTTAGATTCCTATTTGAGCATCCTGACAGTAACAAGTTACAATAGTCTAATCTGGAGCTAGCAAAGGCATGTACTAATTTTTCTGCATCATGCTGGGATAATGCATTTCTTAACTTGGCAATGTTATGGAGATGTAGAAGAGCTATCCTAGTAGTATTATCTATGTATTTATCAAATGATAGGTCAGAGTCGAATAAGACGTTGAGATTTTTGGCTACTGAGCCAGGAGTAATGGGGTAGTCTGCGACATTTAGCATTAGATTTGGTATTTTCTGTCTTGCGGCCTTTGGGCCAAGAAGGAGAACCTCCGTTTTGTCACCATTAAGGTGGAGGAAGTTTAGCCACATCCAACATTTAATATCTCTTACACAGGCCTCAATTTTTCCTAATCTGGATTTGTCATCAGGTTTGGCTGATATATAAAGTTGGGTGTCATCTGCATAGCAGTGAAAGTATTCCCAATGGTAACATAAATAATGTCATAAATAGTGGTCCTAGGATGGAGCCTTCGGACTCCATATTTCACTTCTGTGTGTTCGGAGGGAATATTATTGAGCTCTACAAACTGATAGCGATTGGTTAAGTAAGAATTAAACCATGAAAGGGCTGCACCCGAGATTCCAACCCAGTTTTCTAACCTTTCTAGCAGGATCTTGTGATCTATTGTGTCGAAGGCAGGACTAAGATCGAGAAGCACTAATAGAGATACATAACCTTGATCAGAGGCAAGAAGGAGATCATGTGTTACTTTAACTAGTGCAGTTTCAGAGCTGTGGTGGGGCCTAAATCCAGATTGGAACTTTTCAAATATGTGGTTCCTGTGCAGATATAAGCATAATTGTTGGGCCACAGCTTTTTCTATGATTTTGGATATAAATGATAGGTTTGAAATGGGTCTGTAACTAGATAGTACAGTTGGATCAAGATTTGGTTTCTTGATCAGGGGTTTAATGACCACTAGTTTACAGGATTTGGGCATGTGACCTATTGTAATGGATGAGTTAACTACCGTTAGAAGAGGTTCGGTCACAACTGGTAAAACCTCTTTGAGTAATTTAGAGGGAATTGAGTCTAATATGCAAGTAGAAGAATTGAATGATGAAATTATTTTCTCCAATTCTGGTTGTGGGAGTGGATGAAAAGCGTCAAGCGTTTCTTCTAATGCAAAATTTTGTTCAATATCAGTTAATCCAGATGACAGACCAGATGGATTACATATTTACATTTTACATTTACATTTACGGCATTTAGCAGACGCTCTTATCCAGAGCCCTACGCAATATAATATACATATAAAAGGAGTTATATTTAATATATTCTAATATATAGTCTAATATTCTCTATTTTATGTTAAAGTCTCCTACCATTATTATTTTGTCACTGCATACCGCTAAATTTGCTGCAAAATCGCTGAAATCGTTTATAAAGTTTGCGTAGGGCCCTGGCAGTCTGTACACATTAGTGAGTGAGAGAGCGTCATTGTTTGTAGCCGGATTAGTTATATTAATAGATATCATCTCAAAAGAATTGGAGATATCATAGTGTTTCTGGCGAACTTCTAAAGAATTTCGGTATATTATGCATATTCCTCCTCCTCTGCCTAACAATCTTGGTTTATGGACATAACTGTATCCCGCAGGGGTGGCCTCATTTAAAGTTAAATATTCGCCACTCTCTACTCTACTCTGCTCTACTAGGATATCAGGTCTGTACAGACATGCTCTACTAGGGTCAGGTAAGTACAGACATGCTCTACTAGGGTCAGGTCTGCACAGACATGCTCTACTAGGATCAGGTCTGTACAGACATGCTCAACTAGGGTCAGGTAAGTACAGACATGCTCTGCTGGGTTCAGTTCCAGACTGTAGCTGAGCCACTCCAGGATTTGCAGAATTTAATACTTTTTTGTAAGGTTGCTGTCTAGTTGAAAGTAAACCTTCAGCCCATCCTGAGATCAAACACCCTGGAAATGGGTTTCACCAAAATTTGCTCTACATATTACAGCATCCAACTTTTCCTTTATGCTGACTAGAGTAATCCCTGTTGCAGAAAAAAACATCCCAACATTATGTAGCCATCAATGTGCTTGACTGTAGGGATGGTATTAACGATGAGATGCTCTGTGCTTGGTTTCATTCATACATGGCTCTGGGAACTGTAGTTAAATAGTTCAATCTTAGTGACATCTGAGATGTTCTATGAGATAATCTGAGATGTTGATGCTGTCATCCAGCTGTGTCATGGCATCATTCTAGTTGTGACTGACTTGACTGGAAAGCAATGTCTCAGTGAGCCCTCATGACTGTGGTCACCTCTGGACCCCTCCCTTTAGTTAAGCTGCTATAGATTAGCCTGCCGGAGCTACATGCTAATCACTGGCACATGAGCTATGTACATTTAAATCAATGGTGGTTAAACTGACATCCTCACACTCAGTCTGTATTGTCCATCTTTTTGCATGCTTCTACCCAAGACGACTGCATGCAAGCACCTACAAGCACCTGGGAGATGGTCTGGCTCGCCGGTGGATGTACTGATGCCGGGGTTGGATGTACCATTGTCGTAAGGGGACGTGCTGATGCTGGCTCCTACCTGAGGTGCACCATCTGCACCGAAGGGACTGTGACTACTTGGCCGGGGAACAAGAACTTTAAGCTATAACTGTAGAACCACCTCTTGTTCACAAATACGGACTGGTGCTAACGGGCCGCCCAATGGAGGATGGGTTCCCTTTTGAGTCTTGGTCCTCCCAAGGTTTCTTCCTATTCCCCGCCATCTTAGGGAGTTTTTCCTTGCCACTGTCGCCTTTGGCTTGCTCATTAGGGATCTGGACCCATACAATTTGTAAAGCTGCTTTGAGACAACATGTGTTGTAAAAAGCGCTATATAAATAAAATTGACTTGACTTGACTTGACATCAGACTTCGACGCTGTGTCAGGCCATCTTGCTTCTCATGGGTCAGACTTGTTCAGGTGTTTTTTGGCAAACACCAAGCAGGCTGTAATATACTTTTTGTGTGGAAAGGCTTCTGTATGGCCAGTGTACTATAAAGGTCTGATCGGAGCACTACTACGCTGGAAGCCTGCTCAGTAACACCAATGCCTGTGTGCCACAGAAGAACACGGAAGAATAATGAAGCAGAGAGCAGAGGCAGCATGATGATGCTGATGCAGTGGTCACCCCCGGTGACACTGGACTCAACATTGTGAGGAGTGATGACATTCTCTGTGCCCAGGAGGAGGATGCAGAGCTCTCTGGGGCATGTGAATGGGTATAATTGGGATAAAAAAACGTGTTGGACAGACATGATGCTGCACGGGCCCACAGCTAAGGCGCTTAGGCTGGGATAGCCTGATGGTGCATGGCAGACTGCTGTATCATGTGTGGAAGGAACCAGTGCCTGGGCAGTGTTTGTGGCAGCTGTTGGTGCCGTGCAACAGGAGAAAGACTGTGGCACAGTGCGGAGGGCCAGCTGGCAGAGGGAACTTTGGCATAAGCAAGATGCTGAAGTGGTAGAGATTCTGCTGGCCAGGCTCCTGCATAGAGGTGGAGCTAAACTTGCACTGCCACAACCAGTGAATCGCTGAAGAGGAACCGTTGCTGCTGTTGCAAGCTCCACCCCCCTCTGCTCTGGCGGGCCTATGGAGAGGGTAGCCATGGACATCCCGGGCCCCTTTCCCACCAACATCGTGACCGAAACAGCCCAAAGCATATACAGCCCTGGAACGCAGCACATTCACGATAGCAGAGTCATAATCATTGAGGAGTTCTTCTGCTGTTTTAGAGTGAGGAGCTCCTCACCATGCAAGGGCACTACTCTGAATCAGCTCAGGGGAATTCGCGTGTTCAGTCACCCATTGGGGCCATTCATAAAATGTAACCAGAAATCACCATGGCGACACAGCTCGCCAGGAATGCAAGCGAGGCCGTATAACCCAAAATACAGGAAAGGACATAGCCCTGAACTACAGTCGCCATGGCAGGGTTCCAGCTGTGAAGGAACACCTTGTCAAGGTGGCTTATTGGGTCTGGGCATCAGACAGCGATGATCCATAGGGAACAGCTCACCTTGTACAGGTGCCATGAAAAAAATGCCAGCCGGTAGGCCAAACAGACTGTCAAAGGGCTGGCAATACAACAGCAATGCAATGCAACAGCAACATGACAGCAATGCAAGCCCAGCACACCTGTGCCCCTCAGAGACTGTGTCACCAGGACAGGTGACCCAGTGGGCTCTGTGTGGGTTGGGCCAGTGGGAAAAGCAGAGATGAGCATGGTGAGGACTCCTGGGATGCACCTCTCCACGGCCCTTACTTCATTTAAATTTACTGTTTTAATTATCTAAGCAACATAGCCAGCCAGCTGGTCTTGCTCATTTGCTACCCAGTGTCAATTTCATGTGAAGTAAAGGGCTCCAAAGGTTTTAAATATTGTGAAGAGAAATTATGTTTTGGATATATTAATTTGGTATTTATATGCTGCCTAAATCAGGCTTTGGTATTGCAGTTATGTTTTCATTACACTGGTTAACATAGATTTTATGTGCAAATAATTCCTGTTGCTGTTTTGTATTTTTGCATGCTGAATCCAAATATGAATTTCTCTATCACCCACACATTTTCTATACTTTTGTTCGTTAATTAAAAAAAAAATCATTTAAATGAGTAATTGTAGGTCTGCTTGAGTTATTATTATTTTAAAGTAGCAATACTTATAATCAATACCAATATAGTTTTGGTTACTACCCACCTGTTCTTACCACAATCCTGTCTTACAGATCCACAAACAATTCCCTCAGCCATATGGCTTGGTTTCCACTGTCATTAAAACCATAAGTTGTGAGACCGTATATAGACAGGTGTTGGCCTTTCCTTCTCATGTCCAATTATTGTCTAATCATAGACTTCATTCAAAATGTTTTCTATTTTTTAATAATTTCACAAAATATTCCAAAAACAAACTAGCTTTGTCAATTGGGAAAATTGTGTCTAAATAAATTATTGGGAAAATGTTCAATTAAGCATTGTATCTAAAACAACAGAATGTGTGAAAAAAAGAGTCTGAAAGCTTTCTGTATTCTGTTTGTGTGTGGGTGTGTGTGTGGTATGGACAGGGCAGAGAAAAATACACTTTGTGGTTGAAAACAAACTGCCTGTTGGATTTCTGAAGTTTCTGTTTTGAAACTTCACAGTGAAATTTGCTATAAATGTCCCTTTGTTAATAAACAAGGTCTACTTACCTCCAGGTCTCTGCGAAAACTTGAATGCAATGGAACATGTTCAGGTAGTAGATGGATGGCTTCTTAAATGTGATCAGATCTTGCTATCTGAAATATCTTGGCTTGCAAGAAACTGAAAATTCTTGTAAATCATATGGTAAACAGGGGCTGCTTTGTTTAAAAATATATTATAGTGCCATATCATTATTGATTAAATGACAACCAATCAATGGACAAAGAATATAATCCTGCAGGAAAACAACCCTTTTCATTAGAAGCTAATTGTGTTCCAATCAATTTAGCTGATAATTTGTCCTCCCCTATATAAACCCACAATTTGGTTACTGTCCCTTCACAACAGAGCTGTAGTCTGTGCTGTATGGTGTAATGCAGTTTCACCAAGCAAAATCCTCACTTCATCTGCCCCAAAAGAGGAGAGGAGTGAGCCGTGCGATCTGCAACTGCAGATCAGAGATGATCGCGGCCAAGAGAAACGAGAGGGACCCAAGCAGTGTCTCTCTCACCAAGAACAGGAGCCAGGGGGTGTGGCTTCTCCCACACTGGAAAAAGGATCCAAAACAAAAGGACATGACTGACAGGAGGGGCAGAGCTAGACATGAAAGTGCCCTACGTAATAAATAGTTTGTTTGTTTTTGCTATTGAAGGGTTCCCCTTCATAAAACCTTTTTTTTTTGGGGGGGAGCATTGGTTTTTTTGCTCTATGTAGCAGATTAGGCTTATTCTTATTCCTTTTTCTGCACATGAATTTTTTAGTTGGGGTTTTGTAGCAGAAGTACCCTCTCTCCTGAGAGGAAATGGACTGCTAGTTGAAAAAAGCTTCACGACAGAAGTGACAAATAATTGATGAAGACATGTAGAGATGTGTGATGGGAGTGACCCCCTGTGCACAGGGGTGACCCTCTGTGTTGTAAAGATGCCAGAACCAGAGACAAACCCCTAACACATGTTTCCGTGCTTCATCAAGATCTGCGCTTTTCTGTCCAGATAAGACATGTTTACTGTTATGATTCATACTTACTTTATGAACTTTAAAATAAAATCTCCCAACAGTAATTCCTTTGACACATCCATTACTGTATGCTTGGCATTGCATGTGAGTTTATAAGCCAGCCTTCTTAGGGCAATAACAAGATGAATCTTCATATTTTGACTGAAAGTGTGAGGTAACACAGTTCGTCAGCGGCTGTGGTGTGTGCATGTGTCTATGTGCACATACAGCTATAAGCATGTCTGGTTCACAGATAAGTGATGGCTACTTTGCTTTCAGTCACCTCTCATATATTCTGAATATTTATCAGCCTTAGGTGAGAGTGGCTGCACTTAGAGTTGTATTTTCCATTGTCATTTTCCAATCACCTAGTTACACACTCTTGTATATTTCCCATTGATACAGCATTTTCACTGGTTTTATGCAGTGTAACACCAGGGACAAGATAATGACCAAGCATCAGATCAATGCCATCAGTACACACTCTCAGAATGTGGCAGTGAAGGTGAAAGATGAAAAATGAACTGAATAACAGGCTCAGTGGCATTTACTGAAGATTGAATAGGTGTCAAAATATTATAATTTATATTAAGATAGATATATTACATTAGTGTGATTAGAAACAATAAATATATATATATACACACTGTATATACAACTAGACACGTGCAAAATAACACAAGGAGGTGGAGTGGGCCAGAGCATCCATGGCAGTGGCTATGGTAACTAACAATTGCATTATGATGTAAAGGTTCTTCTGGGATAAATGCTAATAGCAGCCCAGTTTTTAATGTAGCACTGCAGTAGCAAAAGTCTAAGAACAACTCTAATAATATTAGTACTGAAACATATGAGTATAGTAACCGAGTGGCAGCTATGGTGGTGTTTCAGAAGGTTATTATTTATGACCTGTCACGGTGACGCTCCCGGACCCCTCCTTTTGGGCGTGTGTTTACGTCGTCTAAGTCCATATGTGTAGTTCTGTGGGTGTGTGTCGGTGTGGGTGTGTTCATCAGTCTCACCTGTGGCTTGTCTCGTCATCACCAGGGGATAGTGGTGTTCGTCTATTTAATGTGCGTTTACGCAGTGTCTTGTGCGCGTCTTTGTTCAAAGTGCTTAGAGTGTATGTTGTGTTGGCTGTTCCGCTACTGAAAGTAGCTTATAGTCCAATAAACGTTGAGTGTTACGGCAGCTCTGTGGCGTCCTGCTTCAAATTCCCTAACGTGACATGACCAAGCTGATCTATGGCATGTTTTAAGGATTAAACTGGGCACAAGAGTGACAATAAAGTAATAAAATAATAATAATAGTAATAATGTTATGCATTTATTGAAATTGTAATTTTTGTATGAATCCCAATCTTAAGATGACACGCCAACTATACAATGAAGATGGAGTCCAATTGGATGTTTGATATTTTAGCCTCTCTATACTGCATCACAAGCTTTAGTGTAACTACTAGTGTATCATCTGACGTTTTAAGTGTTGGGAGATGGCTTTCCCCTGATGCGTATCTACATTGATTTTTGCTGTGAAAGATTCTTCTCTTGTTTCCCGGGAGTGTAGATGAATGATTCATGAAGTGGCAGGGTGAGGGGCAGGGATGGAAATTTGCACTCTTTCTTTAGAAAATGTGTTAGCAGTACAAGAAATCTAAGATTAGCAGCTGGCACTTCGTTTAGCTTTGTACAGCATTATGTTGTTATGTTACAATGAATACAACACTGTAAAACCAGATTATATGGGTATATATATATATATATATATATATATATATATATATATATATATCTTACTGGATTGCTTGCTTTTGTTAAAGGAACACTGTGGTAACTGACCATACACTGGAGGTAGAGAAAATCTATAGAACACATGAATGTTTCTACCCAAATAGAAGACACATGGGCCCTTTAGGCTAAGAGGTTTTAACTCAAGTCATCAGAACTTGAAAATCCAGAATTAAAATCCAGACATTGTTGCATGGGCAAAATTCCTCTCTCATAATGATGGGTATCTATCATCTCCTTGGATAGAAATGAGCAGTCCTACAAACGTTATGATCTTGTATGTGTGGCAGTTTGAAATAGCGGATGTATAAACTGGCCTTATCCAACCTGTTCTAGATGAAGCATACATTCATCTTCTCTTTCTCAGATTAGTAGAGAAGATTGAGACAGCAAGTGGGAATTATCTTTGTGAAAATGTAAATTTGATGTAAAATGACTTGTAATTATTGCTACTGTTTGGCATTCTGTAAGACAATAGCTACTTAGAAGTTAAGCTTTTCAGTTTTTTGTAGTTCTGTGTTTTTGAATAGTTCTGTCTAGTAATTGGATAGAGCTCTAAAAACTGTAAATGGGCAGTAGCCCATCAATACTGTAGATCCCTACAAGACACTCTCCATGGTGCTAACCTTAGCTTTTGTTCAGGACCACTATTGTGGACAGCACCAAATCGGATGGCAGAGGCAGAGCCCCCAAATGAGACACCAGGAGAAAACAATGATCCGGACCACCTTCAACCATTCACATCACTAGCAGGACAAAAAAATGCTCACACTAACACTAAAGAGGAGAGGGAGGTTGAATGTATAAATATAGACTCACCGGACACTTTATTAGGTACACCTTGCTAGTACCGGGTTGCACACCCTTTTACCTTTAGAACTGCCTTAATCCTTCGTGGCATGGATTCAACAAGGTACTGGAAACATTCCTCAGAGAGTCTGGTCCTTATTGACATGATAGCATGACACAGTTGCTGCAGATTTGTTGGCTGCACATCCATGATGCGAATCTACCGTTCCACCAGATCCCAAAGGTGCTCTATTGGATTGAGATATGGTGACTGTGGAGGACATTTGAGTACAGTGAACTCATTGTCATGTTCAGGAAACCAGTCTGAGATAATTCACACTTAATGACATGGCACATTTTCTGCTGGAAGTAGCCATCAGAAGATGGGTACACTATGGTCATAAAGGGATGGACATGGTCTGCAACAATACTCAGGTAGGCAGTGGCATTGACACGATGCTCAATTGGTACTAATGGGCCCACAGTGTGCCAGGAAAATATCCCCCACACCATTGCACCACCACCAGCCTGAACCGCTGATGCAAGGCAGGATGGATCCATGCTTTGATGTTGTTTACGTCAAATTCTGACCCTACCATCCGAATGTTGCAGCAGAAATCAAGGCTCATCAGACCAGGCAACATTTTTCCAATCTTCTATTGTCCTTTTTTTGTGAGCCTGTGCGAATTTTAGCGAATTCCTGTTCTTTGCCGACAGGGGTGGCACCCGGTGTAGTCTTCTGCTGCTGTAACCCATCCGCCTCAAGGTTCGATGTGTTGTGCATTCAGAGATGCTTTTTTTGCATGCCCGGTTACTATTGGCCTTCTATCAGCTCGAACCAGTCTGGCCATTCTCCTCTGACCTCTGGCATCAACAAGGCATTTGCACCAACAGAACTGCCGCTCACTGGATATTTTCTCTTTTTCGCTGGTCAGTGAGTGTAAATGTACAGCTTGGGCCATACTGAGGGAAAGTATTTACCACAGTGGGTTGGTCATGCACTGCAGAGTCCTGTGGCAGAAGTTGCCTTGTGGAAGTCAGGGATAAATATATATATAAATATACAGTATATATATATATATATATATATATATATATATATATATATATATATATATATATATATATGCAGCTAGAACAGCTTCAACTCTTATGGGAAGGCTGTCCACAAGGTTTAGGAGTGTGTTTACAGGTATTTTTGACCATTCTTCCAGAAGCACATTTTTTGAGGTCACATACTGATGTTGGACGAGAAGGCCTGGCTCTCAGTCTCCACTCTAATTCTTCCCAAAGGTGTTCTATCGGGTTGAGGTCAGGACTCTGTGCAGGCCAGTCAACTTCATCCACACGAGACTCTGCCATCCATGTCTTTATGGACCTTGCTTTGTGCACTGGTGCACAGTCATGTTAGAAGAGGAAGGGGCCAGCTCCAAACTGTTCCCACAAAGTTGGGAGCATGGAATTGTCCAAAATGTCTTGGTATGTTGAAGCATTCAGAGTTCCTTTTGCTGGAACTAAGGGGCCAAGCCCAGTTCCTGAAAAAGAACCCCACACCATAATCCCCCCTCCACCAAACTTTACACTTGGCACAATGCAGTTAGACAAGTACCGTTCTCCTGGCAACCGCCAACCCAGACTCGGCCATCAGATTGTCAGATGGAGAAGCGCGATTCATCACTCCAGATAACAGGCCTCCACTGTTCTAGAGTCCAGTGGCGCCGTGCTTTACACCACTGCATCTGATGCTTTGCATTGCACTTGGTGATGTATGGCTTGGATGCAGCTGCTAGACCATGGAAACCCATTCCATGAAGCTCTCTGTGCACTGTTCTTGAGCTAATCTGAAGGCCACATGAAGTTTGGATGTCTGTAGTGACTGACTGCAGAAAGTTGGCAAGTTCTTCTCTCTATGCACTTCAGTATCAACATGGAAGTGTTTGGAACACCTGATTCCAATCATTTGGATGGGTGAGCAATTTCTTTTGGCAATATAGTGTATATATGTCATGATGCAGCTCCTAAACCCTCCGCTTGGGCATGTGTATGTGTGGTCCGTGTCCGTTTCTGTCCATATATCCATGTATTTCCTTTGTGTGCGGTATCATGAGCGTGTGTTCATCTATCTCACTTGTCATATTGTCTCATTAACGTTATGCGTTGCACTTGGTTCTTGTTTAAGTTAAGGTATTTAATGTGTGTCAATGTTGTGTTTATCGCTTGTCTTTATTTGGGTCCTCGCTGTGTGCGTTGTGTTGTTTGGTGTTGCTGTCACGCTACAGCTCCCGGACCCCTCCCTATTACATGATTACCTCATTCGCTGCGAGTGCGATGCCGAGGAAGAGGGGCAGGCAGGTTTCTATCGCCAGCTTGCGGAGGAGCAGGACCTCCCAGCGGCGTAGGTGCGCTCCCCCCCAGACGGAAGAGTCCAAAGAGGGCACAGGGACGGTGTTTCTGCTCTCCGCTTTTACAGCGGGGGGGGCAAACACCGCCCACTAGTGAGGAAGAGGACGACAGCCCCCCTCAGTTGACATGCTGTAACGCGAGGTTTGCGGACAGAATGCAGAGAATACTTGCTTTTCCTTAGAGACACGTTTATTTACATTTATATTGCTAGCATGGTAGCCAGCACGAGACACACATACACTCAAAACAAAGACGAGCACAGGACACTGCGTATTTGCACATTAAATAGACAAACTACACTAAACCCATGTGAGGACGAGACAAGCCACAGGTGAGACCGATGAACACACTCACATCCCATAATTCCCACGGAAGTACATACATGGTCAGACCTAGACGCAGACAACGCAAACACACGCCCAAGGGGAGGGGTCCGGGAGCGTCACCGTGACAGAGCCCCCCACTAAGGGCAACCACCGCCCCGGGTTGCCCAGCGCAGCTGTAAAGCCCCGGACCCAACCTACGGACAGGCCCGGGACCGCCGGGAACCTCGGCTGCGGGGTCGACTCCTCCGCGAGAGGCTCCGCCGCGATAGCGCTCAGAACGCCCTCCCTGGGAAGACGGGGGGAAACATGTTAGACAAAACAGGGTTCTTGGATAAACACACACAGAGGAACATTCAACACCAATGGTACAAGAGGGAAAATGGATTGGGGAGAAACACGGGGACAGACAAAAATACAGGCACCGATATGAGTGAGACCATCGGGATCCCCGCGATCGGCGGGGTCTGCAGTCCTGGGGTTGCAAATGTGGCGCCCGGTGGTTCTCTTTTCTTTCCCCCACCGGGATCTCTAGGCTGTGCTCCGCCCCTAGGGTTTTGCGCAGTTCCTTTTTTCGCCACAGGAGGGCCCTTTGTGCTCTTGGGCTTGAGAGACGCTCTCGTCCTCCAGAACGAAGTTGCCGAGCGACACGCCCCTTGGCTGGGCACAGTCGAGGAGCTACCGGCTCCTCCCGCTCGGACCTCCATCTCCTCCTCTTCTGAGGAGTGATAACTCCTCATGTTGACCTCCCCAGGGTTCTCCACGGAGCACTCCATGCGCTCCTCCGACAGCGTGGAGTAGCGACTTTCAGCCCGGTAGGGCTGCTCTCCTCGACCCTCCCGCTTCTCATAGGAGTGTTCTGAGGGTGTCATGCTGTCGCTATCCTCCCCCCCGTAACCGGTTGCCTCCTCTGTGCACATGGGTGAGGAAGGGCTTACCCCTGCCCTGTACCACTCGGTCTCTTCCCTCACGTAGTACTCGGGATTCTCCGAGTGTACCAGCTGCGAGTCGTCTTCCTCCTCGCCCCCGTGACACTCGGGGGTCTCCGAGTACACCGATGGAGGAGGGCTGGCTTCCCCGTGGCATTCGGTAGCCTCCGAGCACACCGATGGCAGAGGGCTGGCTTCCCAGTAGTCCTCGGTAGCTTCTGCGTACCCCGCTGGCGGAGGGCTGGCTTCCCCGTAGTCCTCGGTAGCCTCTGAGTACACCGATGGCGGAGGGCTGGTTTCCCCGTAGTACTCGGTAGCCTCTGAGTACACCGATGGCGGGGGGCTGGCTTCCCCGTAGTACTCGGTAGCCTCTGAGTACACCGATGGCGGGGGGCTGGCTTCCCCGTAGTACTCAGTAGCCTCTGAGAGTACCCCGATGGCGGGGGGCTGGCTTCCCCGTAGTACTCGGTAGTCTCTGAGTATACCGACGGAGGGGGGCTGGCCTCATCGGAGTCTTCCTCCCCGAATTCATATTCGGGGGGGGGGGGTAGGGCGCATGGTCCAGGCGCTTAAGTATATCGGGCTCAACGTGTCGTGGGACAATTCATCAGGCAGGGGGGAGGAGTCCCTCGCTGACTGGTCGGGTTGGTCGCGCACCGCCTGGTCCGCTAGCTCACGGTAGAAGCCCGCCAGTCCTTTCTCCTCCTCATCCCACGCACCTTGGATGATCCGGTCATGCAGCTCCTCCGCAGTGGCCACATCGTCCTCAGTGCAGAGGAAGAAACTTCTGCTCTCCCTCTGTGTCGTGGAAATCCCACCTGCGGTCATGCGGGACGGCCGAGGAGGGGGTGTGCGCTGGCGCTTACCCTTCTTTTTTCCTCCCTTGGCCTTCTTTCTGTCCCGCACATACCCTGGCATTCTGTTGTACGGCTCGTCTTTCTGTAACGCGAGGTTCACGGACAGAATGCAGAGAAGACTTGCTTCCTTAGAGACACGTTTATTTACAGAAATACGGCTAGCATGGTAGCCAGCACGCGACACTCACACACTCAAAACAAAGACGAGCACAGGACACTGCGTATTTGCACATTAAATAGACAAACTACACGAAACCCATGTGAGGACGAGACAAGCCACAGGTGAGACCGATGAACACACTCACATCCCATCACTCCCAAGGAAGTACATACATGGTCAGACCTAGACGCAGACAACGCAAACACACGCCCAAGGGGAGGTGTCCGGGAGCGTCACCGTGACACTCTCGCCAGCGTGACAGTTGCTAGTGCTAGAATTTCCATTACAAATAAATCTCACGAAGACGAGCATGGGACAGAACTATCACACATAATATACTCTATAATAAATATATAACAAGTCCCTTGTGTGACACATTAGACTGATGAAACGGATGAACACATAAACAAACACCCACACCCAAAAGAAGTACATATATGGATACGGATGACATATACACAGGCCAGAAGGGAGGGATCCGTGACCATATATATATACACATACACACACACACACACATACACACACACACAGAGACATACACACACACGTATATGTCATGTTCCGGGACCAGACAGACAGGATCCAAGTGCAAAGAGATGTTTAACTCTTTATTTCAACTCATTGCCAGGCAGGCTAGCAAAAAGTACGCCTGTGTGGATTAGTACACGAATACGTCCAAGATTGGACGAGCAGCATAAGGTCTGGAACAGGGCCAAAGGAGGTGAGATCAGCGGCAATCTTAGGGGCAGGCTGGAGACAAGTAGGAGTGTGGCTATCTGGCAGCATGTGTTCTAATCTGACGACTGACTGGGAGTTTTGAAATTTATTGGGATTGACAGACTGAATTGATTTTAATGCAATAAGAGTGATTATTCATTATTAAGAAGAGTTAAAACTAAAAAGGGGCATCTGAAAACGGTTAGTTAACGTCATATCAACAAATTCTCTAAAATTGCTGCTGTGGCATTGCATAGATTGAGGGGGGAGTTGAGTCCATTTTAAGACATATCTAAAACATTTCAAATTGTGGAAAACTGTTGTGCGAAAATCATGGTGGCCTGTCAACTGCTGAGTTGGCCATATCTCTAATTAACATGAATGGGGGCCTTGCAGGACACTCTTCTCCAGCTCAGCAGCCCACCCATGTACAGAAAACATTGCTGTTTGTTAATGAGCACAGGGGTTGGAGGATATTGCTGGAGAATGCAGCTCCTGAAGAATAATGTGTCAGTCCTTGTTTAACAAACTGCGCTACAGCTGGGGGATTTTCAGCAGGAGTTTTTCCTCTCTGAGTCTTCAATATGCAGTATTTCTATATATTTGTAACTGTCACGGCCTAGTGCCAAGGAGGCGTGACGCAGGCGCAGGAGCGCAAAGGTATTTGCATAAACTAAAAAACTATAACGGAGACTCAAACGTACTTGAGAGAAACATGAAATACAAACGTTTAATAAATACTACAAAAGCACGAACTGACAATACACAGAGCACAACTAACAGGAACAAAGACGATGAACAATAACTATGGATATGAATACTACTCAGGGGCAAACACCACTAGTAACGAGAACTAAGACGACTGGATCACAACTTTCTCAATGAACAATACACAGGACGAACACAGTTAACAACGAGAACTAAGACGACTTGATCACAAACATTCAAATGACTAACTCACCGGAACGAACACAACTAATAGCAATACGATATACAACGGGCATTAACAACAATACAATATAACAACGGGCATTCGGACGACAGAACAAGAGCTATGAATAAACAAGACAGACAGGTTGACCGAGAACGAGTAACTTATACACTAGACAGAAGGGTGAACCATAAACGAAATAACTGACATGCAAACGACTAAATACAGTAACGGGCAAACACAGGTAGGCGTAACAGAGACACTAACACGGAAACACTTGAACACAAGAACGGAGCTGAACATAAACGACTGTAACACTAGTTGTTACCTCAACAAGCGTACATAGAGACCGGGACATGGAACACCGTGACATGCGACAATAACCCTCAAAAGACAAGAGACAACCAGGAGATATAAATACACACAACGAAACGAGACACAGCTGACGAAGATTACGCAATACGGAAACACAGAAGGGAAACCATGACAACGGAAGACAGGGCGTGAACACAAAACCAAAACTGGGGTGGGGGCGGAGCCCATCGTTACAGTAACATGCAATCTCTTGTCACATCAATACTTGTTGTCATGTGCGGTAATATTTTCTAATACTATTTTATGTGTGTATGTAGTGCATGTTATTTCTGTTTTGTTGCACACATTCTGAGTGTAGAATGTGTGCAATTCACAATTCACATTCACAGTGTAGGCAGGATTTTTGTCCTGCTCTTTGCTTCAGGGACTGTGCTAATTAGCATAGTTTATCTTTAATTCCCAACTTCTGCACTCTTCATTTAGCCTAATCTGCCTGAGAGGTATTTTTAGAGTCATGAAGCTAACTTAATTTAGTCTTCCCACAGGATGTGAGTGGGTTTGACTGGCCAGGTACAGAACATACATGATTCAGATTAGAGAAATACCCACGGGTAGTTATAGAACCATTGGGAATATCTAATTATTATTTCCTTTTTTATTTCCATCCATCCATCTATCCTTCCATCCATCCATCCATCCATATATAGGTTCGTTTTCTTTTTTCCTTATGACAATGAGATTTGGAGAAGAATGAATGTAGTCGCTGTGGTCTGTGATACTATACCATATAATCTAAAATATTAACATTATAACCCAGTTTCTGTTCTATTATCCTGTGTCTGTTATCCACCTCGGTACATCACCTCATTCTCTTCAGAATGACCTAATCTATCTAATTTCCTTTAAAGCTCATACTATTCCCTTTGGGCTCTTCCTCCTCTCCTCTCTCCTACTTTGCTTTGCTCCCCTCCTCTCCTCCTCTCCTCTGCTCCCCTCTCCTCTCCCCTCCTCTCCTCCCCTCTCCTCTTCTGTCCCCTCCTCTCCCCTCTTCTCCTATCCTCTATAGTAGCTCTTATTGACTAAACACATGTCCACCCTCATGGCCTCCTGCTTTGTTCCTCTTCAGCTACACCAGAGTCCCAAACAGACCCATCATCACCACTCAGTTCTCCCCTCCACATCTGTAGCACCTGAGACATCCTCCACTCATCTCCAGTCTCCCTGGAAAGCCCTGTATCGGATACTGCTCCGGATATGACTTAAATTATTCATCCCTTTCAGTCGCCAGAATTCTCCCTAGATTTCCAGCCTCCTAGCCCAGTAGTAAAGCATGTCTAATGTGAAGAGAAATGGAGAGAAAGACAAGTTGAGAAAATGAAGGAACGGATGAGCACAGAGGAGATTCACTCATAGTGTCTTTGTGAGGTGCTCTCTTTGATTTTCTCATGGTTAGTTCTCTTTCACTGTCTCCCTCTCTTTCTCTGTCTTTTTCATTCTCTTGGTGTCTCCCAGTTTCTTAATAATAATTTACTGTCTTTGTATCATCTCTCTGCCAATCTGGCTTTCTCTTCCTGAGGGCATCTGTATTATCACTTTCATCTCTTTACCTGTTTTTGTTGTTTTCTCATTCAATTTGTCTTTATGTTTTCATTGTTCATTTTTGTTCCTTTAATGAAGCTTTTATATGCTAATAGAGTATCACTTGTGAATAGCAGCTAACCATTCATAGCACCATGTGTATTGTGGCTAATTTTATTTTCATGAGTTTATAATAGTCCAACAAAGGAAAGACCCGTCTGACTCAACATATTCAAATTTTAGTCAATGACTATGATTAGCTGATCATGGCAAATCAATTATTTTCATTCAATAGCCCATAAGTGGCTCTGTAATGAATAAGGGTCTCCATCCTGAGGCTTGTATTAGTTTGAACATATCAGTTAATGTGTCTATTAAAACACAAATTGCATTTCATTTGAACAGATGAAAGTAGAAATGTTTTGGAATGAAAACGCATTCTCAGAGATGTGCTTAGCTTGGCCTCTTGTGACATCACCCCTATCAAATTCCCATAAAGACACATAAATCAACTGCCACTTGGAGAAAAGGGTAAGATCTCAAGAGGAAATTTCATTCCATTAAACTCTCCATGAGTGCTTTCTCTTCCTCTTTCTAACCTCTCTTTTCCCATCTCTATCCTCACCATCTTCCTTTCTCTGAGTTTCTCTTTCTTTGTTTTCTCCTCTTCCTGACCCCTCTCTCTCCCCTCTCTCCCCCTCTCTCTCTGCCCTCTCTCTCCCCACTCTCTCTCCCCTCTTTCTCCGCACTCTCTCTCTCCCCTCTCTCTCCCCCCACTCTCTCTCTCTCCTCTCTCTCCCCACTCTGTCTCTCCTCTCTCTCTCCCCCCACTCTCTCCACTCTCTCCCCTCTCTCTATCTCCCCTCTCTCTCCCCACTCTGTCTCTCCTCTCTCTCCCCCCCCCCTCTCTCCACTCTCTCCCCTCTCTCTATCTCCCCTCTCTCTCCCCACTCTGTCTCTCCTCTCTCTCTCCCCCCACTCTCTCCACTCTCTCCCCTCTCTCTATCTCCCCTCTCTCTCCCCACTCTCTCTCCCCTCTCTCTCTCCCCCCAAGCAGAGCTTGAGATGGAAAGACCAGTCAGGTGTGGTGCTGCAGTTGCTTTCTCATGTTTGGACTGTCATGTTGTGATTGTCGATGGACCCCTGAATGCATCCTCAGAGAAGGGCAGAGCCATTTATCATTGGCTTGTTTAAGTCTGTGTGTATGGGACTGACTGAGCTGGGTGTGCAAATGCATGGTCTTTGCATATATGAGTGGGTGAGAGTGCATGTGTGTGTGTGTGTGTGTGTGTGTGTGCGTGTGTGTGTGGACATGGTATGTTTGTGAGCATTCGTTGATTTGTGTACACTGCTGAGAGTCTAACTGAACATTCCCCATTCTACTTTTTGCCTCCTGCCTGAAAGCATTTGCCACAAGGTCTGTGCTGACAGGTGTGTATGTGTGTGTGTGTGTGTGTGTGAGAGAGAGAGAGAGAGAGAGAAAGAAAGAGAGAGAGAGAGAGAGAGAGAGAGAGAGAAAGCACTGGCTAGTCAGGAACTGAACATGGAAAGGAGTCCCCTCAGTCAGTCCCCTCAGTCAGATGAGTCTCAGTGACCTAAAACCAAACACCATCATAGACAATAATCAGCCTGTCCACACACTCACTCACAACATTAGACCCAATCAAATTATCACCAACCAAAAAACTACATCACCTATTGAACTGAAACTACACAACAACAACACAAACTCCAATGCTAATTGACCCTAAATCGAGACTACACATTGGCGACCTACCTGACAACAATCAAAGACAAGAAACTGAGGAAGATATAGACAATGTACAGACACTGGTCGGCACAGACAGAGCTGGTTACCCAGAGATGCCAGACTGTGTTCCCACTGTGAGCTCTCAGTGGTGGAGACGGAGCTCCACTTTCTTATGGAATGTCCTAAATATGATACCATTAGAAAGGAATTCTATACAAGGGTAATGAGCATCTCCCCTGAGCGCTGCAGTGACACAGAGAATCTGCTGTATAAACTAGGTGAGAAAGCCTGTCACAACCTGAAGGACAACCAGTGAGGACAATCAAACAGATGATTATTGATTATTAAATATTTAGAAATCGTTTTGGCTCTTAATACTGTCTTTTATCTTTGTTATGTTTGTACGTACGTGTTTTCTGTTAACTGCTTTGGCAACAGTGTATTTTATTACATTCATGCCAACAAAGCATTGTTGAATAGGATTGAATTGAGACATTGAGAAAGAGAGAAAGTGTGTGTTTGTAGATTGTCTGCAGCACATGCAGGAACTCTTAAAGTGGTCTATACCTGGGCCAACATGGGACTGTGTATTTTTATTTATTTATTTATTTTTTTGCGGTTATGTGTGATAAGAATTTTTTTCAAAAGGTACTTGCCTAGATTTTTTTTCTTATTTTTAATATTGCATAAAATCTAAAAGGACAATGGCCTATTTCTAGGTGTGTATTAATTTTTACTTTACTGGGCACTTAAATGTCATTGCCAAAGTCGTCTTCAGATTCTTCAATAAAATTCAAATGAACTCAAATTTATGTTTCTTTATATACTTTATATAACTTTATATATACAGGTGACAATAAAACTAAGAACATTTTCATTTCTAAACATGAATGAGACATCTAGCACAGCTGTGTTAGTGGGGTGATCAGTGTTACAGTTCATGCAGTCCTACTGCTATGGTATTGCAGTGGTATCCTTTAGACCCGCCTCTGTGAGCTGAGCAGCCATTAGCATCTGCCTGTCAATTGAGCCCCTGCCCACTGCTGGATGGTTGCTTGGCAACTGAAATCCTATGCGGCCAATCATCATGTGTGCAACAGGAGTTCTTCACACATAAAAGAGGCCTGCGACGTCCTCATAATGCGATTGATTTTACTTCTCTGTCTTTCACTAGTAGGATAACAGGTGGGGGTCAGATCTCCTCAGAGACCTCCAGAGGAACGAAGTCACATTACTCCAGCATGTTTAAACTCCCCCAGATGTACAGCAGCCAGGTCTTTCTTAGGTTTTGCACAAACCATAACAGGACAACTACAGAAAGGAACAGGGGAGAAGGTGTAATTGGAAGAGCATTTGGTGTAGTTTATTTTAGAGGGTCAATAGTCATAGGTGTGTCTGTAAATGTCTCAAAGTTACCCACAATTTAATAGTTTCACTGGAAGTGTGACGGGCAGGAGGTGCGAACGAAAAGGAAGCAATCACGCCAAGTCTCAGAGAAAAAGAGGGGTTTAATGAATAACGTGCGCAAACCAAAAACCCGTGCACTCGACCCAGATTAAGGATATAATAACCAACAGTCAACTGGTACAAGGACAAGACATATATAGACAGACAAACGACCATCAGGTGAGGGAGCTAATAAGCCCCACCCACCTGAGGGACGCACACAACGCAACAACAGGACAACTGCCGCTGTACCGGAGGCGACCGGTAGGGGGAGCCTCCCTCACCGTGACAGACCCCCCACCAAGCCGCACTACGGCCCGATGTGCGGTTCACAGCGGCAGTACAAAAGACGCAAGACGAAGGGGCAGGAAGGCGGGGACAAAGCAGGGTGACACCTCCTGCAGTCCCGGAGCTGAAACACAAAAACATACAACATACATTAGCTCCCGCCTCCCTGGGCGGGACCCTGGACCGACTGGGCCGTCAACAAGACAAAACCACGCCCCAGTCGGTCACAGAGCCCTCACGCCCCCAAGGGCCCCACAAGTGTGCGTGTGTGCAGGTTACCTCCCCAGGGAGCGGTTGATCGCCTCCTGGACCTACCTCTCGGCTCGAGGCAAACCCTTGCACCCCGCAAGGCGTGACCCTGAGCAACCCCGAGCACGAGGGGGGATCTCTGTCTTCGGCAGGAGCTCTTCAGTCCGGAGCCCTCTAGTCCCCCACACATCTGGGAAGCCCCTTTTTCCCCCCCTTCAGGGAGGCCACTTACGACCAAGGCTCCGGTCACCCCACAACATAAGGGGGCTCCTGCCCACAGCAGGAGCTCTTCAGACCGAGCCTTATAGTCCCCACACGTACGTGGGGCTCTTACCCTTCCAGAGGGGCTATTTATGACCAGGGCTCCGGTCACCCCATAACATCAGGGGGCTCCTGCCTACTTGGGAGATCCCACAAGGTCCAGGGACGCCGCAGCCAACTGCCAGGAGGAACCTGCACACAACATCTACGCACACACACACACACACAACACAACACAAACGCGCACATGCCCTGACCATCTCAACCCCTTTTCATGGAGAGGGGGGAGGGATCTCCATCCTAGCAGGTGGTGACCCCTGCAGCAGAGTACCGCATGCCTCCACTGCGTTCCCTACCAAACTCAGGGGCACCACCGACTCAGGAGACACCCTCCACCAGGTCAGGGCCTCCTTCTGGAGCAGCGCCATCCGTACCACCGACCGTGGCACGGGACCCTCCATAGCCCCTCCCCCAAACGCCCCCTTGGGGAAGGAGCATACGGGGAATTACATACAACAATTCACAAGCACACTAGGACAAACACAAACACTAGGGGGGGCGTGTGTGCAGGCTACCTACCTACCACATAGTTGAACGCCTCCTGGACCTACCTCTCGGCTCGGGGCCAATGCCTGCACAGGGCCTGGAGTCACCCTGGGCAACCCTAACCGGCCGGGGAGACTGCCCCTCATGGGGAGGTACATAACAGGGTGGACTCCTCCACCCTGCCGGAGGTTCCAGGGGGAAGCACTCCTTCCCCACTGGTGACCGGTCACACCCCAGGACCAACCTCCTAGCCACCCCAAGCACGAGGGGGGACCTCTGTCTTCAGCAGGAGCTCTTCAGGCCGGAGCCCTCTGGTCCCCACACATCCGGGGAGCCTTTCCCTCCAGGGAGGCTACTTATGACCAGGGCTCCGGTCACCCCATCACATAGGGGGGCTCCTGCCTACTTTGGAGGTCCCACAAGGTCCAGGAGCTCCACTGTCAACCCGCAGGAGGAACCTGCACACAACACATACACGCAGTCAACACAAACGCGCACTTACCCTTTCACCGGCGGGCCTCCCTCAGGAGCTGCGCCGTCTGTGCCACTCCTCATATAGAGGACGTCGGTTGTGGCACAGAACCCTCACGCGCACATACCCTTCTCACCGGCGGGCCTCCTTCCAGAGCTGCGCACTTCTGTGCCCCATTTGGAGCACAGGACCCTCCATTGCTCCCCTCCCCCCCAAAACACCATTAACAAAAAAAAAGGGAGGGAGCACACGGGGAATTACATTTAACATAAACATACACACGTAGACAAGACCCAGCACGCAAGACAAACGGCAGACGCACCTTCCACTCACTCAAACCCGTAGCCACACACATCTCAAGCATGCACAAACACAAACACAGACTACGGGCGAGCACATTAGTGAGAAGGCGCCGCCCCCTTGGAGGAGAGCGCTATCAGGTCTCTCGCTTCAGTCACCGCCGTGCCACACAACGTGCTATACAAACACACAAACAAACAAGCACATAGGCACGACGGGACGAGCGGTTTGCAACCCAGCTCTCCTCCACATACATTCAAACAACAGAATTTCACGTAGACAAACACTTACCACGAGACATGACCACAAACGAAGGAGAAAGTAAAGGAGACTGGCGGGTCCGAAAAGTGGCTGGTTATTCTGTGACGGGCAGGAGGTGCGAACGAAAAGGAAGCGATCACGCCAAGTCTCAGAGAAAAAGAGGGGTTTAATGAATAACGTGCGCAAACCAAAACCCGTGCACTCGACCCAGATTAAGGATATAATAACCAGCAGTCAACTGGTACAAGGACAAGACATATATAGACAGACAAACGACCATCAGGTGAGGGAGCTAATAAGCCCCACCCACCTGAGGGACGCACACAACGCAACAACAGGACAACTGCCGCTGTACCGGAGGCGACCGGTAGGGGGAGCCTACCTCACCGTGACAGGAAGAGTATACCTTTCCTAAAAATGTAGGCCTTTGCAGGTGTAACAAATGTTTGATTGTTTATGTATTTATGTATTAATCTAACATAATAATAGCGTTCAGATTGTTCTATCAGCCACAGTGAATAGCCTACTGATAGACAGGAACAGCCTTATGATACATGAGCGAATAGAGAGCTTAACTCACACCACTGTTCAAGATCTTAAGCCAGCGGGCGAGGAGCGGTGTTCAGTCAATAAAGTCTTTTATGGCGCTTTCTCTCCGAACTCTTCTCGATCCCTGCCTTCCACCTTCATTCACTCCTCCTGCTCTTTCTCTCTCTCTCTCTTCAGGAAATCTTAGCAGTGTGTAAATGTGCATCACCTTAGGGATAGCGTGGTTATAAATGCTAACATGCTAACATGGGGCGTGACCACATGAAACAGGAAAACAGGTTGTTGCTAGTGCGAGTGATTCGAGGGATGTTCTCCAGAGATGAAGCAGCGATGCGAAATCTCCAGCACAGACGTCAGATATTAACTAACACATGCAGTGTGCTATAGCTTGTTTCCGAAATGTCACTACGATAGCTTGAAATCAATGAAACAAACAAATTATGCATTTTTGTCTGATTCCAATGTGCCTGTAATTGCAAGTAAACTGGGACATGTTCGAGAAAATCTGTTTGTCTGCTCAATTCATGTTAGTCAGCTGTAAATGTGCTAGATGGAAAAAAAGAACAAAAAACCGCCATCAGTGTGGTCCCGAGATCTCACCAAATTCTCATGCCTTCCAATACCAACAACACAAATCCACTGCAATGATCGCAGACAGTTTTTTTTTAATGCAATGTCTGTTCTTCTTAATTTCTGGGGTTTTGTTGTTGTTGTTTTTTCAGTCAGTCTAGTTCTGTTTCAGGGATCATGAATCTGATGGATTCCTGAAAATGGTAGTAAATGATGTTTAATTGTACCGACTTAGATGAGCTGAAGCGTGAAGCATCTCCACTTTTGGTAGCTCAGTCCAGATTCCAGAGGCAAAGACAAAGGTATGGTGTCTTCATCAGTCTGTTCTTTATCACACCTGTCAGCACTACCCTAGTACAACACTGACTCCATGCCTTTTTAGCCTTATAATTTAATTTATTACCTAATTGTCCATCCATTGATGGGTAGGTTGTTAGTAAAGTGTTGAATACTAACCTGTGCAGTTCTGTGACCTTCTGGGTTCAGTGAGTCAATCCCGCAGTCCCAACCTTGACATGCTGATGTTCTTTTTTTTTAACTCTTTAGTGAGAGGACACAAATTATCTATGAAGGTCAAGTGGATGAGTGTCAAGGGATCAGGGCAAAGACTGATGAAAAACCACTTGTTATGTTTCCCACATGTTTTGATTTTATTAACTGGTTTTCCTCTTTGTGTGCTTTTATTTTGAAATAGCTTTTTGTCCCTGTTCTTACTGTCCTTGTTGTTAGCCCCGGTGTCATGTATGTTTCTCCATGTCTGGTTTCTCATTGCTGTTTAACACCATAGTGTTTCATTTTAGCTGTGTTTTGTCACTAGTTTGTGGTGGGTTAGTATTTTGGGTTTTAATTATTGTTAGAGTCTTTGTCTATTTTCTTAATGAACCTGTTGATCTCCTGCACTTGCGTCTTGCCCATGGCAACTCCGTGTGACAAACGTTACACCACTATCCTCTGAGCCGTCTGAAGTCAAGAGTTCCCTGCACACACTGCTGTCCACCTGGTCTACGGTAGTACACTCAGTTTTCCCATGCTGCCTTGCTCTAATCTCTTTCTCCACTGCAATGAGCTGATCCTGCTTTGTATTAACTAACAAACAAGGGGATGTACCCAAATTAAGTCTTTATAGTCTTTAAAAAAAGACTTTACTCTACACAAGATAAAAAAAGAGCTTTTTTAATCTATTAAAGACCTGTCCACGTTTAAAATGCAACAGAGGCTGCAATTTCAAATGTGTGTGTACTTTTTATTATTCTGAACCCAGGGGGATGTCTTTACGCATGCTTGCTGTTGAAGGGGCAGGGATGCACGTCAGCCATCTGTTTATTCAAACAATTAAAGCACGTGGCAAAGACCTGCTTCTGGCAGACACACGTGACAGGACCTCCAAAACACAAGACAAATGCTTCAGCCATCATGAACCACAATCAGCCAAATATAGAGGAAACCTCCCCACATCTTCTGAGCACACAGACAACTTCTTTTCAAGCAAGATACCAGAGGACTTCTCTTAAATCCAAACATCCATATAGGCCCATGTCAGGCTCACATCCATTGTTTCTCCATGTCAGTGTTGTAATCATCCCTCTTACTAATATTATCTCATTTCATCCGTGTGATTAAGCTCTGTGTGGGTGATGTCTATGATTTACATTAATGTTGTGCAATCCAGAAAACAGGATTAGGTCTCAGTCTCTGGAATTAAGCTTCCTCCCCCTGTATAATATTAAAGATGTCAAGCCTGCTCTACATCCTGGATAACAGATGATTTTCTCTGCAATCAAATGCCACTTAAACACAAATAACTTTTTTTCTCTCTCTCTCTTTCTGTGTCTTCACTTCATGGTTGGATGCTTTACATAATAAACAACAGTTAAGCAAGTTTATGCCCCTTCATTGCAGAGGTGAAGTTCAGTGTTTTAGTTAATTTTTTTCTTTTATCTTTCTCTCAATTTAGCACATGGTACTTTTCTTGTCCAATACCTCTACATACATATAACAGCTGGTCCCATCCCTCTACAGTATACATATAACAGCTGGTTCAATACCTCTACATACATATAACACCTGGCCCAATACCTCTACATACATATAACAGCTGGTCCAATACCTCTACATACATATAACAGCTGGTCCAATACCATTACAGTATACATATAACAGCTGGTCCAATAGCTCTACATACATATAACTGCTGGTCCAATACCATTACAGTATACATATAACAGCTGGTTCAATACCTCTACATACATATAACACCTGGCCCAATACCTCTACATACATATAACAGCTGGTCCAATACCATTACAGTATACATATAACAGCTGGTCCAATAGCTCTACATACATATAACAGCTGATCCAATACCTCTACAGTATACATATAGCAGCTGGTCCAATACCTCTACATACATATAACACCTGGTCCAATACCTCTACAGTATACATATAGCAGCTGGTCCAATACCTCTACATACATATAACACCTGGTCCAATACCTCTACATACATATAACTGCTGGTCCAATACCATTACAGTATACATATAACAGCTGGTCCAATACCTCTACATACATATAACACCTGGTCCAATACCTCTACATACATATAACAGCTGGTCCAATACCATTACAGTATACATATAACAGCTGGTCCAATACCTCTACATACATATAACAGCTGGTCCAATACCTCTACAGTATACATATTACAGCTGGTCCAATACCTTTACATACATATAACAGCTGGTCCCATCCCTCTACAGTATACATATAGCAGCTGGTCCAATACTTCTACATACATATAACAGCTGGTCCAATACCTCTACATACATATAACACCTGGTCCAATTAAGCTTCCTCCCCCTGTATAATATTAAAGATGTCAAGCCTGCTCTACATCCTGGATAACAGATGATTTTCTCTGCAATCAAATGCCACTTAAACACAAATAACTTTTTTTCTCTCTCTCTTTCTGTGTCTTCACTTCATGGTTGGATGCTTTACATAATAAACAACAGTTAAGCAAGTTTATGCTCCTTCGTTGCAGAGGTGAAGTTCAGTGTTTTAATTACATTTTTTCTTTTATCTTTCTCTCAATTTAGCACATGGTACTCTTCTTGTCCAATACCTCTACATACATATAACAGCTGGTCCAATACCTCTACAATATACATGTAACAGCTGGTCCAATACCTCTACAGTAAACATATAGCAGCTGGTCCAATACCTCTACATACATATAACAGCTGGTCCAATACCTCTACATACATATAACAGCTGGTCCAATACCTCTACAATATACATATAACAGCTGGTCCAATACCTCTACAGTAAACATATAGCAGCTGGTCCAATACCTCTACAGTATACATATAACAGCTGGTCCCATACCTCTATATACATATAGCAGCTGGTTCAATACCTCTACAGTAAACATATAACAGCTGGTCCAATACCTCTACAGTATACATTTTTTTCCATGACAATCTGTAACCTGTAAGGTAACCAGACCTGTCTGCTCTTCAGACTCACCACCGTGTGTTAAATCCTTTGAGGTGATGTTGCTGCTTTCTTTTTTTATGGTGGTCTTTGTCACATCTATTGTGTTCTTGGGTGTTTTCTTCATTAGAAATGTTTTTGCTTACCCTCTACTGCGGTCTTCTGTGGTCCAGTGGTTTGATATTGCTTTTGTTAGCAATGCTTTTTGTTGTTGCATTCAAGCTTCTTACAAATGCACTAAGATGTTGATTTGGACACACCCGTTTCCATAAAGTATCTCATTCATTTACTTTTTCAGCCTTGTGATGTCCTAGTTAGCCATTCATACTTTGCTGTTTATGTTTGCAGACAACGTACCCAAGAATGCTGTATTACAAATTTAGACTTTAGACCTTTCTAGATCTGCTGTGTGTGGATGGGGATGCAGAGACACACAGCTGGAGATAAAACAGAGTAAAAGGTCTCTGGACCCTGTAAGGCTATGATTCCTATATGTGAGATAAATGCACTTGCATTAAGCTTTAAAGTACTTGTTCCACAGTACTTGTCCTATTTTCAATGCAATTTTCTGGAATGTAGAGCCAACATAAATAGTAAACAACCAAATATATAATAAATAAATAATAATAATAATAAATAGTGGTCATTGCTGAAATGTAGTGCCACTTACTGGGGGCACTACTTATAGCGCCACTTATGGGTGATGCTATATATCCTACTGGGTGGGGAAACACAAATGCTAACACAGGCATTATAGTTGTAACTATATTTTAAGTTTATGACCCCGATAGTCCTAGTATTTAAGACCAGTTTAACAGCTAAACAGCTTTACTGCATGGGTTTATGAGGTGTGTATTTTTCACTGTAACAGAATGCATGTGTGTGAGTGCATGTGTGTGTGTATGTGTGCGTGTGTCTCAGAGGCCATGAGAAAGGGTAATGACATGGCTTCTCCAGGGACAACGCTGAGATAAAAGAATTGATCAACTTCTAGACTTTTACATTTCCTGTCAGTATGACTCTGATGGAGCTGTCCTACCCAAGTGCCCTGCTCAGACTCTCTTACCCACCAGGCCATGGGGCCCTCAGCCAGGGATGACGGCAGCAGGAAGAGCAGAGCCTTCTCCTCTCACTCCTGATATTGACATGGGCTCCTTTGTTTGAGCTCTTAACCCAGATCACTGCAGTCCAGTTGGAGAAGGTTTATCAGGGTGAGCAGAAGCCAGCCAGTGAAATGTGTGATACAACTTCAAATGTGAGACCTCCACACAGCGTCGGGAAAATGTCAGGCTTGGTGAAACATATTTACTTTGATCTTTCAAAGAAAGCCAAGCCTGTAAAACCAGTTAATGCCAGGCAGGCAAAACCTGCTATATAAGACTCAGGTGACATCATGTTAGATATATAATATTTACTTAAGTGCATTAATATTGATGTGAGAAAAATATGACTCTTTAACAATGTCAACATTGCAAGAGCCAATGTTGTATTTTAGAGTATTTTAATTGAATTTGAAAAATTTAAATTAGTTTTTATATATAAGCTATGTCATCTTACTAGCCCTTCAAAATGTATAGCACTTCACTACAATTTTGAATGTGTGTGTGTGTATGTTATATATGTATGAATATATATACTGTCACAGTGTGCTCGGAACCCAAAAGGAGAGGTGTGTCATACCTCATACACTCACACAGACACACACACACACACACACACACACACCGCACGTGTCACTAGTCACCTGATTATTAATCCCATGCACCTGTCCCTAGTTTGGTTTTCCACTCTATAAGCCCACATTGCTCACTGCTGTGCGCACGAGAATCACTGCTGCTGTGACGTACTGCTGCATCAGTGCTACAAGTTACTGCTGTTTTTGTTTTACTTTCTTTTCCTTTGTACTCCCTGCTGTACTGAATTATTGCTTTGGAGAATAAGAAACTCCCTGTAACTGCAATTGCAAAGATCATCACTACGCTGGACTATAGGTATAGCAGACTACCAAGACCAAGTGAAGCACCTGAAAGACTGCAGAAAGATGTGAATGCAGAACTATGGACAATAACTACAGTGACCATCACTGAAATCAACCAGTGGATATATGGAACAGCAACAGTGATTATTGATATTCTTGGCTACAAGACGAAGAGCATCAAGGAGCAGCATCCTTCATGGAGAAGGAGATTGGGGGTCAAGATAAGGGTAACATGGAGGAGAGAAGTTACACAACTATCAGAAATGCAGAAAGGAACTTGAGAAGTACTCAAGGTCTTGGAAACTTGCCAAGAAAGCATTGAAGAGGTACACTAGAGAAGTAGAAGCCAGGAGAATTAACAGGATGTTCTCCTATGAGCCGTTCAAAGTGTATTCTTGTGGCAGGGTAACAGTATGAGAACAGACCTGCCACATAATGTAGAAGCAAATGGAAGACAGAGGCACTATCCAACAGCAATGATGCCCAGTGGTGACTGAACTTGAGGGCAGAGCACAGCAGCCTGCCATAACAGGATCCATTAATGATCATGCTAACAAATGTCCAAAAATGGGTCCAGGCCCTGACATGGTCTACACCTACTGGCTGAAGAAGCTAACTGCACTCAACGAGCACCTGGTAACACAAATGAACCAGCATCTAACAGTTGTAACCCTGAATGTTTAACTGAAGAATGCTAGAAGAGCCAAACACCAGCTCTGGTGAATAAAACAGTCAAAAACAGACCAACTTGTGTGCTGCCTGGACTGACTACAGGAAGGCCTGTGACGCATACCAGCTAAGTAGTGGAGCAAACCTCAGCCTCCTTTTCTACATGGAAGTCATCAAGCTGCATCAAGACATGAACAAGACATTGACTCATTAATCCATCTCACCAAAGCATTCAGCAATGACACTGGGATGTCATTCAGACGGGATAAGTGTGGTTGGATGATTACAAAGAGATGGAAGGTGGCTAGAACTGAGGGGATCTCAGATCTCAGTACCTCAGACAGCAGAACCCTGAGGAGATAGGAATGAAGAGGAGCAGGAACCATCATGGAAGGATAAACGTTTGCACAGTATGTACCACTGGCAAATAGTGAAAGTGAAAGATTCTACCAATGATGAAAATGCTGGATTGATAGACAGCATGGAGGCACTAATCATGGCAGAAGGGAAACAAGCTCTGAATAGATCAGTAGAGGCTGGGATCTACCAAAACATGCATAACTCCAGATGCAGGCTATGCAAAGATACCATTGGGACAATCTAGTACATAACTTTCTAGTACATAACTAGGAGGTACAGCATACATAGACTGGCAAGTGGTCGGTACTGTATACAGAAACATCTGAGCCAAGTATGGACTGGAAGTTCCAGGGTCAAAGTAGGATACATCCTGGAAGGTGGTGGTGATCTGATTCCAGATACATAATGACAAAATGATAATAGTGACAGACAAACAGCAGAAGAGGGATGCAGTGATAGATGTAGTAGTCCCCAGTGATAGCAACATCAGGAACAAGGAACACAAAAAGCTCAAGAAATTCCAAGGGCTTAAAAAATAGCTAGAAAAGATGTGGCAGGTGAAGGAAACAGTGGTTCCCATGGTATCAAAGCAGGAACAACATCCGAGATCTCCATCCAGAACAGTACAGTCCTGGGAACAGTTAAGGTACTACACAGGACCTCAATCTCCCAGGTCTCATGCAGAGGACCTGAGCTTGAAGGAAAAATATGATGAGGGTGGAATGTTATATATATATATATATATATATATATATATATATATATATATATATATATATATATAGTGGCAGACCAACCCCTCGCTACCCAAATCTGTGGCAGCTGTCCAAGGTGCTAGCAGAAGATAAACACACTCTAGACCCTTTATTTTCGACAGCAGTGGATGAGCTGGCAAATACCACGTGGCTGGTGGCCCGTCATTAGGGCATCTGCATGCTGTCTATAACTGCCATAAAAGCAATACTTCACAGCGAATCTGTGGAGTTGTATAACTCCACCAGTTACTGAGCCAATGCTCTTTCTTAATCTCTGAGCGTCTTGCATTTGGCTTGTTTTTCCCAAGCAGAGTGAAACAAAGTCTGCTGTGTTTTCTGAAAATGTGAGCATTATGTACTGAACAAATGAGCAGAAGTAACATGAACCACTGTGAAAGAGGGAAAACTTCCCAGAGACTTCCGATCAATACTCACACACAGATGCAGGACACTGACCTGAAATTTCAGTTTGTTTGTTTGTTTAGCAATATGGGATGGAGCCTATGTTACACCTTTTAAACCCAGAGTCTAATAAACTGCAATGAATTGTTGATTGTATATGTGAGTGAAGTAAATAGTTGAACTCTTGGCCTACTTCTCTCAGACTCAGTCCCTCATGGCTGGAGTTTAGCTTATCGCTGTCATGACCACTGGAGCTCAAACTGAACGTTTACACAGTTCTCTCTCCATGACCACTGAGACACACACAATGACAAACACATACAATAAGAAACATAGCTACAGATATACATGCTTGAATACACACATAAAATGTGAAACATTCCATCCATCCATCCATCCATTTTCTTCCGCTTATCCGGGTCCGGGTCGCTGGGGCAGTAGCCTAAGCAAAGAGGCCCAGGTTTCCCTCTCCCCAGCCACCTCTTCCAGCTCTTCTGGGGGGGATACCAATGCGTTTCCAGGACAGCCGAGAGATATAATCTCTCCAGCGTGTCCTGGGTCTTCCCCGGGTCTCCTCCCAGTTGGACATGCCCAGAGCGCCTCCCTAGGCAGGCGCCCAGGTGGCATCCGAACCAGATGCCCGAACCACCTCAGCTGGCTCCTCTCTACGTGGAGGAGCAGCGACTCTACTCCGAGCCCCTCCCGGATGACTGTGCTCCGTACCTTATCTCTAAGGGAGAGCCCAGACACCCTGCGAAGAAAACTCATTTCGGCCGCTTGTATTCGCGATCTCATTCTTTCGGTCACTACCCAAAGCTCGTGACCATAGGTAAGAGTCGGAACGTAGATTGACCAGTAAATTGAGAGCTTTGCCTTTCGGCTCAGCTCTCTCTTCACCACAACGGTCGGTACAGCGACCGCAATACTGCAGCCGCAGCACCGATCCGCCTGTCAATCTCGTTCCATCCTTCCCTCACTCGTGAACAAGAACCCGAGATACTTAAACTCCTCCACTTGAGGCAAGGACTCACTCCCGACCCAGAGAGGGCACTCCACCCTTGTCCGACTGAGTACCATGGTCTCAGTTTTAGAGGTGCTGATTCTCATCCCAGCCATCTCGCACTCGGCTGCAAACTGATCCAGCGAGAGCTGTAGGTCTCGGCCCGATGATGCCAACAGGACCACATCATCTGCAAAGAGAAGGCGTGGAATCCTGAGGCCACCAAACCGAACCCCCTCCACCACTTGGCTACGCCGAGAAATTCTGTCCATAAAAGTTATGAACAGAATCGGTGACAAAGGGCAGCCTTGGCGGAGTCCAACTCCCACCGGAAACCAGTCTGACTTACTGCCGGCCATGCGAACCAAACTCCTGCTCCGTTTGTACAGGGACTGGATAGCCTGTAGCAACGGGCCCCGTACCCTATACTCCCGGAGCACCCCCAGAGGAATCCCCGAGGGACACGGTCGAATGCCTTTTCCAAATCCACAAAGCACATGTGGACTGGTTGGGCAAACTCCCATGCACCCTCTAGGACCCTCGCAAGGGTGAAAAGTTGGTCCAGTGTTCCACGACCAGGGACGGAACCCACATTGTTCCTCTTGTAACTGAGATTCGACTATCGAACGGACTCTCTTCTCCAGAACCCCTGCATAGACCTTACCGGGAAGGCTGAGAAGTGTGATCCCCCGATAGTTGGAGCACACTCTCCGGTCTCCATTCTTAAAAAAAGGGGAACCACCACCCCGGTTTGCCAATCCAGAGGCACTGCCCCCGATGTACACGCGATGTTGCAAAGACGTGTCAACCAAGACAGTCCCACAACATCCAGAGCCTTAAGGAACTCAGGACGGATCTCATCCACCCCCGGTGCCTTGGCACCAAGGAGTTTCACAACTACCCTGGTCACCTCAGCCCTAGTGATGGGCAAACCCCTGTCCGAGTCCTCTGGTTCTGCTTCCTCTATGGAAGACGTGGTGGTGGGATTGAGAAGATCCTCGAAGTATTCCTTCCACCGCCTAATGACATCCCCAGTCGAGGTCAGCAGATCCCCAGCCTCACTGTATACAGTGTTGGTCGGGAACCGCTTTCCCCTCCTGAGTTGCCTGACGGTTTGCCAGAACCTCCTCGGAGCCGATCGAAAGTCACTTTCCATGGTCTCACCAAACTCTTCCCACACCCGAGTTTTTGCCTCTGCGACAGTCAAAGCCGCGATCCGCTTGGCCCCCTGTACCCTGTCTGCCTCCAAAGTCCCACGGGCCAACCAGGCCCGATAGGACTCTTTCTTCAGCATGACGGCCTCCCTTACCCGAGGTGTCCACCACCGGGTTCTGGGATTGCCGCCACGACAGGCACCGACAACCTTGCGGCCACAGCTCCGATCTGCTGCATTGACAATAGAAGCACGGAACCAAGCCCACTCAGACTCAATGTTTCCGGCCTCCCTCGGGATGCGGTCAAAGCTTTGTCGGATGTGGGAGTTAAAGACCTTTCTGACAGGTTCCTCTGCCAGACGTTCCCAGCAAACCCTCAAAAAAATGTGAAACATTCATATCTGCTAATTTAATTTTATTTGCATTTACACATTTTCTGAAAAAATAATTTAAAAAATGGTTGCCGTGTAGTGTGATTGAGGGTAAGGTCGACTATTAATGCCTTATACATATGGACAGACTTTAGACTGCAGTTGTGCTGTTTCAGGACACCATGGGACAGTGACCAATGTGCACACAGCCTCATATCTGCTAATTCACTAATTCTCAGTAGTAATTAGTTTTACTGAGTGTTTACAATGCAGACCACATTTCTGGCAAGACAGGGTTTAAATTAGATGCATAAATTTCAACATAGAAGCAATGCTGAATCATGAGATTACTGCAAGATGATGTTGGTGTTAGTCAGTATCAGTTGATTTCAGAATATAGCTTACTGCATGTTTAATGATTAAACATTTGCTACAACAAAAATAAATGAAAAAACATTGGAACACTACATTATATCAGCACTATGTGACATCATACAGGGTCCTGGCACACCACCGTCTTCCTCAGACCTGCAACCAAATGACAAGTGTGTTACCTGGAGGTTGTTAAATAATGCATCCAAAAAAAACAAGTCAAAATCGTTTCTGATACATGACGTTTTCATTACAGTGAACTGTATTGCTACACATCATGTGGAGAACAGCTTACCACATGATTTAACTCTTTCTATTCTAGACACAGATTAAACTTTTACATTTTTAAATATTACATATTAAATATTCTGGCTGGCAGGTGGAATGTAAACATAGTGAATGAGTTCAATTGATTAATAGTATCTCTCTCTCTTTCACATGCTCTCTCCCTCACTCTCTCTCTCCCTTTCTCTCTCTCCCTCTGTGTGTCAGGGTGTGCTAGCATAGCATAGTCATTTAACAACAGGGTGTAAAGGTGTTCCACTATAACCTAAAGGATTCTTAACAAAGATCCACTTCTTCGGGGGTGTGGCTTTGAGCCGGTGTCCCCAAGATTTAATGTCTTAAATGTTATGTTAATGTTTAATTCAATGTCACCCGCATCTATGTGGTTAAAATGCACATTTTAATTTCCTTAGCTTATTGTAAACGTAATACGGAGCGTGGACATTTTTTCAAACCGGCTGAGACCATTTATAAAATCGGGAAAGGTGTGCACCGGAAGTTGCTCCATATACAGATTTTATGAATGCTCTTATGTGGGTGAACGTACTCATCGCAGGTGACTCTGTGTACGGTTGCCTGTGAGTATCCGCTTCCATCACTCCCTGGGACAGTTTGAGCAATCTCTGCTTCATCTGTGTTTTACATGATTATTTGTATATTATACACCTTTTTAGACCGGGTGTCTTGATTCTCATCTGTCTGAAGTGGCCAGATTTCCGGAAATATAAAAATAATCAATAATATAAAGATCTTATTAAATTAATCCTGCTGTGCATACTACGATTAGCGGAGGAAAAAAAAAAGCAGAAATATTTTTATTGGAATTAAACACAGCTGCAACTTTAATACGCAGGCTACCCCTTCTCCATCTTAGACAATGGTCTTTACCGGCGATGCTTCACGCGACAGAGCTGGTAACGTGCCATTTTATTACCAATGGGTATTTCTAGGGATGGAAATGTCACCGGCAAACAGCACGACTTCAAGTTTTTGAAGATGCAAGCAATGGATTTACTTTCAGGTTTTAGCGGAGTTTTCGCGTCATTGCAGTTGTCCACAGAATCATCCTCGTAGAAATCGGACATTGATGAGCCCAGCTGTGCGCGCTGGTTAGCTCGCGGAGACTGCAGTTGTCATTGATCTATTGAACGAGCGGACATCGAGAGAAAACTGTAAGTATGATCTAATGTTACAGTAACAGCGACAGTCACGTATCGTGCTCGTGTATTGTCTGTGGATTTGGCGTACAGCGTCATCCAAGGTGATTTAAACGCCTCTTCTAGTATTCACAAGGAAAGTTCCCACAGATGTGCGAGTGATGCTGTAGTAACGGGATTTCTGTCAGACTACATGAATGAGAGCGTGAATGAATCAGTGAGTGATTTAATGCGTAATTCGTTGGAGTAATCTCGTTTCGTTGGTAATGTCTCCTTATCCGAAATGGTTGTTACGTGGACAAATGAACATGACACACACACATACACACTAGAGAGAGAGAGAGAGAGAGAGAGAGAGAGAGAAAGCGAGAGAGAGAATCGGCATGATGTAATGCACTTCAGACAATGGCTGAGGATTCTCCCCAATTAGTGTTACGGCG
This sequence comes from Brachyhypopomus occidentalis, assembly GCA_020368025.1. NCBI lineage: Eukaryota > Metazoa > Chordata > Actinopteri > Gymnotiformes > Hypopomidae > Brachyhypopomus > Brachyhypopomus occidentalis. The sequence continues at coordinate 6,487,527 of JAGXOD010000020.1, forward strand.
GTAGGAAACGTCCGATTTAAAGGATTGGAAGAAGACAGGACAGAAGCCTGGTGTGTCAGAGCTGACTGTCAGATATAGAATAAAACAGAAAATGCTCGCGCCTTCTTCGCCAGCTGTAGTGGACCCAGTTCAATTGATGGCCTGAGCGAGAGAACATGGAATATAGGGACCTAATACTGTATCGCGCGCGCGCACACACACACACAGTTCTGGGAAATATAGAACAATGCTCGTTATTCAGTATGCTAGATAGATACACTCTTTCTCTCTACACTTCTGAAAAAGGAATAGATATAAGTTGAGAGAGGTTGCTGTATTATTATCTATTATCTATTCTCTTATGTGATCATGTGAAAAAGCTTTTGGGCTTTGTGTAAGAATGCCTTGGCATGTACAGTGACTCAGACACAGACACAGCAGTGACCTGAACAGTGAAGCACAATCATTGCATGGTATAGGTCATTAATTTGTGCTGCTGATTGAACTGTGATGTGGGTAACATAAATTGAATGATGTGGTATGGGCAGGGGAGCTGTACTAGACTCCCTTACAGACCTGCACTCCTATTCAGTAATGATTACAGGACATATGCGCTGCCTGATATATACTGGTGGAGCTCACCACAGCTAAGCTGATGGTAATCGTGGTCTTTGTGATAGTGACGCTCATCCGGGGTGCTGATGGTGTGTGTGTGTGTGTAATCCCTTTTTCAAAATTCTCTTCTGTATTTTGTGTTAATCACAATCTAGCTGGGTGGTGTAAGTGACATGGCTGATGGGACTGTGCAGAGAGGCATTTCGTCCATTCCAGTGTTTGTGTGCATTCATGTGTGCATTAGTTCCTATGGATATTTACATGTGTGCATGTGTGTATATTAATGTGTTTGGATGTGCTCATTGTTTTCTATCTCCATCAGTCCTGCAGTCCTCTGAACTCTAGACTGAGCCCTCTCCCTTTCCCTTTGTTTCCCATTCATCCTGTGTGAGTGAAACCTGATTCCTCCATTAATCACCAGAGGACCTTTACCTTTGCTCACCTCTCCTGCCCAGCTGAGTGGCTGAACTGGAGATGTCACACTTGGCCTCTTTCCTGTTTTTGGCCATGAACTCGCCTGTCTACAATTTTAGTTCATTAACGCTGTGCCAAGCATTTCCCACTGTGTCCTTGAACTTGCCAGTGAACCTCAAACCTCTCCGGGTGACTGAGAAGTAGCCTCCCCCCACTCCCCACCAACACTTGGTTTAGTCCAGAATCAGAGTTGGTATCACAATTCACTTGTTAACCAGTCATCAGTCTTGTCTAACAATGCTAAGATGAACAAAATTATATGCACATCAAGCCATATTTAAGAATGTCTAAATAATACGTTATGCTTGTGTTTTACAGTGTGGTAGTTTGGCGAGATAAGGTGTTGCATTTTATTTTAAGATTTGTACAAAGACCTATTATAAAAAGGTAGCATTCAGGTACAAGGTAATGACTTGGTTATTTCAATTTAGAGACTCTGTAGTTCATTCTGTGTAGAGACAGTTTCAGTGTGCTGCTGGACAGTGAGGACTGGACCTGTAAGCTCTGACATAGACGTGTTCAATTTTGGATAATCTGTAGTCTTAGATGTCTGATAAAGAAGTCGGTTAAAGCAGCAGCAAGTAGTGTATATAACCCGAGCCACTGTCACCACAGCTCTTAAACTGTTATCTAGAAAGAATGCAATTTTCAAGGCTCCTGATCTGTGACTTTAATTACACATCATTACCAAACAATGCTGTCAAGGCTCTGAACAACATTCTCTTACAAAATTATTTTATTTGTCTCTAGTTTTTTTTACAGTTCTGTCATAACAGTAGTTTTAACAGCATAATAGGGCTACTTGAAATAAATGATAATGGCATAATTTAATCTGCTTCTTTTCATTCTAACCAAGATAAGTTTGTAATTATGCTGGTTGATGTTTCTTATTATTTTCAGGAGCATAATCTCAACTTTAATTTGCAAGGTAAATATTCACATTGTTTCACTCCGTCTCATACACCTACAAGTGGTGGAGCAGCATAGGAAAGTCTACAGAGGGGCAGTACCTTCAGGCCATGGATGTGTTACCTTACAGTTTGTTCAAGATATCAATACATCTCCTTTGCTGATATCATGGGGCATGGGGCTCTGTGTTTGTGGGGGGGTACTGCTCTCCTTCACTTACTTGCCAAGCCCCTGATGGACAGCGTCTCCATAGCACACCTGTCCAGCCACTGTGGGTTTGTTGGAACTGGGCTGAGGAGGGTTTGAGCCATGTGCCAGCGCTGAGCTGCTAAAAGAAGCACCTTGCGTGTCACCCGAGGACTCCACCTCTCCAGACCCTGAGCGCACTCTGAGGAGATGTACGGCTTTGGGCTCTGTGAAGTTCGTACAGTTCGTTTCCTCTGGCTCTTACAGGATACTGCCATGTTTTCACTTTTGAGTTCCAGAGTTGGGGCAAGCAGATACTTTGTGTAATATAAAATTTGGCATTATTTTCAACATGTTTAGGTGCTGAAATGTATGCTATAAGTTTATAAGGTATTACTTCATTACTACTTGTTACTCATTATTGATTTCAGTATATGTTTTGGGATTTTTCTTCATTAAGGAGGGTTTTTTTTTAAATAACAATGTAAAGATGGCTATGCGTCATATTTAATTTTAGCTTTCAAGTCAGATTTATGAACATAGCATTTGTTTTAGAACAGGCACTGCGACGAGACAGCTTTATATCCAGGTCCAAGCCCCCAGTGAGCACGCCAAAGGTGAAAATGGCAAGGAACAGCATAAGGAAGAACCTTGTGCCAAGTTAAAATGGGGAACCCTCACTAAAACTCATTCCTTAATGATAGATGGTAGACATGCATCACCGTAGGGGTACCACACAAATGTTAGAGTAGATTAGATGTAGAAACATGGATATATGTGTTACATCCCACAAGGGTTAAAATACTCCAGGCATATGGCTGGTATATTAGATATGTTATGTTTTGTCTTGTCCAGAGCTGAGGACTCTGCTTGGGTTTCCTTTCTGCCCTGAGCCTGTATAAAGCCTGCGTGTGTGTTTTTGTGCATACATGTGTGTGTGTGTGTGTGTGTTTGTGCATACATGTGTGTGCAGTTGTGTGTGAGGCACTAATAATGATGTAATGATGTTTGGCTGTTGCAGGCTGTTGTGGGAGTTGGTGCTAGGTTCTACAGCAGGTGCCTTTGACATCATTCTGTGTGTGTGTGTGTGTGTGTGTGTGTAATGAAATAGAGAAAAAGAAAATGTGTGTGTCTGAATGCATTGTTTCTTCATACCATATGTCATGGAGGTGTTCGTCCATATATAATCAGTTTGCATATATGCATGAGGATGCATGCCAAGTGTATATGTCTGTGTGTGTGTGGGTGAGAGAGAGAGCCAGTATCTCAGCTTTGGCTCTCTGTCTGACTGTCTGTTCAGTGATTGAAAGGGAAACCCAGACTTTGTCTCTCTAAATAATTTATTGATTGGCATATGGGGAAGCAGACACACTGATCCTGCCACTACATTCATTCATCCCTGCACTGATCTAGTGCAGGCATGCAGACCCCCCCCCCCCACACACACACACACACACATACACACTAATACACACTTCTCTCATGCATGCGCTGACCAGCGCAACAGCATACATATGTCAGAAGAGCACAGACACTTTCTCGTATAGCACAGCTATTCTAGTGCAGATGTGCATCTCCATCGTGTGCTATCTTCACCACTGATGTCCCCATTTAGAGATGCTCTGCGTGGAAGAGTGAATCATGTATGCCATTGTTGTGCTGATTTATCCTCCTGAATTATTGACTCCTCTGATTTATTGTCTCCTGTTACAGTGGCGCAGCCATTCATTTTCCTTGCACTCAATGTTTAGTGTAATTTTCTTGTCCAACCAAGAAAGATTGTGTAAACAATACTAATACTGAGACATTCTATAAATACAGACTCACCAGTACCATGTAGAGCATATAGTATTCTCATATGGAAGTCCATGATGCTTTTATCAGATACTTTACTACTTCAATATTGTAGAAAACACACAAACAAAACAACGATATTGAGCATTTGCAAAAGCTAACAGCAGCCCTCAGAATCTCGTATAGCGACAAACAGCTGCATCTGTCTTTATCCCTATATAGGATACAACATGAGTGCCCTTGCCAGGTGGATTAAAACACAGCCATCAGGGTTTAGTTGGCTTCAGATCAGTGGTTTGTTACAGATTTCCCTACTTAAGATTCTGTAGACATTCAGGTTCTGGTCTAAATAGAGTTTGTAAATAGCTGATGCAAAAGAGTCAAAAGTTCTACATGTTGCATCATGGCTTAGCCAGAGCATGTAGATGAGCTGAGAATGTATTGTAGTTTCTAGGGGTTTATGAGGAGTGTGCCCCCTTCTAGTGTTTTATGAGGAGTGTGCACCCTTTTAGTGTTTTATGAGGAGTGTGCACCCTTCTAGTGTTTTATGAGGAGTGTGCACCCTTCTAGTGTTTTATCTGGTGGTTTAGGAGGAGTGTGTACTATTCAGTGGTTTAGGAGGAGCTTGGTGCTCTTCTAGTGGTTTGAGAAGAGTGAGCACTCTGATTGGGAGAAGTTGGTACTCAGTAGTTTTGGAGGAGGATGCAGTCTTGTGGTTTTGATGGAGTGTACAGTAGTGGTTTAGGAAATGTCTGCAGCCTTCTGGCTTTATAAGCAATTTGCACTTTTTTGTATTTAGGAGAAATTGAGAACTCCTCTAGTGGTTTAGGATTAGTGTGAACTCTTGCAATGGTTTAGGAGTGTATGCTCTTTCAGTTTGAAAGAGCATTCACTCTTCTGGCAGTTGGGGAATGTTACGAGAAGTGTGAACTTTTCCAATGTTTAAAGAGAAATGTGCACTCTTCTACTGGTTTAGGAGAAATGTGCACTCTTCATTGTTTTCTTTTTAGATACAGCATAAGGGAATCTCCCAACATTCCCTTAGGCTGAGTGTGTTATTCAGACTTAACACTGAGAGAAAGATAGAGAGAGAAAGAGAGAGAGAGAAAGGGAGAGAAAGAGACTGCTGGCTATTGCCCAGGTTTTGGTGATGCAATACTAGCAGGTAGCTGGGAGCCCACGTGGGCCTCCAGCTGTGCTCACACAGTGTCTGAGAGGCCCAGTGCCAGAGAGGGGAACAGACAGAGAAGCCTGCTCCTGCACAGCTGAGGGGTGTGTGTGTGTGTAATACATCAGAACAGATGTAGCTTTCAATAAAGGCCAGGGTCTAAAGCATCTCTGCTCTCCTAGGTTAAGGTTAGGGTTCCCTGTTACACTTTGCCTCTTACCAGCCAAAACTGGAAGTTTAATGCAAGTGTATATTCTACATGGTATTTTGCTGTTTTAAGATGTATAATCTTGTCAAAATGAGTTGTTACTCATTCCCATGCAAAACAGTATAACCATGCTATTGTGTAATCAGAGATGTCAAGTATCGAAGTACTAATACTTTGTTACAAAGTAGAAATTTTGGTCATCTGTACTTTTATGGAGTAATTATTTTTCAGCTGACATTTTACATCTACTCCTTACATTTTGGAATTACCCGTTTCATTTCAGCTTGTTTTCAATCCAGCTTGTCATCTTTCAAAAAACAAACCAGATAAATTGCGCCATCCGGATAGAGTGGATTTGATTGTGGTGGGGTGAGAAGTATAAACATATACCATTCTGCCCTATTGGTTGGTACATGATCCATAGCACGTCAAGTCACACTCCAGCAAAGACATAGCAGACATATGTAGCTTGGTATGAAGATGTTCATGGCAGAGACTCAAGAGAACTCAAGAGAAATGTCCCAACTAAGCACCAGCGAGGAGGTTGGTAGCCAGGAAGACCAGCGAACCCTCATACTGAATATCAGAAGCCTTCTGTTGTAGGTTTTTGAATTGACATTTGTCTTGTCATCTGTGTATTTGTCGTCATGTTAATAAATGTTTTGTGTCATGCACCACTCTCAGCTTCCCCTCCCTCAAAAACCGTGACAATATGGTTTTATTATATTTGCATTGTACAAAAATTCAATAATTTTCAATGGGCAAGTATGCGGCTAAAACAGGTAGCCTAGTGCATCACTAATTTTTCAATATTAACACTTTAATATAACATTAAAGCCATTATGACTTTTAGAAAAATGTTTTTGGAGTAGGTGGGGTAGTGCACTATAGGCCATGTGATGTGGCCTTAATTGCATTTCTTTCCCCTTACATTACTTTTACTTTTATACTTTAAGTAGTTTTGAAACCATTACACTTTTTCTTCAGTAAAAAGCTTTAGTTGACACTTAAACTTCCACAGAAGTATTTTAAAACCCTAGTATTTATACTTCTACGTGAGTAATGAATGTGAACATTTTTGACACCTTTGTGTGTAATGTAGTGTTATAATGCATTAACTAACATGTAACAAAACATCGATAGCTGGTACTTGTGCAATTGAAAAGTATTATTGGTGTGAAAGAAGAAACAGAGAGTGCCATTTCTGAAGAACTGCTCTTTTGTTTGCAAAGACAACATTTGTTCTACAAAGGAAAGAAAAAGCAAAGGAACCTGACAACTGGGAAAATAGAAGAAAGAAAATTCAAAGATATGCACTCCACAAAGATGGTAAAACACATTAATTCACTCCAGAGATGTTCACAAGTCTCTGAATCAAGTCTCAAGAAAATTGTTTTGTCTCATTATTTATAGTTTATAGTCTCATATATTTATGATATTGCTTACATGCAATCTCAATCCCATTCATTCTCAGAAACATTACCCGGAGCGTTAGCTGGAAAAGTTAGAATTCCCTAGAAAAGCATTTATTAGCTATCAGTCTAGCTAGCTAGCTGACTACTTTTTAACCCAACTAGAGGCTAGATGGCTAGCTAGTTAGCATGCATGCTGTCTGTTCGCACCTTTTGCTGGGTTTTAAGATATCTCAGGCTGCATATAGCACGTTCTCTGTATCCTGACTAAAAGGATGTTGTGTTCAAAGGTGGTGATTAGAGGCTCATTGTGTAGTAATGCTCAATTTAACATCAATGTAAGAAATAAAAGACTAACTATGACCATGTCAGGACTGACAGGCAAAACGCTCGTGTGAAATCACACAGAAAGGACGTTTCTCAAATCAGTTAGATTCTTCTGAGTCTCAAGTCATGAGTTGACTCGCAAGTCAGTTAAGCAAAAGTCAGAGGCGAGTCGCGAGCCTTTCAAAATGCTGAGATCACCCCTGAGATGTGGTCCATCTTGGGCTCCAGAGGAGACGTGAGCCTGGTGGTCCAGCTCTCCACAGAAGCAGCATTAGGAGACGTGGTGTATCCTAGGCCCAGGACCTGCTGAGTGATGGAACCAGATAGTGAAGGATATGCACACCTGCCCCACTAAGCAGGAGATGTGTGAAATGTAGGGCACTCTCTGCAACACACTCTTTAATACACATACACACACACATGCATAAACAAACACACACACACTCACAGTTTGTCTCTTGAAATGTTTGTCTCAATCAAAAAACACCAGATGGCATGTGGTACCACTGGCATGTAGTTCTGCTCGAAGTCAATTACCTGCATAAACACACACACACAACAGACAGCAATCCACTCTGTGTATGTACAACCACATCCACTCTTCATGCAGCAATCACATGCCTGTTTTCCCCACACAGGGTGTAAGGGTGTTCATGAGTGTGTGTGTGTGTGTGTGTGTGTGTGTGTGACATACACTGTACATATGTCATTCTGGAACATGGGAGCCCAGCTGTGGTTGACTGCACTGCTATGACACACCTATCTAACTATCTAAATAACCAATGAGATGAAAGGGTTGTTGTAGAGTGGGGGAAAGCACCAACCAGGCCTGGCCTCTGGCCCTGGAGGGCCACAGAGGGGCAGCCCTGTTTTAGAGCACATACAGGCTGTGCTGTGTAACATGATCTATAAATGTCGGGAATATTTTTTTTGGATTGTTCCCACAAAGGCTCATAGTATATGCTACATTTGAAAGCTGTGATCTGTCTGTGATTGCTGAGAGATTCAGCTTATGACCTAGAATCAAAGAGCACAATTTATAGGGTGAATGGCTTTTTTGTGTGTACTGATACTGATGCTTCATTGTTGTGGTGTTATATAATTGATTTTGGGGTTAATTAGTGGAAGCTAGCAGGTTAGCAGGTTAGCTCATACAAATTACTGTGTTTGATGTTTTGCTAGCTTCAGATTGCTTTAAAGTCACTTTTCGATTTTAAACTTTTTGTGCGATAGCCTTCAAAAGGTGGGGTTTAATAACTTCCCACGCATTCAGTAGGACGAGCCTAGGGATGTTTTTTAAAGGTGTCATACAATACAATTATTCTGTATTTTTAAATACTTAGTTTGGTCAAGGTGAAAAATGCCCAGATGTGGTTTTAGACACCCATTTACAACCCTGTGGTTTTGTCTGACAATTGAACAAGCTGTCTTCCCTTTTTTGGCAGGCTCACGAATGATATTGTTATTTTTCAAGGTTTTAGAAACTGTCTAGAGTGAAATGCAAAATGCAAAATACTTGAACTTAAAGTTTGGGAAAGGTATGAAAGTGATGACATCTCCATGACTACACGAAAAAAATCTGTTTCTGTGTGTAGCCTGCCATGGTCATAGACAGGCAGACACAGGAACAAAGCGAACACAAGGGAGGGAACACAGCAAACACAATGCAATGAACAGCAAAACAGACTCACAGGTAGGTAGGAGGAGCCATAAGGAAGGGGTGAAGCCAGGAGAACAGTGCCACAAGAAACATGCGCTACAGGGGGAAACCATGACACTACATTATACCTGCAAGACTGTTTTGCCTATGCAAGCCCATGTTATTATTGTCTGGGCTATAACATGTGCTGGGGAATGTAAATGTGGGAGGCATAAATATTTATGAGTCAGGACTGATATGAAATAGTTTGGATATTGAAATTGGCCCATTTTACTGCCCAGTTTTGCTTATGTGGAATTTGCATTTGAGGGATACAACAGTGAGGTTCATGGTATGTTAATTTTGTCAACCAAATTCTCCTTATTCAGTGATACCAAGGTAAACAGGTTTCGACTCTATGGCATCTTTAAGTCCAGTGCTTAGATGTCTGTTCATTTGTGACCGTCAAGGAGACAGTGATTCAGACCTGATTATAAAATGTGCTGATTACAACTCAGTAATTGGTTTCATCTGGAATAAAACAAGAACAAGCAAGAGGTAGAGGTGTCACGGTCACCCCCTCTTCATCACTGTTGTCCCCATGTCACACGCCTCTTGTTTTGTCTTTTTTCCTGGTTTCCTTGTATGTGTACTTTTATTTCGAATTTCCTTTTGTGTCTACCTTCACTGCCCTGTATCTTGTGTCCCCCACCCTGTGTATTAGTTTCACCTGTGTCTCTTTAGATCCTCGCCTGTCTATTTAAACCCTGTGTTTCACCAGTCATGTGGCTGGTCATTACACGTAGCCCTCCATGTAGCCCTGTTTGATTGTGTCTACATCCAGAATTCCTGTGTTACTAATTAGATCGCTTGTGTCTTCTTGTGTAAGCCAGTGGTTCTGTTCTGTTTTGTCTATGCCTGGTTTGTTCTTGCTTGTTGTTTGTCCTGTTGATTTGTAAGTATGTATGTTTGTGTCTTGCGTATTGCTGTATATTTATGATGTCCTTGTTCACTGAGGTGTCTGTAACTGTAGTATCACGTGGTTGTTTTCAGTAGTCTTGTTTGCTTTGTCTCTGTTTGATGTCTTCTTAATTGTAGTCATCCTCGCATATTTATTAATAAATCATTGTAAATGTAAGATCTCCTGCACTATCCAGCCTACCTCACCGAGTCGTTACAAGAAGAGTAAAGGTGGTGGCTTATGTTTAATGGATCACTTAGAAATAGTGGATTGTTTTATTCAGATTTCGTTTAACCCCTTATGGAAAATAATATTAATTTGCTGATGACAAACTCAACAGCATGTATTTTTTTTAATATGTTAAGACACCATTTAGGCAAACATAACCGCCCCCCCCCCCCAAAAAAAAATATATTCCAGTAGTTACTAAATCTAAGGGGTTAGTGAATGTAAATGCTTGGTTGTGCTGTAAAGTCCAATGTTTTCCCCACTCTCCCAGGTTCATTTGCCTTGTCAGTTCTTTTACTGAACATTCTAAGTTCTAATTATCATTTGTTAATTGTTAGTACAACTGTGGCTCTTGCAATACTGATAACACAGAAGATTGGACCATGCAACTTGGATCACCCACCTGCATTTTTTATTGCATGACATCATTTCTGATTGCTCATTGGTATTTTGATGAATCACAGCATTGACATGATCCAGCATATATAAATAATATTTTGGGCTATATAATTCAGGTAAATATGTCACAGCAGTAATTGTTGTTTTTAATACAACAAACCATATTGCAATCACAGTACATAATAATACAATTTCATATTGTGCTGCCCTGTTATAAATGCAGCTGCCCACATTAGAATGCTGTGTTAGTGGTGGAATGTTGGTGTTTATGGGAGACTAAATGTTACTTTCAATCACGTAATTAGATGGCGCAAAAAATTCAATCAGTGCTGATTAAACATTAGAATATATCAGCACTGAAGCTTTTGATTAAACATGTATCACCTGCATTACAGGTGTGCTCTAATAATCATGAATTACATTAACGATCATTATCTACCTTAAATTGCAACAGTCTCTGCACTATGTTTCCTCCAAAAATGTTGAGTTTAATGATGAATATTCATCAGGGCAGGACGAAGAGGAGGAGAGAAGATTGCATAAAAAAATCAGAGGAAATCCTGGTATAAGAGACACATGTTTGCTCTCTCATTTGGAGATTGGGAGGTTGATCCCCTGATAACCATTTATGTCTGGGAACCCAAGAGAGCAAAACTGGCTGTGGTCTCAGGGAGAGAGGGGTGGCATACTCTCTCTCCCCTGTCAATCACACTGACACTGTCCAATCATGGGGTGACACTGTCCAATCAAGGGTGTCTGTGAGCTCATGCATCAGAAGGGGTGGATAGTGTTATCATCTGAACATGAGAGACTGTGTTCGAAATAGCCTACTACATACTACTGGCGTACTGCTTGGGCCCCAAATCAGTATGCAGTATGCGAATAAAAAGATTTTTTCCAGTACGCGAAACATCCCCGGATGACATACTACTTCCGCAAAATATTCCAGTACGCGAACAGAGCTATCTTCGTGGTGTACTGCATCCCATCATGCAACGCTATGTTTACGTGACCTCGTAGTATGCTTTGCTTTTGTCGCATACTGGAAACTGTACTGCATACTACTACGAGGACCAGTATGCAGTATCCAGTATATACTGAGTGCAGTATGCAGTATGCCGTATGTAGTAGGCTATTTCGAACAGTGAGTTAATCTGCCCTCTGTTGCATGAACCATGCTGATTGGCTGCATGTGTCTTGGAGGAAGCATGTTGCTACCATGGTAGCTGTTGTGTGATAGGACAGATGTACCTGATGGGTGGGAATGGGATATGACCAAAGAAATTTTTAAATAAACAAATCATAATCTGTTGTTGCTTATTATTGCTTATTGATAACTCATAACTGGGGCTTGTAGAACTGTTGTACAAAAGCAGTATCAGCCTCGAGGTAGAGCAGTTATACCTGACTTGTACGACCAAATCACAGTTCTGTTGATATTTAGTATACCAGCATGACCTAGAGTGTGATAAATATTGGTGTGTTGCTGGAGAATGTTGGTCTATAATGGAGAATCTGTTTGTTGGCACAGGGTCAGGGTGTGTCTGCTTGCAGGCGTCCCACATTGACTGCCATTGCACTGTGTTGTACTCGCACAGGGGAAGATGATGTGTGAGGTGATGCCCACGATTAGTGAGGACACAGCCATGAGCCAGAGAGGCTCGCAGAGCAGCGCCTCCGACCCCGACTCCCACTTCGAGCAGCTCATGGTCAACATGCTGGATGAGCGGGACCGTCTCCTAGATACGCTGAGGGAGACGCAGGAGAGCCTGGCCCTGGCACAGCAGCACCTGCAGGATGTCATCTACGACCGCGACTCACTCCAACGCCAGCTCAGCTCTGCACTGCCACAGGTGGACACGTGCACCAACACACACACACACACACACATATGCACCCCTTCCTCACACACACACTTTCACACAAACACATTCACACTCACACATTCACACACACGTGCACCCCCTCCTCACACACACTTTCACACAAACACATTCAAACACACACACAAACACACACACCTTACCTGTAGAGTAGGTAGAGCAAAATGCTAGCAACACCAAGGTCAAGGCTTCATGTCATAGAGTGAACACATTACAGTCCTACTGTTTCATATGTAAGTAGCTCTGGATAAGAGCGAATACTGAAAATTTAATTAAGCACATAGAAATGCACATATTTGTGCTCATGCACATATTATGCACATACACACGTACCCACACTCACACTTCACGTGCATAATTTTAATGTAATGGATTATGGTTATTGGGGGAATGTAACAATTAAATATTTATGTCTCTTGTGTTGCCATGCCAGTGTCTGGCACAACAGTGATTTTGCAGTATAAATCCTTCTGGCACATTCTCACCTGAGAAAGTATGAGAGGACCATTGGCTGTATGAAGTGTGATCTGGAGCATATTTGTATTTGTGACTCCTGTGCATTGCATAACCTTGATGATGGTTGTTTTGGTGTTTGCTACTCATTTTCATCATCACCACGGTAGCCCGAGCTGCAGGAGAGATTTGGCACACGCTGGTTTGATTTCCAGGCTGGGCTGCATTTGGTTGTGACTCCAATTGCAATTATTTTACATGCTGTCATATGGATCAAATCAGCCAACCAACATGTCCTCCTCCCCTCGGCTCTGTTTCTGTTGCCCAGCGACAGTGGGGGATAGAGGCGGCATGTGCAGGCTTTCCAAAGCTCGGCTTAGCGCTCCCCTCACTGGTGTGCCGATAATGTCAGCCCCGGAGTCCTCACAGCTCACGGTCCTGCTACCAGACACGCCCGGCATCTCGGTGCGGGCGGACGCCCCAGCACTACTCTGGCTAACCCTGCTGCGCTTAGCCACTGGCTTTTGGCCCCTTTTGTTCGTTCTTTCGCGGCAATCACATTGGATGATGCAGTGAGTCCCCTGGACGTTTTCTTTGATCCGTGGGGCACTGGCTGTGCAGTTTGCTCTTTGTAACACACAGGATAGCTGGAAGGCTTTGGTTTGTTGCTAGTATTCTGGAAGTGCAAGAAATAGAGACGGTGCAAAAGCCTTATTGACTACCCCAGTTCCTTTGCGGTTCCGAATGATGAAATGCAGCAGTAGAAAATGCCTTGAGATACTGACACATATGCCAGTGCCAGAACTGAGATCTACAGAGCTTGGAAACATGCTTGATTACACTATATTTGCATGTAATGTGTACAATAGTGTCTCTTAATATTCTCCTAATATTACTTATTCCTTTCTGTTTCTGTACACACACACACACACACACATGCACACACACATAATTTTCATCAATGCGGTCATCTACGGTTTACATATTCGTTGTGCCTGAGTATTTCTGTTACCATCAAGCATAAGCAGCAACAACACCCTTGACAACACCCAGCAACAACAGCAGCGCTTCAGTCGAATGATCGTCAACATCACACACGCCTGATTCTGCTGTCACTGTGGCGACATTCGGGGCACCAAAAAAAGTGTTGGGAACATTTCACAGGCACATACCTGCACAGACCCAGCGAACACCTTCCCAGCGTGTCACAAACTCGTACACTCGGGCCACGGGCACATACCTGCACAGACCCAGAGGTGGCCTTCAGCCCAGCCACATACGCTAACCTTAATTCAAACGGTAGTGTTCCATTAGCCTGTTGTGTTTTAGCATGAAGCTAATGCTTCCTGCTGGAGCATGGCAGGGCTTTGTGACGTGCCTACCAGGAAAGGGATATTTACCCAGAGACAGCCTTTTGTGGTACCCACCTCACACACACAAACACACACACACACAGAACATCCACCCTTCATTTGTCTATGACTGATGCATCTTTAAAAGCTTCAAACTTCAGCTAGCAGCTTCCAGATTAGTACTGCAACCAGAGTTTCCATGGTGACACAGGTGTCCAGTACACACAGGTACCAGGCTGGCAGTAAAGTCGCCATGGCCCTGCATCTCTCCAGCTGTTGCCACAGTTACAGAAGTGACCATTCAGTATTCAGCATGCTACATCCCGCTGTGGTATTTGACGTTAACTCTGGAATCAGACGATCAGATAGAGGGAACCGGCTGAATGCTGGCAGTAGGAGAGAAGGAGCGAGGGAGGGGAAGATGGAGAGATGAAAAAAGTGAGTGGCCTGATTTAGTCATTTGGGATGGGGAGTAGGGGGCTGCTGACTGGCTCAGTGATCTGCCTGTGCTGGGAAGTGATGGGAAGCTAGTAGGACAATGGGAAGCACAATGGTGACAAAGCCCACCTCTAATACACACACACATACACACACACACACACACACGCGCTCACACACACACACATACACACACTGTTCCACTCCCTTTTTTGTCTTGGTCAATATATTTCTATATTTTTCTCTCAATCATAGTTTATCTCCCCGTCCAATTCTCTCCTCCTGTACCTCATGCATTAGTGTGCACACGCAATTACCCCCCTTCCACACGCAATTACCCCCATTCCTCACGCAAGCACCCCCCTTCATTTACGCTTCCCTAAGACTGACTCCTCTGCCACATCTCACATCACTGGCTGACAGATCGCAATGACGGCCTCCAACCCCACAGCACCTCCGAGTCACAGCGGGCAGCAATGTCCCCACGCTGCTCATTGCAATAGTACTGTGTGAGAGGGTGTATGGCTGGGGTGTGTGTGTGTATGTGGAATATGTTGGGGGGCTGTGAAAGAGAAAGTGAAGAAGAGATAAGGCAGTGTCTATGGTCTAAGTGAGCAGGCCTGCTTGCCCCAGACTTATGGACATGCTGTGAATATTTGAGTGGTTCAGTAGTCTTCCCTGGTGAGAAGAACTCTGAGGTAGGGCAGGGATTACAGGACAATCTCTTCTTGTCCATGTCCAATCAAACAAGCACCACTAAACAACATTGTCCAGCAAACATCAACATTGGTCCAACAAACACTACTAACATTGACAGTTGCATTTATTAAAAGTCAAAGGAACTAGTGTAAAGGAGGCAGAACATTCTAGACACTTTCCAACAACCACACAGAGGCACAGCACACGAGTTTCATGACCGAACATGGTGCTGTTTGCGTGGTGAGGGCTGAAGGCGGAGTTTTACTCCTACTCTTATGTCTGTTTATGCCAGAGATTTCATTTTAAAAGAATATTTTCTCAGTACAAGTTACTCACAGTCCAGGTTAAATTAAACCATTCAGAAGTGAAACCTTTGCCCATGATGCTCTGTTCTGGTCAGCCAGAATCAGATTCTCTTTAAATGTGATGTGACTCAGGGAAATGCATCATGCTCCTTGAAAAAGTCCAGAAGTGTAACTCCCATTTAAATGAAGGTCTCTGTGGTCTAACTCCCATTTAATTGTAGTTCTCTCTGGTCTAACTCCCATTTGATTGAAGGTCTCTGTGGTCTAACTCCCATTTAATTGTAGTTCTCTCTGGTCTAACTCCCATTTAACTGAAGGTCTCTGTGGTCTAACTCCCATTTAATTGTAGGTCTCTCTGGTCAAACTCCCATTTAATTGTAGGTCTCTCTGGTCAAACTCCCATTTAATTGTAGTTCTCTCTGGTTTAACTCCCATTTGATTGAAGGTCTCTGTGGTCTAACTCCCATTTAAATGAAGGTCTCTGTGGTCTAACTCCCATTTAATTGTAGGTCTCTCTGGTCTAACTCCCATTTAATTGTAGTTCTCTCTGGTCTAACTCTCATTTGATTGAAGGTCTCTGTGGTCTAACTCCCATTTAAATGAATGTTTCTGCAGTCTAACGCCCATTTAGATGTAGGTGCAGTTTCTGTTTGTGCAAGTCAGAGCAAAGCTGCCCCCACAGCTGACGCATCAATGAGAAAACTCCCCACTCTCCTCACTCTCCTCACTCTCCCCACTCTCCCCACTCTCCCCACTCTCCTCACTCTCTCCTCACTCTCCCCACTCTCCCCCCACTCTCCCCACTCTCACCCCACTCTCCCCTCCTCCTCTCCCCACTCTCCCCACTCTCTCCCCACTCTCTCCTCTCTCTCCCCACTCTCCCCCTCCCCCTCTCCCCCCTCCTCTCCTCACTCTCTCCTCACTCTCTCCACTCTCCCCACTCTCTCCCCACTCTCCCCACTCTCCTCACTCTCCTCACTCTCCCCACTCTCCCCACTCTCCCCACTCTCCCCCCTCTCCTCACTCTCTCCCCACTCCCCCCACTCTCCCCACTCTCCTCACTCTCCCCACTCTCACCCCACTCTCCTCACTCTGTCCACTCTCCTCACTCTCCCCACTCTCACCCCACTCTCCTCACTCTGTCCACTCACCTCACTCTCCCCACTCTATGCCTTTTTATTGCTTGCCAGACTGACTCCAATTCTCTTTCGAGCCCCACTGCATAACACCAGCAAGAATGGAAGGACCTTGGTATGTTTTGTGACCCAGTGTTCCACAGGTAAACAGGCTGATAGCTTCTCTGTCTTCTTTGCCCTCTTTTCTCTTTAGTGTTCTTTCATTCCCTCTCTCTACCACCTCCAGCATGTGCTTTCAGACCACATGCTGTTCAATTTTGCTTACTCACATTACTGAGTCTACACAAACACACACACACACACACACACACACATATCAGAGCAGCTCCTGCATCTAGGTCGCCATCATGGAGACAGATTCTGCCACACAGGTGGAGAAAGGTTAGATGTAGGGTGACTGTGCTCATCTGCCCCGGGGGGAAAGCCCCCCGGGGACCAGCTGAGGCTGCTCTTACTCCACACTTTTACGGTTCTGAAACAACACAGCACAGCGCACAGTGCAACTCCTGCTTGTCAGCAAAACCACAGCAAACGTGGCCAACAGACACGTTTGCTCCTCACCAGATACGTACCAGTTTCTGCTTCTCGCCCGAGTTGCTGCATGTGTGAGCTTGAGAACGGGACCTTACCCTCAGGTCTCTCAGCCTGATAGGCAACTGATTTCGATTTCAGCCTCTGATGTTTTGCGACTCTGTCTGCGTCCATCATGACAGGCCAAGCCACTAGTAGTCCTCCCATGCTCCTCAACCCAAACTGCAGCCCTTGGTGGAATATGCAGGCTCATTTGTGAATGCAGTGGAATCCCACTGGCTCCACTTCACACGTGGAGACGCAGAATTGACACAAAGAAGACGTTTGATCGAGAGCTCCACATTGCATGTATGGGACTTTGATTTGGTAATGTTTTCTACCATTTAATAAATCGAAGGCACTTTCAACAGAGCATCACAGTTGCAGTTTTGCAAGACATAATTTCACCACAAATGGTTGTGGTTAGGGGTAAGGGGTCGACAATCGTGTGACATCAGCATGAAAAGCCTCAAAATCTTTATGGCTCTTTATGGCTCTGCTGTTAAGTGAATAGAGAAGAAAATTCTAGAGACTTCCCAGCAATCATACACAGCAACCACAGCCAACACTTTCTCTGGCTTTGTAAGAAGAACTTTAAAGAACAAGACCCCCTGTGAGCAGATGGAGGCTTCAATTACCAGGAGGCACTCATTAGTAAGAAGAATCATCAGAAAGACGAGCTATATCAATGTACTGAGCACTTGTCCATCTGCTGTTAGTCAAAGATATTTCAGTCATTTATTCTCAGACATACAACTTCTGTTCTTAGGGTTCTGGGGTGATATGCACAGTGAGATGGAGCGTACCATTACAAGGTCATTAAGGGGGTGTAACGCGTGTCCTTGCAAGGGTCATTGGGAAGGGAACATGGTGGAAAAAAAAACAAAAAGAGAACATTGTAGAAAAACAAGATGATTAAGAGGGAAAGGAAGGATAAGAAGCAAATTATGCTTCTCTTCTCAGTCTCGCCCCCCCCTCGTGCAATCAGCTGCTTTCCACCACAGCAGCACATGATTCTCCACCATCCTCGTTCATTGTCCGCGTCCCACTTCCCTTGCCCCCTTGGGCCAGATTAACCATTGATGTGCTGCACAAAGGAGGTGGCGAGAGAGTGAGATACAGCCAGGGGGACAATGAGAATTAACAAATCTAAACGAGAAGAGAGAAACAAACCAGGCGTTTCTCATCGTCCGGCACCCCTGCATGGATGTAGCCATTGCGAATGCTTTAGGAAAGAGGATGTGTTTCAAAGGCACTGTTGGTTAGATTCTACAGATCCAACCCAGAATACAGGCTCTGTGAATACAGGCTCTGTCATTTACAGCAAATGTTACGAACGGAGGATGCCTGCCTGGCAGGGTTGGCAATATCCATGCACTCTAGCAGCTGTTAGCTGGCTAGCAGTATTACACAGGATTGTATGTATTACCCAGCTCTGTGTGTATTACTCAGTTCTGTGTGTATTACCCAGGTCTGTGTGTATTACCCAGGTCTGTGTGTATTACCCAGTTCTGTGTTTATTACCCAGGTCTGTGTGTATTATCCAGCTCTGTGTGTATTACCCAGCTCTGTGTGTATTACCCAGTTCTGTGTGTATTACCCAGGTCTGTGTGTATTACCCAGGTCTGTGTGTATTACCCAGGTCTGTGTGTATTACCCAGTTCTGTGTGTATTACCCAGGTCTGTGTGTATTACCCAGTTCTGTGTGTATTACCCAGGTCTGTGTGTATTACCCAGCTCTGTGTGTATTACCAAGTTCTGTGTGTATTACCAAGTTCTGTGTGTATTACCCAGGTCTGTGTGTATTACCCAGGTCTGTGTGTATTACCCAGTTCTGTGTGTATTACCCAGTTCTGTGTGTATTACCCAGCTCTGTGTGTATTACCCAGTACTGTGTGTATTACCCAGTACTGTGTGTATTACCCAGGTCTGTGTGTATTACCCAGGTCTGTGTGTATTACCCAGCTCTGTGTGTATTACCCAGCTCTGTGTGTATTACCCAGGTCTGTGTGTATTACCCAGGTCTGTGTGTATTACCCAGTTCTGTGTGTATTACCCAGGTCTGTGTGTATTACCCAGTTCTGTGTGTATTACCCAGGTCTGTGTGTATTACCCAGTTCTGTGTGTATTACCCAGTTCTGTGTGTATTACCCAGTTCTGTGTGTATTACCCAGTTCTGTGTGTATTACCCAGGTCTGTGTGTAAACTGTGTGTTTAGTGGGGCTGTAAGCTGCACATGTTTTAGCTCCACCCTTAATCTTTCGTATTTCCACCATGTGTGGGCATGTTGTGTGCACTGTGTATATGTGGTCTTATTTTTTTGTGTTTTTGATTGTGGTTGTGTGTGTGTGTGTTTTGCTTGAACAAACGCAAACGTTAACATGGTGCTTTACAAAACATGGCTAGACATGTTTTTTGTTTTTTTTACATCATTGTATTTTATTCAGTTTAGTTCATAAAATGTCTGAACAGATCCTATGGTTATCACCAGTCTCTATTTTGTGTTGCTTATACAACGTGCAGTGAAGTAACACTAAAGCCTCATGAAAAATGTCCAATCTCAAATGCAGACAGCTGCAGTTTGACCAAGTTTAACCGTGTTTGTGTTATTCATATTTTATCATAAATGTTTGATGTCTATAAAAAAACTATCCTCGCATATTTTTATGCATTTGATCATATTTGTATTTTAACATGGGTGTTTTAGACAGGTGTTTAAGACAGGTGTTTCTGCATGTAGTAAACTCTTTATTTAAGACATCCATCTGGAGATTTGAAGCACCATCTCCTGGGGGAGATTTGAGGCACAATCTACAAGACCTGGGGGAGATTTGAGGCTCCATCTCCAAGACCTGGGGGAGATTTGAAGCACCATCTACAAGGCCTGGGGAGATTTGAGGCACCATCTACAAGACCTGGGGGAGACTTTAGGCTAGAAGAATGCTGTCTGCTGCTGTGTGATCTATGTCATTTATTATGCCTATAGCACTCTCAGCGTTTACCATGGATTCTTGGCTCGTGTTTGCATCAAAGCTGCTGATTTAGCCCAGTGCTAAGCGACCTTGCTGAACTGTCTGCTGGTCAAAGGTGAGTAGCAGAGTTGTAGCTTTAGGGAAAAGCAAAGCAAGTTTAAAAGTGCAGGAGGATGTGTAGGTTTGTTTTTGACCACACAGGATGCTTACGGACAATGAATGCAATTCATTATCCACACCAGCGGACTAATATCTCATCACCAGTTTTTGGGTAGCAGAAGCAGGAAATCTTTCCTTGCATTTTAGAGGATTATACAATTGAAATTGGAGCACTTCCTACTATGAGAGCACATCAAATTCCACATCACGGCATCCCAGAATTATTGACAAAGTAAGGTCCTCCTTATGAGAGAGTCATCCTTAGATGGGTTTGGATCTATGTTGTGCATGGTTCATTGTCATAACGTTAGATACTAACCATGCACTGTTCATAATTAGTAGTATTATTAAATATTATTATTACTAGCAATTAGAAAAAGAATTGTCAGAAAAAATTATAACAAAATATCAATGTGTGAGATGATTTGTGAAGAATTTCCTTGTTACATGAGAATTCCTCGTTACTACGGAGATTGTTACAAATGTTTAAACATTTAATTTTAATTATGTATTTAATTAGAGAACTTTGGTTCTTTTCCCTTTTTGTTTTGTACCCTGGCTCAGCTGCATCCGGCCCATCTCTGGGAATAGCTCTGCATTATGGGATGCTGGAGTAAAAGCCTTGGCGGGGCGGGGGCAGGGTCGATGGGGAGGGGCGCTGGTATTCTGCACTCCCAGCTGGTCAATAATGGCTGCCTTTTAACTTCTGAATGAATCACTTCAGTGCCATAAATAGACCCTGTGACATCACAGACCTGCACATTTGAGACTGACGCACGCGGATGTGGCTGGGAGAGATGTGTAGAGGGAGACTGTCAGTATGGGGAGAGATGTGTAGAGGGAGACTGTCAGTGTGGGGAGAGATGTGTAGAGGGAGACTGCCAGTGTGGGGAGAGATGTGTAGAGGGAGACTGTCAGTGTGGGGAGAGATGTGTAGAGGGAGACTGTCAGTGTGGGGAGAGATGTGTAGAGGGAAGACTGTCAGCATTGGGAGAAATGTGTAGGGGGAGAGTGTCAGCATGAGGAGAGATGTGTAGAGGGAGACTCAGTGTGGGGAAAGATGTTTAGAGGGAGACTGTCAGTGTGGGGAGAGATGGGTAGAGGGAGACTCTCAGTATGGGGAGAGATGTGTAGAGGAAGACTGTCAGCATGGGGAGAGATAAAAGAAGAAAGTTAAACAACAGGGAGACTCAGCATGGGGAGAAATGTGTAGAGGGAGACTGTCAGCGTGGGGAGAGATATGTAGAGGGAGACTGTCAGCATGGGGAGAGATGTGTAGAGGGAGACTGTCAGTGTGAGGAGAGATGTGTAGAGGGAAGACTGTCAGCATTGGGAGAAATGTGTAGGGGGAGAGTGTCAGCATGGGGAGAGATGTGTAGAAGGAGACTCAGTGTGGGGAGAGATGTTTAGAGGGAGACTGTCAGTTTGGGGAGAGATGTGTATAGGGAGACTGCCAGTGTAGAGGGAGACTCAGCATGGGGAGAGATGTGTAGGGGGAGACTGTCAGCATGGGGAGAGATGTGTAGGGGGAGACTGTCAGCATGGGGAGAGATGTGTAGGGGGAGACTGTCAGCACCAGGAGCACTAGGATAACGGCACAGTCTTTGTGCTTTATTTGCGACTGCGTTATCGAGCGCACGATTACTGCAAAGCTGCCTCGGTTGAGGTGTAATCAATGTTCATCGGCCCAGCAAAGACTATAGGGAAAAGTGGCAGAGGGTTCCTTTGTAGCTACTGATCCGTGGTTATTTATGATCGATTTTTATATGTAGTGAGCATATTTTTCCCAGGCATCTCAGAGTCATCGTTAGTCTTTTTTAGCTGGTCTTGCCAAAGGCCACTCATTTGTGGTTTATAAAGCAAATGCTGCCTCTCCCTACATGTATCGCTGTCCTTTTTGTCTTCAAAGCGTTGTTTAACTTTCTTCTTTTATGCAAGTCTTTGATCCAGTATCCCGACTCTAAAGACAGACTTAAAAGCTCTGCTGGAAAATCCTGGGCATGCGCTGAAAAGTTGAAAATATCAGCCTTGTGAAACTGGAAATATAGATTCTTTCATGGCACATTTGTCTCAGATCTGTAATTTCGTGATTATTAAAGTCAGGTACAGAAATATATTGTAAAAATAGAATAAAATAAAAACTAAATTATGAATAAAGAATCAAAGTGCAACATAATGTATTGTGCTGTTTTGCAAAAATTACAAACACACATTGGTTCTGAAAGGTAAGGCTGATTTTGAAAGTGCTGTCTTTACCTTGAGATAGGGCCACTAAAGGTGCCAGCGTAACATTTGCCATTTCCAATAATAATAATTCAGTTTTGTTGAGCTGCAGAAGGTAATAGCACATCTAAGATTGAATGCCCTCAAACAGAGAGATAATGGTTGCATATATCACTAGTCCGTGCCTAAGGACGTAATACAGCTGCGTATCATCAACATTCTGACTAAAGGAAACATATTTATTAATGATCCTGGCCAAGGGGAACATATATAGATTAAATTAGCGCTGGTCCTATGGTTGAATCTTGTGAGACTTCACATGATGTTTGACAGAAGGAGTCCCAAGTGCACCATATGTTTACATCAATCAGGTGTCGAGCTTATTTCAAATAAAACTGGAGAGGCAAACCTAGTTAAGTAGTATTTTGAGGTAAACTGTTAGAGGTGATATAAAAAAGCCAGTCTAAATATGGTACCTGCATCTTCATAAACTTTAAGACCATTATGAATGTAAGAAACTGGTGTTTCTGTGCTAAGAAGAAACCCAAAAGTCTGGAATAAGTTATTTAAAAAAAAAGATGGAAACCATCTTTTTAAGTATTCTGTCTAAACAGGATAGAACAGGGTGATTTTTTAGAGGAAGCTGTTTTGAGAGAAACCCTCAATTCTCAGTAATATGGTGCTTGCTCACTTTCTTATTTGTATTTTCAGATATCTCCCCCAAAGGGAAATTCCAACATCTAAAATATAAGACTCCACTGTAAAATCACTAGAGGATCCAAAGGCATGTCAAGGTGAACGTTAAGGTGAATTGCCTTCAGTATTTAATAAATAGCCAAAATCAGATAAAATCCTGGATAATAGTTCACCAAACCCAAGAAGACCTTCATGTTGTTTGGGTGCTGACTGTTTATCCTTAAGGTTCATGGCAAGATATTAAAAAGATGTGCCAATGTGTTACAGCAATCCACTGTTACAAAAACCCACTGTTACAGAAACCTTATGTGTTATATAAACCCTATGTGTTACAGTAAGAGAACTTGTTAGACAAAACCTCCTCTTATTAACTCCATAGAAGCAAGTATAAAATGTGAAGGACAAGCTGGCAGTCTGTTCAGAAAGTCTGCACCGTGATTTTCAATCTGCTGTCTAACTACAAAAGACTAATGAAAAGTTAATGACTGCACATTAAGTCGACCCACTTTTAGTGCAACCGTTGCTGTTTTTGGTCATGACGTTTATGATCACTGTTGAGTTTAAGCGGAGCTATGCTTCTTTGGGCGTCTTTTACGGCCATGCCACCAGCTAATGCATACCAACCGGATATATTACAGTGCTGCGTAGCATGGTATCCAGCTCACCGGCCCATTTGTGTTGTCTCCTGCTGAGTGCAGTGGAGGAGGGCTGGTGTGTTGGCCTGTGCTCCTATGTGAGCAGAAATGGAGAAGCGGTTTGCTAATCTCTTCAGGCTCGTTTCTCCGAGACTGGCTGATCGATCTGATCAGAGACTGGGGGCCTTTTAGGGAGTCGGTGCCGTTATTCATGTGTGCCATCAGCAGATTACGCAACACTGTAAAGGATCATCAGCGTTTGATGTCCTGCAGAAGCTATAGGATGAATCCTGTCATCTAACACCTCACCATGTTCCCACAAGACCCTGAAAATGTCTGTGCCGTCCATCCTGTGATATGCACAGCCAGGTGCTTAATGACAGCAGTTGGCTGTGGCCCCATTGCAGAGACGGTATCAGTTGTGGTCATTCTTATGTATTTCTGACTGTTTGCGGTGGGTCTGTGTGTGTGGGTGTGGGTGTGTGGGGGGGGGGGGTCAAGAGCATCTTCTATATGTTGTGAATGTAACATGCCACAGATGTGGGTTACGTTTCTAATGGTCGATATGTCAAAGTGTTAAACTTTAGGCTCGTGTTGTAAAGGACGGTGGCCTGTTTGGTGCCTGTGGGGTTAGTACAGTGATACCAGTTGTCCTTGGGGATGGTGGCCTGGGTGTTGATGCACTGATCTCTGGGGAGGCTGCATGACTTTGTCCCTTGGTGAGGTAGGAGATGCCTGTCATTACTACTGGAGGCATTTTAAAGAAACATAATGCCCAGGATCCGTAGTGAGGCAGTCAGTCATTGGTTCTCTGTTTCTGCTCCTGTCTGAGTGATATGGACTGAGTCCTGTCTCTGCCCATCAAGCCCTGCCTGTTCACTCTCATTATCTTCCCCGTCCTTCCCACGCGCTGGATGCAGATCAGCAGCATCTGGAGAAGCAGCGATCCATCCTGCACGGAGATGTCGGCCAGACAGGCTGAAGGAGCCGGAGGAAAGTGATCCACAGGGAGGGGTCAGGGACACAGACGATGTGTATAAATAACCGGCTGGCGGTCGCGCGGCTGGATGAAGGCTGCTGCCTGGCGTCTATGGAGGAGACGCGCGTCCCTGCAGCCGAGGGGTCCCTGTGGTCCCTGTGTGGGTGTCAAGACAAAACATTATGGAGGAAACCAATGCTGCGTGCAAAAGAACGTTAGTGTATGTAATTCCTTGCAATTAGATTAACAAGCATGTTACAGTAATAGATGCAAATTTTGCACTAGATGTGTTTTCATTGTAAGTGAGAGTATCAGGGAGCCTACAGAGTCTGCGCTAAGATGCATCTACAGCAGTTCAGGCTGTTTCTGTTTTATCACCATAGCTTGGACCAATTTGTCGCCTTCTATTGCTTCCAACACTTTTCTACACACAAACCTGTCATAAATCTTTCTGAAACACACACATACACACACACACACACACATACACACACAGCTAAGGGCAAAATGCTCTCTGTGAATGAGTGCCTTACATTTCCTCAAAGCGGAGGTGAAAGGAATGAGATGACTGTGTGGTATTGGGAACACACTGGAGTGTGGCGGAAACACAGACACAAAAACACTGTAAAGCCTGTAGAACCTGCAGGGGACATTTATGAATAACATGGGAGGTGCCACTGAGAGTAACAGAGGTCTCTTCTCATTAGTATCTGCTGCCATTTCTGCGCCAGCACATCTGGCTGCTACGCTGCTCCTGATGAAACCGCAGTGGGTTTGTCTTGTTTTTAAGACAAGCCAAAGCATCAAAGCTCAGCCATATGGCCATGTGGTGCTGAATATTCCATGACAGTTGAGATGAATATTGGCAGCCTGTTGCTGTCCGAGGTCCTGAATGGCATAACTGACTACGTTGGTGCAACACCAGGAGACTCAATAGTGTAGTCATAGTGCCTGACAAAGAATAAGCACACTTAAATAGACAAAAGAGCCCCGGCTCTGACTCCATATCCAGTTCCTTTATTTAGGCTCATACCTGTCCCAGTCCAGTACTGAAGTTCTGAATCCTGCTGCAGTAGCATCTGAAGCTAAGGAGGGAATGAACTGTGTAGGCAGGTTCTCTGCTGATGTCCTGTAGAGGTGGAGGAATGACAAGAGAGGTAAAGGGCTTGAAGGAGGAAACATGAAACTCCAAGACTACTCAGCTACCCACAGGCAGGTGGACCCAGTAGGTGATTTCATTGATCCTCTCCTGGAGCCAACTCACCTGGGGTTGAGTTTTCCTCCTGAGCTGGTCCTCCTGGCTACCCACACTCAATCTCCCGGCAGATAGATAGTGGTCTAGAAAAAAAAAAGCTTCATAAACAGAAGTGGAAGAACACGATGGCAACATGTCTGGTACATTAGGGACCTTTAGTATGACACACTGAGCATGGCACTTGCGAGGTTTAAGTAGACAGGAAAATAAGCAGATGATTGGGTAAGGGGGAGTGGCTGACTGTTTTGATTGGCGTGTGTGTTATGTGAATGCTGGCTGAATAATTTTAGGTTCTTATAAGCTACCCAGAGCAAATTGATTTACCTTCCTAAATGAGCATGAACTTTAAATGAATTGACCCAAATGCATTTTAAAAGCAGTAGGCTTGCACTTTAATGACAAGCCATGATAGCATTAACCTCTACGTTCAAAGGAGAGGGTACATGAAATACTGTCACTGGTAATTATTAGCCTCCCTCCTTAATAAACCACTGGATTCTTGTTCCTTTAGCACAGGGACAGTGTGCAGCAGTCAAGAAACTGTGTGTGTGTGTGTGTGTATGTGAGAGCGTGTGTGTAGATTTGTAAACCTGTATGGAATATGCAGAATCCTCACAAATATTACAGTGAATCTGATGTCCATTTTATTCTCTTTTGACTTGGATTGGGCTAATGGTCAGTGTTTGAATTTGTTTCTGGGTCATTTACTTTGTGTGTTTCTGCAACTGGTTCTGTGTATATGCACGTGTGTGTGAGTGTGTGCTTACCTGTGAGCAAGACAGCGATTTTTTCTCTCTGTGCACGTGTGTGTGTGCTGTTGGATGATGGTAATTAACAGGGCTTGGAAGTTCTGATGCAAGCAGGAGGATGTCGAGACTCACACCCCCAGCTATGAGCTTACAACAGCCTCTAATTCTGGAGATGATTCACTATTAACCTCCACTGCCTCTTTTTCTGTTCTCTCACACACATGCACACACATTTTGCATAGAGATATATATGTGCATACACAGATGTTGCTTCGGTTAGATGGTGTGTACGTGTGGGTGAGTGTGAGTAGGCTCCTATACTGAATACAGGCATAGAACATTCCCAAAGAACATTCACGTAGAACATGCGGACCATATGTAAGTGCGTGTTCTGTCATGCGTCCGTGTGCGTCTGCGTGTGAAAGCGTACAGGCTGGGTTGGTCCTGGAATCGACAGAGCCTTCTGCTCCAGGAGAAGCATCAGTCGCACACAGCATGAAGCCCAGTGTTCACTTACGTCTTCACTTGTGCCTATATAACTATCGTAGGTGTTGATTCAACATTGGGCTTTTTTCCTGTGCAGAATAGCCCAAAGTCTCACATTAGGATCTGCTACCCCGCTTTTAATCTTGAAGCCTCTTCTTTGTCCTCTCCTCTGTCCACCTCTTTGTCCTCTTCTTCGTCCTCCCCTCTTTGTTCTGGTCTCTCTGTTGGTGCCTTATTGAGCGCTTGCTTCCCCCAGTTTGTTCTCAGGTCACTGATATCTTGAAACAGGATGAATGCTCATCTCTGCCATGAGGGAATGTTTTGCCTAGCCAAGAGGCCATTTCACTTGTGATGGCCAAGCTGTCTGTTAAGAAGTCTTGATCCCACTTATTCTGGGAAGGTTGCTCTGCTCCAGCACATCAGTGATCTCTCAGTTTATAATGGTCTTTAACTCTGCTAAAGTGGTCATTGGTCAGCTGTTGACCAATGGGGAATGACTATTGGTAAGTGAGCGAATAGATTTTTAGTTGAACCCAGGACAGTCAGAGTGGAATAGTGTCATCTGTAGGGCGTGTGCTTCTCAGCATGAGGCCAGCACTGTGAGAGAAATTGGAGTCGCCTCAGTTTTGAAGGAATGACGTCCCTGTGTATTGCTGTTTACGACTGACACAAAGGAGACAGCAAGACAAACAAGTACAGGCACAGACAAATATACCCAGGAAAGAAATACAAATGTGAGATATATACAGTGTGTGTGTGTGTGTGTGTGTGAAGATATATCCTTGTGAGGTTGGTGTTCCCTTGGAAACCTACTGAAAAGAATACCTGTATTCCAGAACATAACGACAAGTGTGTGTGTGTGCGTCTGTGTGCCTGTCTGTGTGCCTGTGCATTGGTAAGAATGATAAGCTCTTTCCTTTCTTCACAGTAGCACACCTGTCTGATGGATGAGTGCTAACTGGGCAAACACAGGGGAGAGAAAATCAAGGAGACAGGCAGAAAAGAAAGAAACAGACAGGGAAAAAGAAAGACAGACAGGGAAAAAGAGAGAGAGAGAAAGCGAGTGAGAGAGAGAATTGCGTGCATAATATAAAAATCCACCATACAGTACATTACTATTTGTTACTATTCTGTTTAGCATGTGGAATATGCTGGCAGCGTATCAGAATAAAATTCAGTTTCATATGACATAATAAACAGAACAAGTACCAGAGAGGAAGCTGAAGAGTGTATGTCAGGTACACGGGGCTTATAAGCCTGTCTTATACACGCCTTTTTACAAGGAGCTTATAAGCCTGTCTTATCAGTTTGGCTGATCTGTGTGTGAGGATTTAAAACTCTCAAATACATTATTAACCTTTAACAATATTGTTAGCTCCTCAATCTCTACCAATGGGCTAGAGTATTGGAAATCATAATTAACACAGTATAATCATATTTCCTAATTTATAGATAGGCATTTTATGAATCTTCTGGGGAGGTTCCATGTCAGGGGCTGGATTTAAATACTATTAAGAACAAGTTCACCTGAGGCCTTCACCACCATGAGTGGAATTAAATCAGCGATGAACAATTACCGTGCCATTGTGCACCATTACTACTGCTCTCACAATTGGACCCCTGCTGTTAAAGTAAAACCTTTTGATGTTTTCTGTTATGAATGAACCATTCTCACCAAGTTTTATATATTAACAAATTGTTTTACATAAAAGGTCACAGCTGCATATCCTTTCACTAAGCTGCAGCCATGTTAGAGAAAGAGGGGTTGAGGGGTGTAACAACGGGTAGGTAGAGGCTGGACACGTGTGGATGGTAAGGGGGGTTTAATAACAAAAACAAACAGAACTACACACAGTACACAGGCATGGGACGAAGACAAATCAAACACTATCCATAAACACCAAATAACACTAACTGAAAACACTAAGAACTGGGGGAACATGGAAGCCAAGGGAAACAAAGACACGAATAAGCAAACCACTTAAGATATACATATTAGGCACAGAACGTACGAACAATGACCAATAAAGCAAATGACAAAACACCTTACTTAAATACACAGACTATATGAAGAGCCAAACAAGACATTGCTGAAAACAATGACAAGGGGGCGGAGTTACAAGGATGGGGCGTGAAGG
The DNA here is from genome assembly GCA_020368025.1 of Brachyhypopomus occidentalis. NCBI lineage: Eukaryota > Metazoa > Chordata > Actinopteri > Gymnotiformes > Hypopomidae > Brachyhypopomus > Brachyhypopomus occidentalis. Next base: position 6,516,954 of record JAGXOD010000020.1, read on the forward strand.
CTGACAGCAAGGAAATTCAAAATAAAAGCACACATAAAAAGAAAATAAATTCAGGAAATAAATTCAAAACGAGGTGTTGCCGTGGGGACCATAGTGATGAGGAGGGGGTGATAATGATAGAGAGTGTGTATGAGAGTCAGCCAAGTCAACCATTTGATTTGAAACAAGGACTTAATATGACAGTTTTATGATAATTATTGTTTCCTATGCAGTAGGTTCACCTGTGGTTTCCCCAATACTAAATGCTGTCAATGTTGTTTCAATGTGCAGTTAAACCTCATAGTCGCTGTTACTTTCGGTGCTAATCCAACTGGGAGGAGAGTGGGGACATAGGGGAGATCAGCTAGAGAGATACCGGAGGAGAGAGGGGACATAGGGGAGATCAGCTAGAGAGATACCGGAGGAGAGAGGGGACGTAGGGGAGATCAGCTACAGAGATACCGGAGGCGGCCTGAGTTTCACTCCGGAGCACGTGGAGTGCTTGGGTGATTTCCGCGTGTCTACTCTTCACTGCGGGGACACACCAGTGTGACCTCAGCACAGTGCAGCCAAAAAGCAACACGCTACTACTAAGGAACCCAGCAAGGATTTCTAAAGAGGATTTATAACCAAAAAGGGAGAAGCGTCTTATCTGAGCTTGATCGACTGGAGTGTGCAGTGTACAAGAGTTCTTGGACTTCTGCTGCTTTCTGACCACTGTCTCTCTGTCTCTTACACCATCTTTAATCAGGCTTAACGATGTGTATTAGCTGCTATCGGCACGCTTGAGCTCTGAGCTCCAGGGACCACATCTATCCATATATCTGTCTGTCTTTTAGTCACATGACCCTGGAGTTCAGTGTAGAAGCTGGCGAGCAAGTCTTCCATGCAAGTGCGAATATTTAACAATCTTTAACAATTTAATGAGGCATGGTCATTGGTGATGGACTAGTCAGGGTTAATATTTCACAAGGAGCCTTTGTGAGCTTTTCTCACATTCCTCTTATTCTGACAAACAGGCGGTACATAGTCAAGCAGCTGTATACAATGCTGGTGCACCAATTAATGTGTCCGAACACACAACTCATCATTTAGCATGGATGGGCCGTAATACAGTTTTATTGCCAGTTTTATTGCCATTGATGTTTAAGGGGAGCGGGAATACCTGACTGTAAGAGTGCACAGACTGGATCACTGAGGAGACTCAGTATTTGGCCCAAGCAGCATGAATCGACGAGCCTTTCCTGTAAGATAGCTGGTGGAGGATAGCTGGTGGAGGATAGCTGGTGGAGGTGGAGCAGCAGTGGGGGAGGGGGGCGTGGTCTTGGCACACCCTGGGTCCTCTGATACCCCTGGATGGACGTGACTTTGCTGTGGGTTCAACGTGACAGTAATGAGTATGAAAAATACCAGAGAGGTGTGGTCATCCTGTTTCTTTAAATATGTTTTATCTCATCTTATTAGCTACAGCAGAAGTCATAAAATCATGATCCCTCCTTCATGCTCACTCTTTCTCTCTGTCTCTCTCGCTGTCTCTCTCTCTCACTCACACACACACACCCATACACACACACACACACAAAGACCAGTGTTGTTCTCCTCATTATAGTGGTGCCGGTTCCTCACCTGTCACATGACCTTTATAACATAACTACTCTGAAGGTGTAAGAGACAAAATAAAATAGGAGACAGAGGGACAGTGACAGAGACAGATGGTTTGTGCGTAATTGAGGGCACATCAGAGAGTAAGCGGGTGTTCTTGACCTTCAAAGCTGCTTCTGGTGCACCTGAGAAAACACATTGCACATAGAACCACATGCCCTGCCGCCACCACACACACACACACATCACACACACACACACACACACACACACACACACCCTTTATTTATTCTGTCTGCCTTCTGTCTTCTTAATCAGCCTTTACAAAACAGTTTAAAGGCCTTATATGTGCTTTGGATATGTGGGCTACAACAGTCCAGGTTGTGACGTGAGTCACATTACACCCACCACTGTGCACTGAGCCCTCTTGCACATCACAACAGGAGGAAATCAGGCAGGCGCCCTTGTATGTTTGGTTGGTGGTCATAAAGATTAGATGGGACTTTCTGCTGACAGACAGTGGGGACCCAGCCACAGATTCTGCATTACGTGGGCTCATATTCTGGTGCCCCGTTTGAGGCGGGTGGACTGCTGTCTGATCCCTCAGTACTGACTACTGGGTGGAAACTGGTTTAACGGCTTTATTTAAAAACGGTTTATGAGCTGGACTGTTCTAATATTTTCAGGTGATATAGCGCTAGCACACACACACACACACCGCAAAATAACCCTTAAATATCCCAGTGTTCGTGTTTCTTATATTTTCCACAGAGCAAAATAAAGGACAAACACGCACACACACACACACACATTTTGTCAGTGGCTGTGTAATGCCTGCTCTGTGAGGTGTACCCGTTCTCCCTGTGTGCACTGGCTGATTAGTGGAGGTAATTTGGCCACTGTCCCGGAGGATAATGCCTTTTGTGCTTATCTGTAGAGGAGCGCGTGCCTTCACACGCTCCGTGGGACTCCTGGACCCCTGAATCTGTGCCACACACATCATCAGTGTGTCACCGCACATCCCTGACCTGCAATTTCTACGTTCCATTCGACCCAGCTAGTTTTGCTGCTGAAGCTGCCGTCTTTTCTCTCTCTCTGTGTCTCACTCTCTCTCTCTCTCTGTCTCACTCCCATTCTGTTTCTATTACATTCATTGGCCTCTGCTGTCTCACTCACTTTTTGTCTGACTGGTGTGGTGGGTCTGATGGAATGTGAGAAGGGTCCTGGTACTGAGAGCCAGGACTGCTACGCTGGTGCAGCACTGAGCCACGCGGGCATCAGCGGAACAGGGAGGCTGATTCAGCCCTGGTTTTCCTGGTGTGAGTCCCTAGCCCAGGGGGCGCTATAGTAGCACCACAATTTAATGATTTCCCTTCTCTACCTAAGCCTGGTAATGAACTGCTGAGTTACATCAGGACTGGGATTTGCCTCCCTGCGCTAACCCAAGTTAATCCCTGCCCTCAGTGCTTTCCTGGCCTAAATGAACCTGACCTGACCCAAAACCAGGGATGGGAATTAAGCTTTAACTGTCTTCCAGTGTTCCGGTTGTGTGCAAGATCTGAATGAGCCGCACCAGCTGGCAGAGAAAGACTTTGCCTGTGAGCTGCCTCGGCCCAAATTCCCTCACGCTGGGTGAGTCCACAGCTCTGCTGGATTCAGCATTGGGGAAAGGGTCCAGGATCCACTGACACTCCTGGATTCAGATATTTTGCCCCCTTTTTCTCACTTAACAAAAACCTTCTAGTCACTCTCTTTGTTCCCATACAGTGTGCTATGGCTGAAGGTCCAAACAACCAGACCTGTGTTACTTATGGACAGAGTGACCTGTACATATAGAAAGATACAAAAAATGTCCCCTCTGCGTGCACCATCTGGGGGACATGGAAACAGCTGAGAATATGGGGGTGACTCTTAGGAAACTTGGGTGTGTGACAGAATAGTTTCACTTGCCCCCTGGGATGTAAACTGTTCCTGCCACACACACAATCTCTCTTTCTCTCTCTCTCACTCTCTCTCTCTCACACACTCTCACAAACTCACACACACACACATACACACATGCACACTCTCTTGTGTCTGTTGTGTGCTGTGGGCGTGGTTTACAGGGTGTGCAGGAGAGTTTCAGGAATGCCTCCACCAGAGACAGTAGGTGAGTGGGTTGATGAGTAGATGATCTGATCCAACTTCAGACATTGATGCATCGCAGGGTGTGATTTTGTTGAAATACATCATATCTTTCAAGTGATTTGGAAGAAAATGAACGGGGGAAAGTGGAAACAGATTTCTTCTAAGTGTAATCTTAATCTGTGTCATGGTAATATGTAGAACTCCCTGTGAAATGAATCCCTGTGGAATGGCTGTGGCGGGATGCCGAGTTTGTTATGGACTGTTTTGATATGGACTGTTTCGCAGGAAACAGTGGGATTCATGATCCATAGCTCATCATGATCCATACCTCCATACCTCATCATGATCATACCTCATCATGATCCATACCTCATCATGATCCATACCTCCATACCTCATCATGATCCATACCTCCATACCTCATCATGATCCATAGCTTCATACCTCATCATGATCCATAGCTTCATACCTCATCATGATCCATACCTCATCATGATCCATAGCTCCATACCTCATCATGATCCATAGCTCATCATGATCCATACCTCCATACCTCATCATGATCCATACCTCCATACCTCATCATGACCCATACCTCATCATGATCCATAGCTCATCATGATCCATACCTCATCATGATCCATACCTCCATACCTCATCATGATCCATACCTCATCATGATCATACCTCCATACCTCATCACGATCCATACCTCATTATGATCCATACCTCCATACCTCATCATGATCATACCTCATCATGATCCATACCTAAATACCTCATCATGATCCATACCTCATTATGATCCATACCTCCATACCTCATCATGATCCACATATCACAAAGCTCTCTCTCTCTCTACCTATCTATCTGTCTTTAAGAAAGCAAAGAGACAGATAGACCTAGTGCTGGGAGATATGAATTCAAATCAATATCATGATTAATTTAACATTTTACCTCGATTACAGTTAATGAATGTTTTTTGTTTTTAGCTGTGTATTTTGCATTTTATAGTTCACTGACAGCTGGGATATTTTTTTTCTAATGAAAGATCATTTTGGGATTATAAAATTGTGATTAAAAAAGTTTCCCCACTGCTGACTGGATGGGGCGGAGTCACAGACTACAGGTGTATTTTTAAGTACATGAACAGTGGGCAAAGTATTAACATATATTTATATTAAGCATATATTGAGTATATTAAGTTATATTATATGTTATATAATATAATTAAAAGCCCAAATCCAAAATAACCGACATGGGTAAAATTATGTTCTGAATGTCGGTTTCGGTGTATTTTCAATTAATTGCCCAGCCCTAGACAGACTTCTGTCTGGAATGAGAGAGAAGAAATGTATGGGAATGATGCATGAACCTCTGTTCATGCACATGTGCACACAAATGCGCGCACACACTTGCACACACACACACACAAAACACATAGGCTACAATATGCTGTTCACAAGGACATACCACTAATAATGATATACTTGTGCAGTAGGTCAGAGAGACAGATGGCTTATTGTATTTCCTAAACCAAAGCTCATGATAGTGACTGGAGGGTCTGTAGCATATTTGACACTGAATTTATGCTTTCTCCCGGAAAGTGTGAATAATACCTGTATCGTACCTGCTGTGTGAGGTGTACCTGTTCTCACTGTACATTTGCTGGAATTAATTTGGTTACACGCACAATATTACTCATCTAACACTAAGTGGAAGTGCAGGGTGTGGTTGGTAGGATTGGGATTAAATAGACACTACACGTCTGTAATTAAGGGACAGTCAGTGTAAGTGTGAACTCCTTGAGTGAGCATGGTGTGCTGAATACCCTTTTAGACTATAACTGTTGTTTCCATAGTAGTGGTCTGCCCTCTTGTGGCCAAATAGAGACATTATGCATGATTTTGGCAGATCCAGCAATATACATATTGGATGATTGACAACATTTTCTAACTTTATCTGTGTTGTTCAAAAACATTAATTTAAACAGTTAATTATGAGCCATTTTCTCCATCAAACAATTTTTATGTATAAACACATAAATTTAGCATATCTTGTAACTAAGTTATAATTTCTGAAAGGTCAGAGTTCTTTCTAGGTTCTCTTTTTGGTATTCCAGGAACAGATGAAACAAAGGATCTTCTGAAAGAGGATGGCAAACATATAGTATCACACAGAACCAAAAAGAACTCTGCAAGCTAGGGTTCCGTAGGTGAAATCCAGCAATGACATGGCAACAGTTCCTATATGATCGGTATTTAGTGGACCGAATGGTGATGCAGATGGCAACAAATAGTGCCTCATTTTGGTACCGCAATTGATCAGCCCAGACATGTTTGTGGTCCAAATTTTGCTTCTTAGTTTAGAACACGTTTAGCTGTTAGTTTAGCTGCTAACGTTGCTAGTTAACAAACACTGGAAGTAAACAGCAATGATAATTCTCTTTGTAAATACGTTACTTGTACGCAAGCTTCTGTCATTCTGCTCAGACCAAATATAACAATACCAGCTAAACAATGGGAAGAATCACTCCCAAAACAGTTTTCTGGAAACAAATATGTAAAAAAAATTTAAAAAAACTTTGATATGATGACACTAATCTACAACTTCTATAATATTAGTCACAGAACACACTAGACAAAAGATGTTTAATGTGAGATTTAGCAGCTCTGAAATTTGCTCACAATGCACTCCATAGATAATTATACCCATGCCATGTGGCACAGCACACCCATAAAGCATGTTTGGAAAGAAGTCATCAGTTTGTTAACACCCTGCTGAAACCTCATCATCTCTCTTTCTCCAGAACAATGTTTTCTAGGAGACACATCAGTAATTAATACCACAAAAGAAACTACCACTGTAATACTCACAACACTAACCACCATCAAACCGTCCTCTTTAACTGGAAATCAAAAAATACAATTACTATTGCTCACTGGAAACACTCACTAATGGATAATGTATCTGCCTCCATCAAAAACAAAAGCAGCCAACTCAGTTGCAGTTGGATCAAGATCAAAAAACAGTTTGGATCCACTGATCAACTTTCTTCATGAGTAATCTATGGAGCTTTTTCAGTGTCACCATAACCTGAACCTGAAACCATTATTACTTGAAAAAAAAAGTCTGTGAAATTCATTCAGGTATGCAAAAATTCAAGTTAAAATTCAGGTTCAGGTCGAAATTCAGGTTCAGGTTGAAATTCGGGTCGGGAAAGCATCCGGGGTACTTAGGATGAGCAAACAAACTCAGAGCTAATCGAACTGCATCTGGCCAATCACAAAACATCTCAGAGGTCATAGGGAGGTGCGTCTTTCTGCCAATTTTCAAAAAGGACCATTTGGAGAGTGGGGGTTCAGTCCCTGTTTGGCATGTGCCACAAAATACGTCACTGGTAAACGGCACCTAACGGCATGTGCCACAAAATCGTGGCACTTAGTGTGGCTTGTGCCACTCGGTTGTGGCATTTGCTTTATGTTTGGTGAACGATTATAGACGATAGCTGGCTAGCTAACTCTAAATTCTGAGTTTAGAATGTTCTTTGACGATAGTTAGATTATAGTGTTCTTATGCTACACTGGTAAACAGTTAACGAAGGCATTATATATTAAAGGATTTATTATATTTATGAGTGTATGTTCATGTTATTCATGCCATCAGCGTAATATAAACCACTGCGAGCAGCACCGCTTGAATACAATCGGCATCTGCCTCCACTACGCGTCACCCGCAATCGGCACATGCCGATTAGAAGTGGCAACAGCCAACGTAACCGGCCACTCAGAAGTGGCACCGGGTTGAGGCAGGCGAATAAACAACCCTGCTCAGACTAGGGCTCTGTTCGAAATAGCCTACTACATACTACTGGCATACTGCTTGGGCCCCAAATCAGTATGCAGTATGCGAATAAAAAGAATTTTTCCAGTACGCGAAACATTCCCGGATGACATACTACTTCCGCAAAATATTCCAGTACGCGAACAGAGCTATCTTCGTGGTGTACTGCATCCCATCATGCAACGCTATGTTCACGTGACCCGTAGTATGCTTTGCTTTTGTCGCTTACTGGAAACTGTACTGGATACTACTACGAGGACCAGTATGCAGTATCCAGTATATACTGAGTGCAGTATGCAGTATGCCGTATGCAGTAGGCTATTTCGAACAGAGCCTAGGTCACTATGGTGGATCTGAAAGCCCATCGCGATGCAAGCGAAAAACACGCTGCAAATACGCAAAGCAAATGCATCAAAATGACAACGCGTGCGCTACATTTCAGAAATGCGCTGCAAATTCAGAAAGGCTGCAAAACCAGCACACAACACAACGGAAGTGTTTCTGGATGAATTATTTTATGCAGGGACTCTAGCCAAAAGTTCATTACGTTGAACGGGATTTTATCAATTAAGTCCCTTAGCTACCTATTTAGATAGAAACTAATTTGTGTTAAATGGGATTTTTTCATCAGGGTTTTTAAGCCTTAGTTTCTGTCTAAATACCTAGCTAGCGAGCTACATTTAAAGACAATTTAGCTCTTTCCCCGTAATATAAGCAGCGACTACCTAGTGATAAGTAAGTGATTTTATCACGGGTGATAATGATGCAGTATGTCTCAAAACAATTCACCAAAATAGTCTAAACATAACCTGGTAAGAGACGAAGGGAATAACACTGTAATTTTTAAACTAGAAACAAGAGTTGTGTTAAACAGTATCTCATTACTTCGAACTGGCTTAAAACCCCTAATCAAAACCATTTAACACAAATTAGTTTCTATCTAAATAGGTAGCTACGGGATTTAAGTAGTAAAGCTCTTTAAATGTAGTTAGCTATCTACATTTGAAGAGCTTTATTAATTAAGTCCCAATTAATAAAGCTCTTTAAATGTAGTTAGCTATCTACATTTGAAGAGCTTTATTAATTAAGTCCCAATTAATAAAGCTCTTTAAATGTAGCTAGCTAACTACATTTAAAGAGCGTTTTGACTGGGTTTAAAGAGATGTATTTATGTATATTGAGTTGCTGTTGACTTCCAGTTGCCTATCTATTAGCAGCTTTTGTTCTAAACTAAGACACAAAATTGTTATTCCAAACACGTCGCTGATCGTCCAGAGTAAGTAGACAATCATGTAAATTAGATTTTTCACTGAAGTAATCCTTTAGTTAAATGTCTGAGCTGCTTTGAAACAGACGCTACAGGCAACAGAAGCATTAACGCTACTGTATGTCATGTTGGTATCACTAGTTAACATCATACTTGCTCTTCAGATTTTCAGGATTTCTAATTTGCCTTAAAAATGAAACAAAATATGCATCCATTATATTGCATTAGCCTTTATTGTTTTTACAGCTCCGGTTTAGGCACCAGGCTGATTTTAAAAGTATCGTTTTAGTACTGCTTTAAGGAAAAAAAACGTTACCCAAACTGTAGTGCAAGTTATTATAGCAGTTTGAGAACAACATCAGCCCTGATTTCTCAAACTGATATAAATACTAGATAACTGTAACGGCGCTGTCGGCGCGGATGTTTGAGGCGGACACAATTGCTGAGAGAAGCGAGATTTATTATAAAAGGGCATTCCAAAATCAGGGTCGAAAAGGCAGGCTTGGGTCAGTGAATCCAGATAATCATCCATTACACACGAAGGCAGAACACGAAGCAGACACGGGAACACAGAATATACAGATACAACTAAACGCTAGGGCAGGAACACTACAGATGAATTAGACAAGGTAATATGACAACGAGAGAGACAGAGTTCACGAACAAGGGCTGTAGACAAAATAACCAGCGACATTCCAGTCATAACACAGGGTTTAAATAGACAGGACTAATACGAGACACCTGAAAGACTAGACGAGAGGCAGGGAATACAAAAACGAGGCGGAGCTAAGACGCACATGGCTAATAAAACAAAACAAGCACGAGAACGACAGGAGGAGGAGGGCTAAACGTGACAATAACCATAATCACAGCTGAGACAGTAAATGTGCAGTATGGTAGTGCATCAGGATTTTGGCTTGACAGTCGTGATCAAATTTGAAAAAGATCTGAAATTGCTGTTTCCCCAACAGTCTTGAAACAAGTTGAAATTTTAGTGGGGTTTTACAGTTCCTAATATTGTATGCACATCCATGAAATATCTGTAATAGCAAAGCTTATGGTTTTAGGAGTCCTGATGTTAAAAGCACTATTGCATCTCTGTGGCCCAAACAGTTTTTTCCGGGTATGAAGGGCAGCATCATACTTTATGTCCCGATATCCATCTGAGCTTGACCGCAGACCAAATTCATGTTGAAATATCTTAAATGACCAGCAGAGGGTGATGTGACGCATTCAAAACATTTATATATGCCTCACCTGTGATGCTGATGTAGTGGTACCAGTCAGGACTGCAATGACTGCTTATTTTCCTGTAATGCTCTGACATCATGCTTACTTTAACAGGAGTTTGCCAGGTACACTCTAAGTCATGATCTTACTATGTATGTGCAAAATATGAGTTAATTGGCTCATCTTTGTGAAATCAGCCTAATCCTCCATTTATTGTGGTATCTGCAAATTAACTGAAATATAAATGGCTTTTTGTTAGCAGAGTTAAACAAAATTACTTGTGTGTGTTCGGAGATCTAGTGGGTAGATGCCCAAGACGCCATAATGCCGTAGACCAGGAAGATCCCTTCTCCACCACTGTATTCAAAATGGACGATGCTTTGTCTTTTTGTTTCTATATTTCCGATAATCTGTTGTTTGATGCTCATGAGACTTTACACTCATTTTAAATGTGCTTCGAGACAGACGTGAGTTGCACCGAATCTCAATAATTCTTTTAACCAAAACAGATGCACTAACAAAAAAAAACCCTCCCAAACAAGCCCAACCACAGACCCCAGACGTGCCCTTCTGGGAGTGTTTTAGCGGCTGTTGTCGAAAAGCGCGTGCGTGCCTGCAGAGCCCTGCTGAAGAGCCACGGGGCTCCCTGGAGCAGGATGGAGATGCATTCACAGGGGCATTTGTCATGCTTGTGGAGGCGTTAATGAGAAAGTTATGAGTTCACTGCTCTCCCAGCGTTGGCGCAAAGACTGATGACTTTCAACCTGCAAAATAAAGTAACGACGATGAGGAGATGCTGCCATGGAAACAGAAGGAGGACGTGGAGAGGGAGGGCATGAGGGGATTTGTTGGAATGCTAGCGAAGACTGATGGTGTCAATTAGGAGCAAGTTTGCTTCTTATTAAACCTCCACTTTTCTTTATAAAGCCACTAAGTTTGACACAGGCTTTTGCCCCCGTAAATGTGAACTGTGAGTGAACCTTTTAGTCCACAGGCTTTGATCTCCTGATAGAGAGGTGGTATGGTTGCAATCTTGAATTTAGTCTTGAATTTACCAGAATAGATATTAAGGGAAGTCATATGCCCCTATTAAATCCAGCTTCAGTCCATGTTCATTGTTTTGACCATGAACCCAATGGTGAATATATGCTGTTATTATTAAGTGTACAGTAATGCAGACTCCTGTAGCGATACATAAGGAGAAATGAGGAGTCAGAAAACACTTCTCAGTTGCAGAGGTGACACCAGGAGATTTGAGCTCTCCAGAGCCATGGTCAAGTTCTCCAGCTCTGGAACTGTTTGAAGTCATGCTAACTCATGATAATGGCAGCTGCGTGAGTTTCCTTTGGTGAGTGGGCCATAGTTAGTTGATGTCTTGAGGTTTTTCAGTGGAATGATCAGTGGAGTTTCCGTTGCTGAGTCACAGAGTCAGGCTGGATATGACGAAGAATGCACGTTAGCAAGTTGGAGTTTTTGCTCTGATACTGAGCATGTGCAAAAGCAGGATGGGTACATATAGGCAGGACTGTGATCGAATGAGTCAGTCGTTACGTTCAGGTGGTCTGCTTGCACCCACACTGCTGTCTGCGGGAAACTGTGGATATGTGTGACATATGGAAATGTGTGACAAGACTCTGTCTTTTCCTTTTTCGAGTTGTCATCAGTTTAGTGTTTTAAAGAGGTTTTGAGAATTACACCAGTCAGCAGTGAGTTTGCCTCCTGCAAAAGAATACCTGTTATTACACGTTTTTGCACTATGAACCCAAATATTGTTTCTATATTATGTTCTATATTTTGAAAGGAAATGGTTCAGGAAAACCATTATGACTGCGCATATTATGTCGGCATTGTTTGACATAGCGAGGCGGCCAGACACTCTCTACCCATAATGCACCAATATTTGACAGCAGCCAGCTTTACGCACGACTCGAGAGGTTTACAGCGCAGGGCTGCCCTCTGCTGCAGTACCTGCTCAAGCCTCTCTGAAGGCCCACGTCACCTGCGGAGCTCCTAGTCAGCAGAGCACAAGCCAAAAGAAAGCAGCTGTTTCGAACGGGCCTGCCTCGCTGTGCACAGAGCATGTGAGACATCACTGTCACACGTGCAGTGCGCCACCATTCAGAGCCACACAGCTGGCTGGCGTTAATACAGCAAATGGACCCCATACTGAAGACACTGCGGGCAATGCATGCTGTTTAGCAACCATTGCAAATAATTTTTAATTCCTTAGCCTGGCTAGCACCTTGTTTCCTTCCTTCCGTGTGTGTGTGTGTTTGGGAAAAGAAGTGATGTTTACAACAGTATCTCTATTGAGTCAGCAATAGGGATAAACACAGCTCATCTTTAGCTTCTCTGAACAGCACATTCTGGAAAGGTCTAATAAAGACTGCAGTTGTTTCTCTAGCAGAAAATGGTCCCTCAGTGTGTTTAATTAAGCAGGATAGAATTTAATTAAAGTCTACAAAACATTATAGTGGAAAGTACATAGGCCCTGGTATGGAGAATTAAAATATCTGATCCGGAATTTACTGGATTAAGTACAAAATCGTGCCTTAAACTTCAGTAAAATCATGTGTTAAGCAGGTTTAATATAAATCTCAGTTACACCTGAGTTGCAGTGACATCTGGTGGCAGATATGTGATCTTTAAATGACACAGCAATTGGGTTTAGTTTAACCTGCAACTTTCAAGGAGAGAGACAGCAATGGGGTTTAAGTATCCATGTGACTCACTCACGTTTAAACAGCTAAGCTGATAACAGGACAATTGCCCCAAAGTGTTTACATACATAGTCAAACAAATCAAAAGAAACACCAAAACACAATTAAGAGTGGGACCCACAAGAGACGGGTGGAGAAAGGAACAAAAAACCACATGGCGATTATTGTCATGATGGTAACAAATGTTGATAAAACTATTACATTTACTATTGTTTATTTAAGCAGCACTATTAAAGCACTGTTACAATTATCGTGACAGAACTATTAATTAATTAGAAAGTGTCACGGTTCTCTCTCGAACGGGGTGTGACGCAGGCGCAGGAGCACGTAGGTATTTACATAAACGGGGAAACGGAGACTTAAACAAACGTGAGGGAATATATATAAGATATTTAATAACACAACAACGTAAACCAAACAACTCACCACTACAAGGGGAACAAACGACGACAGAACAATAACTGTTTATACAAGCTACACAATCGGGTGAACCATGAACGAGTAACAATTACATAACACCATAACGCAGAGACACACGAACACGCGGGGAAACTGCACAACTGTAAAGCACGAACGCAAGGGGGAACAGGGAGAGTAACATGAGACACGACGGAATGAACAGAGGAACTAGACACAACCCAGGGAAAACACAACGCGAACACGGAACGGAGTCAACATACTAAACACGTAATCAACAAGAGGGCAGAACATAACACTAGCATATACGGACCGAGACAGAAGCACCAATAACATACGAACAACGTGACATGTGACAATAACCTACAAAGCACAAGAGACAACCAGGAAGTATAAATACATAAACCGAAACAAGGAACAGCTGACGACAATCACAACGACGGGGAAACACAGAACGGAAACCATGGAAACAGAAAACAGGGGAGTGAACACGAAATGACAAAACCAAAACAGGGGCGTGGGGCGGAGCCCACCGTTACAGAAAGTGACTATAGTAATAAAATAATTACTTTGAGAGCTGAAAAAGCATCCTTTAAGTCACTGGAATCTTAAGAATATCAGCAGTGATCTTAATATACAATTCAACATAATAGTGGAATATGTTTAATAGCTCTCACTGCCTCTTTGATCACCCAGATTCTCCCCCTAGCAAGTGTGTTGGCTTCCACTGCACTAATTTCTTTAACAAATATGCTGAAGGATGAATTTGAAGATGAGTATGATAGCAGATAATGTCTAGGTTGTTTTCAGGGTTGACCTTATTTCATTTTTCTTGTATCCATTTATAATTTCTATTTCCAAGGTGAATTCTGTAATGTTCACCATTCCAGTCCAGCTTCACATGTGAGAACCGGAAACTATTTTGATATTCAGAATACAAACATCAAGGCAACTGCGTCTTTTTGGATTGGTGTGTTTTCCACTCAGCGGGCCAAGCTGACTCTCTCTCCTCTTGTCTTTCTTTATTCCTCTTTTCCTCTGTCTGTCGTTCTTCTTCCCCCTCTTTTGTTTGCTTTACTGCCGTTGTTTCAGCATGCCTTATAAATACATTGTGCTTCCTTGCCTCTTCCACACGCTCTTGTTCTCTGCTTCTCTGTCTGTAGTGTGGACACTAGCAGCATGCTGTGCGCTGTCTCTGCATGTTGATGAGGGACCGCTGATCTGCTCTGGCAAATCCTCCCAAGTGACTCATCCTCTTGGGTGCTTGTGTCCAGATGCAGCAGCCTCCTGTGGCTCTTGCCCAGTGCAGGGCCCGGGAGACTGTGTGTGTGTGTGTGTGTGTGCGTGTGTCAAGAGCTCATCTGGCACAAATTCAACCGAGCAGATGAAAGGCGAATGAGTCTGATCACAGTCAGGACAAAGATTCTGAATATCATCCTTGTGCTTTTGTGTGTGTGTGTGTCTCTCTCTGAGTGCCTCTGAGTGCATGTTTGTGTGGGAATCGTTGAGGGAGCGAGATGGCCAGCAGGAGTGTGAAAGCAAGGCCTGCTGGGTAGCGTGGAGTGGATGGAGTGAAGGGGGAGTTTGCTCAGTGCCCCTGTTCCTCCCCTCCTCTCCACAGCCTCCGTCTGAATACTACACTGATTCAGCATAGAGTTCATCCACACATCCTGTCTCACTGGTGCTAATAATAGCTCATAACAAGGGAGCTGTCTCTCTCTCTCTCTCTCTCTCTCTCTGTCCACTCCCCTTTCTCCCCTTCATATGGTTTGTTTGTTTGGTGAGAGTAGTTGAGGAGTTAATTTTAAATTTCTGTGTGTGATGCTCATAGGGGAATTGCTACTTTGTGTGTGTTTGTGTGTGTGTTTTTTCAACAAAACTAAATATGAACTGCAGTGCCATAGTTTTTCATGTCTTCTTTAACTTTAGTCAACTTATCAAGAGCTTTGTGGTATGTGTGTGTGTGTGTGTGTGTGTGCGTGCGTGCGTGTGTGAGAGAGAGAGAGCAGGAATGCTAACAAGTTTGTCCCCCAGATCTGTGTGTCCGGCTGTTGTCTTGTATCTTGTCTCTGTGCTGTTTTATATCCACAACAGGGTCTCTGCAGACCTTCTTATGAATTCGGAGCACAGAAGCAGTAACGGCAGTGTTATTACAGATATGGCAAAAACACCTCACGCTTGCTCAACCCTTTCATATTCCACACACAACAACACTGTTCTTAAGAGATTAAAACTCCCAGTTATTCCCTTTGATGAATACATCATTTTGATTTGGAATGCTGGGTACTGCTGGTGGTGTCATACAGTGAATATTCCAGTTATCATATAGTCATTTTTGGAGATATCTCTTGCATGTACACATAAGCACATTCATCACTAATTGGACATTAGATATCTTTGTAACATATTCAGATATGCAAACAATGTGTCTCCTTCATTGACAAAGATTAAAATCTGATGCTTTGGGGGGGGTTCATTATTTATTGCAACTATTGACATCTGAACTCACGATCTCATTGTAAAATCAATCTCAGAATCTCGAAGAGAACAGTAACTGCGTAACGGACAGGATTTGTGTCCCCACACCAGTGGGACTGGACAATGTGCAGCGTCTGGGTAGGCAGTCCAGGACAGAGGAAGACTTTGGAGGAAGACCAGTGACACCACGAGACCATACAAGGTGTTATTGAAAACTAAATTCCATGTGTTATTTAAGACCTATTCCTCTCAAACACAAACACACACACATACTCATGTGCATTTGGCATGTCAAGATTAAACTTCGTACAGCCATTACCATAGTGAACTCTCTCCTCCTCTCCCTCATAGAGTATTTTATCAGCGCTCGGCTGGATGGTTCTGAGGGTTTAGTTTAAGACAGAGACATCAAGACGCTTCACGCCCTCGTAAAAAGAGAGTTCGTCTGGCTGCTGAAGGCATTAAGGCTGTAAAACGTGGCTCAGTTTCCTTTTAAATGAAGCCTGGCAACATCTGTCTAAATGAAGTTTGTTTCTGTCTGAAATTGTTGTCTTATTATTCTAGCAGAATAACATGAATGATTATCTCTGGTCCTGCGAGAGCGTGTGTATGTGTGTGTGTGTGTGTGCGCATGAGTCTGTGTGTTATACAGAGCATTTACTTTGATTTTGGCATGTAGGTGTTGTGACAGGTGTCTGAGGTGTTGGCAGTGCTTTAGTAGGCTAGCACTCTACCATGCTAATGCATAGTTCCAGTTTACTTACTGCGACAGGGGTTGATTGAATGTAGCTATAATAGCATGCTTATACAAACATGTGCTCAAAACATACACACACACATGCACACTTACACACTTCTAATTTATTTCCTTCCTTGACCTCTAACTTGAAATTCATACAAATACTTCTTTATATGCATGAAGTGTGGACTGAGTGAGATCATGTCGATACAGTATGGAAATGTGGATCCTCTGACTAGCGTGTAGTGCCTCTAAGGTGACCAGCCCCAGCTGTAAATGAGCTTTTCTTCGTATCCTACCACCATTTGGACCCAGACCTGGAATCAGGGGGCCGTACCTCCCGGCACACACTGGGTGGGGGTGCTGTACCATTGGGGGAGGGGTGGAGGTGTTGGGGAGGTGTTGGGGGAGTGGTGGAGGTGTTGGGGGAGGGGTGGGCTTGGCAAGTTCTCCACTTCTCAGGTTTGTGTGTATCTCGAAGCATTCAGAAAGTAAGAGATGCCAATATTTTGTTTTGTTAGGGAATATAGGTGTTTGGAAGACTGCTGCTGTTTGCTGAAGAATGCTGGGGCCTGTTGGATGAGAATGGAAGGGGTTAACGCCACAGTACAAAACCATTCAGTGACTGTTAGATTGGCTTTATTTGTGTGAATATTAGATGGGTGTCACGGGCGTGCTGGAGTGATTTAGGAAATCTTGTTTTTTTCCAGAATCCCTTTATAGCCTTAGCTGCATCATGATTCACTTGGTGTCATCATGATGTCAGTTTTAATGAGGGAACTTCTGTTCCCCCCCCCCTCTCTCACTCTCTATTTTTATCATGCAATGCATGTAATTATTTTTACTCTTTTCATTTTAGCACTGATGTGTGGCTGACCCTTAATATTACATCACAGTCACACACACACACACACAGGCAACAGTATGGACAGTTGGAGAAATGCTGGCATGATATCAAGAGAATCTTGCTAGGCATTGCAGATTGAGCTTTGTGAGTCTGCCCTAACACAGGAGACCAGTTGGCTGTTTGCATCTTGTTTATGGGTAAGTGTTTGCTTTAGGCAACAAACGTGTGTACTTTGCCACCATCCAAATAGAATGGTTCCAAATAGCCTGGTTGGACCATGTTGAGATCTCCTGACCGTTCCCATGTACCAGTCCAGGTTTTCACTGTGACTCACTTAACCATTTGTGTTGAGATTTAGCACCTGGTTCTGCTGGGTTTGACCAGGGTGACTTTATCTCATGTATGAATTCCTCACAGATTTCCTCTGACTCCTCCACTTTGAGGGGATTGAGGTGGTCTGCTCCAGTCCACTGTAAAACCCTGAGCAGCTTGGCCAAACTGCATGGACATGTAGCAGTCATGAGCCTCGTGCCATGAAGGGCGTGGTTATCAGCAGGAGACAAGTCAGGTGTGTTCTGACACGCCCACCCAGAGCGTCGCAGGACCGAGGGTCTGCTGCTCGATCTACTGCGGGGAGCACGCTGATTAGAGCAGTGACATG
Organism: Brachyhypopomus occidentalis; assembly: GCA_020368025.1. Classification (NCBI taxonomy): domain Eukaryota; kingdom Metazoa; phylum Chordata; class Actinopteri; order Gymnotiformes; family Hypopomidae; genus Brachyhypopomus; species Brachyhypopomus occidentalis. The sequence continues at coordinate 6,534,864 of JAGXOD010000020.1, forward strand.
GCATGCTGGGATTGGACTGCTCATGCTCAGCCAATCGTCTCGGAAGGTTGCCGTGGCCGGCAGCCAGGCCATATGCACAGCTGTTGCGCTATGACACATGCGCATGCAGGCCCCTCTCCATTCCCTCTCTCTCTCTCTCTCTCTCTCTCTCTCTGTCTCTTTGGCTGTCTTCCTTTTCTCTCTCTCTCCTGCTCTCCCCCTCATTCTCTAACTCACTCTCTTCCTCTCTCTCTCTCTTCCCCCTCTCTCCCGCCCTCTCCCCTTCTTCTGTCTCCTCCTCTCTTCCGCTCACCTTTTTTGCCTCCCTTTCTGTCTCTCTCCCTCTCCACTTCTCTCCCCTTTATTTACATGCTCCGTTTACAAAGTTGTGCATGATCATGATAAAGCACTTCTAATAGAGGCTACAGTGACTTGACACACACTCGATACACTACACCTTTTCACACTGAATCGTTCAGCGAAGCATCTGTTGTGGCCCAGTGCACAGGTAATTATTTAAACATTCTGGTGTGAATGATCCCAAGCGCCTCCGTTGCACAAGAATCACACTCACCTGAAGCACTCACCGGCTTAAGTGTTAAGTGTCATTTTTCTTACCTTGTTATCACAGAGTAGGTGAGCAAGGTGCCGAAAGTAATTGAAAGAGTTTCTGTTAATTACTGTGCATATGATGATCCTGAGTGGTTGGATGATCGCTCTCAGTGTCTGGAGTAAGTAACCTCAGTGGCACGCCAGAATAAAACCCAGCCTACTGTGCTCCTCTGTGAGCAGCGGGTTTGATCTGCCTAAGGAGCAGAAGCGCACCACAGGACTTGGGTTCGAACTGAAGCGGTGCCATGTGCCGCATGTCTGGCCTGCAGTTGCTGTGGGTCGGACAGCAGGGGTCACTCTCCCCCCTTTGATGTCATAACATTGGGATGTTTTTTTGTATTACAACATTTAAATTTATTATTTTAACAGGAAGGGTTCATTTTGGAACACATTCTAGTCTAAAAGCATGTATCCGGGGCAGGGCAGTGCACTATATTGGGCTTACCTGGAATCAGATGTTGGCTACAAAAACTACATCTATCCACCAAGTTACTACCTCTGAGCTGGCATGGTTTTAGACAATGTACTTGGTGGCATTGCTCTTCCTCCCATATGCACTGAGATGCTTGCCAGTGCTTTGTGACTGATGGAGTAAAATCCTTCTGTGCCTTAGCAGGAAATAATGCAGTCTTCAGCACTGTGGTTCAACTGGGCAACCTCCGGTTCAGAACTGGATGGGTCCAAATTAGGCATCACTTAAGTAAACATACAAAGTGTCTAGAAATCTAGCAAAGAAGTATAGAAGTGTAGAGGTTCAAATTCCGTGGCCGTGATTTTTTATCACCCAGTTGTGTTTAGAAACAAGTGCCAGTTTAAATGTACTGTGTTTTCATTGGTCAGTTAAATGTGTACTCTTTTCATAGGACTTTGAGTGCAGGTGGCTGTCAGAGAGACACATCTGTGCCTGAAGAGCCTCTCCTTGTTTCGCTCTGCAGAGAGACATGTGTTTTAAAGCCATGGTTCAAATCTCCTGGCCTGCCCATAGGGAAGGCCCAGGCCGTGTGTGTGTGTGTGTTTACAGGCTTCTCGGGTTGTTCAAAGGTCCCCATCTGCTGTGTGTCTCACTCCTGCCACAATATTAGGAAGAGAAGAAGAGATGGTACGTCCTCAGAGACTGGGTACGTCCTCAGAGACAGGGTACGTCCTCAGGGACAGCGTACTTCCACAGAGACAGAGTACTTCTATCCTGAGAGGAGTTGTTTTTGTTATACTTTTGTTTCTTCTCTTTTTACATTTTTTACATCCTTTCGTTCCCCGTGTTGATGAGACTGTACCATTACTTCTTGTTGCTGTGGGCCAGTGCAATATTTTTCCCATTAGCTGGTTTCCATAAATGTAGCACACAAACATGAAGCTAATCAGAGCCGGTCTTATTGAAGCAGCGTGGTCAGGGTTTGGTGGGGGAGTGGAACGACTTGCTCAATATCTGTAAAGGCTTATGAAGCATTAGTGCATCTGAAAATATTTTACGAAGCATCACTAGAAGAAGACTAGACTTGTTTCCAACTGGCTAAAATTCTATATAGATGTCTGGATCCACTAAAGTTTGGCTGGGAACTGAACTGATCAAACTGAATGGCACAAGGAATTCACCATGAATTCTGGTGTTTTGTAGTGAGATTCCCTCATCTCTTCTGACCTTGTTAGATCTTTAAATCATATAAAATGGTAAAGAACATTTCCTGCTAACAGTCTCACCCTACTCATATAAGATTTCAACTCTATAGTTCTTACATATTCATACATATTCATATATTCATACATATTCATATTGTCCATGTCTTTTAGGAGTGAACCCTCCGGCACATTCAGGTAGCATGGAATAACAAGGATATGTCTTTGATTGAATGAAGTCCACTAAATGGACTCTGGCTCCCTTGTTTCATACAGATTTGATTATGTCGCCCAACAATGTTTGTATCATGGGAAAAACCAGCCCAAGCAGTGGAGTGAAATAGCAGCCTGAACATTCGCAGTGAGGAAAGGTTGAAATTTGAGGATCTTAGCTTCATTATGGGAGGAAATCTCACAACAGTGCTTTCAGTTGAAGTGGCTCCAGGTGCAACACGAAAGTCATGGCACAGAGCTGACATTCTGGTCGCTGGTTCTGGGCGGTGTTGGTTCTGGGCGGTGTTCTAGGCATTGGTATTGGGCCGTGGTCTGGCCGTTGGTTCAGGGCCGTGTTCTGGGCCGTGTTCTGGCCGTTGGTTCAGGGCCGTGTTCTGGGCTGTGTTCCAGATAGTGTTCCGGGCGTTGGTTCTGGGTGGTGGTTTTCTGAGGACAAGGTTGATGACGTAATCTTGGAGGGTTACATCACAGCACCTGAAATAAACACTTTGTTTTCTGTTGTGCTTCTGCTGTGGGTCTCCCTCATCTCGTGAAGACCCTGCAACCCTGTGAGGAGAAGGGTTGGCACGGTGCTATAACTCCTGAGACTTTGAAGACACCTGTGACTGGATATTGGAATGGGTGCTTATCCACTGATGACCTCTACTCTTCCTCATCCAGTGGCATCGTCGTGGCAGGAAACTGTCCCAATTCCTAGGCAGTTTTAGAATAAATGTCTCCAGATCTGTGTGTTGTATTCTAGTCCCTACTAAGTGTTTTCTGCCAGCATCCTTCATACCCAGAAGCCTTGACTCCCAGGCAGTGCTATCATATGGACAGTGAAATGGCCATGGAATGTATTTCAAATACAAGTCAGTTATTTTCTACTAGGGAATGATGGGAAATTATGATCCATCCTTTCACTTCCAGAGTGAAAATGTTCTAGATCCAGATGTCATAATAGACCTCATGGCAGTTGGACTCATGAGAAAACACCGTCAGTGCCTGTCAAATTGCATTTGCTAGCATGTACCTTTGTTTCAGTTTCTGGTGAATGGCTGGTAAATTTTGTACAGGTCCCGACAATGTGTTAATTCGTTGTTTCCGAAGCCAGTCGCTAGCTGAGACAGAGCAAATATGCAGGGACCCAGTCTACTGGTCCCCCAGGACTTTGTTAGTAAAGCCTTTCCTTAAAGACATTGTTGTACATCCTCCCTGAATGTGTTAACCTCACAAATCAGCTCTACAGACTTATGCCACTTTTAAAGCATGGAAAGAGAGAGAAAGGGAGATAGAATATATTTACATCTCCGTCTGTCTTTGTGTGTGTGTGTGCGCGCATGCTTCCATGTTTTAGTGGTCTTATCTGTTATAATTAAAGACACAAAATCACAGTAGGCTCGCTTGCTTCTGAGTAATTGCTTGTCATATGTCTGCCTGACCTGCATGTTTTGGTGCTGTCCAGAACAGCAGATCTGGTTGAATTCTTCTCATTTACACGTGGGCCTCATTAAATATTTGAGACGTATACGTGCGTTTCAGAAATATGCCAGCCATCATTATTTTATTACGAGGACAGACATTGTGGTCCTCAGCATCCTTTCAGGTCGGGAGAGTGCCTCACTCACCAGACGCTGCATGCCTGTTCTTCAGTCATATGCTATTGGTTAGCGCGGCTCTGATGCTCAGTATAATTAGTCGACGAGGCAGTGGCAAAGGGAGGCGATTATCGCACCGCGCAGATGGACAGGTCCGGGCACTGGCAGTATCCGCGCGGACAGCGCCTGGCGATCATGGAGCGCATATATTTTACTGCATGTTTGCCTCGCTAATCGATAACGGCAGCAGCACAGTGCGCTTCATTCAACGCGTAAAAAAAGCTCTGACATTTTCTTTTGTGAGCGTCGCGCGCTTCCTTCACCCACCTCTGTGGGTGTGAAGCAGCACAACAGCGACACTTCATCACTTCGGGACTGAGTTGTGCTTATTCGGGGCGTCCGGAGCATCTGACGCGCATGATTTAGTACTTTAAACCACAAGACTTGGTTTGAACTCCTGAAACGTTTAGATCGTTCTAAGGAAAAAGATGATTTTCGCTGACATGAACACGGGGACAAACTCCCCGAAGGTGCACCCACCGAACGGGACAAGATTTTACACATATCAGGCAAGTGTCTCTTTCCCCCCGCCACATGTAAAATGATGGACGGTTCGTAACATTCAGTTCCATGGCAACGATGCTGTCTAACACATTTGAATAGACAGGCATAAATACAATTACTACACTTTTGTGTCAAAATAGGCACATCTCAATATCGTATTCTTTCTGATCATTTGCAAACCTTTCATTATCCTTCCAGATTTTTTGTCACTGATAATCCTGTTCCTGATCATTCCACGTCATGATATATTTAGTCTTAGCTGATAGTTGTAATTTTAGCGGTGCTGTGACGAACCTTGTTCCCTCTCTGAAAATGTCGCGTTGCTGCGCTGACATTGCGCGTTTGGAGTTTGATATTAGTTTTATTTAACGCGGTAGCTGACTGGTAAGCTTGTGAGTCACAGTGACATCTGATTGCCTCTAACGACTACAACGTGTCACACTGCTGTTCAATCAGGAATTTAGGTGTAAAGACGTAAACCGCGAAATGCATCCTTACCGTCAGCATCGTATGGACCCGATCTTATAAATATAGCAAGCATGGAGCGAAATGAAGAGGCTGGTCCTAGGTGGTGTGTTGTTTAAGGCGTCCGACTGTTTGTTGTTGTTTAATGCATGGTTTAAAACTGCTGCTCATGGTACTTTGTGACTCCCGTAATGCGCAGCACCTAATGCACTTAAAAAAATCCATACGCAGTTGTAGTACGCGCGATGGTCCAACTAGCCCTCGCTGTATCCCTTACGTCCTTGGAGGTCATGGAAAGATCGCGGACTATTTAATTTAAGCAGAAACAGTGGCCTATCGATTTTATTTTCTTGCGCACAACATACTAAACAGCGCTGTCCAGTCTTAACGCTTACACTGGAATGAAGCTAGTGCTGAAACCGAGTCGCTGCTATACATTCCGGCATGGGTTGCCAGGTCCTGCCATAGAGTTAGACTCGGGTTGCCAGTTTCAGCCACCTGTTCTGGCAGGTGTGCCCACGTTTGTTGATTTTGTCTGGATGGGATGCTTGTCTGAATTTTAAACACTGTTTTCATGTTTTCTGAGCGAACATTTGGCAGACATAGGGCTGAGCAGAATTTTTGCTATTTCTTACGGTCTCTCAGACTTCATTTGGCACTGAAGCTTCATCCATGATGCTTCATCTCAGAGGCTCCTCGGATGATGTCCTGTATGAAGCTTTAGTTCAGTATTTGTTTTGGTTGGTTGTCTTGAGCAAAACTGTCTATATCTGTACATTGTTATGAAATATATAATGACATAAGGAAAAAAAAAAAAAAAAAAATATATATATATATATATATATATATATATATATATATATATATATATATATATATAAGCCAGCTGGGTTACTTGTTTACTTAAAGCTGCGTGTGTGTGTGTGTGGGGGGGGGGGGGTGTCTGTACTAATGCCACTATCAGAGAGGAGGTTTTTATTTTCAGCACGTTTTCAGATTCTCCAGACTAAATATCATCTTGCACCGTGGTGCCCATCCATTTCCATACTGTTTGTTTCAGAGCTGCACATATTCTCTCACTGTTAACTTGTTGCATGACATGACCAGCTTGTGGACTTCCTAGCAACACATGTCCTGTATGCACTGGATATGAAAATCTTTAAGCATTCCAAAGTTAGGCCTGAGCAGTCTTTGAAGGAACTGCAGATACACTGGATATTGTTTCTGTCTCCATGCATGGAAAGTCAACATTTTCAAAATATCAACCGCCTTTGATTTATCCTTAGAAGAGTCATATACTACAAAAATACAGTAATGAAATGTCAACCATTAACTTCCATTGAAAATTAAGCATTTAAATGTCAGCTTATTGTCTTTCCAACTGACTTCATATTGGAGGACTAAATAAAATGCCAAATATTTGACAAAATACTGTTGTATCTCAGCCATGATGGGAAACATGGATATATGGAAAAGATGGTGTTTTATCTGTCCTTGAAATGTAACATCCGTAATGAAGCGATTTATTATCTTGAACATGTAGAGAAAATTTGATTCCTGTTGATATTTTTGTTGAATGTGGAATCAAGTAAAGTAAGTGTGTGTGTGAGAGAGAGAGCATGTGAATGTGTGTCAGTGTGTGTGTGTCCTGAAGCAGACATACCTCTTATTTTTTTCTGCTCATCACTTCAGCGTGATGCTCCCAGCACAGTCCTCAGCTTCTCGCCACAGCACCAGCAATCTGAAATGATCCAAAACGATCTGAAAGAGTTTGCAACAGTGTGCATCTCCAACACAGGTCAGCTGTGGAACACAGGTCAGCTCTGGAAGCTCGTGCGGTCTCCTATCACCTCTCCTGTCTGACAGGCGTTTTGCTAATCTGCCCGCGGTAGGGCCGAGGGCCGAAAGGCTTTCCGGCTCTCTCGGATGGATGAGAGATGACGTGGCTCTCCTGTTCCGTTAACATTCCTCTCTGGTCTAAGCAAACATGCACAGAGTCAATATTTGAGTTAGTGTGGCAGAGGGCCTGAGCACAGCCAGTCTGTCAGCTGCGTGGTTACTGTCTAGCCCACTCTGGAACTCGGTGCGTGTGGGTGTGTTCATGGATGTATGAATGTCTGTGCGTGTATGTGTTTCTGTGTATGTGTTTCATACTGTGGCCTCATTTGCTTAACAAGACTTGGTCCTGTATGATGATGCATTTCACCACTAACCACTAAGTACTAAGCACTAACCACTAACCACTTGTTCATTTCAGCCCTTCACCCTTTGGCTGTTGGCACTATGTGGAGTTTTGGCTAAACCTACCAGGCTCATTCCCATGCTGCAAGCACTGTGGGTGTGAACTATTTTGGTGTTAATTCATCACAGCATTTTGAAGTGTGATTTGGTGTCCCAAATCAGATATTCACTGCATGGTTTAATGATTCCATCATTTTGCTCCCTGTCACCCAACACATCGTCCCTTACTAACTAATCTGTGAAAAAGTTCTCAAATTCTCCCTTTCCCATTGGAATATGCATTGTTTCCAGCAGCGCCCCAAGGCTGTGTGGGTGTAGCCTAGATTTACACTACATTTACTAGTCTTTCTCAGATTGTCTTGGAAAAGATCACAACCTCCAAATCCATTATCCAAACCCAAAACCTATTATTCATTATCCCAATCCTTTCCCCCAAAACAGCAGCATATGCTCTTTACCCTTGTTTCCGACCCCAGAGCTGCAGTGCCTGTGAAACCTCAGACATGCTCGGTCACCTCATCACGTTACAGGAAGATAACATTCCACTGGCTCCGCCCATCTCTGGCATCACGCCTTGTTGAGCATGAAGGGCCCTCCCCTGCGATTGTGGGCGGGGATTACACAATGCCGTTTGCTGTGAGGAGACCGGATTCCCGGACACGATGCCTGCCAACGTGATGGCAGCTGCATTGTGCTTATCCAGCAAATTAGACAACAATAACATTAGATAATGCACAGTTCTCTTTACAAAGGAACATTCCAGTCACATAGATGAAAGCTTGTGGTTAATGTGGTTTACCCCACCAGAAGAGCTTGTGGTTAATGTGATTTACCACACCAGAAGAGCTTGTGGTTAATGTGGTTTACCACACCAGAAGAGCTTGTGGTTAATGTGGTTTACCACACCAGAAGAGGTTGTGGTTGATGTGGTTTGCCCCAGCAGAAGAGATTGGGGTTAATGTGGTTTACCCCACCAGAAGAGCTTGTGGTTAATGTGATTTACCACACCAGAAGAGCTTGTGGTTAATGTGGTTTACCACACCAGAAGAGCTTGTGGTTAATGTGGTTTACCACACCAGAAGAGGTTGTGGTTGATGTGGTTTGCCCCAGCAGAAGAGATTGTGGTTAATGTGGTTTGCCCCAGCAGAAGAGCTTGTGGTTAATGTGGTTTACCACACCAGAAGAGCTTGTGGTTAATGTGGTTTACCACACCAGAAGAGGTTGTGGTTGATGTGGTTTGCCGCAGCAGAAGAGATTGTGGTTAATGTGGTTTGCCCCAGCAGAAGAGCTTGTGGTTGATGTGGTTTGCCCCAGCAGAAGAGATTGTGGTTAATGTGGTTTGCCCCAGCAGAAGAGCTTGTGGTTAATGTGATTTACCACACCAGAAGAGCTTGTGGTTAATGTGGTTTACCACACCAGAAGGGCTTGTGGTTAATGTGGTTTACCACACCAGAAGAGCTTGTGGTTAATGTGGTTTACCACACCAGAAGAGCTTGTGGTTGATGTGGTTTGCCCCAGCAGAAGAGATTGTGGTTAATGTGGTTTGCCCCAGCAGAAGAGCTTGTGGTTAATGTGATTTACCACACCAGAAGAGCTTGTGGTTAATGTGGTTTACCACACCAGAAGAGCTTGTGGTTAATGTGGTTTACCACACCAGAAGAGGTTGTGGTTGATGTGGTTTGCCCCAGCAGAAGAGATTGTGGTTAATGTGGTTTGCCCCAGCAGAAGAGCTTGTGGTTAATGTGATTTACCACACCAGAAGAGCTTGTGGTTAATGTGGTTTAAGACACCAGAAGAGCTTGTGGTTAATGTGGTTTACCACACCAGAAGAGCTTGTGGTTAATGTGGTTTACCCCAGCAGACGAGCTTGTGGTTAATGTGGTTTACAACATCAGAAGAGCTTGTGGTTAATGTGGTTTACCACACCAGAAGAGCTTGTGGTTAATGTGGTTTACCCCAGCAGAAGAGCTTGTGGTTAATGTGCTTTACAACATCAGAAAAGCTTGTGGTTAATGTGGTTTACCACACCAGAAGAGCTTGTGGTTAATGTGGTTTACCCCAGCAGAAGAGCTTGTGGTTAATGTGGTTTACAACATCAGAAGAGCTTGTGGTTAATGTGGTTTACCACACCAGAAGAGCTTGTGGTTAATGTGCTTTACAACACCAGAAGAGATTGTGGTTAATGTTGTTTACCACACCAGAAGAGCTTGTGGTTAATATGGTTTACCACACCAGAAGAGCTCGTGGTTAATGTGGTTTACCACACCAGAAGAGCTTGTGGTTAATGTAGTTTACCCCACCAGAAGAGCTTGCTGACCAAAAGCCACATGGTGCCGAATCCTTGCAGCTCAGAATACAGAGACTTGAAAGACTGTTCAGCAATTTGATCACGCTAACCTTGCTTAAGAATAAGATGCAAGTTTGAATTGTCTGGTTCTGTGCTAAGATGTGTGTGTGTGTGTGTGTGTGTGTGTGTGTCTAACCTAAGTGCAGAAGTTTCTTGATTTTGACTTTAGCCGACACTTTCATAGACAAAATCAACTTTGTTATTTCTCCTACCAACAAACATGTTGATTGAGGGATGACATTGAGGACACTGCAGGGCGTCTTACATCAGTGAAGAACACCACTCACACGTTGTCACGCAGGACCGCTCATGTGGCTGTGTCTGCTTCGCTAAACTGCGACTTGTCCGGTTTGTTTTTCTAGGCCGTGTGCGGTGACTCCCCGATCTGCACGCAGAGCCAAACGTCCCGCAGTCCTGCAGTAGAGTCCTGCTTCAGGGCTGCACACGCTACTCAGCATGCTGCGGCGCGCAGATGGGTGTGGGTCCACCAGGGCTTTAGTCCGTCACTTGGCTGTGTGCTGACGCGTGCCAGTTAACTCTGCTGTGACTAAGTGCTTGTGTGTGTGCGATCGTCTACTATCAGATGGATGTGTTGGTACAGACAGTCTGCCCGGTGACAGACTTCAAAATTTAGCACACAGATATATACAGATAGAGAGAGAGAGAGAGAGAGAGAGAGAGAGAGAGAGAAAGATGAACAAGAGTGTATGAGGAAACGAGTGAGATTGTAGAGAATGTGAACTGCTTGCTGGCCTTCTAAGGCCTTTGTGTCAGAGAATGGCTCTGTGACACATCCCCTGATTCAATGACTTGCTTGAGTGAACTGTGGTCAGAAAATGGCTCTGTGACACAGTCCCTGAATCACTGGCTCACTGTGACTGAACTGTGGTCAGAAAATGGCTCTGTGACACATTCCTTGAGTCCCTGACTCCCTGTGACTGAACTGTGTGCTCATGAAAACTCTTTTCTCCCACTCTGACCTCGAAGCAGCACAGATACTCTTCCCCAGTATGAGATGTAGTCAAAAATGTAACTGCATTGACTGAAATATTTCAAATTCATGAACGCAAATGCTGTTATCGTATGGAGATCATATTTGTAATGTCTGAGCATGCTCTCAACACGCAGTAAAAAAGGTCATCTGTTTATATTTGCTTACTGTAGCCTTTTGTGATAAAAAAGATAAAAGTGAAAAAGAGAAAAGCCATATTCACAATAATGATTAGCAAACAATAGGCAGTTAAATCTGAATTTAATTTGAATTAAATTATGAATAATGTGTAGGTTATTTGAAAGTTGTCTGAGCGTTCTGTGTATTTGTCTCTGTCTTTATATCAGGGTGCTTAATGGGGTTTGCAGTTATTGACCTTTTACATATTGCCATGGTGACCAGTGTAATTTCACACAAATGCCCTTCATGAAGATGTTAGGAGCGTCTTCTAATTCCAGCATCATTCAACATATTTGGCCTATTTTCCTGTATGTGTGTGTGTGTTTGTGTGTGTATGTGTGTGTGTATGTGTGTATGTTTTAATCAGCCTTCGTGCATTAAAATATCGGTGGGGCAGATGGCATAGAGTTTTGACCCACTTTGATGGATTCCACACCGATTTAAAGGATGAGAGGGCTTTCTGAAGCGACAGGACCCTCAACATCTGTGTGTGTGTGTTTTGTAGTGTGGTTTTGTAGGACTGTAGGCCTTCTTTCCCTCGAGCACGTGCTATTCTCACTCTCTTGTGGGTAACAGTGCTCCACTCTGGGGAGTGAGGGGGGACACAGAGCAATATACACTTCTTTCTCTCTCCTTCACTCTTTCCTTCACTCTCTCCTTCTCTCTCTCCCACTCTCTTTCTCTCACTCTCTTTTTGTGTTCCTCTTCTTCTATCTCAACTCTTTTCTCTCTCTCTCCATCTCTCTCTCTCTCCATTTCTACCTCTCTGTCACTCTAGACAAGACTCTCTATTGCTGTACTCATTGCTGTACTCATAACCCCCTGTTCCCAGAAGACGTCAGTGTCACAACAGTTGCGCAATTAGGTCTCATGTTTCAGATTCCATCCACTTGATTTCCTTCTAGCGAATCAAAGACTCACAGAGGTGGGATTTACCTCCATCTTGCCACATCTGTGGTGCATGCAGACCATTTGTCCTTAGTTCCACAGTTTGGGCATCACTCATCCAGATGTTGCCGCGGGACTGCTCACCCCCACGAGCAGGGGCGCTGCGGCACAGACGCTCCCATCGTGTCAACCAGAGGTGCAGCGGCTCCTCTCCTTCCACGTTCACCATGTTCTCAACTCCACCTTGTGGAGCGTGTTGATGGTTTTACTCTCCGGCAAATGGAATGCATGTGCAGTCTGTTAGCCGCCGCCACTCACCTGTAAGGCGAATGGCGGGTTCGATATTTTGTTTTGTTACCTAGCCAAGTGAGTGGTGGAATACTAGAATGTGTGGTACATGGCCGTCCCCGGACTGGAGAGTGTGGCTTTAAAGGAATTGGTTCTGTTTACGCACCAGGTGACCTTTGCCCTGGATTACTGGTGTATGTGTTTCTAAACATATTGACTTAGTTTGTCTATTATATGAAAGGTGTGGTTATGGATGTATTATATTAAATTGTGTGTGTGTGAAGGGAATGTATCAGAATGGACAATAAGCCACAGGGTGAAAAATATAGACAAAATAATAATCCCATTTAAAGAAGAACAAAATGAATGAAAAAGGCTCTCATTATTAAAGGCAGTCTTCTATCTGATCGGCTTTATTCATGAGTAGCAGACAGAGTCAGATAGGCAGAAGGAGAGGGAGAAGGAGAGAGAGAGAGAGAGAGAGAGAGGGAGAGTGAGAGGGGGTGACGATTTTCTGCTAAAGGGTGTGGTTTCTCTTTGCTCTTTCTGTCTCTCCTTGTCTCCTGGTTGTTGTGGCTGTAGGACTGTCGGGCACCCTGTGTAGTTTTCTGACATTTGGCCTATTATATTTCTACCCTTCATTACATAATAAATGTACTATAATAAATGTATTATAATAAATGCATCATAATAAATGTATTTGTCAGGGTTAAAGGGATAACAGGATCATCACTTCTTTAGTTTTAGCTGGTTGACAGTATTGAAGTGCTTGTAGTAATGTCAAGTTGAGTTATTTATTGGGCTGTTTATTGGGCTGTTTATTGAAGTGTTTGTATTTGTCAGTCTGTACACTTCATTGTGCAGTTGGTTGCCATGTAGATGCTTTGGTGAAGTCTCAGTGTGTTTAATAGTTCTGCCAGCGTTTGGCTTTTTTTTTTTTCAAGGTAATGGCAAATGGAATTTTTAAAATTCCTCCGGTGTGCTAGCTCCCCATTTTGTACATACGCTCAAAACAGCTAAGATGTACGAAGCTAGCTGTCACTTAGCAAAGAAGCGCCTCAGCGGGGCTGACTGACGCTTCAACCTACCGTACGCTTGATACATGAATTCAAATAAGTTGCCAAGCGATGCCTGTTGTTAGGCGACTTCCTCAATATTCCGCCTCTCACTAAGGGAAAAGCTTAAAGCCTCTTTTTAGGCTTAAAGCTAAAGCGTTGTTTTATGTGTGACTTCTATGAAATCCTCCACAAATCCACGACAACCTGCTTCATAGGTCTCCGTGCATGTACGCTGGCCTGCGCAGTCTCCACGTTGGTCATGTCATCTTGGTCAGAGATGAACCAGGCAGCCGAGACATTCCAGCCAGGAGCATTAGTATTCTATAGACACACACTCTCTCTCCCCCCCCTCTGTCTGTCTCATTGTCTCTCTGTTTCCCTCTCTCTGACATCTCATAAACTCCTTCATAGATGTTTAATTTAATCCCTCCGGTCCTTAACGGGAATGTGGCAATAGAAAATCCATGTCACACTTTTCAGTCACACAGAGAAAACCACCATGGTGAATTTGAACTCGCCCCCATTTCTGCCGTGCGACGACAAGCAAACTGCCTGAAGGCCAGAAGGCCTGTTATAGGTTTCACTTCTCATCTACTGTAACAGAGTCTACATAACAGACCCATCTCAAAGACCATGCGCTGAATCAGACATGCTTGGAGTAAATGCAGTGACGTTTCTCATAACCGACTGTACAGTTGGAGGATGCTCTCTATCTCTCTCTGTCTCTCTCTCTCTTTCCCAAACACACACACACACACCTGGCTTTCACTGGCTGCTCTGCCTGCAGTTACTCCTGTCTTTTCCATCTCTCTGCATTCAGCTGTTGTCGCCATAGTGACCCCCACCCCCCAACACCACCACCCAACCAATATATTTGCCCCGTTCTTAAATCTTGCAGGTGCAATAAAACTCTGCTCTGCTGAATAAAAGCAGCAGGGGCCATCTCCCGATATAACGGATGACCATCAGGGTGGAGCAGGCTCGTAAAAAAGCCACGTGGGCGTGGCAACACCGCCGCTTGTGATGTAGTGGACCATATTAACATACAGCGAAGGGTGTCTGAAGACAATGGTGTATGAGAATTCCTTTGAGTTTGAGGGCAACTGAAAGATGAGAGGTGATATTAGTGCAGGGTGTGTCTCATGTCTGACGTGCACACATGTTCTCTCATTAAACCGAACAGCACTGAACTAAAGTGAGGCTTGGCCTGTGATCAATACTGATAACCAATAGCCTAGCAGGCATGTGTATTCTCAGTTTGTCCCAATCAGTTGTTCTGGGAGCGGAATCGGATCCCGACACTTGGCGGATCACGATGGGAACACGTATTGAAGCCTGTCCCTCTCCCAGAGCTCGTCGTCTGGAAGAACCTTGCGGTTAATGGAATCTCTTCGGGATGTCCTAACGTTCAGCCAAAACAGCCCTGTGGAGATCGATGAAACGCCACGTCTGAAACGGCTTCAAATGGATCCGGAGCTACGGGTTCGCTGTCAGACAGACTCCGAGCCTTAGATCCAATTCTGGTGTCAGTTCAGCACAGACGATTTGGGCCCATCACATCCTGAGCGGGTAGTGTGCAACTGTGAAGGCATTTAGAGGGAGGAGGCTTCTCCTAGTGAGCGTGACCACATTTTGGATGTTTAAACTTGTGCAAAAGCAAATATTCTGAGACCTCGCTACTCTATGTTTATTAACTAGTTCAAAACACTTCTTAAGTGCTTCTTTCTTACTCTTTTTGAGAGATGTATTGAATATATTTAGAAATATGCTGACAATATGTAAATATGCATTGTAATTTTAATGCTTTGTATTGGCCTGGACTTACGATAAGGCAGTAGCAGCGTTATCTGATGCATTTCAGTTTGTATAGCACAGAAGAGACATTTCAGGAAATGGCTTTATAAACATGTAGGTCAGGGTCGCTAACGAACCAACTGGGGGGGAAAGTCCCTGAGATGATATGAGGAAGAATCCATGAGAGGAACCTGTTAGGACTGCACAATATATCATTTGTTGATCATTATCACAATATTGGCTTTTGTGATACTGATATCGCAGAAGGCCGCAATATGAAACAGGGAGCTCGAACAAATCATAGATTCTGTGTTGTTTTTTATTGGGGTTCTGTGTGTTGTGAGCATCCGGCCTTGACCTATCTCAGCTTTTCCAGATCAGTGTTCCTTCAATATTTTGATGAATTCCAGTATTACCGTGATCCATCAAATATATGTAATACTGCTGGCAGTGTGCTTAATGTCTTAATTGCACAACCACAGTACAAAAGAATCGCACCGCAATATGTAACAATGTCATCACATTGCAGTACCTAACAATGTAATCGCAGTAATAATATTTCTGTATGTATCGCGCAGCCCCGGGAACCCATACCTCCTCTGGGGGCAGAGTGTGGGAGCTGGGCGCGGTAGCGTGTGTGTGTGTGTGTGCTGCTTCTGGTTGGCTTCGGGCACAGGGCACCCTCTGCAGTGGCACACTGCGGGCAAAAGCAATTAACATGAGGCAAGATTGGATTAGCAGCGTTTGGAGAGCTGCTCCATCCCTCGCGCTTCGTGACTGTCCTCTGCCCCTCTTACACAGGGCTGAGGCTAAAATTATGACCAAGCGGAATCGGGAAAGCATCCGTCATGGAGGGTGGGTCTCCTGGGATCGTCCCCTTCGCCGCACCTCCGAGCTTGCCGGGTGATTGCACAAAAGTTGCCAATTACACAGGCTGTGTGTGTGTGTGTGTGTGTGTGTTTGTCGATGCATGGAAACGCAGTCATTATATCTCACCTTCAGGGGCTTGCAGAGACGGTGCACTGGGATCAGGTTAGTGTGAAAGTGTCTCGCGATCGCTCTCCTCCAGGGCTTCACTTGGCATCAGACCCTGCCGTGTCAGCCCCCCCCCCACCTCCAGCCAGACCTGATGGCATCTGTGACGGACTGGCACCGGTGCAGCCTGCCCTGCCTGTCAGAGGCCTTAAAACGCTGCGTGACAGTGGGGAGGGAGGATGAGTGTCGAGGGCATGCGGGCACAGTCAGCAGGCCTGGCTGGCGTCTCCGCAGCTCGCTCGGAAGGGTGGCCGGAGACCCGTGGGGCGGGGCCAGCCTTGCTCTCATCCGGGACCTTGACTTTATCAGGCCTTTGAGATGGCTTGAAGAGACAGAGAGGTGCAGTTCTCACGCTGCTTTTGTGAGAGGTGGCAGGTCAGGGGAGCACTCGGCCGCGTCGGAAGCATTTTAATGAGGGCAAACCGCGAGCCGAGCAAGTCGGAACATGTTGACTTCAGGAGGCTTGTCGCGACTTTTCGCCGGATTCAAGTGCAGAGAGGGTTTATGGTACCCATCGTAGTATACAAGTCCAAGGACTTGACCCAGCGGGTGGAGCGAAAGGCAAATCCAAAATCGTAAAACAGAAGCTACGGGTCTTACCTGGGCACACTGAGCAATGAATCACAAAACTGCCTGGTATTCTAGGACACAGAGAGAAGAACTTCAAGCCCTCAAGAAAGCTTGAGGTCATTCTAAAGGAATGATGATTGGCTCCAGGTGAGGTAGGCACAGAACGTAACAGATTAGAAGGCCTGGAGGTTAGGGGCGGAGACATGGGACCCTCATGATCCAGCATTCTAACCATCGGTAGGAGCAGCCTGGGAGAAGATGGAGAAGAGAAGATTGAGAGCAGGTGTGTGAGTGTGTAGCATCTTCAGTGGACAGTGCTGCGAATAGATCCCAGGATGTGATTCCTTGGGTCGTTGCTTTTATTCCTTTATTAGTTTTTATTTCACCAGGGAATCTAGTGTACTGGACTACATCCAACAGTGTACTGTCAGGGCAAGTACTTAAACTCTTAAACTTTGAGATTATGATTTAGTTATTAATCTTAAACCATGCTATTCAGCAACTACTGGGATTTATTCAGTAACTCCTGTAAAGCTAAAATAAAGATTATGTATTTAGAAGACTGGGGAAAGATATTCTGAACCCAGCGGTGATCCATGTCTTTTGTTCTACGTCAAGTAATATTTGGTGTTTTGTTATTGGAATTTACTGCAGTAACACAACACTAGTGGCAATAGAGACACATTGGCATAGTTTGTGTATTTGCTGGAATGTAACTAAAAAAAACAAAATAAAAGCATATCATTTAGAATAACAGGAGGACCTTATACATCAAGTTAGCAGTCCACCAGGAACCACTGGCTTTGGTCCATTTGCCCTCTCCTCTGTTCATGTTGAGCAGTGAAAAGTTAATTAATCAATTAATTATTACACAGCCTCTGCATAGGCTTGTTGAATGGCTACTGTGTTCTTGCCATCAGTTCTGCCCTGACATTGGGATTTAGTATAATTTCGAGGTCTGATTGGTTGTGTGCCCCACGGTAAATCCCGCCTCCTCCCACATCGGCACTAATTTGATTTGCTAGAACAAAGTGATGAACTGCTGAATGCTCTCCTCTCCCTCAAATGGGTGGGGGAGGTCTGGGTCAATTGCCATGGTGCCATTCATCCTGCTGATATTGTTGTGTGGAAATAGAGGTGGTTAATAGGCTGTGAAGGCAGGTCGATGGGCGTCTGGGTTCAGCGGTGAAATCGAGGTCTTTAGCGACAGCAGGCATTGGGGCGGAAGCGACGACACATGCGCAGGAGGGCTCCTTTACAGCGCTGTGACATTTATTTTCCATGCCAAGATGCTGTATCTTGTTTAAATCACGTACATTGTCATCAATGCTTGTGCTTAGAAGAAAGCACACATTGCTACATTGCTACATTACTTGGTCGCCTTTTGCTAATGACACGACGTAGCACGGTGCAGACACATTCCCTTACCAAGGGAACCAGTCTTCTTATAGAAATGAGTTTTTTTGCTTGCTGCTTATGTCTGCTTTCTGCAGCACCGGGTTGTTATGCTATGCTAACCCTCCTCGAGTGTGGTAGTGCTGCCTCTCTTCACCTTCCGTGCATGTTAGCATGGTAATGGCGCTGTCTGCTCATGCAATGTCTGGAGATGCGGACCTATGACCTAGAGGTAATTTTCATCTGTGTCAGATGGAATCCTGCCTGTCAATCGTGCAGCTTTGCACCAGTTTCCACACACACACACACACACACCCAAGTAAACAAACAGTCAAATCCTGAGGCCAGAAATGATTACAATAGGGATTTGTTTGGTTCATTGGTCATTATTCATGAAAACAGGACTATTGCTGCTTAGGGAATAATATCATTGCCAACAGACTGCTAAATGCCATGACTCCTGAATTAACTTGGGTTTCCCGGGCAAACCAAATGTGTTCATAATGCAAAGGGATCTTGAACGGCTGTCTAGCCAGCGGCCTGCATTGTGCTGTAGTGTGAACGATGCTTCACCATGAGCTGTACTGCAGGGATTTCAAGAATAAGATTCTGCTGGAGGTTAACATCATTTGCCATGGTTCTGCCTGCTGGGTGCATTTGGCCTTTTATGAAAGGCTGTAGTTTGGTATATAATTTGGTGTCCAGAGTGAACTATGTAATGTATGTAGTGCAGTGTCATGAAGTATCAGAATGGTTAAATACTCTGGAAAAATAATATTAACGCTATTAAGAATAAAGTGGTGCATTTATATTGCTTTACTTGACAAAAAACATGGAATTTGAGAATGCTTTGATACTGGCTACCTCTCAGCTATGTTGCCCAACCTTCTGCTAATTTCTGCACACAGAAAATACACTGATGAATAATGCAAATGCCACAAATTAGCTGTTGTGGATTGAAAAGTCTATTAGGGACTAATGCCAAAAGCTACAATCGACTAATGACGCAGATGTAGATCTATGTTGGAGTATGAACAGCACTACAGAAAAACAACAGGAATAAATGCTGACATATGACAGAAACTAGGGTGAATTTGCACTTCCAGAGTAGAAATTAGTCAGCGAAGTCTAAGCAAACAGCAGTATTGATGTTGGTGTAGATATTCTACATTCTACGTGTAATATTTGAATGTCTGTACATCCATTTTCCAGTGTGTGTGTGTCTTTGTGTGTGTATGGCAGAGCCATCAAGAGCACAGCTGATACATTCTTGCTCTTATTAAGGAACCTAACTATGATGATGTTTGCTGCTCACAATACAGTTTGCAGATATTTAAAACCTTTGCTGGATACGTTAGGTTGACTTTAAAGGAGGACATGGTTTGTTTAAATGGTTCATATCTATGGGATCAGCTGTTGGAAGATTTTGGAAGATTTTCTGTCGTGTGTGTGTGTGTCTGTGTGTGTGTGTGTGTCACATGTATTTCAGCAAATCTGCTTTCACTCATAACTCAAAACACTCACAAATGTTTTGTGAGTTTTTGATGATATTAATCTGTTGGCACAGAGTTAGACAGTTGAAGCAAGGAGAGGAGAAGAACAAAAAGGTTTGTGTGTGTGTGTATATTCACACCTGTATATGTGCGTGCTTCCAGTAGATCAATATGAGCCCACAATAGCTAATTTGAGCCATCTGCATTATTCATCTACATATTTTCTTTGAGGAGTAATGGGGAGAAGCATGAATCTGGACTGCAGCATGGTTGTGAATCCACCAGAGAAAAACTGTATGAATATTTACTTTTTTCGAAGTTGCGGTATAGCACTTTGTGCATACAGATTAAAGGAAGTGTTTGTACATTCTGATTAAGGGGAGATTAAAGGAGGCGTTTGATGTCATTGGTAGTGTTGGTCTTCAACTTATTGTGTCCTATGCCCAGGTGACTTTGTGGGCTGTAATTCAACTCTAAAGGTGTGTGAATGTGTCGGCGTGTGTTTACATGTAAGTATATCTGTGGTCGAATGTGATATGTGTGGAGATGCAAATGAATGCCATGTATTGCAAATGAATGTGTGTCTATGTACATGACATGATCATATAATGAATGTGTATCATATAATGAATGTGTTATTACCAGAAAAAAAAGGATGAAAAAAGTATGTTTTACTTTTTCAAATGTTTTTAATGCCACTGTGAGAACATTTGAAAGGCAAGATTTTGAGAGAGCAGTGAGATGGTGACTGCTACAGGAGTTCAGAGGCTCAGAAAGATGGAACTTGGAATGAGTCTAAGAGTGAGTGAGGCAGAGTGGGAGGGAATCTCAAAGGACTCGTAGCACGAAGACATAAGATTAGTGAAACAAACTAATGGAGAGAGAGAAACAGACAGAGAGAGAGAGCAAAATAAATAGGGAAATGGAAAACTTTGTTCATTACTTCTGCTCATAGCATTAAGCTGAATAGATTTTTTTAGATTTTTTTGACCACTCAAAGTAGACAGACTGCAAAAGTAGAACCTAGAGGAGCACTGTTCTACTGTATTTCTCACTTCTCACTCACGGTCTTTTATAGCCACAGGCTACATGCTCAGTGGGGTGTTAAAACACTGTTTGATATGGTAGTGCCAGTTCACAGTTGTTCTGGAGGATGTTTATTGTTGTGGTTATGCATAAGAGAAGGTCTGGTTTTGCTACTGTAGCTTACATGACAGTGATGTGAGATGTTTGTGTTTTGGCTGCATATGAAGCCAAAATTTCCCAACAAACACCAGCAATCTCCAATAAACACCAGCATTCTCCAACTAACACCAGCAATCTCCAGCAAACACAAGCATTCACCAACAAATACCAGCATTCAAGCAAAGGAACACTCAAGGTCATATGTTATCACAATATAACACACATAATAACACACACGACACAACAACAATGATCTACATTGCAATCCAATCACAGCCATGTTGATATTCTGGATAACACATAACCTAGTGTTCTTCTGGTTTTATACAAAATGGTTCAACAAAATAAAGAAACCCAAAATGCAAAATGTCATTTTCAAAATGATATAAAAAAAAAATTAAGACAGCAAATAAAATGCTGCTAAGCAACAGGAAGACTTGTCTAGCAGTAGCCTACCAAGACATATGCCCAGTAACGTTGCTTTTGATATACAAAGTGAAAATGAGCTAAAAGGAACTGTCATCAAATTTAATGATCAAATGTAATCCAAACCAGTTGACCTTATGAAAGAGAATGTACATATTGTAGAATGTCTGGCCAGTGTAGAGGTTACAACGCACATAGCTCACCTCTGTCATATACCAGTATTCCTTATTCCCTATAACGCTTTCTTGTGAGAATTGATGTATGTGACAAAATGCAGTACCCTTTCCCCAAATGGAAAATCACTTATTGATCATATAGGATTCAATATTCACATATTGACCTCATGCTTCTGAAGACCCCTGCTGAGAGTTGAACCTCAAATGGTCAAACCAGCCGTAACACAAAAAAATTCAAAAATAAAAAGTCAAAAATATTCAAATCAAATCCCAAGATCACACCACAAAGTGGTAATCATAAAAAAGGTATATATATCCATTACAGAAAAAGGCTATATATAAATATAAATGATTAAGAATTAGAAGATATAATTGAGAATTTATCATGGTTATTGTAGTATTTGTTAATTGTTAATCTATGCACTTCTGTTCATTGTTCATATCACACAGCCGAACTCACTTCGCTGGTGGTCCTCATGTGTTTGCTGTTCTACCATCACAGTAGCTGAACTAAATGTCTTCAGAGTAATGGCGGATCTGGATTTTGATGTGCATCTACCATCACACTCTCCTTCAGAGTCTTACCAAACAGGCTGCAAGTCAAATGCTAAAGTCATTGTATTCATTACCTATTTGTTTACTCACAAAACAACTAAAGGTGATAAAGTTTTGGTGTGAAAACCCAGGTTATTAACACAAATATCAGTATCAGATTGTGAAGTCAGAACTTGTTCAATCTCCAATACACACCATCCTTCTCCAGTGAACACCAGAATGATCCCACATAATCAACAAGCACCATCATTCTTCTACAAACACCATACTTTTCTAGTAAGCACTTGCTTCATACAACTAGCACACACATCAAGTTGCCTATAACAACTTGATGATCCTAACGATCAGAGCTACAATGTTGGGATTTGTTGCTGTTTGTTGGTGTTGGATTAGTTTGGTCCTGTGGTTTGTCCTGGTTTGTCCTGTTGTGATTTCAGTCATGTCATCATTTGTCTCTTAATATTTCCATATAAGGTTCTCAATGTTAGTATTATGTTGTCATGTACAAATGTGGATTGTAGTCAGATGTATTTGTCTCTGGTCCTCAGTTGTGTTTGAGCAATAATAAACATACTCCATGCACAGTTTGTGCTGAAGCAGCAGATGTGTGTTTTTATTACCTTGTCATAGTTACTCCTAATTTTTCCCTTTAGTTCTAACTCATCTGGGGGAAAAGCTTTTCAGCAGATTGTTTTAGTAAAACACATCATGTAGAGCTTTAAGCAGAGAACATAAGAACTCTGCATTCTGGTACGGTCAGCAGGTTGGGCTGGTCTGCTAGACGTATGTGTGTGTGTGTGTGTGTGTGTGTGTTGGGAAGTCTCTACAGTGTCCCCCTTCACACGTTTTCATTTGGCTTGTTCATTCATTTGCTGATTCTCAAGCTACCTGGCAAAGTGCCAATGTTAGAATGCTGGTGTAAGTTCAAGAATGTTGGTGTTTGTTGGAAAATGCTTAAGTCTAATAGAGAACATTAGTGTTTCCTGGGAAATGGTTGTTATTTGTTGGGAAATGTTGGTGATTGTTGGTTGTTGCTTATGTTTGTGGGTGAAATTCTGATGTTAGAGAATGTTGGGGTTAATTTGTGAATGGTTGTTCTTTGTTGGTATGCTGGTATGTGTTGTAAAATAGTGTTCATGTGTCATGGTGCTTTGGGCTTTAAGAGTTTGGATGGCAGCTGGGGCCCTGCTGATGTGGTATGTCTTATGCTGTCTATATTCCTATAACTGCTTTGTGTGACATTATTTGATTTGTGTAATGTTTATCACATGTCTTCCCACAGAGCTTTGATGTCAACTTCACTTCACTTTTTTTGCTATTAGTTTTTTTCATTCTTATTCCAGAAATATACAATATTTTCCACAGAGTCCACATAGACAGTTTTTACCATGCGAGCACGTGCCATTGAAGGGACTAGAGAAAAATGATGCTTGGCAGAGATTTAAGTGAGCTGCAGTTGTTTTGCTCTAAATCCTGCAGTGCCCGCATACTCTCCAGAGACGCTGAGCAACTCTCCTCTATCACACAGTTTTATCACATGGTTTTGCAGCTGATCTAATTTAAAACAGATTAGACCAGTTCATTATCCAGTCAGCCAGTGTCAGAAAACAATACGACATCTGATTTTTCGTAATCCCCAGTTTGAGGTTTTAAATATGTTAAAATTCTCTTTTCTCTTTTGATTGTTGTCCTCATACTGTTATTTTGTTTATTTTTGCATTATAGCATGTACGTTTCCTTTTGCTAGTGATCTGCATCTGATGCGATAGTTACCATGTGAGAGGGAGTGTTGCCATGTTGTTCCATGACGACAACTCTAAAACAATTTAAATATTTCCTCCCAACTTAAAGAAAAAAACAAAAATGATAAACAAGAAAAAATGCCTCTGGTGGGCTCTGTTTATAGTCCACCTGGTGTCTTTAGAAATGGAATTGTGTTTGGAGAATGTTTTTACAGTTCGTTCACAGGTACATTTTAACTGAAATCTTTAACCGAGGGGCCAGAGGCTTTTACGGATTTATTTTGTATTCCAGCAACCTGCCTTTCTACACTGTCTAGCAAAAGGCTGTAGATGCTTTGTTCTGGAGTGTGTGTGTATATCATCCACCTCTTTAACTACAGAGCTTTAAATCTGAACATGTTGCGGTACGTTCGTGTCGAACCCTTCGGGTGTAATTAGCTTGTGTTCGCCTCTGGCCATCTCGTTATCCACTCAGCATCTACTGCTCGTGTCTCAGTATCGATTGTTCAGACTCTGAATTCCAGAATGCCAAGTTCATAAAAAAGCAACAAAATGCAAGTAGTAGTAGACTGTTTTCCTGATTAGTAATAATAACGCATGTCTTTTCAATTTATAAAGAAAAGAGAGAGAAATATGAAATTTACAGCTCTGTCATTCAGCAATCCCTGATCACATGAAAGGAACATTTCAGAGATTAACATTTTATTTATCTTTGATAAAAGGGTGTTTCCTTCAAATTCCTTCAAAGCTCTCAGTAGGTCTTCTGCAGTATACACTTTTGTGCAATTTATGAAGCTTTTGAAAAGGCCAAAGCATTTGATGAAGATACAGTTATGTTCCCACGCTGACCAAATAAAAATGTAAAATGTGATTCTCATCTGATCCTGACCCCTGGGGAGTTTTAAAAGAGTTGAACTATTGAACCATGTTACACATTTGTGATATCACACAAATGGCACAGGCATACATACACACACAGTCATGCACACAAACAGCCCTTTTTGTTCTTCTCCTCTCCTTGCTTCACCTGTCTAACTCTCTGCCGCCAGATTAATATCATCAAAAACTCACAAAACATTTGCGAATGGTTTGAGTGATGAGCGAGAGCAGTTTTGTTGGATCACATGTGAATGAGGTCATGACACCAGCTACAAATGAATGTCCTATGCCCCCAACACCACCTCAACTTCACCTTAATCATAACCTTCAGCTCGTGAGCACGCGTTTGGACAATGCTTCATGTATCAGACCTATTGTCTCTGAAGCTATGTTGACATGTATGCTGGTTTGTGGTATGTGCACATTTACCTGTTGACTATAACATTTGTTGATTGTTGATTCTCTGTGAACTCTGCAGATTCTTTATGGCATTCAGACACGAAGTGACACGAGACATCCTCTCAGCATTATATGACTAGCATGTGAGCTTCCATCAATGCTTCTTAAGGAAACATACTAAAATTCTTCACCAAATCCAGAAATTCAAAATGTTTCACTTGTGTGATGTATCTGGGTCTGCTTTCTGGAATGTCCCATTCTCATTGGCTGGTTTGGCTTGTCAGTTCTCATCTCAAATATTCTAAGCGCATTCAAAGGACATTCAAAGGACATTCTTAGGATGCTTGTTTGTTCTAGAATGTTAGGCTGATATGCATTGGCTTTAGTATAGTGTTGCATTTTCATCTGCATCCACTACTGTTATGTGTCTGAGTGCATGTTAATGACCTGACTGATTAACTGCAAGAATTAATGGCAAACAAATCTTAGTTCTGTAAAACTGTAAACGTGCTAGCTATGTAAGAAGCACTTAACGTTAAAAAACATCACAAAGAATGTAGCCAATAGGGGCCAGGAGGAAACCATGGTCTGTGGTAACTGGACTGTGTCGTTACATCTTATTATTTATATTTCCTTATCAATTCATGATGTATCACTCCAAACACTTGCTGCCCTACAGTTACAACGTGTGTCTGTGGCAGAACCAATGTCTTAGCCCTGTTAACACGCGCTATTTATAACGGCATTTATCAGAGACGCTTGGACAGTTTCATAGCAGAGGCATGTGTTTCATTTAGTATTTATGTATGAAGCACATATGGGCTTTGATGTCCATCCACTGCAGTCTTGTAATGTCTTTGAACTGGACTGGTTCCTATATTCATGATTAATAAATACTGCGTCCTTATAGGCCTCTACAACCAACAATGAACAACAAACTCAGCTGATGAGCTGATGTACTGTTAGACTGGAGTATTATTGGACTGGTCTACTGTTGGACTGGTGTACTGCTGGGCTGGTTTTCTGTTGGACTGGTGTTCTGTTGGACTGGTGTACTGTTGGGCTGGTGTTCTGTTGAACTGGTGTACTGTTGGACTGGTGTGCTATTGGACTGGTGTGCTATTAGACTGGTGTGCTGCTGGACTGGTGTGCTGCTAGACTGGTGTTCTGTTGGACTGGTGTTTTGCTGGACTGGTGTGCCTGTGCTGTCATTGCTGGGTTTGCCTCTAAGATTTACAGTTCTCTCATACTTACACTCTCATTTTGGCTAGTCAGATATTTTGTTCATCCCGATAGGCGGTAGTGGAAGGGCTGAGGGGTCTCCTGTTGTGTGTGTGTATGTGTGTTGGATAGGTTACTGGCCAAATTCAGCCTGAAGTTGTGACTGATAGTGTCTGTAAATGAAGCCTGAAATGTCACCAGCCCTCTATGAGTACAGACATCCCTCCCTGGAAGACCCACTGCTGGCATCCAAACTGTTGGCACTGAAATTAGTTTGTAGAGCCAAAACAACTATAAACTGTAGAGTCCTAAGTTACTAAGTATTACATTGCACATTTTATGTCATGTGACTTGACTCGGCGCATGCTGCTAATTTTGCATTTTTTTTCTTCTATTAATGAATCCTCAACAAATGCTGAAACAAGTTACTCCACCTTCCAGTTTCACTGGTGAGCATTAAAGATTTCAGTTGTCAGATCATCATTACTACAAACCCAGACACAGAGGCCAGAGAGGCCAGAAGAATTTTGACAAATTACTTCGGGGGTAATTTAGTCAGTATCTACTGCACACACACAGAATCGTGCTTGAAAATGGACCAATATTAGACTGGAATAACTGAATATGATCCCTGTGATTGGGGAGGACAAGTTAGACATTTGTTGGTCGTTCGTTCAGGTACGCAAAGGCTTCATGAAATAACTGCCAATTTCATGCAGTTGAGACTTGAGCTGAGCAAGTAAAGAGAACTTAGCATGCGCTCCGGTAGCTTTGGTCACCGCCATGCTCCTTCACTCAGTCAAGGGCCTGCCAGGGCCCCCCATTGGACGCTTGACCGTAGCTATCCAATGAAAGGTGCAGGGACTCCAGATGCAGGAATAATGTGAGTTGAGCTCTGCTTCACTATGTCACTCCTCTCCTCACTTCTCCTCTTTTCTCTCTTCTTCTCTCTTCTCCTCTGCTGTCCACTCTTCTCTCCTTTTCGTCCTGAGAAGTATATGTGATGAACTGAAAATTTAGTATGTGTAAAATGTTTTATAGTTTAACAAAATCTGATTCAGGGCAGTCACATTCTGGAGTTAATTGGTGGCTGGTGTGTTGTAGAATAATCCTCATCTTAATGGTTTCGGTGATGGATGTTTAAACACAAGTGCAGAATGCCTTAGGTGAATGGTGACCCGTGACTGCGTCAGTGAAATCACTGTTAACTGAATTCTTGTGCAGTCTGTAGCAAAATGCTGTGATTGCTGCATGCTGTTTCAATGCATTGGTGAGTCAGCAAGGCCTTCCAAAGCTGGACTAGGTCTGTACGCAGGAGTGTAAGCAGAGGGAACACTGTCCTGTCCTGTTCAGAGCATGAGTCCTATATATATATGTGTGTGTGTGTGTGTGTGTGTGTGTGTGTGTGCGGACACACCCCCCTTTGCATCGTCTGACTGATTCATGATTTCTTCGTCTCCTCAGACATGTCTCCAGCACCTATAGCTGATCGGATGCCACGTGGCTTAATGAATCACATCGGTGGTGTGTCCCACAGGGGAGCTAATGAGTCCGTAAGCAGCATCTGGTTCAGAGTGTTAGGATTGCCTCATGACCTGCATCGATGGGGCTGTGCGCGTGTGTGCGCACGTGTGCGCACGTGTGCGCGCATGTGTGCATTCACGTGTGTGTATGCGCATGTGTGAGCACGCGTGTGTGTGTGCGTGTGTGTGTGTGTGTGTGTTTGTGCATATGTGCGTGTGTGCATATGTGTGTGTGTGTGTGTGTGTGTGTGTATGCACACCATTGATCCACCCTCATGTGTTTCTCTCAATCAATCGCGCCCTGTGTAATGAACAAGGCGATGGCTTCTACATCTGTTTATCCGATCAGGGTCTTTACAGTGAGAGATGTGCTCCACAATCCCTACACAGACCACCATGGACTCCTGTTGTTACAGCCGCTGCTAACCATAATGACACGCTTTGCACAGACCACTTTTTTTCTTTTTTTTTTTTTACGTATCACAGTTTTTTTGGTACAGCCAACATAATCTGTGTTTGTCATTTGTTTGGTTGTAGAGGATGCTGTGAGTCGCTGTTTGACAGTAACGTAGAAGAAGGGACATGACCTCCCGCACTTAAGAGATCATTGTGTATTGTGGACTCGTGATCATTTTACTTAAGGCGAGTGACTCTGCTAGCTAAGACTGGCATGCTAGCTCTTTTGTCCTTGTTTTTGGGGGGAGGGGACTACAATATGACACCATATGTGGGTGGCTAATAGAAAACTGTCTCCATGGAAACACAAATTTGCTATGTAGAGTTGAGTAATTAGTTTAGAGGGTGTGTGCTGGCTACAGGGTGGGGGTGGGTGTTCTTGCGGGGTTAAACTACATGCACGAGGGCGTTGTTGTTGGCCTGTGGGCAGCTGTATGGCTCAACTGTGGACTTGGATTCAAATTGGCGTGGTTTCCATAAGAGGCTCTTCTTGAGGGTGTGGTCCAAAGTGGCCAATCCGTTTTCCCGCACATACTCATTGGCCATGGGCCGTGTTTAAGAATAGCACTAGGACAAACAGAGGGTAGAATGATAAATCACTCTCCTACACGTTGGAGGAAAAGCAGCGGCTGCGTTCACAGACCTGCCCCTCGACTTGATGCCCCGTTGTAGATGCTCAACACCTCGGGGCTGGAAAGCGTGTTGTTGGCATGAATGGATGGCGTGCGTCTTCGCAAGTGTGCTTGCACGTTTGCAGGTCGATACGTGACAACATGCAATACACGGGGGGAACGGGTCACATGGTTTGCTATGGCAACAGAACGCAGAAGGTATGGAGTTCTCAAGTATCCGAGGAGATGCCATCGTCTTGGTGTAAATGAAGGCTGAAAGGTGCAGGGATATCACCCAGAGATACCAATTCAATTCGATTCAATTTTATTTATATAGCGCTTTTTACAACACATGTTGTCACAAAGCAGCTTTACAAATTGCGTGGGTCCAGATCCCTAATGAGCAAGCCAAAGGCGACAGTGGCAAGGAAAAACTCCCTAAGATGGCAGGAATTTAGGAAGAAACCTTGGGAGGACCAAGACTCAAAAGGGAACCCATCCTCCATTGGGCGGCCCGCTAGCAATGTCCACATTCACAGTTCATGTATAGTCCAGATATAATCCTGTAGTTATGATTCTACTTCCAGGCCGAGTAGTCACAGTCCCTTCAGAGTAGATGAGCCTCAGGTGGGAGTTGGCATCAGCGCGTCCTCTTGCGATAATGGCACATCCAACCACGGCATCGGCACATCCAGATACCAGATGATGATGAAGCCGTTGAACAACATGAAGAAGCTTCCTCCTTCAGCCATTCTGTATTTTAGAATCCAATAAAAACCCTGTATGTTTTATATGGTTTCCTCACACGTTTCTTCACTTCTGAGACTTCCAGAAGCATTTTAAGATTACAATTTTTTCCATTCCACTTCCACTCGAGAAGCTCTCTCAGTTAAATGAGATATTCTTCGCAGACTCAACCTAAAATTCAATTAGCTTTTCGGATTTTGAAGTTGTGCAATTCAGAATTCATTTGCATATAATTTGAGGTTTCATTTTTTGTACATCTGCAAAGTATGTGTCTTCTGGATCAAAATAATATCAGTTAGTCATGTAATCCCTGAGCCAATGTGGGGCTCCATTCTATTTAGAGGAAGAGAGATTTATGGAGGAACTACTCTTAATATGCTAGGTCATTCCCACATGATTTAAGGTTAATTTACTGAACAAGCATATGCAATCCTGATGAAGACTCACACACATAGCCAGTCTGTTTTCTGATCGTTTTTTCCATTAAAATGATGAGCTGAATGTATCCCTCGGGCATCCAGTAGTATATTTTTAAAGTGGACATTTAAAGAGCGCTTTGATTGCTCTGCAATGTGCCATTTGTTTCT
This sequence comes from Brachyhypopomus occidentalis, assembly GCA_020368025.1. NCBI lineage: Eukaryota > Metazoa > Chordata > Actinopteri > Gymnotiformes > Hypopomidae > Brachyhypopomus > Brachyhypopomus occidentalis. The sequence continues at coordinate 6,564,696 of JAGXOD010000020.1, forward strand.
CGTGATATCTGTGGAATAAACATACAGATTCAAGGTTCAGAAGGAGAATGTGTCAAGTTTTCTTACAGCTCATCACTTTTCATTCACTCTGTTTTTACAAGTGACAAGTGTGGGTATTTTTTTGGGTGGATATTGGGTGATTTATTGCAAAACACCTGGGGAAATGATTCTGTGCCAGGTGGTGAACGCTGTTCAGGGATGTTAAAGTGTCGAAGAGCTGGAAAAGGTGCAAAAAAACAAGTCGTTTACTTACCACGACTTTGCTGAACTACTTGAGCTGCTTTTCATGTCCACCTCTGATAATTTTAGGGGTCTTCTGTTTCTAACAAGGGTTCATCAGCTGTAAGTACAGTGGGGACAACTCAGCAGTTTCCCATCCTCACAGCTGGCCAATGCTAAAAACTCTTGTTAGAGAACATGCAGCCTCATCTGTTGACATGATTCTCTGTCAGTGCGCTGTTTAGTATCAAAGCATGTCTGTAGCCTAACATGTTGCCATGGGAAACCATCTAGAAAACTCTGAAGACTCTGAAGGAGACTACAAATCTACAGGGTGTTAGCTGAAGCACTGAGATGCTGAAAGAAAAGAGCTGGAGGGACTAAATAAATGACACAGAATCATATGGGCCTGGTACCCTGGCATGTAATACAGACCTCTAACAAACCTGAATGAAGGCTTCAGGTAATTAGCAGGTTGTTCATGTGCAGGGCCAGGTGTGCAGCAGCAGGGAATATACAGGTACGTACAGTGTGCTAGGACCCCAGGCTGCAACTGAGGAAGCAGTGGGGAAAAGGCGGAGCATTTGTTCAGCAATTGCGTGTGTGTGTGTGTGTGCTTATGCACGCGTGTGCGTGTCTGTGTTTGTATGTGTGGGTGCATGAGTATGTGTGTGTGTGGGTTTGTGTGTGTGGTTTGCTGTACTCTCTGAAAGGCAGCGTGTTGATCATGTTGATGGTAGGAACGCGTGGGTGAGAGGAACCATCACGGCCAGCTCAGGGAGAAGAGAGGCTCTCCGGCTTAATAGCGGAGCTGTGACCGCGCCACATTCGTGAGGACGGCCATTTTAGATTCTGCGTGCCTCTAACCTCAACTTCACCCATTCTGAGCTAATAGCTCTTCCCACTTGTGGCAGGAGAGAGCACGATGGAGGAAGAACTGGCAGGTGTTGAAATATTGGCTTTTTTTTTACTTGACTGACTTGACTGTTGATGGGGAATCCATCAACACATTTAATGTGTTTTTGTCTCAAATGCCTGTGAAGTAAAGTAGATTTCAATAACCGTGCCTAACCAGGCATCTGAACAGTCATTGTCTTTGTGTTCATGCGCCCTACAAACATTCCAGGCCATAGGGTGATCTCACAACGTGAGTTTTGTAATTAAAAATGCTAAAATGGCAAAAAATGCAAATATGAGACGCTGACTTATATATAATTTCATTTGAATGCCTCTCACCTAATTTTAAAAAATCTATAGACTGTATAATCAATCATGTTCCAGTATCATCATCAATGGCATCTCTAATACATAAACTGGTAGAAATTAAACTTTGAGCTTCAGTATTGTGCTCTAGGTGACGTTAGCCTCCTAGGTGTGGTTATTGAGACCTGTTTAAGACCAGTTACCATGTATGCAGTAAGGTGAGTCTAGACACAGGCAACAGCCAGCCAAGAATGAACATTTGGTCTTGCCAGTTCGCAGTGTTAGTCACCAAGAACCACGAGTGGTTAAAACCACTAGCTGATAACATCTTAGGACCTTGCGTGTAGTACTTAGGCTAGTCTTTAGTATCCTCTCCCATCTCTTTGGCCTCTGCACACCAAAGTCTGTAAATGATAAATGTGTGTTCTGTGGGACCGCTGAAGAGGGAAAGTCGACTGGTTTCTGTTTTTTCTTCCCTCAGCTCTTCAGGGACCGTGTTTAAAGTACCACATCCTCTGACCAGTAGAGTGACTTCTCATTGCTCGGTCTATATGCTGCCCTCGAGTGTGCTGTGCTGTGTGGTCATTTGAGAGCTTTTGTACATAACTCTATCCTTACTTAGGGTACTTGAGAATTTATCGCTCCCTTACTGGCTCAGCTCTTGTATGTGTGAGCAGGAAATGAGAGCCGCTCAGAATAGCCTGGTTCATGTTTGACGGTGCCTCATTCCGCCTTGTGGGGTGAGTGTATGCAGTAAGGTGAGTGATTCAGCCCAGCTTCTCCATTTCCACCCAGTTCCACCCTCCAGAATCAGTGTTTCAGTGAAGCTTGTCCAAGCACAACTTCCTCTGTGGGCTTGCTGTCTCTCTGTAAACATGACCATGGGTTATTCGCCATACTCTGGGGCAGAAAAATCCAGAAAAAACTCAGCTGAAGTTTAACACCTGATGCATCCATTCACACTTGAATCTACACAGCTTTGAATGACGCAGCAGGAGATCTGTGAGCAACACACAAGCGTGTACTGGAACAAGAGCCCTTGTATCCTTGAAACTGGAGGGCTCCTCTCTTTCTCCACTGCGTGTCTCAGGCCAAGTCCAGGGCGGAAAAGGCAGTAATCAATTTGCTGTGGTTTAATGGATGTCTGGGAAAAAAAGAATCGCTACCCCACAGCAGAGCTTCCTAGAGGTTCAGAGTGGAACTAAAAGCATGTTGTCATTCGAGTCCCGCTGTTTGAAGGCTGCGTGTTGGTGTGTATGTGTGAGTGGTGGTGTAGTTTTAATGAACATTTGTCTGCAGTTTCATGGAGCATAGTCTTCTCTCACAGTTTGGCACGTTTTTACAAACACAGTTATATTCCAAAATCTTGAGACTGAGTTATTATTGAAGAGATTCCAAAGAAAGGGCAGTATAGGTGGACCACAGTTCCTGTATCAGTGGTTTCATTTTGATTATAAAATTACTAAAGCATTGAATTTTATCACAAATGAATTAAATCAAATTGAATTGAATTTATTGTTTTTCAATGGGCCGATATAGTGTGAATAAGTTGGTAGTAGATAGATGGAGAAAGAGGGAGGGATCTGTAGTTTGATGGTAGTTACCAGAGGAGAAGTGAGGAGAAGTGAGGAGAGGAGGGGAGATCTCCCCTACTGTATGTGTGTGGATGCAATGAGCGGTGACATAGTGAAGCAGAGCCCCACTCACATTATTCCTGCGTCTGGAGTCCCTTCACCTTTCAACAGAAAAATACAGAAAATTGACTAAGGTTTGGCAGTGGATGCAGGTCTGTGCCCTTCCTGAGGCTCTCATTTCACTTTTAATGGATTTTCATTGTGGATTGTAAGTGTAAATATAGCTGGTTGAGCTGGGAAGGCAGGAGTGTTTGAGAGGAGAGCAGCAGTGGTGCGTTAGTGTCTCTCTCTCTCTCTCTCTCTCTCTCTCTGTCTCTCTCTCTCTCTCCCTCGGAGTGTCTCTGCTGAAGACCTGTAGAGGAATGCCAGGAATCCAGACTCCTTAAAGTAATGCAGTCTGAAGCATGCTGCCGGCTAGACCCTGTATGTATGTGTGATTTCTGTGTTTCTTGTGTGTGAATGTGCGTGTGTATGGAGATAAGTCAGTGTCACCTGAACCTGAACTCATGATTCTTTAATTTAGTGAAAATTTAGTCAAATATCCCAAAATTCAGGTAAAAGAAATATAGCTAATAATTTGGGCATTTAAATGCAGGTAGAAATAATTCAGGTAATAAAAATTCAGCTTGTGGAAATTCAAACTCAAGTTAAAATTCAACAAACATAGAGTTATAGAGTTATAATCGAACTCTCTTCTGGCCAATCACAAAACATCTCTGAGGTCATTGGAGGCATGTCTGTCTGCCCAAGTTTTCTGTAAGGGTTCAGTCCCTTTTTGGCATGTGGCAGCATGAAGTGACTTCTGTGCCAACTGGAAATGGCACCTTGTGGTACGTGCTACTTAATCGTGGCACGTAGCGTGGCATCTACTGTCCAGAAATGCTGCCTGCCTCTCATGACGGGCATCTAGAGACTTTTGGGTGACTCTGCATATTGGCCACTCACTTATTTCAAGTGCCCTGTATTGCCATTTGATGGATTTGTGGAAATGAAGATAGTTCAGATAGTTCATAACCCTTATAGGAAACTTTGCAGAAAGACATTCCTCCCAATGACCTCAGAGATGTTTTGTGATTGGCCTGACCTCAGTTGGCTCTACATTTGTTTGCTCTTCCCAAGTACCCTGATGTTTCCCCGACCTAAATTTTAAGGCCAAAATTATTACATGATTTTTTTGGATACCTGGCTAAATTCCACAGACTTTTTTTTCTTCAAGAATCATGATTTCAGTTTCAGGTTCTGGTGACACTGATTTATCCCCATATCTGTGTGTGTCTAAATTATGTAAGTTTCTATGGCTAGATTTCTCCTGTGTGTGTTTGTTTGTTTGTGTTGATTCTCTGTATGTATATGTGTTTTCTTTGTTTCTTGTGTGTGTGTGTTGATACCCTGTATGTATGCGTGTTTTCTGTGTTTCTTGTGTGTGTGTATGCTTATCCTTATGCACACATTCTCTCCTCTCTGATCTGCCAATGCTGCACTTATCTAAATAACAAGCAAACCTCTATGTGGCAAGACCTTGTCCATGCTGCCCTTTAAACACTGCAGGCCTAGGGATTGCACCATCTTTATGTACGCACCACCCGTGGGACGGCCCGCAGAGCCCCACGTGCATATGCATGCTTCCCGATTGATGTGTACGCCACGTGAAGCCAAGCAGCCCGCCAGTCGAGCACCAGGGTGTTGGAGGCGGGGGACAGGCTTGGGGGATGCCGATAAGAGCCAAGCGGAATGGGGAGTGGACCGTCTGGAGGCTCAAACAAAGACAAGAAGGGGCATGCGGACAGACATCAGAGCATGGGGCTCCCTGGGGCCGGCGCCATTGCATCTGCACGGGGCTGCTTCAGAGGCATAGCGCAGACCTCGAACGCCAGGCTGACTGGAAAGCAGGACTTGATTTGCCTTGGGGCAGAAGCAGACGTGAGGGCATGCGCTTCACCACAAGCACAAAGGTCATTGATTCAAGCATTGAGACAGATACTTTTGGAAAGATCGGGATTGCCTGTAAACTCAGCAACATGGGTGTTTTTATTTGTTTGTGTGTCACATTTCCACACTTATCACAGAAGCACGTGGTGTCACAGAAGCACGTTTATTCACTGAAGCACGTGGTGCCACTGAAGCACGAGGATTCACTGAAGCACGTGGTGTCACTGCAGCACGTGGCATCACCAAAGCATATGGTGCCACTGAAGCACGGAGTGCGACTGAAGCACGTGCTGTTGGCTGTGCTGCATTTGTTCAACACAGGAAGCAAATGCAGAATCCTGTTTATTTAAATTCAGCACCAGGGGATGGTGGAACAAGCGGGAGTCGATACCCCCACAACCCAGAAAGGGATGGAGATGGAATGGGCAGAGTCGTAGACAGAAAACCAGGCCAAAATGGTGGATGTGGAAGGATTTCAAAGACAGGAATGGGAAGGTTTAGTTATGTACAGGGGAGAAACTGCACCGCGGGGCTTTTACTCCGCTGCAGAATTTACAGTATTACTTCTCCAAAGCTACCTTCCTGCAGTTTAGCTCGGTCACTAACATCTGTATGGTGGTATTGAATGTGTATGGACTCAGCACCTCTTAGCACCGCTTCTGCTTGTCCTAGTCCATGGTGCATTACAAAAAAAACACACACACACACCTATATCTTTTCCAATTTATCCTTTGCTTCTAAACTGGTGTGTAATAAGCCGTTGAGCGGCGATCCAAAACAAGAATTCAATAATGTGAGCGGCAGTCGCAAGAGATTCACTGAGGGAAAGAATAGAGCAAGGTCAAAGGTCAATGCTGTGCCAATCAGCACCTCTCCAAACTGCAAGCAATGGGTGAATTACCTCTCTGAAAAAAGATATGGAGAGAAAGATAAAGATCTTTATATATGTATAAATCTTTATGTATGTATAAAGGAGGAGAGCAAACAGAGAGAAGAGTCAGAGGAAGACTAAAGCAATATTCATGTATGATAATGTTTTTTTCTTTTTGATGTTTGAACCATTTTCTGGTTTCAGTATGCTGCTTATAGCTGCGCTCATAGTCCTTCCTGACTGCTAAAGTCACCTTGATTTTGAACATAGCTTCCTTTTAACCTACAGCTGGGTGTGACATTGGTTTTTATGAGCATTTCAAATCGGCAGTGAGTAAGCGAATTGGTCCTCCAGACAATCTGTTTTTCTTGGTGCAGTCAGTCGAAACATCCGAAGTTAAAGGGCAAGTCCTGTGGCAGCCTTATCAACCAGGCTAAATTGCGTTGCCGCAGAGACCCTCTTGTCTAATTTGTCGCCCTACATATCCCAGGATGGGATAGTTCAAGTTTAAAGTTCAACCTAAAAGAAAGTGATCTGGACTGCGGAATCTGACCTTTCTGTTCAGCTGTGTTGAGCTCCTCTCCCTTCTCCGCCCCCTGATTTTGCAACACCTGCAACGTTACAGTCCAGAGTGTCTAAATTGGAGATGGGAAGCATTCTCACTGCAGAGAAATGTAATATTAATTGATTAGTGCCTCATGAGGTGTGGGTTGCAGGTACTTAAATGTTTTCTTTGTCCTAAGCTGTTGGTTTGTTCATGCCTTTCCTGTATTACATCAGTCTCTATTCCTTCTCCAAAGACATCTATACCAGATAATCAGGGCCTGTAGAGTGCTTATTCCTTAGCTAGACCCTTGTATTTTCAGTAGGTAAAATGGCATGTTAGTTTAAGTTATTGACAGTTAGCCAGCTAGCTAATTTGCTAAGTAGATAGTTCTATTGATTAGTCTTGTCTAATTATCCCTTTCTGTGTTGCGTTCACTCTCCTCCTTTCTAAAAATTGTCGATCAGTGTATTTGTTTTCTCAGCAGTGCGAACCCAACATTGGTTCTGGTTAGCTGCTCGTCAGCAGAGCTACTTAAGCAGCATTGCTTCACCAGCTCTTCACGAAGCATCGCGCATGGTCTGTCCTCTCACTTCACTGCCGTACCTCCGAATGTCCGACTGCTTTTGTAGTTCTGGTCCAATGAACATCCTTGTTGTGTTATTCTTTCTAACTTGTTCCAGTGGTTAGCTAGCCAAACGTTAAGTTTGGTACTTCATCGTTGTCTTTTGGATTAAAGGAATGTTAATTCTTATTATTCCATTTTTATTTCTCTGGTAATACACATTGTGCAGCCTAGACTGTACGACCCAGGAACACCAAATTTGGCAGGAAGGTGCAAGTGTCAAAGGACCTTCATTGGCCAGATTTGTGACGTCATATCAGGGACAGCAGGAGTCAGGGGTTGTGGGCGAACGGATTTATTATCCATAGAAAACAGAGAGAACAAAAGGACTCAGGCCAACAGGCAAAAGGCAAAAGAAAAGACGATACTGTAAGAATGCGGACTAGCACCACAGACGTAGCACGACTTTAGTGTTTCTTATAGCACTCCAGTGCAAACACGTAGGCGAAGGCTGAGTAATGTGCAGCACTGGATGGCAGAACCTGCGGGCTTAAGAAAGGAGAAAGTAAATGTGACACAGGTGCTAGTACTGAGGGGATTGTGATAAGGGGAGTGGTTTGTGATGAGGGGGGTGTGTGTAGCGTTGCTATGACTACTGGCGTCCACACAGCGCCCTCTGGTGGCTTCTCCTACCAGCCACCGTGACAGAGCCCCCCCAGGGACTTCTCCAGCCGTTCCTTCCTGGGACGTCCTGGCCTTCGGGGAGCCGGTCGCTCGGGACGCTCCCGGTGGAAGGAGGCGATTAAGGAGGGGTCCAAGATTTGAGAAGCCGGCACCCACGACCGCTCCTCGGGTCCGTACCCCTCCCAGTCCACCAAGTACTGTAGTCGCTGTCCTCTGCGCCTAGAGTCCAGCAGCTTACGCACCTGGTAGGCCGGTCCATCATCTAAATGTATCGGGGACGGCGGCGTAGCCTGTCCCTGCTGTTCCAGCGGTCCCTCACGGTACGGCTTCAAGGCGGAAGTGTGAAACGACCTGGAAACACGTCTATCTGCCGGAAGACTCACCCGGTACGTCACTGCATTTATGCGCCGAGTGATTACGTATGGGCCCACGTACCTATCGTCCAGCTTGCTTCGCCGACCGAGTCTCCCGTCGCTCGTGGAGACCCACACCTTTTGGCCCACAGCATAGTCCGGTGCCTCTGATCTCCTGCGGTCTGCTTTCGCCTTGAACCTCCTCACGGCGGCTTTAAGCCGTTGATGCGTCTCTGCCCAGACTCTCTCGCTGCGCTTACACCATTGTTCTACCACCGGTTGATCCGATCCCGCTGCGTTCCACGGATATAGTGGTGGTTGCCTCCCGAACACGCATTCAAACGGCGTCTTTCCGGTGCTTGATTGCACTAGCGAGTTCTGCGCATACTCCGCCCACGGGAGTAGCGAGCACCAAGTGTCTGCATGTGCACTACAGTACGCAGCGCAAGAATCTCCCCAGCTCCTGATTCGTCCGCTCCACCTGTCCATTTGCCTGCGGATGATAGCCAGAGGTAAGGCTTACCGTGATGTTGAGCTTGCTGAGGAATTCCCTCCAGACACGCTTGAAGTGAACTGCGGACCCCTATCCGACACTATGTCCTCAGGCAGCCCGAATTGCCTGAAGACGTGCCGGAATAGGAGGTCCGCAGTCTCCCAAGCTGTAGGCAGTCCCGGTAGGGGGATGAAACGAACCATCTTCGAGAATCTGTCAATGACGACCATAATGGCCGAGTTTCCCTCAGATTCAGGGAGATCCGTCACGAAGTCCGTAGCGATGTGTGTCCATGGGTGCTCGGCACGGGCAATGGGCATAACTTACCCGCTGGAGGCGTCCTCGGCACCTTACTCCTGGCACACTCATGGCAGGAGCCTACGTGCTTCAGCACATCGCGGTGAAGTCCTGGCCACCAGTAACGAGCCCCTAGTAGTTGGGCCGTTTTTGTGGTGCCCGGATGTCCCGTGCCCATCGATGAGTGGGCCCAGCTGATTAACGCCGTGCGCTGGGCCAGCGGTACATACTTGCGATGCGGCGGGCACCGCGGATGCGGATTAGCCGCCTCGATGGCTCGGTCTACCTGCCACTCTATGGTTCCTACAAAGAACTTCCCAGGTAGCACCGGCTCCTCGCTCGTGGACTCCTGACTGCCTGGAAAAGCCCTGGACAGCGCGTCCGCTCGCGTATTCTTTTCTCACCTGGCCGGTAGGTCACCTGAAATACAAAGCGAGAGAAAACAAAGACCACCGCGCCTGCCGCGCGTTCATTCTCTTTGTGTTCTTTAGGTACTCCAGGTTTTTATGGTCGGTCAGGACCACGAAGGGATGCCGTGCACCCTCCAGCCAGTGCCTCCATTCCTCCAAGGCTAATTTAATAGCCAGCAACTCCCGGTCCCCAACTCCGTTGTTGCACTCCGCTGCACTGAGTTTACGGGAGAAGAATGCTATGGGTTGAAGCGGACTGCCGCGTTTAAATCGCTGCGAGAGTACAGCGCCTACTCCCACATCAGACGCGTCCACTTCAACCACGAATGGTCTACTTGGGTCGGGCTGGTGAAGCACGGGCGCCTCCGCGAACGCTTGCTGCAGTTTCCTGAAAGCCTCGTCGGCCTCCGCTGTCCACGAGCCGAGTCGCTCCGCCCGCGCAGCATGTCTGTCAGGGGCCTCGCTATCAGGCTAAATGCTCGGATGAACCGCCTGTAGAAATTAGCGAAGCCCAGAAATCTCTGCAGCTCGCGTCGTGTGTGAGGTCGCGTCCATCGCAACACAGCCTCCACCTTACCTGTTTGCATATGTACGGAGCCTGGCCTGATGGTGTAGCCAAGGAAATTCACTTCCGGAGATGGAACTCACACTTCTCAAGCTTGCAATACAGACGATTGCGCAAGAGAGTGTTCAACACGGCCCGTACATCCTGCACATGTTGGTCGGCGATTTTGAATAGATGAGGATGTCATCGATGTACGCGACGACGCATCTATCCAGATATTCACGCAGGACCTCATTGATGAACGCCTGGAAAACGGACGGAGCCGAAGCCAAACCGTAAGGTAGGACCCGGTACTCGTAGTGCCCCTTTGAGGTACTAAATGCCGTTTTCCACTCATCCCCGGCACGTATGCGGATGAGATTGTAGGCGCTGCGAAGATCCAGTTTGGTGAAGTAGCTCGCTCCCCGTAGCTGCTCCAATGCCGATGGCACGGCGGCAGTGGGTACAGTACCCCACCAAGAGGGAATTGAGCCCTCGATAATCAACGCATGGCCTCAAGCCCCGTCCCTCTTCTTGACGAAGAAGGCGCTCGCTGAGGCTGGCGAGGTGGAGGGAACAATATAACCCTGAGCTAACGCCTCACTGACATAACGCTGCATAGCGGTCTCCTCGGCCTGGGACAGCGGGTAGATACGCCCCTTCGGTGGTACACTGCCGGTCTTCAGCTTAATCGCACAGTCCCAGGGACGATGAGGGGAAGCTGAGCTGCTTTTTCGGGGCTGAATACTTCTGCTAGGTCGCGGTACTGAGGAGGGGATGTCAGGTGGCTATGGGCAAGCGGACTCTCGACTGAAGTGGACAGGAGAGCCATCGCGTCTTCACTCTCGACATTATGCTTACCTGGGAATAATCTCTCTATACTGCCGTGAGCCCAGTCTATAGAGGGATTGTGCGTCTGTAACCAGGGGAGCCCTAATGTGATAGTGTGGGTTAATTTGGAAAGAACAAAAAAGGAAATATGTGTAGTGAAGCCCTGAATGTTGACAACCAAAGGGGGAGTGCGGTAACGTATCCATCCGCCACCCACAGGTCTACCATCCAGCTGCGTACACTCTTCTGGGTCTTTTCAGCCGGATCAGGGGAGCTTTGAGACGGCGAGCCAGGTCCGGGTCTATGATGTTCCCCGCCGCTCCCGAGTCCACTAGGGCGGAAACGTCCACAACATTGTTCCTATGAGCGATTGTCACGGGGAAATTCAGTAAACCCCCCACCATGGAGCTACTCACCCTGGGTCTTCCTCCTTGCTTTCGGGGGGTCGCCTTAGGACCTCCCGATTCACCCAACTGCATAGGTTCTACCGGGGGCATCGCCTCCGTTGCAGTGGGGGGTGGCAACCTCACAGGTTCGCTCCGGCGTAGCTTCCCCCGTTCGTGTATTAATCGGTCGTAGGTTACGGCCAATCTCACTACACAATTAAAATCCTGTGAGTCTTGCCTGCACGCCAGCTCTGCCCTCAGTTCTGGTCTCAGACCAGCCAGGAAGACGTCCACCAATGCCGCGTCATTCCAGTTCGTACCGGCCGCCAGTGTTCTGAATTCTAGAGCGTAGTCGACTGCTGGGCGAGTTCCCTGCCGTAAGGACAGCACACTCTGCCCACTGGCTCTCCCACGGCGTGGGTGGTGGAAAAACCTCCCGGAGTTCAGCGGAGAAAGCAGCATAGTCCTTTATAAGAGGAGAGTCATTAGTTACCAGGGCAGCCGCCCAAGTTAAGGCCTTACCTGCCAGGCGCGAAATGACGTAAGAAACCTTTTCGTGTGGGCTCAGGTGCTGCTGGTAGGTAAAATAGAGTTCACACTGCACCATGAAGCCCTCACATGTTTCGGATGCCCTTCGTACGGTTTGGGGGGGGCAATGGGCAGCCGTAGACTCTCCCGGTTAGTAGATTGAGTATTCGCCTGTGCGGTCATGTTCTGAAGGCACGCCGTCACGGTTTGCAGTAGGGTCTTTACCTCCTCGATTTCTCTCTGTTGGTTGCCCAACATTATGCCCTGGAGGTTGAGAGTCTCCCAGGCGTTTCGCTCACCGCTCCCGGCTGCCTGAGGCTGCACATTCTGTGACGTCATATCAGGGACAGCAGGAGTCAGGGGTTGTGGGCGAACGGATTTATTATCCATAGAAAACAGAGAGAACAAAAGGACTCAGGCCAACAGGCAAAAGGCAAAAGAAAAGACGATACTGTAAGAATGCGGACTAGCACCACAGACGTAGCACGACTTTAGTGTTTCTTATAGCACTCCAGTGCAAACACGTAGGCGAAGGCTGAGTAATGTGCAGCACTGGATGGCAGAACCTGCGGGCTTAAGAAAGGAGAAAGTAAATGTGACACAGGTGCTAGTACTGAGGGGATTGTGATAAGGGGAGTGGTTTGTGATGAGGGGGTGTGTGTGTAGCGTTGCTATGACTACGCGTCCACACGCGCGCCCTCTGGTGGCTTCTCCTACCAGCCACCGTGACAAGATTGCTATAGTTGTTTCATCGTATTTGTTTTTTGTTTTGTCTGTTGTCTTCTTTTGCTGGTTGTTTTCTCAGTTTATTAAACATACAAAAGTATTTGTTATTTATCAGTCATTCATTCAGTTTGTTTGTGTTGCCTTAACTCCAAGCATCATACAAATACTGAAAAATATTGCTGTGCAACATAAACAATAGAACATAATAAACAATTTTTCTGTCATGTGATATATATATTGTATCACACAGCCCTAGTGGGAGAGCAGTTTGCAGATGTTGCGCGAGTCTGTGGGATGTTAGCTGCTTTAGCTGTGAATGAGGCATAGGGCAGTAAATCCCTGTGCTTCAGTCTGTAGTTCCCCTTCAGCAGATTTATGCCCAGGGCCTCAGGTGGAGGGGTGAGTATTGGTGCTCTGCAGTAGGGTAGTGACCCCTCTCAGCGCAGCAGCCAAAATATCAGGGGAAATCGAATTTGAGAGGAACCAAGAAGCCAGAAGGTAGCACAGCTGTAAGGGCGGAGCCAGAATGTGCCACAGCTGTAAGGGCGGAGCCAGAATGTGGCACAGTTGTAAGGGCGGAGCCAGAATGTGGCACAGTTGTAAGGGTGGAGCCAGAATGTGGCAAAGCTGAAAGGGAGATGCCAGAAAGTAGCACAGCTGTAAGGGCGGAGCCAGAAGGTAGCATGGGCGTGAGGGCTCCCTGAGGTATTAGCACTCCACCTCTCTCAGTCAACAAACCATAACTGTCAATGCCCATGAACCCCAGTTCAACACCTTTAACTAATATGGTAAGTATTTAATAAAATGCTTGACTATATGACTGAGTTTTCAGCCTAGCCTTAAATATTGAGACTCTGTCTGATTCTTGAACATTGACAGGGAAGTTATTCCATAGCATGGGAGCTTAATACAAAAAGGCTCTGCTCCCTTTTGCTCTAAGCAGACGTGGTGGGTCATGGTGCACTAGTAGTTCACAGAGGTACAGTGGGGCCAGACCGTTTAGTGCTTTGTAGGTCATTAGAATTGTTTTATAATCAATGTGAAATTTGACTAGGAGCAAATGTATTGTAGCTAAGATAGGGATAATGTGTTCAAACCTTCTAGTTCTGGTAAGATTTTGAACTAGCTAGAGCTTGTTGAAGCACAGCAAGCCACATAGTAAGGAATTACAATAATGGACTAGCTTTTCTGCATCCTGGGAAGGCAGTATGTTCCTAATCTTTGCAATGTTCAAAGGTGGAGGAACACTGTCCTAGAAATATTATTTACCTGAGCTTCAAACGAGAGACTGAGACTCCACTATAACACCAAGATTTTTAGCTGTTAAAGAATGTGTGATTGTGAGTCCATCAAGGTTTATTATATAGTTGGAGCACATACTTCTGGCTTTCTGTGGGCCTAATAGAAGCACTTCTGTCTTGTTAGAATTAAGTGACAGAAAGTTTCTCAACATACAGTTTCTGATGTCCTTCACACATTCCTCAACAATATTAAGCTTGTCCTCGGGATCAGTTGAGACATATAACTGAGTGTCATCAGTATAACAGTGGAAACTAGCACAGTGTTTGCGCAAATGTCACATATGTAACGGTACGGCACACAACCCCCCCTGTATATTTGCCCTTGGTATGGTCCACTGTGTTTCTGTGTGTTGTTGTCCTGAGTATCATTGATGTGCTGCCACTCCCTCTTGTTAGCTGCCCAGTATTAGACTGCACCTGCCCCTTTTTATGTCAGGGTATTAAAACCGTCATATTTTGCCCTCTTGCTATCGGGCTTTGTTTGTATAATTGTTATTGTCACGGTGTATGTATGTTTGTTATTGTCGCGGTATGTGTGTATTTGTTATTGGTGTGGCGTATGTGTATTTCTTATTGTTGCGGTGTATATGTATTTGTTATTGCCGTGGTGTATGTGTATTTTATTATTGTCGCTGCGTATGTGTATTTGTTATTGTTGCAGTATAAGTGTATTTGTTGTTGTCACGGTGTATGTGTATTTGTTATTGTTGCAGTATAAGTGTATTTGTTGTTGTCACGGTGTATGTGTATTTGTTATTGCCGCAGTGTAAGTGTATTTGTTTTTGTCGCAGTGTTTGTGTCTGTGCATGTAATAAATGTTCTGTGTTTGCACCTCTCTCTCGGCTTCCCCTCCCTTGCTACTGTGACAACCTAGAGGTAGTATATATAAAAAAAAGTAATAAAAAAGGATTCATGTCTAAATATATGTAAAATAAGTCATGTTTAAATGAAATTGTTCAATATTTTGTTTGTTTATTAATCCCAATCACACTTTGTTACACTATTCATTACATGAAAAGATAAAAAAAAAAACATTGTGTCCCTGAATTGCCTATGCATCATGGGAATCTTTTGTTTTATGTTTTCTGTAAGTGCTTTGTGTCCATGGCATTTGGAAAGAGGACATCAGCCACATGAGGAACCGTTATAACAGTCGTAGATGACCTTCTTGAATATTTAAAGCTCAGGAAATGAAATGTGCTGAGTCTGAACGTGAGATCTCTCCTCCATTACATGTTCTTCTCCTCTACTCTGCCATAGGAGATGTAGCTGCATGAGTGATGCATGTGGCAAAGCTCCAGCAACAAGTGAGCACTCACAAAAGCTGGATGACTTAATGAGGTGGTAACTGTGATGTTGGGTTACATTTAACATATGTAACCAGAGTGACGTGGACAGACAAGGCTGTTTAAACCAGTAGAGTTCGGTTCACAAACTAAAACTCCACAGTGAAAGTGAAATGAAGACTGATTTCGCCATGGAGTTTGAACAAGCAAGCGATGTTTGTTGAGCACACTACCTTACAACCTTATTGCCTCACTAAGGAGACAAGGGAGACGTGTGTATAGTGTACAACAGTACACTATAAACAGTACTGAAATACCACACAATACCAATAACAGACAGTAAAACTCACTGCTCATTTAAAAAGGCATCTGGGTGTGATATAAGCATGTTTTTGTGTTTGTTCCCCTTTATCCCAGCAACTGTTCCCCTTTATCCCAGTCACTGGGACTTTGAGAATGCATATACTGCATTATCCTAGAAGAATCTCAAAAGGAAGGTTTCAAACCCACACGCCCTGGCGTAAGAAACTTGCCATTTGGCTGTAGCTTTCTCTCTTTTTGAACGATGACTCATGAGAGGCAGACTTTGTCATTCCGCTTCCTTTCTCTACAGTGATGATATTTTCAATTTGAGCCTCCAGTAATGAAATATAAAGGGAATTTTGGTATTTCAGACAGACTTTAGCAATGTGTCTTTTTAGGTTTAGCATTTTGTTTAGCATTCCAAAGGCCTGTCAGCAGTGAGAGATTTACGACACATTGAAGGTGAACAGTTGTGAAGTGAACATTTTCATATGTACTTTGTCTTGTCAGGGGAAATCACAAAGCAGTTCTTGTAATAACAGAGATACAGGTCTAATTTTGATCAAAGTAGTCAGGTTTGGGTTCTTAGTGTTCTGACTTATTGTGAATGCAAAGCTAGGTGTATTAACCTTATCACTACTGCTAATCAAATGCTATTGGAAATAAACCAATGACAAAGCAGTTTCTGGCTTTGAGATCTTTGCTTTTCCTATAGCCTGTTTTTCACAGAAGCTTGAAGGAGACAAGACCCTGAAGACAGGAGAGAGTGAGCACTCTCTCCTGTCTTCAGGGTCTTGGCTCCTGCAAGTTTCTGGCTCTTTATGATGCTAAAGATGGGCTGAGGTCATGTGTGGATGACTGTGCCCAGATGTTATGCTCTGGCCCTTCAGGACTAGTCCATGAGAACCCTGTTCTGCATTACCACCTGGTGTGGTCCCGCCCCCTCCATGGCGGTTCAGCCAGCCACAGATCAACACTGGACCAACACTGACTTCTGCTCGGCGCAAAAGGAGCCAGCAGCAGAAGGTTAAAAAAATCCCAACAACATCAGGCTGTCAGCTCGGAACAAAGGTTTGACAAGTCTATCCAGGTCTTCTTCCTTCTCTTGCCCTCCTGCCAGGGTGGCTTGAAACAGTGTGGAACAGGCAGCAGTTTCAGCTCTCACACCTCTGCGGTGCTCACCTCAGTCCTAATCAACGCTTTTTTAATTAGCGCCCTGACTGGCGCATGCAGAGTGGCACGTGGGCTCGGCGTGAGGTGCCAGCACCTCCCCTGCGTTCTTGGCTTTCACTCACTCCGGAGGCCACACGCCTCAAGTCAAGTCAAGTCAATTTTATTTATATAGCGCTTTTTACAACACATGTTGTCTCAAATCAGCTTTACAAATTGTATGGGTCCAGATCCCTAATGAGCAAGCCAAAGGCGACAGTGGCAAGGAAAAACTCCCTAAGATGGCGGGGAATAGGAAGAAACCTTGGGAGGACCAAGACTCAAAAGGGAACCCATCCTCCATTGGGCGGCCCGTTAGCACCAGTCCGTATTTGTGAACAAGAGGTGGTTCTACAGTTATAGCTTAAAGTTCTTGTTCCCCGGCCAAGTAGTCACAGTCCCTTCGGTGCAGATGGTGCACCTCAGGTAGGAGCCAGCATCAGCACGTCCCCTTCACGACAATGGTACATCCAACCCCGGCATCAGTACATCCACCGGCGAGCCAGACCATCTCCCAGGTGCTTGTAGGTGCTTGCATGCAGTCGTCTTGGGTAGAAGCATGCAAAAAGATGGACAATACAGACTGAGACCCGTCCTCAGAGACCCGTCCTTTGTGGGGTCGTTTTAGTTCATGCCACACACTTTTTTCTTCGAAGCAACTTAGTAATTAGGTGCTACGTCACTAGGTACAATGGAGATGTAGCTCATCTGTGTACGTTTATATGTTTATATAATATATAATAACCCCGGGATTAAGTGGTAAAGATAATGGATGGATGAATGGATGTTTGGCCACCTTGTGCTGGCCAGCTATAGGAAGAATCTGCAGGGCTGCAAGTCTTCTGGGCAGTAGATCTTTAGAAGTGGAGCTGACCATCTTGGGATTGAGGGCTCAAGGGCTCAAAGGTTCAGAGTCATCAACTGGGATCAATCTCACCTACTGTATAAACCAAGTTCTAAGGCCCTTGCGGTATCATCTCCAAAACTGTGGAATTGGTTTGAAAGTGAAGCCTCTTGGCTGTGCTATTGCCATCTTGGCATTTTCCTTCATATTTCACTCTTTAACTATCAAGGGGCATCTCATCATGACTGGTTTTAGACCATAAAAACAACATGAAATATAAATGCAGATATCTTCCAAGTCTCTTGCTGGCATAAGCATATACCCATGCGATAGACCCTGCTGTCAGACTGTGTGTATTTGTATGTGTGTTTGTTCTGTCAGTAGGTTTGGGCCTTCTGACTCATTCTCAGCAGTGTTGATGGCCTTTAGGTGCTACTAGCAGCATGGTGTTGGAACTGGCGTAATATGCTTCGGTCTGCAGGAGCAGACCAGTGTGTGTGTGTTGTGCTCCCTGTCCCCACCAAGACCCGCCTACGCGCTAACGAGGATGCATTGCCCTCCCATGCTGACCCTGTTATGCCTGGGGACAATTGAGCTGCAAGTGTGCGGTGATCTTTGACTTGCTGTGACCTACAGTGAGGTTGCTGTGTGAATCGGAGACAGAACAGAGAGCTTTGATACTGGGTGACTCCGAATTCTACAGTGCTCAGCTGGAGAATGTAGCTCACCGTGTGTGTGTGTGTGTGTATGTCACCATGCAGTGTTGTTTTTGCCTTTACCTTCTCCCTGTATCCTGGGCCCCCTTATGATACTCACCTGTGTCTTGCCCCTTGTTTATCTGGTTCAGAGTTCCTTGCATTGATGTGCGTTTATACCCTGCATTTTCAGTTCCCGTTTGTCAGTTAATATTCACCTCTAGGTTGTTGTTTCAGTGATGGTTCTCTCTCTAAATGTAGTCCATTTGTCATATTATTTGTTCTGGCTCTTTGAATATGTTTTTCTTTCTTACAAATATGAAACCCCTTACGATACACCACACTGGGCCCTGAGATACACCACAGTGGCCCTGAGATACTCCACACTGGTCCTGAGATACACCACACGCCCTGAAATAGTCAAGTCAAATCAATTCAAATTTATTTATATAGCACTTTTTACAACACATGTTGTCACAAAGCAGCTTTACAATCATATGGGTCCAGATCCCTAATAAGCAAGCCAGAGGCGACAGTGGCAAGGAAAAACTCCCTAAGATGGCAGGAATTTAGGAAGAAACCTTGGGAGGACCAAGACTCAAAAGGGAACCCATCCTCCATTGGGCGGCCCGCTAGCAGAAGCCCGCATTTATAGTTCAAATATAGTTCTGTAGTTATAGTTCTAATTCCAGGCCGATTAGTCACAGTCCCTTCAATGCAGATGGTGAGCCTCAGGTAGGAGTTTGCATCAGCGCATCCTCTTGCGGCAATGGCACATCCAACCACGGCATCGTCACATCCACTGGCAAGCCAGACCATCTCCTAGGTGCTTGTATGGCATTGTTGAAGGCTTGATTAAATAGGTGGATAACAAGAAAGGCTCGTCTCACCTTGTCTCGGTATTTATCGGGCAGCCATTGGGCAAAGAAAAGAGGGACAATTAGCTCTGTATGGGATCTGTTGGACAAAGGAAATTTAAACATTTCTGGAGTGTGGCAGCGACTCCGGAAATTCAATTATTACAGCCTAGATAAAGGGCAGATCCAGAAGGTAACACAGACTTGGGAGCATCCTCAGACGGTGTAGCATCCATCCACTACACCATCAGCAAACTTGAGTGACCACGTTGAGTGACCACGTGCAGTGCTAGGCTGACAGCACCAGCACCCCAGTTTGCCAAAAACCATTTGCCCATGAACCCCTGGATCTGTAACCTTATCTAAGGGGGCACATTAATTACCAAATGCTAAACTAAACAACTAAGTTTTCAACCTAGACTTAAAGATTGAGACTGTGCCAGAGTCCCGGACACATTCTGGAAGATTATTCCATAGTTGGGGGGCCTTATAAGAAAAGGCTCTTCCCCCTGCTGTTACCTTATTAATTGTTGGAACTAATAAGAGGCCAGCACCCTGTGATCTTAGTGGACGCGGGGGTTCATTATAAGAGATAAGCTCTTGTAGGTAGTCAGGAGCAAGCCCGTGCAGTGCTTAATAGGTCAATAGAATAATTTTACTGGGAATTTTACTGGGAGCCAATGCAGGGTCGACAAGACTGGGCTGATATGATCCAATTTTCTAGTTCTAGTTAGAACTCTGGCTGCAGCATTTTGAACTACTTGAAGTTTATTTAGATTCCTATTTGAGCATCCTGACAGTAACGAGTTACAATAGTCTAATCTGGAGCTAACAAAGGCGTGTACTAATTTTTCTGCATCATGCTGGGATAATGCATTTCTTAACTTGGCAATTTTACAGAGATGTAGAAAAGCTATCCTAATAATATTATCTATGGATTTATCAAATGATAGGTCAGAGTCTAATAAGACGCCAAGATTTTTGGCTACTGAGCCAGGAGTAATGGGGTAGTCTGCGAGATTTAGCATTAGATCTGGTAGCATTAGATCTGGTCGTTGCGGCCTTTGGGCCCAGAAGGAGAACCTCCGTTTTGTCACCATTAAGGTGGAGGAAGTTTAGCGACATCCAACATAGTATAATTAATATCTCTTACGCAGGCCTCAATTTTTCCTAATCTGGATTTGTCATCAGGTTTGGCTGATATATAAAGTTCGGTGTCATCTGCATAGCAGTGAAAGTATTCCCAATGGTAACATATATAATGTAAATAATAGTGGTCCTAGGATGGAGCCTTGTGGGACTCCATATTTCACTTCTGTGCGTTTGGAGGGAATATTATTGAGCTCTGCAAACTGATAGCGATTGGTTAAGTAAGAATTAAACTATGATTGCACCCGAAATTCCATCCCAGTTTTCTAACCTTTCTAGCAGGATCTTGTGATCTATTTTGTCGAAGGCTGCACTAAGATCAAGAAGCACTAATAGAGATACATAACCTTGATCAGAGGCAAGAAGGAGATAATTTGTTACTTTAACTAGTACTGATTCAGTGCTGTGGTGGGGCCTAAATCCAGATTGGAACTTTTCAAATATGTGGTTCCTGTGCAGATATAAGCATAATTGTTGGGCCACAGCTTTTTCTGTGATCCTGGATATAAATGATAGGTTCGAAATGGGTCTGTAACTACATAGTACAGTTGGATCAAGATTTGGTTTCTTGATCAGGGGTTTAATGACCACTAGTTTACAGGATTTGGGCATGTGACCTATTGTAATGGATGAATTAACTTCCGTTAGAAGAGGTTCGGTCACAACTGGTAAAACTTCATTGAGTAATTTAGAGGGAATCGAGTCTAATATGCAAGCAGTAGAATTGAATGATGAAATTATTTTCTCCAATTCTGGTTGTGGGAGTGGATGAAAAGCTTCAAGCGTTTCTTCTAATGCAAAATTTTGTTCAATATCAGCCAATCCAGATGACAGACCAGATGGATTACCTATAAAAGGAGTTATATTTAGTCTAATATTCTCTATTTTATTATCAAAGAAATCCATAAAGAGATTACTAGTTAGGTTCCCTGGAATCTGAGGTTCAGCGCCTGTTGGATTTTTTGTAGGTTTAGAATTTGCTAAATTTGCTGCAAAATCGCCGAAATTGTTTATAAAGTCTGAGTAGGGCCCTGGTGGTCTGTACACATTAGTGAGTGAGAGAGCGTCCTTGTTTGTAGTTATATTAATAGATAGCATCTCAAAAGAATTGGAGATATAGTGTTTCTGGTGAACTTCTAAAGAATTTTGGTATATTATGCATATTCCTCCTCCTCTGCCTAACAATCTTGGTTTATGGACATAACTGTATCCCACAGGGGTGGCCTCATTTAAAGTTAAATATTCGCCAGATCGAATCCAGGTTTCTGTGAGACATAAAACATAAATTTTCTGGTCGCTTATAATCTCGTTCACAATAGCTGCTTTAGAATTGAGCGATCGAATATGGAGTAATCCGATTTTCAGATCGATCATATTGCTACTAATTGGATGCAAGGTAGTAGTTAATAGTAATAGTAATAAAGGTAATAGTAGTTAAAATCTTTGGACGGACTATTTTAATTTTCCTATAATTGAATTTAACCTGGGGCACAGACATAGTCTCAATCCTGTAGGATTGTCAGCAGCTCCTAATACTACTCTGCCGACTAACTAACAGGCTATGGTCTATGCTGCAGGAAAGCAGAGCGGCGCCATCCCAGGTGGGGTGGACACCATCCCTGCCTAAGAGACCAGGCTTGCCCTCAAATATTCTATAATTATCAATATAGCCCACTTGATTTTCATACACAACTTGGACATCCAATGGTTTAACGCCGTGCACCTGCTGAATACAGCTCATCGCTGCGCCGCATTGGGATGGGACCAGAGCACATTACTGCATCGAACATCGTCTGGGCCAGTTTAACCACCTCTTTAATATTACCTTTAGTCACTTCGGACTGCCGCAGACGTATATCGTTGGCCCCTACATGTATAACTATCCTGGAAAGTCTAAGATAATGTCCGGTGCTCTGGATCCCGGTAAACAACTGACTGTAACCGCTGGAGCCCCTAAAGGATCAGCTACTTTCACATGCCGAACGATAGAATCGCCAATGACCAGAGTTCGTGAGACAGGTTCCTCAGTGGGTGTTTGACTGAGCGGGGCAAACCTGTTGGACACGTGAACTGGGGAGTGGTGTTCTGGTGGGCTAGCATTGGCGTTAGCTGAAGCCCTCTCTCTCACATTATGCCGCCGAGACGTCACCCATGCGCCCCGCTGTGAGGGGGGAACTTACTGCGTTTAGCCGAAATTTAGGAACTTACGCTAGCAGACTGTCTTTGTGGCAGGAACAAGCAACTGCTCACCTCGACTGTGGTAAAACCACCTGTGAAAATGGTCTAGGAAGGCAAACAGTTAAGAACAGTAGGAAAATAGTCATAAAATTAACGTAATCGTAAAATGAGAAAAACACTCCACAGCAGCGTCAGCAGGAAGCAGCGTCAGCAGGAAGCAGCGTCAGCAGGAAACAGGACTGGGGCCTGAGATACACCATACTGGGGCCTGAGATACACCACATCAGGGCCTGAAATACACCGAAATGGGACCTGTGATACACCACACTGGCCCTGAAATAAACTGCACTGGCCCTGAGATACACAGGACTGAGCCCTGAGGTACACCACACTGGGTCCTGAGATACACCACACTGGGACTTGAGAAACACCACACTGGGACTTGAGAAACACCACACTGGTACCTGAGATACACCACACGGCCTGAGATACAATGGACTGGGGCCTGAGACACACCACATTGGCCCAGAGTTACACCATACTGGGTCCTGAGACACCACACTGGGGCCTGAGAAACACCACACTGGCCCAGAGATACACCAACTTGGGGCCTGAGCTGTGCTGTAACACCACTCTACCTCCTGATTGCTCCTCGAGGACCACCTGGGCCCAGGCTTCCAGAAACCCCGGGCACAGAGACTCCTGTCCAGTTGCTTGCTTTTAATTAAGCCAGCCCCACAGTGGGGAAACAAGAAGGAATCAATGGCAGTGATATTGCTGGGCTCTATGCATTGCGATAAGCTCTCGGTGTTCCCAGTCGGCCCCAGGCTCGCAGAGAAGGAGAACTCGCCGCAGCCGGCCCTTATTGAGTTCTCAACTCCTGCTGCATTCCCTCCCTGCTCCGGCCATGACCTGTCACTCAGAAGGCTGGGCAGACGTTTGTGTGCATGTGAGAGCGTGGTTCGGCTTTAGCTCACCCTCTGTGCGCTGGCCTCCCTTTCATTTATTATGGCTTGACAAGACTGAAGGTTTTCATTTTTAAACACCACCCATGTGCTCTAAAGGTTGTTTGCTTAATCTGGCAAAGGCACAGAGAGTGTACGGTCTACTCATTACTCATGTCCACTCTTCATTGGTTGGTTGGCTAGGAAACAAAATCACTGCATTTGTACACTTACGAATATTCATTTTATCCTGGTCTTCACTTGGCTACCTTAATACACAGGTGATTTATTTAGACTGTTTAATTTCATGCTTATAGTTTGTGGTAGATTACAATTCAATATAAATACAATTACAATTGTGAGTAATAAAGTGTAAACAGCAGTTCTGAGTAGAAAAATAGCTTATCACCAGTCAACACAACATTAATAATATACTTTTCATGCTTTGAAGAGCATATTTTTTGAGCTAGGTCTTTTGGCCTTACATAACCTACTGGAATTAATAATGAAGAATTCTCCATCTATGTGGTAATGGGTGGGGGATAGCCTGTTAGGCAGTGTTGGAGTTTACTGGCTGTAGTTTGTGTAGATTGTGTGTATGCCCAGTAAGACCGATGTGCGGCAGTGCCCATACTGGACCCAGGGAGCAGGATCATCCATGCCAGACCTGCTACAGTAATTGGCCTCTGGCTCAGTGGCATTTATATCTCCCTCCTATCAATTATCCATCTGCTGAGAGCAGGGGAACAGGCTGATACTGTGTGTGTGTGTGAGAGAGAGAATTTGAAATGAGCAAAGAAGACACCATTTGTTTGTGTGTGTGTGTGTATATGTGTGTGTGTATATCACCATCATCAGCTATGGGCCATATTTATTTATTTATTTACAATTAATATATAACTACCATTATTCACCTGCATTACCATTATTCACTTCACATGTTTACAATTGTTGTGACACACTTACACATATTTAATCTGGCTATTGTTGTATACTGCTATTCTGTGAATAACACTAAAGCACACTGTATAGTAATGTCATTGTATAGTCTGTATACCGTGTATACTACTGTTATCTGTTTACTGTCTGTAATTTACTTGTTAGTATTTGTATATTGTCTAGGGAGACACAAACAGCCGGAAACAAATTCCTTGTGTGTGTAAACATACTTGGCCAATAAACCTGATTCTGATTCTGATTCTGATTCTGATGTGTGTTGGAGTATGAAGGGGTAAAGGTAAAGAACATGTATGAGTTTGTTTGTGTATGTGTGCTTGTGTGAATTTGTGTGTGTGTGTGTGTGTGTGTGAATTTAAGGTGGGCAAGAAAGATGCCATTTGTTTGTGTGCGTGCATAGTAGGAAGTGGTTAATAGCATGTGTGAGTGTGTGTTGAGTGGCCAAGGAACCGCGTGTGTGTCTGTAGGGTTGGTCTGTGTTGTGCTTTTGGAAATAGACTCTGAATTGTTAAGTGATTCCATAGTTTATTCCAACTCCAGGAATCTCACTGTGAATAAATGTGGTGCTTTGCTCTGTTGGTTTAGCCACAATAGACATTCACACTCACTACATACACAGGAGCTAGACCTGGAGCTGGAGCTGGTTCTGGTGAAGTTTTATCTGGCTTACACACAACAACGTCTCAGAAGGTTCTGACTCAAACGTTTCCAACATCCCCATCCACTTAAAGTGCTTGCAGCTTGTCAGTCAGAATCATAGATGCAATTAAAGTGCAGACGCCCAGGCAGCAGTGGAGAACTGCAGAATGCTAAATTTCTGCCTTCTTTGCACATCAAGATGAACTGAAATGTGCTGAACGACAGCGACCTAGGCAGCGATTTTCCTTTCACATATTACAGACACAGCTTTACGCAAGTGTGGGTAGTAAGACTCTTCCCAATTTCTCTTGTGCACATCAACACTCTCAGTCCTTGAGGCGATCCAACACTCTAATAAACATCAGCAAACCAGGATGCTGGCTTGGTGTGCTGTACCTTGGTGTGCTGTACCTTGGTGTGCTGTACCATGGTGTGCTGTACCATGGTGTGCTGTTCCTGGGAAGTGGTTGTTATAAGGTATTTTCTTGAAGATTCTAAAGCCAACTGCTAATACTAGATTGCTGGTGATCTGTAGCACATGCTGGTGTGTGATGGAGAATGCTGGTGTTTGATGGCATCTGCAGGCGTTTGACGGAGAATGCTGGTGTTTGGTAGCACCTGCGGGTATTTAGTGGAGAATGCTGGTGTTTGGTAGCACCTGCAGGTATTTGGTGGAGAATGCTGGTGTTTGGTAGCAACTGCTGGTGTTTGGTGGAGAATGCTGGTGTTTGGTAGCAACCGCTGGTGTTTCGTGGAGAATGCTGGGTCAATGTGACCTAATCTGAAAAGTGAAAAGTTATTTTACAAGGGCACTGAAGGACATGCTGAAGTGCTACGGGATGGTGGGCGGTGACAGTCTCAGTGCTGCGTCTGATAATGCAGTCTGCTAAAAATAAGCAGCACCCTCATCAGTGTTAATGCGATGCTAAGACTGTTGTTTTGTGCTGCGCAGGAGTTTGCGGCCCTGACGAAGGAACTGAACGCCTGCAGGGAGCAACTGTTGGAGAAGGAGGAAGAGATCTCGGAGCTGAAGGCTGAGAGGAACAACACCAGGGTATGTGGATGTGCCAGACTTACAACAACACACTGTACACATGTCAACAGTCCCTCTGGCAGTAGCTTTGGTTAGCAGCTTTGTGGCTCAGGCAGTTATAGGTTCATTCCCAGCTGATGGCTATGACAAAAGGTGACGTCACTGTTATTGGCTGGTCAGATGCGGAGAATGTTACCTAGCAAGGCTGTGGGTGATTTATTATATAGAAGCATTATACATAAATATATTGGGAATGAGATGGTGAATTAATTTCATAATAATTTGTTTGAAAGTGTGCTAAAAACTCCCACACCATCAGATGACGGGCTGTTTTCCAGATGATTGGAGATACCTCAACTCGCCTCAAATGCAGATCATCTGTCAAAATAGATCCTGAGTTTCAGACAAGTTTTTTTACACCTCCATATCAGAGGAGAGAGAGAGAGAGAGAGAGAGAGAGAAGAAGATGATCATTCTCACATCATTTTCACCTCCAGGCCTCCACTGTTCCCTTCAGGCCTTTGGTGAGTCAGACAGCTAATAGAACACACCGCTTGAACCGTCCTGCCACAATTCAGTTAACCACTGATCCCCTGCACGACACAAATGCTCAGGCGGTCCCTGATGAAAAGGAGGATATTAAAGGGTGTATTTGAAAAAGCCTGACAATATCATAGCTGCAAAGGGGAGAAGAGGCTCCAAACTACAGAGAGAGTGAAAGGAGATGAGAGGGACAGAGAGTAGAAGATCAGAGGAAGAAGCTGAAAATGTTTAATTCACAAGGAGTGCAGAGGAACCGAGAATAGAGACACAATGGGAGTGAATAAAAGGAATAAAACAACACAGCATTCAGGTCATTCTGGTGATTATGCTACAACAGCTCATTAACATTTGCAATCCTGCACAATTATCCCCCATGCTAGCTGAGAAATAGTTTTCCTGGGGCTTGAACATGGTTGCTATTACCACTGAGCACACTAAGGTGGAGACATTTATTTTACTGTAATACAACAGCCCAGAAGATCTATAATGCAGGAACTTACATATAACGCTGAAATAGTAATCAATGCTAAACATACGACCTTAAAGTCTCACAAGGATACTATTTAGATAAGGTCTCTGTGTTTTTGTGTCCAAATGTATTCATGTAGTCTATTAATGCATAGTTTAATCATGCACTTTGGCGTAGAAACACTGTTATGAAGTATAATGATCTATAACTATAGTAGAATAGTCATGGATTATAGCATTGGTTTTAAAGACGACCATCCTGTTACATCTTCCTGAATTTCTCAAGCCATCCAGTACTCAGGTCTGCTAAAGTGGCAGCGTCATGGATCAGGCCAAGGGCCCCACATCAACCTCACCAACTTTATATCTTTAAGCAGCATCCCCTGATCCTGGCCTTCCTAGATGCATGGGAGTGATTGTCTGGCTGATATGTGCACTTGTGGGAGGCAGTGTATCTGTCACTTGTGTCAGGCTAAGTCATCTAATCATCTAAAGTCATCTCAGTGACATTTGCAAGGTCTATGAATTTGCCCATGCTAGCCATCATTATACTGTCAACTCTCTTCACTAAGGGAAGAGCACTGTTTAGATGAAGGCTCTCCTCCGTACCTAATATCGTAGCCTCAGCAAGTGCAGCCTGTTGCAGTTGAAGCCGACATGTCTCCTGGGTGATAGAGACGCTACCATTAATGGAGCTCTCCAGTGCCAATGAAGTCCTTCTTAGCAATGCTCTCACTCACAGAAACAAGAACCAGTTTTAGTCTTGAGTGGCCAAACTGGGCTGGTCGCCAGACTCTCTTAGCCACTGAATGAAATTCAGACCCGACGGAAGGGCTGGAGACGTCAAGGGCTGGAGACGTCAAGGGCTGGAGAACGTAACGGGGCTCCAAACCTTTTCATCTGTATTTCGACTTTTGGGCTTCAATGCTTCTGTCCACTTTGTCTTTGTACCACTCTCTCATCAATTGTGGAGCACTATTACATCTTACAGCATCTAGCATCTAGAGGATGATCAGGGAAATGCGGCGTTTGATTTCCAAATGGTGCCGCTGGCGCATTTTAGAGAATTGTGACTTTGCCTCTTTCCTTTGATTGTGCTTCTGTCAAATGATGTATTTCTAGGAACAAGGCCTGTTCCTCACTCCCTCCACCCCGAGACATCATTGCTGGTAGAAAGAGCCGGAGACATTCCGCCTTTGTATTACCCCATGCTAACAGTGCATCCATGACTTTGGTTTAATTTTAGAAGCATTTGTAGCAAAGTCTTCTGGGACTTGGAATGAGAAAACTATTACCACAAAAAAACTATTACTGCATTTGTCCAGAGCAACTTACAGTATTAGGAAGGTGTGTGTAATGAAAACCTTGGCTTGCCTTTTTGTTTTAGTCAGGGGGAGGACTATAGTGAGAGCCACCTGGGCTGTGTTACCCAGGGGTGAAGCATTGCTATAAATTGCCCTGTTGTCACCACACACAGCACGTCCCGCACACGGCACGTCCCGCCCTTGTAACTTCTTCTGTAGTTGTTGTACATGCATTGGATCTGCTGAGTTTGACGTCAGGAGTAGACATTAGTGGGGCCATATGCAGTCTGAGCACAAGTTCACCACAAAGTATAAAACAGTCAAATAAACAGAAGGGACTGAGAAATCAAAATCATAAGAGATGACAGACTTTCGGCCAGGTGGCACGTTGTCGCTAGAAGAGTAAACAACCAGATGCTGCTGGGGCCCATATAACTAAAGCCTCATTACTGCTCTCATGCACATGGAGGTGAAAGATTGAGAGTGTATTTTTTTTTGTGAGGGGGGAGGAACAACTGATTTGGAGTAACTGTGCATGCACGAGCTACTAAACATTGCTGATCTCAGAGAAACTTTATTCCCTGTCTTCTGTGATTTCTCTTTTCTTCTTACATGTATGGCACTGCAGATTACTTCATTTTAGTTTGACAGCTCTAACTTGGAGGTATTTGGCATCTCGGAGGTATTTTGGCAATTTGAGGCTAAGGTATTAATGACAGATGTTCAGTAAAAATATACTCCTGGTGTAATGTTTATTACCTCACTTAGTATGTGTTTATGTTTATTGAGAGTTCTTGTTGGTTTCAAATTTATTATAGGAATAAACATATTTTTATAAGAAACAAGTCAATATTTCTCCTAATATTTCAAATAAAGTGGGGATGAATCACTTTGTTAAGGCACATGTTGACATTCCTATTTCATGATGTTCTTGTCCTTAAATTAAAACAATAATAGAAAATAGAGCATTGGAAAGAAAAATATGCTGGAGAATGAACTGGCCATCTTCACCTCTGGAGGTGATTCAGGTCTGGGCCCTCAAATTCAGTTTCCACTTTCATTAGTTTCTATTTTTATTTATTTATTTTCAGTTTAGTTTTAGTTTATGTTCAGAGTGCATACATAGTGTATTTTTGTTTTCTGTAATTACTTTTAGTTTTTCCTAGTTTATTTTCTAATATTTATTATGCAAGCTATGATGACAGAGTAACTGGCAAGATGATAATAACTTAAAATGTATGATATGTAAACTCTTAATATATGATATTTAAACTTTGTCATTTGCCATTGCTAAATTAGCACTTGGTGAGAGCCACTACAGTTACACCCAGAGTGGCAGTGCTAGGTAGTGCAGTGTGAATGAAAATCAAAAGCCCCAAAAATATCAAAGAGCAGTTGTCCATGATGACAGAATTCATCTATTTACAGGCTGCTGGTGAAACCCAGTTTAGCTAGCAAGATAACAATGGAGAAAGCTAGTTTAACTGGAGCCAGATAACAATGGAGAAAGCTAGTTTAACTATGGAGCCAAATAACTATAGAGAATGCTGGTTTACTAAAGATCGCATTGCTAACCACTGGTTAGCTATATTTTATATCTAAAGATTGTACCAACACAAATATATAGCTAACATTACTGATTGGCATTACTGAGTAACGATAATCACCCTGTTCAGTAGCCTTGAGTCTACAGGCTGAGAAAATGCCTTAGGTAGTGTTGATTATTCTTATATGGCAAAGCCATACCTTGCTTTTCCTTAAAATTGGGTAACAGATTTGAGTTCTTTCTGCTTTCTGACTTTTCAGTGCGTAATGTCAAAGAGAGTTGCATTACAGCAGTCTGGAGTGCTCAGGACATACTGTCTGGCCATTAATTGAATGTAGGTATTGTATCTTTAATAGCTAAGATAGCTCTGCTTAATTTATGAGTACATTTATTTTAGTCAGGCTGAAATTTCACTTTTAGCACACACACACAAACCACACACACAAAACATGTGCATGAAAAAGTGAAAGGTTCAAGTCAGTAACTCAGAGCTGACACATCTGTAAATAGCTTTTAGATTTTTGGACATTTTGACTTACCGTAAATCAGCCACATGTATGTCAATATATTAAACCCTTTGAGGCTTCTATAATCAGCCAGTGGTGTCCATCAGTTCTGAGGAACATGTAAGGATAAAAAGCAATATAGTGTCTTTCTCTCCAAACATCATAGTGACACCATGATCTCCTCAGCACTCATGGTCTTCACTAAATTCTCTACACCTTATTTTAGATGTTTTTTAGTTGCCTCTCTTTGTCCTTGAGACTACAGAGCCAAACTAATTTGGCATGCCATGTAACATTTCTAGCAGTCACCACATTTCCATAATTTCCTTTGTGTCAGATCCAGGGGGGGTTCAATTTGTTGTGAGTGCTCTATTGTTTTGAGCTTGCTGATAGATTTCATCATGGCTAATATAGTTAGAGTGGTGTCCCTCCCAGGCTGGGGGTATATATAAAGGTTTCCATTTGTTGTTCCTGTTCACTCCAACTTTGCTGTGAAACCTGTCCTTGAGGAAGCTGACCCATGACATCTGTCCCTCTGCTGCATCGCTGTAATTAACAGTTTGTATGGCTTCAGAATGTCATTCCTCAAGACGGTTGTTTGTGCATGAATAAGAATGCACTGCTGAGAAAGTAACAGTGCTTACTGATTATAATGCTGCTACTGATGGTGAATGCAGAAATGGTGATGATGATGATGATGAGAATAATGATGATGATCGTCATAAAAAAGGTAATAAGGCCCTGTGTGTGTGTGTGTGTGTGTGTGTGTGTGCATGCATGTGTGTCTGTATGTGCTCCAGCTGCTGTTGGAACATCTAGAGTGCCTGGTGTCGAGGCACGAGCGCTCCCTGCGTATGACGGTGGTGAAACGGCAGGCCCAGTCCCCCTCTGGAGTCTCCAGTGAGGTGGAGGTCCTCAAGGCCCTCAAGTCACTGTTCGAGCACCACAAAGCTTTGGATGAAAAGGTGAGCCTCTGCAAAACAGGTCAGAATCGAATGCTTCAAGATGAATTAATGCAGATATAATGACGCCTTACAAAGTAAATGCGTAAGTACTCATTTATAAATGCTGCACGTGATCAGTGTCAGACTGCTAATTAACTTGCAACTTCATGAAATTGCGTTAATGTTGTAATGTGACAGATCTGACTAGTGTGCCCATTACTGCTTTTTCATGTATCAAAATGTCCAGCCCTTTGAATATTTACTGTACATGCATCTGTGAACATTAAATGAACGTGGACTGATGGCTACTTTTGGTCACCATTTCAGTCAACAAATTACAGTGCTGTTCCAGTGTGACTGTTTTAGCTGGTCAGTGTTTGAGACGTAGGGGTGTGTCGCATGTCTCGTCTCCCTGTCCTTTGCGCTGGAGTCTGTAGGGTGACAGCTATAATCCATTTCATGGCACTCTGCAGGCAGGGCCGTGTGTGTTAGGAGCGGAGGTGCAAATAAAAGGCTTCGTGATTCATGGCTGTCGGGGATCCGCAGCTGTATGTCACAGAGAAGAACTGGGACAGGGAGCACGGATCCCTTCCTGCTGAAGCCACTTGGTCCAGCAGCCTCAGCTGAAGACAGACAAAGAGTGAGAGATTTTAAAATCATTTGACATTGGACTAACACAGTATTAAAGGACGCCGACGTTTCGGATGCACCCGTTACCGCTGTCAGAAGGAAGGGATGTGTCAAGAGAGGAAAAAAAGGGAGAGAATAAAGCACGGACGGAGGGATGCGGGAGGAACAGAGTGAGAGGGAGAGAAGAAGGAGGATGAGAGGGATCAGGTTCCCTCGAGATGTGCCACTTTATCTGTAGCAGGTCCCAGCAACAGCTCTCCTGCGTCCTCTGTTGCTACGGTGACAAATGGGCAAGCGTCTCGTAAATCCTCCAAGCGTGTGCGGAGTGTCCCAACTGTCCCGCGGACGCGCTGCCAAGAGCACGAACGGGGCCCAATCGGATGCTGGCGGCCCCAGTGTGGGACCTACAGACTCCACGAACTCCGCATTCCTGCATTTTCCTTCTAAAAGCAGCTATTTGGAATTGTTATGTTTGAATCTTTTCTTTTCCTCCCACTAGGTGAGAGAGAGGCTACGTGTGTCACTGGAAAGAGTCTCCGCTCTGGAGGAGGAGCTAACTGCTGCTAATCAGGAGGTAAGGACCTATTAGATTGAGTAGTGAATGATGATGTCACCTATGCTGTGAAAGTAATGCCTGAGAGAGGGAGAGAACACAGGCTGTCTCACCGCTCAAAAGTAAAGAGATGGGTGTGTGTGTGTGTGTGTTTGCAAGGAGAAAGAGAAAGTTGAAAACTAGGATTTGAAGGATTTGCAACATAAAGGGCTTTGCAAGAAACTTGATTAATGATTATTCTTTCTTCACATTGTTTATTTCACTCATTGACAAAAGTGCCACAACTAATCGGAGTGCTCCTCATTAAAGAGCAGGAAACCTCAGTTCTGTGTCCCATGACAGAGCAGAAGAAATACTACTGGAGACCATTTGCAAGATTGAAAATATTAATTGCATGCTGACTCAGTTGACCTTTGAATTTGCTATAATGAATAAATAAAACTGACGACTAAACGATCTCAAACTGCATTTTTATGGAGTACTGTAGATGTTTTTTTTTTTCATTTTTATTTTTTGCTTGGCTCGGTTTGTAAACAAAAAAGCACACTTATTAAACCAGCGTTCCTGTCTGTGAGGCATGTTTTACTTGGCGGTGAAGCATCTCAGTTTGAGATTGCTCCTCAGAGAAAGAAGATGTTTATGGTGCAGTGGTGAAGCTGTGTATTTTCTCTTTCTATAATGCAGTGACCACAGGCATTCGGTAAATATACAGCCTCACCTGAGTTAGCACTCCTTATCTCTCAGAGGCAAACAATGGAGAGGGTGCTTCACATCAGAAAGAGAAGAGAGTGAGAGAGAGCGAAAGAGAGAGAGAGAGAGAGAGAGAGAGAGAGAGAGAGAAAGAGAACACATGTAAAAAGGGGAAGAGAGAATTATAGAGAACGGGAGAGAAACTGGGAGGTGGAAAATGAAAGGATGGTTATTGGTGGTGGGCTTATTAGAGAGAGAAATCTATGTCAAGGTCAGGCTTTGTTGCTAAAGCCTAACATGGGGGCAGGATTGTGATTAAAAGGCATCTGTCAACTGAGGTGTCAATCACAGCTGCTGCCCTCTAGCCAGCCTGTCTTTGATACAGGACTAGGTCATTCTGCACATGGCACAGAACAAGCATCAAGGCTACATGCTTTTTAATGTCAGGCGATATCACTGGGATGTCATTGGCCCATATCACTGGGATGAGACCGACATTTCATCATGTCTTCTTATGTGGTGTAGACCTTAGACCTCAGACATGAATCAGACAAAAAGCTGATGTCAAAGCATACCTTTATTGTCTTGCTTCGGTATCGCCCACACTTAACCAAGTGTGTATAAACTTCTATGACATATAATCATATGTTTTTGAGCCCTGTTGGGGCATGAGCAGGCGTGTGGCACGACTGCAGAGCAGTTGTTCAAGCCTCGCCTGTTCAGCTGACACAGGGCTGGGCTCAGGCACGCCTCCCCCTTTGATGGGGCGGGATGGATGACATCAAAGCAGCCGCACTTACTTTCATTTGGATTTCTAGAAACTTCCCAATTGAATCGGAGGCCCGGCCTGGCGTCTCTTTATGGAGTCAGGAGGTGTGAGAGGAGGTTTGATCTTTGATCCTGGGGAAAAAAAAAAATCACAGTTTGCTTCAGAAGCAGAAAGCCTCTTAATTGCAGCCTCATTAAAGGAATGCGTCGGATCCGCAGAGAAAGCATCTGTTGTTTCCCACTCCCTTTCATTTGTTCCCTCCATCCCTCCCTCCATCTCTCCCTCCATCCCTCCCTCTTTCTGTTTTGTCTCAGCTGTCTGGCTTTCCTGCCATCCCTCTTTTAATGCTCCATTCGCGTAACTGCATCGAGCATAAAACTGCAAAAGAGTGAGAAATGCAGTTGCAAGTACCGAGTGTGAACGTATCTCCTCCATGCCCTGCCTCAGTCATATCTCTCTTTCTCTCTTTTTGAGCTCAGCAGACAGAGGAGATCAACATGGGTCTAATCCGTCTTTGCCCTTTAGCCTGCAGTGAGGATGCTGGGTGTGTCTGTGTGTCTGTGTGTGTGTATGCATGTATGTGTGTTTATGTCTGTGACTGTGCAGAGACAGCGTGTGTGAAATCAGATGAGTGTTCACACAGATTCACACAGATTATGCCTTACTGGCTTGTTTCTTTGAATATAAATGTATGAATTTATTTTTTTATTTATTTTGAGGGGTGGGGTAAATGGGAGTCTATTCATGAAAATTGTACTGCCATTGTGCACTGCATATTCCTGTACTCACTGCATAGTCCTGTAATCACCGCATAGTCCTGTAGTCAGACATCCCTAACACCTGGATCCAGAGCAGCTTCACAGTGGAACTGAGGAGAGCTGTCTGATTGGCTACGCACCACATGGGGGAGGAGGAAAGCATAAGTCCATCTCATTACAATTCTGTGGTTCTTTGATTCTTTGCAAAAGAAAATGCCTGGTCTGATTTCTGAATGCATTTGAATATAACATTGTTGCTGGCGACTGAAGGGTTTCGAATCTGAGACACTGAAACTAACTTCTTCTGCCCATACTGACTGAGGACTGTTTCCGCTGGTGTGGCTCGAGCAGGGTTCTTGATTTCTGGACATAGGGCTGACATATTCTCCTCATCAGCTTCTAGTATCATATCAGTCATGTGGGCAGTATATATAGACAGTGGAGGCGGGCAATGCGTCCTCTGGAATCATGGGAAATCCCTGCAGAAAAACACACTGAGCACTTTTATTGGCAGCAGCAATGTCTGATTTCATCACTCCCCCGCCGAATGGCCATCTTGCCCCTTTATGACTTTGCTGATCAGAAGATGTGACTCTTTAGTTAGTGAAGTGGTTGAGTGGAAAAGAAGAACTGGTAGATGTTATCCATAACCCTATGATAAGAACTGGTAGGTGTTATCCATAACCCTATGATAAGAACTGGTAGGTGTTATCCATAACCCTATGATAAGAACTGGTAGGTGTTATCCATAACCCTATGATAAGAACTGGTAGATGTTATCCATAACCCTATGATAAGAACTGGTAGGTGTTATCCATAACCCTATGATAAGAACTGGTAGATGTTATCCATAACCCTATGATAAGAACTGGTAGGTGTTATCCATAACCCTATGATAAGAACTGGTAGGTGTTATCCATAACCCTATGATAAGAACTGGTAGATGTTATCCATAACCATATGATAAGAACTGGTAGGTGTTATCCATAACCCTATGAGAATATGCAAATTAATTTAGGGTGCCACATAACCAGGAGTTCTGGATGTGATCTAGTTGCTTGTACCAGTCTTTTGGTCAGTTCTAGCTGTTTATTATATTACTGAAAGTATTCTTCAAAGAGCTACATTTGCATTCTGGTACACAGGTGCACTGATGTGAAATTCTGACCAGATGTTAAAATTGAGGTCTTCCATATCTCAATCTCATTTTTCAGTGATTAACTTAACATCAGTCCTATTCGTTTGGCTTTGTTTTCAAGTTTAGACCTGGACCATAATACATCTTAATTAAGGAGGCTTTAGATTTGATGGAGCCAAAGGTTTTTTAAGGTTGTAAAAAACATGAAGCAACCATCAGCAACCTGGTGAAGCTTTATGAAGCATGATGAAGTTTGTCTCGAGACATTAAGTCCTTGTTAAAGCTATTATTGTTTGTACGGTAATGGAATGAAAAGCTGTGTTATTGCCTCATGCTGGTTATGAAAAGTCCTGTTATTGGCATATGCTGGCAAGAAGAGCCCTGCTGTTGGCCCATACTGGGATGAACCCCTGAAGTAGCTGGATGGATTCCTACCTTCACATTTACACCTTCAAGAAATGTGTAAATGTGTAACATTCACTTATGAGATTTTTACAAACTGTTTCTGCATAGTCACAGATCATCACAGATTAAAGTTTTTTTTCATATTTTCAAAGATATTTTTATAGCTTTTCAAGATTCATTCGTTAAGTCAGTGGGTTGTGCTGTCCTATACTCTGTTCTATACTCTGTCCCATACCCAATCACATACTCCGTCACATACTCCATCACATTCTCTGTCGCATACTCTGTCACATATTCTGTTGCATACTATGCCACATACTATGTCACATACTCTCACTGATTTATGGAGCTGCTCTTTCCTTCTGTCCTGCTGTTCTGAGGAATGATTGGAGATCTCTGCGACCTCCACAGGTCAGCTTTAATACCAGTCGGCTCCTCTCTGACATCAGCGCGTCCCATGCCGAGGGAATGCCCTTTGAGGAAAATGGCTTGACTCGAGCACCAAAGACCAGGGAAATCTGTCATTCCTGTGATGATAGTGGCCAACTTCGTTTTTCTGGACAAGCAGGATAATAACATGTCACTTTCAACCACAAACTGTAATTGCACGTAGAGTGTGTGCTGGGCGGCCGAGGGGCAGGTACCACCGTTGTGCAGGTGATGGAGACTTTGCTATACTGCATAATTACAGTCATTTCTCAGATGCCATCAGCAACAGCAATGTGTCCCCCAACGTGTGTTAAGTTATACTCCTCAGCATGTGTTCCAGAGCGAGGGAAACCCTCCAGGACAGATGTTTTGTGGGCACGCACATGCTGGCGTTTATTTGGTTGTGAGCAGAGCTCATGCAGGTTGCCTTGGGTTTGCTGTGCTCATAACTGGCACATCAGTTTGCTTATGGCCCTTTGTCAGACGCCGTTTGTCTAGTGAAATGTTCCATAAGTGTTTGGTCTTTGTTTATATCAGTTAGGGCGTGTGTCCAGATTCCAGAGTGGTAATTAAGAGAGTAAAATAACAATAAATGAAAGGTTAATATGTAGTAACTTATTAACAAATTTGTGAGTGGTAAGGACAAAATTGTGAGAGGTAAACCACAACATTTTTTTCAATTCTGCTAAAACAGCTCGCAAGCCAGGGAATAAAAGTACATTTTAAAAGCTTCAATAGTTTCAGCAGGTTTTACAGAGGAAGCATGTTCCACAACCTGGAAGTAGCAACAGAGAAAGCACGATTGTGCTTAGATTATAATCCAGAGTTTGGAACAAGAAGCCATTATTTATTCCTGTATCTCAAGGATTGAGAGGAATAATGAGTGTTGGTGAGGGTTGGTGAGTAATGAACTGA
Source organism: Brachyhypopomus occidentalis (assembly GCA_020368025.1). Lineage (NCBI taxonomy): Eukaryota > Metazoa > Chordata > Actinopteri > Gymnotiformes > Hypopomidae > Brachyhypopomus > Brachyhypopomus occidentalis. Next base: position 6,601,906 of record JAGXOD010000020.1, read on the forward strand.
GGGGCTAAACCTTGAGCACAACAGATCAAGGCACTTAGTCTTGTTTTCTATCTCATTCCTTCTCTTTTCTTTTGTCTGTTCATCTCAATTTCCCCTCTTTTCTCTCTCTCTCTCTTGCATCCCTCTCTAATTCCCCTTCTCTTATACCCTGTACTTTACTTTAATCTCTCAATCTCTCATCTCTCTGGGCAGATTGTTGCCTTACGGGAGCAGAATGCTCACATTCAGAGGAAGGTGGCGTCTGGAGAGGGTGCAGACGACCTGCTGGAGGGCCCTGATGCTACGCAGAAGATCCATGGCAAGGTGCACACCGCCTTCTTCTAAACCCCGCCAACAAACACCGACCTTCTCATACACCACTGAGCACCAGTGTTTTTCAACAACAGTCAAGCTTTCTCAGAAAACACTACTTTGAACACCAATTTTCTGATACTGATACATGACATTAAATGTTAAAAAGAAGCAAAATAAATAAGTGTGAATGGAGCAGAACATTCTAGAGATTTCCCACTGTGCACTTGTTCAGACTAACAATAGAGTCTGGCAGGCTTTTCAAACTATGTTCATAGTCCAACTCACCCCAAAGGTAAGAGCAAAGGTCATGTGACAGTAGATTCAGGGACAACGGAGCTTCCTTTTAGAAAGAGAGTTGCATTAATAGCACAGACTTTTGTAACATCATACAACTATGACACATCCAACATATTATGAGTTTTGTCCAGAATTATTGTATGATCAGATTTAGACAGGCGTAATTAACATGCTCAGAATTACAGCTCTAATTTTAACACTCCTATCACATTTAAAATAGGATCTTAACATTCATACCTGAAATTTTTGTGCCATGCATCTATTCGATGGCACATGAACACACACACACACAGGTAGACACATGTGCACAAAGTTACACACACACACATACACACACTCATCCTTTAGAATCTGGAGGCCTGTCAGCATCATATTTCTTTGAGCTATGGGACCTCCTGTGTATAAAAAGTATGAAAGAATGTGAAATACATCGCCCACTCCTTAGCTGTACAAATTGTCTGAAAAACACATATACACACATTCCCTGACACATACATTCACCCTCTATGTTACAATATTGATGCAAGAGTTTACCAATGAATTTAGGAATACATTTCCATAGTCATAACTGTGATGCTGGATGTCAGAATTTCACACATGCCAAAGTTCTGTGAGCCCATCATTCTGAAATACAATTGGAGAAACAAGTTTGGGAGCCATCACACCACAGACTTGAACACACATTCAGCTTGGACACAGCCAGCTGGTGCTATTCTCCTCACTGTACTATTGACTCAAGCTCAGATGAGCAGCACTTCACATTGAGGTGTCTAGAATCATGCGCATTCAAAATGAGTGGTTTTATTGCTGAAATAAGAGGTGAAAGGACAATGGATACTATATCATAAATGGAAGAAATTGCATCTCATATAAAATTCCCCACTCACTCTCTCAAACCTTTTTTGCTTCATGCTTAGGTCCTCTACTAGAGGCCTGGGAGCTCAAGGGTCCTGCAAAGTATCTTAGTTGTTCTCAGGACTGCAGACTTTTGGACGGAGATCTCGGATCTTGTTTCTAGGATCAGCTGGAGCCATTCTCCCAGTTTGGGAGTTTCAGCCTCTTTCTCTCTAATTAATGCAGGAACCACCTTGCCTTCACCTTCCAAGTCTTTTCTAGCTTTTTTCTCAGCCCTTCATGTTTTTCAAGATTTTTGGATTCCTTGTTCCTGATGTTGCTATCACTCGACATTGCCACAATAAATCACTATGACCCTCTCCTGTTGTTGGTCCATCACTACTATGTCTTGTTAGTTAGCCTGTACTACTTTGTCAGTCTGTATCTGGAAGTCCCACAGGATCTTAGCTCGCCCATTCTCCAGCACCTTTGGGGGTATATCCTGCTTTGACCTTGGAACTTCCAGCCTATATTCAGCACAGATGTTTCTGTATACTATGCCAGCCAATTGGTTATGGTGTTCCATGTATTCTCTGCCTGCTACTTACATCCTGCTATTGTGTGCTAGATTGTCTCATGGGCATCTTCATCAGGGGTCTGCATCAGGGATCCGTCCTTGTGTGGTAGATCCAAGCCTCTGTTGACCTTGTATTGAGAGCTTTTGTCTGTGCTGCAATTTTTAGTGTGTCTTTCAATCCAGTCTTCTCCAGCCATTGGTAGGACTTTTCCATATCAACCACTCCCAGTGGTATATTCCTCCAGTGATGGTTCCTGCTCCTCCTCATTCCCATCCTCAGCTTTCTGCTGGCATATTTGGATCCAGTGAGTTTTATCCTGGGTGGTGGCTCACTAATCCATACCCCACCTCCTGCCATGTAGTGCTTTAGAATGAACACCTCTGTGCATTAAGAGGAATTTCCTTGTCTTGATGTCAGTGGCTTCTGTCTCCTCCTTTGGCCAGTTTATTATGCCAGCAGGGTATCTGATGACACGTAGAGTGTAGGTGTTGAGAGCCTAGATCTTGTTTTTCACATTCAGCTTATGTTACATTCAGCTGACTCATTGTAGGTAGTAGCTGTAGCTGCTTCCTTGTGGTGTCTTCATGATTCCCAGTTGCCTGTGGGATTCTAAAGTTTTTGTATCTGCCCTTAACATCTGTTATGTTCTGTTCTGATAGCATGATCCCCTTGAGAGCCTTTTGTTAGGCATGACGGTTACTGTTCACAGAAGTTGCTGTTGTCTGCTCGGAGATTCAGCAACCATTGGACATTGTTGTTGTGTGATGCAGCCTCCTTCTCCCATATGCTTTTTCATTATTGTTAAATTTTTTGGGGCAGTCATGGTCTGGTGGTTAGGGAACTGGTCTTGTGACTGGAGGGTTGTGGGTTTGATTCCCAGGCCCTAGGCCATGAATGAAGTGCTCTTGAGCAAGGCACTTAACCCCAACCTCTCCCTAGGTGCTCTGGGCATGTGTGCACCACAGCCCCCTAGTGATCACTAGTGTGTGTGTTCTCACTGCACAGATGGGTTAATGCAGAGGACTAATTCCAATTGGGGTGAAAATCACAATTGGCAATGTTTTAAGTTCTCGTGACCTTCCATCTCCTTGTAACCACCGAATCATACTCATCAAGTTAGAATGACATTCCAGTGTCATTTATGGGTATCATGGTGAGATAAATCCTTTAGTGAGTCAACATCTCGTTCACTTCTGGCATAGAGCTTGATTTCATCTGTAGCTGCTATGCTTAGCCGTTCTTGGTGATTTCACCGAGGGGGTTCAGGCCAGTGCAGAACAGCAGTGGGAACAGGGCATCTCCTTGGTAAATCTTGCAATTGATGATGACCCATGTTATTGGCCTGAAGTTGGACTACAGGGTCATCATCCACAGCCCCCTGAACATCTTGATGAAGGCTCTTAGTGTCCAAGTGATGGTAAACGGCCTCAAGCATTCTAGGATCCATGTGTGGGGCATTGAATCATAGGCTTCCTTGGCTCAGGTTAGTCTGTCTAGGACGTAACTGCCCCTTTCTGGGGGGTCCTTCAGGATCAGAACTGTCCAGCATTTAGATAACTGTTCAGAGTGGGGTTCATCCATTAGCAGCTGGTTCATTTGTGCTGCCATGTGCTCATGGAGTGCAGTTAACTTTTTTCAGCCAAAAGACACAGACCATGTCAGGGTTCGAGCTGTCGAGCTCATCTTACTTGACAGCCTTTTTTGAAGTCATTAGCATGATGGTTCCTGGATCCTGTTCAGAAGATGTCTGCTCTTGGATTCAACAAGCATTGGACATTGTTGTTGAGTGATGCTCCCATATGCTTTTTCATTATTGTTCAGTCTCCAGCTTTGGCAGGTATGCTTTCATGCTGTTACCCTACCATGAGAATATACTTTGAATGGCTCATCAGAGAACATCCTGTTAATTCTCCTGGCTTCTACATCTCTTCAGAGGAGTGTACCTCTTCAGGTGGCAACATCCTTGGCAGTCTCCAAGGCCACAGGTACTTCTCCAGTACCTTCATCACACTTTTCTGCAGTTCTCGCAGCTGGCTAACTTCTCTCTGTGTTGCCCTCATCTTGGCCTCCAACCTCCTTCTGATTGGAGTATACACCTCCTTGATAACCCTTCTTGTAGACAACTATCTCAAGTATCACTGCTGCTGTGGCACTGTATATATATATGTGTGTGTGTGTGTGTGTGTGTGTGTGTGTATTTATATACCGTATATACTGTGTATGAGAGAGAGAAAGATACAGAAAGAGGTACACGAGGTTTCGAGATGTTTCAGAAAGAGATCAGCTTTGCAAGCATGTAGCTATAAAGATAGGCAGCAATAAAGTTAGGATGCTCAAGAAAAAGAATAGATCTTTACTCTCTGAACTTTTGAACTTGATCAATTTTTTTTCTCCTACTAAATATCTACTAATATAAACATGTTCCTCCTCCTAGAACTTCAAAAGTACTTTGCTTGCACAGCTGACTAAGAACTTCTGTCCGAAACATACTATTTCTCCAGAGTGAAATTCACTGATGTTTTGACTCTACATCTTTTAATGCAGTACACTGCAGTTACTCACCAGGAACTACCCTAACCCCCTCCTCACCACCTTTACCGGTATTTGGAGACTAGGCCTATACCACAACATGCAATGTTATTATTGGCTGAAACATTTAGGAGTAAATCTTGTGATGTGTGAGAGAGGGAGAGATAGATAAGAATGGCAGACAAGAGGAAGTTAGATAATGAAGAAAGAAAGAAAGAAAGAAAGAAAGAAAGAAAGAAAGAAAGAAAAGGGGAGTTCGAGAAAAGTAGAGGACATGATTGAAGACAGTAAGGGTTGGACAGAGAAAAGTAAATGAGGGATGGTGAAGTGGAGACGGTATAGAGAGGAACAGTGCAGGAAAGGGAGGAGAGGAGAATAGAAGGCAGAGAGACACCTAATTAGTGCGGTGCACTTGGATGGCTGGCTGCAAATGAGCATATGCCTATCACACTCTCTAAATGAAAGCAAGTGAGCGAATGAGTCAGTGGAGGGGGAGCCATACCCACAACTCTTTTACACCTCCCATGACATATTTTACAGCTTATTGTTCCGATTATTGGTCCGGTGCCTTAATAATCAAATAGGGACTGTGTTTTTTTTTTTTTTTTTTTTTACAACAGTTACGTGTGGTGGGTATAGACAACAGGGTGCACGAGCTCAACATAGCAAGCGTCTGTTAACGCTTGCTACATTGAGCACGCGCAGACTGGCGTCTTCAACATCATGTCCAACTCCAACAAACACCAACGTTGGTAATGTTCGCAGTTGCCCTTAGAATGTTCAGGAAAGGAGCTGACGGGCCCAGACGAGCGGATGTGTAAGGACTCAGCTCTGCGGTCTGGGGAGCTTTTCTTGGCTGTCTGTCCCTCCGCCGTGAATCACACCCGAGAGATGCGCTAATTTTAGCACCATGTTCATGTGCAGCAGTTTGCAGTGTGATAGCATGAGGAAGAGCTCCACGTCGGACCCTGCAGCTAGAACCACTAAGCTCTGTTAGACACTACAGCACCAACTATGCAAACCATGCTGAATCTGACTGAAAATGTATTATGATTAGAACTGCATAAATTAATATATGAATGCATAAATGAATTAAATGATAGATGGTTAAGCTAACAAATTAACAATTGCACGATTATATGAATAAATGAATAAATAAATGGATAAATTATCTCCTAATAATGAATAAATAGCTAACTACTTGAGTGCGCTTTGCAGCAAATTACTGTGTCTGTGTGCGTATCTCTGTGTGTGCATATGTTTGTGTGCATGCATGTGTGTCTGCGTTCACCCTGCAGCGATTGTCTAATGGCTCGATGGAGTCTGGGGATGAGGCCAGTCAGGTGGTGGAACTGCAGGAACTCCTGGAGAAGCAGAACTATGAGCTCACACAGATGAAGGAGCGCATGTCCTCCCTCTCCACCCGCGTGTCGGAGGTGGAGCAGGAGCTGGAGACCGCCCGCAAAGACCTCCTCAAGAGTGAGGAGATGAACAACAAGTACCAGAGAGACATCAAAGAGGTGTGGGAGGATGGTCCTCTCTTCTCTTCTTTTTGTCTCTTCTTTCTTTGTTTTTTTTCTTTATTTCTTCCACTTTCTCCATCTCCCTGTCTCTTCTCTCTATCTCTGTCTATCTTTCAGTCCGTCTTTCTCTTCTCACTTGCTCAAGTGACAAGAATACAGAGTTAAACGTATGAGATGTTGGTGTGGGCAGGTCTGCAGTGTTGTGAGACCTGTGCCATATCAAATTTGAACAGGTAAGGGGTGATGGCCTTGTGAGACCGGTCGGATATTGGCTTGTGCAGGTGTATGCTGGTATAGTAAGACCTGAGAGATGCTGGTTTGAACAGGGTGGGGTGGTGGAATTTTGATACCTGTGTTATATTGGTTTGGAGGTTTGGTGGAGTAAGACCAGTGAGATGTTGGTTTGGATAGGTGTGGGATAGTATTTTGAGACCTGTGAGATGTTGGTTTGGACAGGCAGGTGTGGTGGTGTGGTGAGACCAATGAGATGTTGGTTTGGACAGGTGTGGGTTTATAGTATTGTGAGAACCTTGAGAAGTTTGTTTAGACAGGGTGGTAGTGTTGTGAAACCTGTGAGATGGAGTACGTATTGCAGCTTTGCTCTCTTGTTTCTCAGTTGACAGTCATGCTTCCCTTATTCAAGTCATGGCAGAACAAAAATGATTTGCACGGTAAACAACTTTGCCACATAACCAACCGATAAATGTCCAGTTTGCATGGAGCAGCAGGTCATAGTCAAATTAGAACTGAGTCTTGGTTGTGTTTACTGTTCCACCAAGTTTGCTTTAGCATTCACATTTGGAATAAACAGAATAGGTGAGGTGATATGGGGTTCTAAGGCATTTTAAGGTTCTAAGGCTATTAAGAGAATGATGCTAATGTTTTGGTGTATGTTTTTAAGTATTGCATTAAAGCTGTAATTATTGTCTTTGTCTAATGCAACACTGAAACCCACTGTACTTTTCTGTGTGTACTCAAATCCAAGATAGAGATCTGACAATAAAGGGCATAAATAGGGCATACATTTGAGAATATTTGACAGTGGTGCAGTGGTGATTCTGTGCATCATCATAATTTGTGTGTCTGCTTGTGTGTCTTTTGGGTGTGGGTAGGCCATGTGTCAGAAAGAGGACATGGAGGAGAGAATTGTGACTCTAGAGAAGCGTTACCTCAGTGCCCAGCGAGAATCCACCTCTCTTCATGACATCAGCGATAAACTGGAGAATGAACTGGCCAACAAGGAAGCTTTTCTCAGACAGGTCAGTCCACTAGAAATTTATCCCTTTTGCTACACCTTCTTCATTAAGTCTCTGTGTATGTCTACATCTCTCCATTCTAATGAGAGCACAAGTTCAAAATCTTCAGAGAAAGATCTCTACAGAATATACAGTATAACAGTTTTTGTTTTAGAATAAAAATAATATTAATGCCTCTAAATATGATAATAATAATCAGTTTAATTTATATAGCCCCTTTTTCATATCAAATGTCACTTTTGATGCAAAAATAATTTCTGGTGAATAAGTCCTAAAATGTCAAAACTGTTCAAACTGTGTTGAATTTTATCTCTTACAGCTGCAGTATATATGGTAGGAATCAAATCTGGCAAAATAACAGAATAATGGAAATAATAGAATCAGAAAAATAGATGAATAAATAGAAGAATAATTATAATAGAAGAATAAAAATGAAGTAACTGTAATGCGATTAGATTGCTGTAAGTGTCCCTCTTTTCTGTAACTGATAAGAAGTTATAATGACCTTAAAACCACTGACATCCATTTGTCCCTGTCACAGTTCGTACAGTCAAAGAGGACTGTTCATCTGTTACTTTGGACCACCATATGTATTTTATATTTTCTTATAAATAGTAAATTGTCCTTTCTGTTGTATAACCAAACCTCTTTCATCATAGTTCCGTAAGTCCAGAAACAGGCTCTCATGATGGGAGAACTTCCTGAGGTCCCTAAATGATTAATGTAGTTGGAGATCATTTGGAGCATGTTGCCATGACCCTTATTTCCACGGTCTCATGCTTTTAGTCTGGGTTTGTAAACATCAGCTCATTTCATGTTCCATGCTCAGGTCACTTACGGACATCAGTGAGCAAAAGGAAATTGAGTCCGCTTCAGAAATAAAAGTATCCAATCCAGTACTTAGATCAACATTATTCTGGGCTAAATCTGAGGAACCGCAACTCACCGTCGCCTCGGTGTAAGCAAAGGCCAGTCAGATCCTGGACACCACTCTGAGCACCAGCACTCAAACGGCATTCCTTAATGGCCACTTATCTTAGGATGAGCTAACAGTATTAGTATGTGTGACTCCACATGTGCTTTTATGCATTTTTTTAATGAAAAAAACTACCAAATTTTAAGCCTTCTTTTAAAACTATTTTCACTTATTGAACTAATGAAAGAGTTTTAAAGTGTATTTGTGTAATGATTTGAAGTTAGAAGCAGGACGCTACAGAGAGGCTTCTTACACGTAACGATTATTAACAATTAAAGCTACTTTAGTAGCGTACAACAAACACGACTGGACGTTTAACACTTCCAAACAATCTCAAACAAAGACGCGGGACACAGGACACTGCGTAAACGCACATTAAATAGACGAACGACACTATCCCTTTGTGATGATGAGACGAGCCACAGGTGAGACTGCTGAACACACCCACACCGGCACACACCCACGGAACTACACATATGGACTTAGACGACATAAATACACGCCCAAAGGGGTCCGGGAGTGTCACCGTGACAGAGCCCCACACCAAGGGCAACTCCGCTCTGGATTGCCCAGCGCAGCTGTAACACCCGGACCCATATCTACGGACAGGCCCGGGACCACCGGGAACCTCGGCTTGCGGGAGTTGACTCCCCCGCGAGGGGCTCCACTGCGACAACGCTCAGAACACCCCCCCTGGGAAGACAAGTCAAGTCAAGTCAAGTCAATTTTATTTATATAGCGCTTTTTACAACACATGTTGTCTCAAAGCAGCTTTACAAATTGTATGGGTCCAGATCCCTAATGAGCAAGCCAAAGGCGACAGTGGCAAGGAAAAACGCCCTAAGATGGCGGGGAATAGGAAGAAACCTTGGGAGGACCAAGACTCAAAAGGGAACCCATCCTCCATTGGGCGGCCCGTTAGCACCAGTCCGTATTTGTGAACAAGAGGTGGTTCTACAGTTATAGCTTAAAGTTCTTGTTCCCCGGCCAAGTAGTCACAGTCCCTTCGGTGCAGATGGTGCACCTCAGGTAGGAGCCAGCATCAGCACGTCCCATGACGGCAATGGTACATCCAACCCCGGCATCAGTACATCCACCAGCGAGCCAGACCATCTCCCAGGTGCTTGTAGGTGCTTGCATGCAGTCGTCTTGGGTAGAAGCATGCAAAAGATGGACAATACAGACTGAGTGTGAGGATGTCAGTTTAACCACCATTGATTTAAATGTACATAGCTCATGTGCCAGTGATTAGCATGTAGCTCCGGCAGGCTAATCTATAGCAGCTTAACTAAAGGGAGGGGTCCAGAGGTGACCACAGTCATGAGGGCTCACTGAGACATTGCTTTCCAGTCAAGTCAGTCACAACTAGAGTGATGCCATGACACAGCTGGATGACAGCATCAACATCTCAGATTACCAGAAATCTCAATGTCTGGGGGCCTCTGAGCCCCGCACCTTACTAGGGGAATATTTAACTGAAGGCTTGATTATATAGGTGAGTCTTAAGTCTAGATTTAAAGATTGGAACTGTGTCAGAATCTCGGATTGGAGCTGGAAGGCTATTCCATAATTGAGGGGCTTTAAAGGAGAAAGCTCTGCCTCTGGCTGTAGTCTTACAAATTTTTGGAACTAAGAGAAATCCAGCATTTTGGGAGCGTAAAAAGGGCGAGATGGGTTGTAGTAAGCAATGAGTTCACTCAGATATTGTGGGGCAAGACCATTTAACGCCTTATAGGTTAAGAGAAGAATTTTAAATTCAATTCGATGTTTAATTGGAAGCCAATGTAATGCCGCGAGAGTGGGACTAATATGATCAAATTTTCTAGCCTTAGTTAGGACTCTAGCTGCAGCATTTTGTACAAGTTGTAGCTTCTTTATGGCCTGTTTAGAGCATCCAATTAGAAGACCATTACAGTAGTCCAATCTTGATGAGACAAAAGCATGGACCAGCTTCTCTGCATTAGTTAATGAAAGTAAGTGTCTCAGCTTGGCGATATTACGTAAATGGAAAAAGGCAGCCTTAGTGACATTGCATATATGTGTGTCAAATGAAAGATCCGAATCAATAGTGACACCTAAGCTTTTTGCGGTAGACTTGGGTGTTACTGAAAACCCATCTAGGGAAAGGGGAATATCAGCCCAGCTGCTTCTAGCAGCTTTAGGCCCAAGAATCAGCACCTCAGTCTTATCAGAATTTAGTTGAAGAAAATTAGACGCCATCCAGTTTTTAATGTCCTGGACGCAGCTCTCAATCTTGAGAGTAGTGGTGATATCATCCGGATTGGAAGATATATACAACTGAGTATCATCTGCGTAGCAATGGAAACTAATACCATGCCTACGGATGATAGTGCCCAGTGGGAGCATATATAATGTAAATAATATGGGGCCCAGTACAGATCCTTGTGGGACACCATATTTTACCTTAGAACGCTCTGAGCATTCGTTGTTTACTAGTACAAATTGGTAACGATCTGTCAGGTAGGACCTTAACCAGGAGAGTGCTTGACCTCTTATACCAATGAGTGTCTCCAGCCTATTAAGTAGAATATTATGATCAATGGTGTCAAAAGCCGCACTGAGGTCTAGCAGTATGAGAAAAGAAATGTGTCCTTTATCAGAGGATATCAAGAGATCATTTACTACTTTACTCAGCGCAGTTTCAGTGCTGTGGTGGGGTCTAAATCCAGACTGAAATAATTCTAAGACATGTTATGTCTGTAGGAAGGAAGATAGTTGTGAAGAAACTACTTTCTCTAGAATTTTGGATATGAATGACAAATTAGAGATAGGCCTATAGTTGGACATTTCCTGGGGGTTAAGACCAGGTTTTTTAATTAGCGGCTTGATAACTGCAAGTTTAAATGAACTGGGAATATAGCCCAGGCTCAGAGAGCAGTTTATTATAGTGAGCAAAGGTTCTATATTGCTATGCAGTAATTCTTTAAGTAAATGGGTTGGTACTGCATCTAGTATGCATGTGGAGGGCTTGGCAGATTCCACCAATGAAATAAGCTCCTCACGACCAATTGGGGAGAAGGACTCTAACAGTGCATCAGAGCTGACCAGACAGCTGTCAAGGTGCATAGGCATGTTGACAGGCTCTGAGATAGCACAACCAATTTTTTCCCTAATTTTATCAATCTTATCATTAAAGAATTTCATAAAATTATTACTGCTACACTCTAGTGGGATTAGTGGATTGATTTGATCATGGCTCCTTGTTAGGCTGGAAACAGTTTTAAATAGGAGTGCATAATTGTTTTTATGTTTTTCTATTAAAGCTGATAAGTATGAGGATTTTGCCGTCTGGAGGGCATGCTTATATTCACTAAGGCTGCTTTTCCATGATAGTCTAAACACTTCTAACTTTGAATTTCGCCATTTACGCTCCAGGATCCTCGCGGCTCGTTTGAGACTACGCGTGTGTGCTCGTTATACCATGGCGCTATTCTTCTCTCAGAGGCTCTCTTATAGCGTAATGGTGCAACCTTGTCTAATGCTGTACGAAGAGAAGTCTCAACGTGCTCGGTAAAATGCTCTAGTCCTTCCGGAGCTACAGGTGTATCAATTTCTGTCAAACCAGGTAAAATGTCAGTGAGTGCGGCTATGGTACTAGGTGCTATAGTTCGTTTCATTCGGTAGCGGGGCGGCTGATGAATACCGTCAGTCAAGCATAACTTGTTCGTTATGAGGCTGTGGTCTGAAACGGCCTCGCTCTGAGGTAAAATTGCTAAGCTGGATATGTTAATACCAAATGATAAAACCAGGTCTAAAGTATGACTACAATTATGCGTAGGACCCACCACATTCTGAGTGATACCCATTGAATCAAGAATTTCTTGAAAATTTTGATCACCTTATCGGCTGATAGCACTACATGAGACAGGAAGTCTGAAAACTCCTGCAAGAACTCAGAGTAATAACCAGGGGGGCGGTAAATAGTAATTAACATAAACGACTGTGACGCCTTGTTGGTTGTCAGATTTGATACATTTGAAACAGTGAGGATGAGATGTTCAAAAGAATTAAATTTAAAGCCGAATTTTTGAGAAATGTCTACATCAGAGTCATATATTGTGGCGACACCACCTCCTCGACCATTTGGACGGGGGTTATGAACATATCTATAGCCAGAGGGAGAGGCTTCATTTAGGGCCATATAATCATCTGGCCGGATCCAGGTTTCCGTCAAGCAGAGCATGCATAGATTATGATCGGTAATCATTTCATTAACCAGCAATGCTTTAGATGACAGGGATCTAATATTTAGCAGTCCTAGTTTCAGATTTAAACTACTCTCCAAGGGAGCATAATCCAATTTAACATTGATTAAATTTTGTCTACTAACTTTACGAGAGTTATTTTTTGGTACTCGAGGAACTGACACAGTCTCAATCCAGTGTGACCTAGGTGACGTCTCTGCTACGGGAAATGAGAGCAGCACCCTCCCAAGAAGGGTGAATGCCGTCTCGCTTCAAAAGGCCAGGCCTGCCCTCAAAACGCGTCCAATTATCTATATAACCCACGTTGTTTTCTGAGCACCATTTAGACATCCAGCAGTGTAGCGCCAATAACCTGCTGTAGGTTTCGGCGCCACGCCCGAATTGGAATGGGACCAGAGCATATTACGGCATCTGACATAGTCCCCGCTAACTCACACACCTCTTTAACATTATCCTTAGTGATCTCGGACTGTCTCAAACCCACATCATTGGTGCCGACGTGTACCACTATCTTTGAATATTTACGATTAGCCAGCACCTTAAGATTAGCCCTGATGTCAGGCGCTCTAGCCCCCGGGATACACTTAACTATGGCCGCTGGTGTCTCTAAGGGGGTCGCTATATTCACGTGTCGGAGCTGGTAATCTCCTATTACCAGAGCTCTTTTAACAGGTCGCTCAGTCGGTGTATTACTGAGTGGGGCTCAGTAGACAAGGGAGAACACGTTAGACAAAACAGGGACTAGTACGAACACACACAGGCACATTAAATACGAATGGCACGAGAGGGAAAAAGGGATTGAGGAGAACAACAGGAACAGACACAAACACAGGCAGTGACATACACGATAATGCCGTCCCGTGTCTCCATGCCGGGAGACCCGTCAGTGGCGGAGTCTGCAGCCCTGTGGTGGCAGGTGCTGCACCCGGTGGTTTCCCCTTCGTTCCCCCACCGGGATCCCTCTGCTGCACCCCGCCCCTAGATTCCCCTGGGGCTTGCACAGTTCCCCTCTCCGCCACAGGAGGGCCCTTGCCCTTCCTGGATCTGGCAGGCACTCTCCCCCTCCAGGAAAGCGCCACCGGTGGTATTTCCGCACCAGGCGTAGTCCAGGAAGGCGCCACCTGAGCTGGCGCCTCGCGCGCTGCCGAGCCACGCGTAGAACCCTCCTCCTGGGCCTCCATTCCCTCCTCATCTTCTGAGGAGTGGGGAGTCCCCATGCTGACCTCCGCGGGGCTACTCACTGGGCTTGGCATGCTAGCATCGGTTCTCGTGGAGGGAGTCCCCATGCTGACTTCCGCTCGGTCCTTCCATAATTCCCCCGAGTATTCCGAGGGCGGTGGGCTGTTCTCCCTCTCTTCGGTAAAACTCGGTGAGGGAGATCTTGATGCCCCCTTGTACCTCTCCGTTTCCTCCGTGCATACAGACGGAGGGGGGCTCGCTCCCTCCCTGTCGACCGCGGTCTCCTCCGCGCAGATGGACGCCTCCTCCCCGTAGTCCTCAGCAGCTTCTGACTGGACGGACGGAGAGAGGGACTCGCCCCCCCCTCGTAATACACTGTCGTCGCTGAGCGGACGGACGGAGGGAAACTTGCTTCCTCCCCGCAGTACTTGGTGTCCTCTGAGCCCCGTAGTCTCCTGTAGCATCAGAGTACACTGATGGAGGCGGGCTTGCGGCAGCTCCGTAGTCCGCTGTAAACCTCGGTGTACTCCGACGGAGGTGGGCTTGCTGCAGCCCTGTAGTCCGCCGTAGCCTCGGAGTACTCCGACGACGGAGGGCTGGCTTCCTCCGAATCGTCGTCCCCGAATTCATTAATTTTGGGGGGGGGGGGGTGACACTCGGCTCAGGTGCCCAATATGAAAGAAAGAGCCATCGCTGTCACTTTCTTCTTCGTTAGGTAGGAGGAATGGCCTGGGAGTGGCCTGGGAATGACCTTTCTTCTTTTTCTTTTTCCCTTTGGCCTTCTTTCAATCCCTCACATACCCTGGCATCCTGTTCAAGGCGCGTCTTTCTGTAACGATTTGAAGTTAGAAGCAGGACGCTACAGAGAGCCTTCTTACACGTAACGTTTATTATCAATTAAAGCTACTTTAGTAGCGTACAACAAACACGACTGGACGTTTAACACTTACAAACAATCTCAAACAAAGACGCGCACAGGACACTGCATAAACGCACATTAAATAGACAAATGACACTATCCCCTTGTGATGACGAGACGAGCCACAGGTGAGACTGCTGAACACACCCACACCGGCACACACCCACGGAACTACACATATGGACTTAGACGACATAAACACAAGCCCAAAGGGAGGGGCCAGGAAGCGTCACCATGACAATTTGAAAGTTGTTTTTGGTTCATTGGTAATACCATTACCTAAATCATAATGTAATCATTAAGTAATTATAATTAGCAAGTAATAAAATAATAACTTATCATCTTTGGTTTTTTTTAAAACATCTTTTTAGTTAGATTTTTATCTTTGATCTATATAAAAAATATATCAATAATTTTAAATATAGAGTGGAACAATACCAGGATTAATAACAGGTCATTCATCATGTTGTCTATAGAGAATCCGAATCAGAATGACTTTCTAAGTACGTTGCACTTTCTCTTGTTGAGTGCACTAGTGTATTGGCATATTACCTGAGGGAGAGTAAACGTAAAGCAGTTCTCAGATAAGCTCAATAATACATGTTCATGCATCGCTAGTCTCACTTGTCGCTTCTTGAACCTGCTAGTTTGTTAATGACTGCTAATAATTATGAAATTGTTTTCTAGGCCTAATGAATGTTATTGTCACACTTGATGCAACAAAAACAAACAACCAAATAATCGAGGATGAAGATGAGAGCTTAAATGAACAAATCACAGTTTGATGACACTTAAAGGTGCAGAGAATGAACACAATTGTAATAAACAGTCTAGGATAACAGGAAAACAGGACTTGAGGATGAGGAAGACCCCAATTGAAGCTCAGAAGTTGAGATCGGAGTGACACAAAGGACTGACAGTCAGTGGGCGGAGCTTCAGTAGAGCAGGGCAGGTTTAATGGCAGTACTGAAGCCCATGAGGGTCAGGCAAAACCAATCAGTACCTCAGGAAGACTGTGGCACTTGTATCATGACAGCAACCATTTAACTCATTATACATGTACTTGTACAATATCATGCATTAGCCAGTTATTATTAAGAAGTGTCTAATTGGTTTGCGCCTAATTAATTAATTAAGTACTTTTTGTTTGTATACTTGTCATTTACAATGTAAGAAAATCACATTGCAGCATTTATATTGCTAATTTTTATGTGAAGTGCATAGTCACCCAAATTACAATGTTTAACACTAATATGACTAAAGCTACGAAAGGCTTCGTAAGGTAAACCAGCCACCCAGAATATTTTAGTGTGTGTGTATATGTGTGTGTTTTCTGCTCCCAGATGGAAGAGAAGAACAGGCAGTTGCAGGAGAGGTTGGAGCTGGCAGAGCAGAAGCTTCAACAGACCATGAGGAAAGCAGAGACACTTCCTGAGGTGGAGGCTGAACTGGCGCAGAGGATAGCAGCACTCACCAAGGTGCTGCACCCGCTCTAACCTTTCACAGAAACCGCACACTGAGTTAAGCTTTACGAACTGGACAGCCATGCTAGGATATTTCAGATGAGGAATGCCTCAGAAACAACTCTGGCTTGATACTCACAGCTAATATATTGCTAGTGCTCCTGTACAGCAGGTTGAGCATGATGCTAGCAACCCCCAGGTCACAGGTTTTATTCCCAGGACGCACATGTGCTATTATAATATTACAAAATGTAAGTTGCTCTGGTTCAGACTGCCAAATGTTGAAAATATAAAAGTAATTAGAATTGCTAAGATAGACTGGAAATAGACTGGAAACCAAATTTGAAAGCACTTTAGTTTAAGGACTCTGCATAATTTAATAAAGAATTCATAACACATACATTATGTGTTTGTGAATCCTGTATAAACATCTATCAATGCCTATTTTTACAACCACTGGCATACTTAGCCCAATGTTGCTTCCACCTGTCTACCTTTGCATTAATAAATGTGTCTAATAAAGCTCTTAAGAATCATCTTAAGTTAAAGTGTTACATAAAGTTTTATTTGACCCTTCATGCATATTTTGTCTATTTTGGCCTCGTAGAGTGATATGGAAGCTAAACTCGAGGACATGAACTGCAGTCTTAGGAAGGTAGTCTCCTTCCCACGCCCCTCACAGTATGCTGGAGCCACACTACTCTGACTGCGCAGGTTCCTCAGGGTGCTTCTCTTTCTCACTGGCTCCCTCGCCAGCTTAAAGATATACTGCGTAAAATTCAGTTGGGGTATTGAACACTAAAAAACATGTATTCACGCCAGGGGGAATGGCGTCTCTTAATGGAGTCCTCTAAGGAAGCCTGTTTTTGTGCAGTGGGCCATCACGTTGGCCTTTTAAAGGTCCCGTGGTCAAACCTAGACGCATCTCATTTGAATTTATAGTGTCGTGACTTATCATAACAGTGTAACATTTTGGTTTTTACAGGACACTTCATTCAATCATTCAGTGACCTGTTTCAATTTACCAAAGCAGCATACACTGCACCCTCACACTGCCAGACTGCCTCCACAAGGCCCAGGCGTGAGGGTAAAAAAAGATACAACTGCCCACTGGAAGGCTGAGACAGGCATTTTCATTTTTATTTATTTATTTTTTTACCCCAAGTCTGCACGATTTTGCATAGTATGTCTTTAATGTAGAGATCACTTTCCTTTCGGGCTGGGGGTTCCTGCGTTTCTTCGGCTAGACCTGCTGCTGTAACTTTCTCCACATGCTCTGCACAACAGACACAGACGCAGTACTGAGGGAGACTATTTTCCTCCTTTCATTCCCCCTTGAGCTGCATCATGCCTGTGGCGCCTGCTAATGGTTCTCTGTCCCTGAATCTTTAACTCTCGTAGTGCCTCGTTAGGCATTACAGCACCGATCACTTAATCTGAAAATCTTAGCTCAGTATTTTTTTACAGCAACATTGTATCAGGATAATTCAGAATTTTAAATTATAATTTCCTATCACGAGCCTGATATTCTTTTCTGAAAAAAAAAATATATTGTATATTTTTAGTGCTTTTTAGTGTTTAGTGCTTAGCAAAGACAGATGGAAATTTCCAGAATGCATCAGTAGGGCTGTATTGCTCGGACTTGCTTTTGGCTTATGGGCTCTTCAGAGTCAAGAGAGGTGGGTGAGGTGTCAGGCAGGTACCACAGTCTTAGTTCAGAAATAAAGCTTTCTTCTTTTATGGAGAAATAGGAAGGAGATTCTTCACTGTAATAATTACTGATTATATCTATATTCATTTGCATCTGTTTGTGTGTGTGAATTTGTGCATGTGTGTGTATTGTGTGTGTGTGTATTGTGTGTGTGTGTGCTGCAGGCAGAGGAAAGGCATGGCAGTATCGAGGAGCGTATGCGGCATTTGGAAGGACAGCTGGAGGAGAAGAATCAAGAACTTCTGAGGGTCCATTACATTAATCTCTTACTGTAGTCCATGACTACAGCATAAAACTGCATTACTCCAACAATAGTATAACGCTACATTATCCTCATATACCACCTCACAGAACAACACTACATTATCATTATCCTCATACACAACCTCACAATAGTACACTACATTACACTTATACACCACCTTACTATAGTACAACAGTACATTACCTCCATACACCATGTCACTATGGTACACCACATTTACACAAACACTGATCTGACATTACTTACCACTACACCAATGGATTCTCCCTCAATCTAATGGTTTAATCATCACATTGTCTGTGTACATTTTTGTGTGATTGTTCTTTCCAGGCTAGGCAGAGAGAGAAGATGAACGAGGAACACAACAAGCGTCTGTCCGACACGGTGGACCGTCTCCTTACCGAATCCAACGAACGCCTGCAGCTCCATCTGAAAGAGAGGATGGCCGCACTGGAGGAGAAGGTTTGCCTCCACACGACAGCCATTTTAGTCAGCATTTTAACAGCTATATATACACTATATATACAATGTATACACTGCTCAAAAATAAAGGGAACACTTAAACAACACAATGTAACTCCAAGTCAACCACACTTCTGTGAAACCAACCTGTTCAGTTACAACACAAGCAACACTGATTGTGAATTAGTTTCACCTGCTGTTGCAAACAAAGTGCAAATAGAACAAACAACAGGTAGAAATGAGAGGCAATTTGCAAGACACCCCCTATAAAGGAGTTGTTCTGCAGGTGCTGACCACAGACCTTTTCTCTGTTCTCACCCTTTTTGGCTGATGTTTTGGTCACAGTTCTCTCACCATAGAGGTAGCATGAGGCAGTGTGTACAACCCACAGAAGTTGCTCAGGTAGTGCAGCTCAAACAGGAAGGCACATCAATGCAAGCTGTGGCAAGAAGGTTTGTTGTGTCTGTCAGCACAATGTCCAGAGCAGATACCAGGAGACAGGCCAGTACACCAGGAGACATGGAGGGGGCCATACAAGGGCAACAACCAGCAGCAGGATCGCTACCTCCTCCTTTGTGCTAGGAGAAACAGGAGCAGCAGTGCCAGAGCCCTGCAAAATGACCTCCAGCAGGCCACCAATATCCATGTTTCTGCTCAAACTGTCAGAAACAGACTCCATGAGAGTGGTATCAGAGCAGGGCTTGTGCTTACAGCCCAACACCGTGCAGGGCGATTGGCATTTGCCAGAGAACACCAAGATTGGCAGATTCGCCATTGGCGAGTCTGGAGATACTGTGGAGGATGTTCTTCTGCCTGCAACATCCCCCAGCATGACCGGTTTTGCAGTGGGTCAGTATGGTGTGGGGAGGCATTTTTTTGGAGGGCCGCACAGACCTCCACATGCTAGCCAGAGGTACCCTGACTGCCATTAGGTACCAGATTGAGATCCTCAGACCCATTGTGAGACCATATGCTGGTGCTCTGGGCCCTGGGTTCCTTCTGAAGCATGACAATGCTAGGCCTCATGTGGCTGAAGTGTCAGCAGTTCCTGCATGATGAAGGCATTGATGCTATGGACTGGCCTGCCCGTTCCCCAGGCCTGAATCCAATCGAGCACATCTGGGACATCATGTCTCGTTCCATCCACCAACGCCACGTTGCACCACAGACTGTCCAGGAGTTGACTGACACTTTAATCCAGGTCTGGGAGGAGATTTCTCAGGAGAACATCTGCCTCATCAGAAGCATGCCCAGGTGTTGTAGGGAGGTCATACAGGCACGTGCAGGCCACACACACTACTGAGCCTCATTTTAACTTGTCTTGAGGAATTTCCATTGAAGTTGGATCAGCCTGTCATTTGCTTTTCCACTTTGATTTTGAGTATGATTCCAATAATTCCAATATGGGATAATAATATGAATTTACATTGCTTATTTTTTGTTATTTTGTTCTCAACGCATTCCACTATGTAATAAATAAGAAATATGTATATATGTAGAAAGGACTGACACTGAGGTTCTGGGCAGCTTCTGTAAGAATACAAGTTCAGTATAGTTTAGTATAGTTTGGGAAAAATATTATACCTGCTTATAACCCATACAGTGTAATAACAATGAAGCCACTTTTGAAACACTGAACTAAGAAGGCAGGCTTTCTGACCATCATTATGGGTGTCTTTGCCTCAGAATGTTTTAATACAAGACTCAGAAAACTACAGGAAACAGCTGGAAGACTCCATTCATGAAAAGGTACCTGAGAAATAGATTCTTCTTTATTCCTCACCTGATTCAGTAATGCAATATGCCTTTGTATTTAATATTGGATTGAAACTTTTTGAAAATGAAAAGCATGGAAAAGAAAGATACGAAATTAAATTCAAATTCAAGTACATTTGAAGTTCTGAGGGTGTTTGGTGCACGTAGACCCAGCTGGCCGATGAAGTTGAGAAGATGCGGGGGGAGCTTGATCAGTTTCGCCTGAGGGTGGGGTCACTCACAGATCCAACACTGTCACGGTGAGTGGATGATGAGGGGGGCAGTCATGATCTCTACTTAGCAGCTCTGTAAGCCATTCTTCATTCCCTTGCTTTGGTTTAGTTCCTCCAGTAAAACCAGCAGGCCAACAGCTGGTAATGGGATGCTCAACATGGTTTGTGTCTTTGTCTTTGTACATGTGTGTACATGTGTATGTGCATATGTATGCCTTTATGTTCACATGTTTATGGCCTTATGTATAAGTGTGTTTGTGCAAAGAGAAACATTTATGTAATGGCATGTGTTTGTGTGTGCCTGCCTGTTTACGTGTGTGTGTGTGTGTGGATGTGTCACAGGTCTCACCTGGATGCATCCACAGAGCTGCGCTACTCACTGGGCTCTCTCGCTGAGTCTCAGTCTGATCACTATCGCTCAGCAAAAGTGATGCGCCGGCCCCGCAGAGGCCGCTTGGGACTCCGCAGGGAAGAACAGAAGGTCTCACCTCTCAGTCTCACCTCTCACTGTAGTCTCACCTCTCACTGCACTCTTACCTCTCACTGTAGTCTCACCTCTCACTGTAGTCTCACCTCTCTCTGAAGTCTCACCTCTCACTATAGTCTCTCCTCTCACTGCGGTCTGACCTCTCACCTCTCAATGTAGGCTCTCCTCTTACTGTAGCCTCTCCTCTCACTGTAGTCTCACCTCTCACTGCAATCTCACCTCTCTACCATCTCTCCTCTCACCTGTAACTTTCCCCTCACCTGTCACTGCAGTTTGACCTCTCACCTCTCTACCATCTCACCTCTCACTACAGTCTCACTTCTCACTGTAGCCTCACCTCTCACTGTAGCCTCACCTCTCACTGTAGTCTTAATACTCACTGCACTCTCACCTCTCACTGAAGTCTCACCTCTCACTGCAGTCTCACGTAAATATAATTATAATTTATAATTTAAATAACTATTTTTTTTCCATAATTTCTCTGCTAGAAAAAATTAAACCCTTGGCAGAAAGGAGATGCAGGATATAACTCAAAAAGGTTTCTGTGGTGTAGGTCTATTTCAAAATGTACTGTATTCCACAGTGTTTTCCAACCCAGAGGCCACAGACAGTTGAGATGTTTGCTCTGTCCCTGCTGCCATCACATCTGTACTGGGTGTTCAGTGCTATGGGAGTAGTTGGTACAGTGCCGGGAGCAGGAATAGAACCATAATGTGCATCACTTGCCGCTCCCTTGGAACTGGGTTGAGAATACACAGCATGAATGCAAAGTCTAAGATGTTCTCTCAAAAAAATATTGTCAAAACTCAAAAACTATGTTCATGTAGACTTATTGCTGAACTGCTAATGCAGTATGTACAATAAGAAGGCTATCAACCCCCTCCAGGCAAAGTCTTTGGGGGAACATGAGTGGAGGTCTCAGCAGCTGGGAGTCTTGGGTGGCCACCCGTTCGAGAGCGACACGGAGATGTCAGACGTCGACGACGACGATCGCGAGACCCTGTTTAGCTCGATGGACCTGCTGTCGCCTGGAGGCCATTCTGATGCTCAGACACTGGCCATGATGCTGCAGGAGCAACTGGACGCCATTAACAAAGAGATTCGGTCAGTTGACTTTAAGATTCTCTTCCTGTTTGCCAGACCCCCCTGGACAGCCTGGTGGGCATTTTCACTGACTGACCGAATGAAATGCAGGTTTTTGTTAGCAGAACACAAAATTGTTAGTAGAGAAGATGAGAAATAAACTTGTTGTCTGTGAATAGTGATTATTATTTTTCCATTCATGTAATTTGTAAGTAATTAGGTAAGTAATGTGAAAAGGGTTTTTCAAGATTTTTACTAATGTTATCTGGTGATCTTTTGGGAAATAGTTTAGATTGACATTCAAGATAGCTAACATAATGTAGTATGTTTATGTGACGGGCAGGGAGTGCAAACTAAAAGGAAGCGATCACGCCAAGTCTCAGAGAAAAAGAGGGGTCTAATGCATAATGCGCCAACCAAAAACCCGTGCACTGCTCCAAATTAAAGATACAATAACCAGCAGTCAACTGGTACAAAGACAAGACATATATAGACAGACAAACGACCATCAGGTGAAGGGGTTAATGGACCCTGCCCACCTGAGGGACGCACACAACGCAACAACAACAGGACAACTGCCACTGAGAGGGAGTGCGACCAGTAGGGGGGAGCCTCCCTCACCGTAACAGACCCCTCCACCAAGCCGCACTACGGCCCGATGTGCGGCCACCAGCGGCAGTACAATAAACAAAGACAGGGGCGGGCGGGAGGGGACACAGCAGGGTCCAACTCCCCGCGGACCCGGAGCTATACAGCACAAGACACGCACATAGCAGGGGTCCCCGTCACTGGGCGGAACCCCCGGGCCGCAGGGAGCGGCATCGTCCGTGTCCGGTATCTGCAACAGACAACAGATTGATTAGCTCCCCTTCCTTGGGCGGGGACCCTGGACCGACCGGGCCATCAACCAAACGATATCCATGCCCCCATCGGTCACAGGGCCTACACGCCCCTGCGGACTCTGGCCACTGAACCCCATAAGGTGTGCGGACAGGGAGCACGGCTCAACCAACCTTCCAAGGTGCTAGGGTGTGTGCAGGTTACCTCCCTGGTGCGGCAACGCCTCTACTGCCCGACTCCCGGACTCCCCTGCTTCATGGAGCTGACCCCTGCCCTGTGCTAGGGGTCACCCCAGGCTCCTGGGGAGACAACCCCTCCCGGGGAGGCTCATCACAGGGTGGACTCCTCCACCGAACCCAGGAGCACCAGAGACCAAGCCCAGTGCCACATCTCATACCTGGGAGGGCACCACAGGGGCCTCGTGGTCACCCCGCACGCTAGGGGAGGATCTCGGTCCTCAGCCAGAGATCCCACCGTCTGGGAGCGCCGCATCTCACCTCCAGGGACCTGCAATATTTCGGGGAGGTCCCGGGGGGGAATTACACACAACAAATCACGCAGCACACTAGGACAAAATGAACACAAAAGACAAAACAAACGACATGTGCGCCTGTGCACTCGCAGGCTCAGTCTGGTCGCCAAACACATAACCAGTGCTTTCACTTTCGACACGGACGAGCTTACTGCGAGGCACGTGCAGTCACATGCGGGAGAGCCCTTCATGGGGCACAAGCCCCAGTCACCGCCGTGCTATCTACAGTGCATTAAACAACACAAACACTTAAGCACGGTGGGACGAGTAGTACGAGCCCAGGCTCTCCATGCACATACAACAACGTAACAAATAGAACGCAGACAAAAACTTACCATGAGACATGACCACAACGAAGGAGAAAGTAAAGGAGACTGGCGGCTTCCGAAAGTGGCTGGTTATTCTGTGACGGGCAGGGAGTGCGAACTAAAAGGAAGCGAGGAAGTCTCAGAGAAAAAGAGGGGTTTAATGCATAAAGTGCGCCAACCAAAAACCGGTGCACTGCTCCAAATTAAAGATGCAATAACAAGCAGTCAACTGGTACAAAGGCAAGACATATATAGACAGACAAACGACCATCAAAGTCAAAGTCAAATTTATTTATATAGCACTTTTTACAACACATGTCACAAAGCAGCTTTACAAATTGTATGGGTCCAGATCAGGTGAAGGGGTTAATGGACCCCGCCCACCTGAGGGACGCACACAATGCAACAACAACAGGACAACTGCCACTGAGAGGGAGTGCGACCAGTAGGGGGACGCTCCCTCACCTTGACAGTTCATGACAAGATTAATGGTGATGATTACTGTGATTATTATTAATCTATCA
Source organism: Brachyhypopomus occidentalis (assembly GCA_020368025.1). Taxonomy (NCBI): domain Eukaryota; kingdom Metazoa; phylum Chordata; class Actinopteri; order Gymnotiformes; family Hypopomidae; genus Brachyhypopomus; species Brachyhypopomus occidentalis. The sequence goes on from JAGXOD010000020.1 coordinate 6,626,180, forward strand.
TGTTCCACTTTTCCTAGTGTGAATAATTTTTGTCTGCTTAGAATTTGCAAAGAAAAGCTACTATTTATAATTTCAACATTTAGCAGTGCTTTGTAATCTTTTAAAACTGTTAAATAGGTCACTGCCAAGAATACTATCAGACTAAAGTCCTCTTAGAGAAGAGTTAATAAACCATATTCCATATCTAGTGAAAAGACGAGTTATTGGTCTTCATTTGAAGGTAGCCAGTGTCAGATGGTCAGACAGCCAGGGGAAGTTCAGGTACACTTTGGTGCGAAGACGGAGAAGAACATTGATGCATGTCTTTATTCTTGATGGAAGCCATGTAGATGTCTTCAGTTATATGGGTTTGTCAGCAAAAGGGATAGAGCTGCAGTCATTGGGCTGCAGTAGTCCAATCTTGAGATGAACAAGCACCTTGATGGGCCATGTTTTCATGATATTGTAGAGGAGGAACCTGAACTAGCAAATCAAGGAGATATTAATAGTTACTTGTCCAGAAGTACCTCAGTGCTGTGTGCATTCTCAGATGGAATAATCCAAGAGTTCTCCAGTGACTTCACAAGGTGTTTTTGCGGAGAAACATTTCCAAAGATATATATGAGCTCCATCTAGCTGGGAGTTCGAGGTTCTGGGTTGTCTTCCATGTTGAGACGTCTCCTGGGCATGCTGAGATACAAGCAGAAACCTACGTGTTTGAGAAGGGAAAACTGAGCATTGGATCAGATGTGGCTCCCCTTAATATCAACTAATCTGACCATTCTTGGAAAAAAGCAAACTATGGACAGGAGACTCCTGCAGTTGAAAGCGTGGAAGGCCGCTGTGAAACCAAGAGCGATCAGGACTGATGGCAGCTTGGCCAGTCTAGCAGCATGTAGTCTCTCAGTAACAACTACAAGTGCCATTTCTCTGGAGTGTACCACTTTCAATCCAGACTGGTTAGGATCCTGCAGTTTGTTAGCAAGCTGAGAGGCACATTTATTTTCTAGCTGCCTAAGAAAGATCATTCAGATTTTTACATGTGAAAGATTTCTCAGACACTGCAGTTACGCACTTTGGTGGGGAAAACCTTCATTATAATAATGCTATTACTGAAAGTACAGCATTGGGGCCTTTTTATGAGTGTCTACCTCCCTATTCCTGAAAAGCAAGTAAGCAAGAGATCCAAGGGACTTCATGTTTAACATTTATTGTTAGCTGGGGATGAAACAACAATACAGTAGACCGATATTGTGATATTCTCTGCATCACATTAGCTTTAGGCCTTTTGGAACAGAGGCACAAAAGCACAAAAGCACTCAAAATTCTCTGCTTCCTTTAGAGTTTTCTCTGCTTCCTTTAGAGGCATGTCAGATGTTGTGCTGACTGTACAGTGGAAGGCACTGCTTGCCTTCCACTGTTACCTCTAGTGGACTAGGATAGATTTATCATAACATTCAATCCAGTTAATCCATCTAACCATTAAATCCATGCAAGGCAGAAATTAGTGCTTTGTGTTATATATGTATGCATTCTTAGACTTTAAGCAAGGTCAGAGTTTAAAGTTCCTAAAGTTTGTACGATTGTGAATTTACGCTTTTGTTTCTCCCTATGGCTGTCGGCTAGACTGATCCAGGAGGAGAAGGAGTCAACGGAGCTGCGTGCGGAGGAGATAGAGAACAGGGTGGCCAGCGTGAGTCTGGAGGGGCTAAACCTGGCGCGGGCGCACCACCCAGGAGCCTCCATCACCGCCTCAGCCACGGCCTCGTCGCTGGCCTCCTCCTCTCCGCCCAGCGGACGCTCCACGCCCAAACTCACGCCTCGCAGTCCTGCACGTGACATGGAGCGCATGGGGGTCATGACCCTGGTACAAAAACAAACATCCACAGCACTCACACACAAACACAAACTCAGGAAAACAAATGGAGGAAATAAAAGCAAGAAAATCTGCCCTTTGTATCTAAGGATGCTGTCTGATTGAACCTTTAATACAGCAGCGTCAATGTTGATCTCAAGAGCTTCATCTTTCTTTATGATTTCTTAATCTATTTTTATGGCATCTTTATGCCCCCCTCTGTTTCATGAACCGAATGGCCCAAGTGGTTTAAGTAAACACATTCACTGATTTAACTACAGAGAGAAAGCATACAGTATTTGGTTCATGTGAGACTAGGTAGGTGAGGAAAACGATGTGGAATTATGCGAGTTTCACTGTGATTTTAAAGCCGTTTATAATAGCTTTCTGTCATGTGCGGTGTGTATGTCATTTTAATACAAGTCGCATTGTATTCTGACAATAATGTTCCTGTTCTGCTTCCTGCAGCCCAGTGACTTGAGGAAGCACAGAAGAAAGGTAGAGTAGCGTTTCCGAGCATGCAGCCTGTCTTGCTGCAGTAAACTCTAAAGTGTTTCACTAATCAAAGCCATATGAATGTGACCTGTGTGTGTGTATGTGTGTGTGTGTGTGTGGGTGTGTGTGTGTGCACTGTCCTGTGCCAGATTGCAGCAGGAGATGAGGACGGCAGGGAGGATAAGGCCACCATCAAGTGTGAGACGTCTCCTCCTCCGACACCACGCCAAGTTCGCATGACTCGCACACTCCCGGCATCCTCTCACAATGATGCACGGTAAGTTACACACAAACACACACACACACACACCAGACATACCCCTGCAACTACCCACATACACCTATTCCACAAGCCACGTGAAAGAGCCTCCATTTATGTGTGTGTGTGTGTGTGTGTGTGTATGTGTGTGTGTGTGCAGTCTTGCTGCTGCACTGGACACAGAAGCCAGTGCTCTGAGCAGTGTGGCTAGCAGTCAGGACTCCCTGCACAAGCAGCCCAAGAAAAAAGGCATCAAGTCTTCCATCGGCCGTCTGTTTGGGAAGAAAGAAAAGGGCAGAATGGGACACCTGGGGAAAGAGCTTGTGGGACCCGGAACAGGTTAGAGTATCTATCTAGGTCTCTCTAGACCGGTCTCTCTCCATCTCTCTCTGGCCCTCTCCGTCTCCCTGACTAATGGAAGACTGCTGTCTTCCTCGTTGGAAGGTAATTAGAGGCTGAAAACTCATCCCACCAGATGTCTATCACTCCACTAACAACTTCACGCAAACTAGCAAAGGACTCGCAACCAGTTGTGACCCAGTCAACAGACGGCATGCAACGGTGTATTTAAGAGTGAGGTCGGACTGGTAGAACTGTACAAACATGCCGTCTGCAAACATGCCATTTCTAATTGAATTTAATTGAACTAATTGAACTGAATTTAGTTCAATTCTCTCTCCGTCTTTTTCTGTGTCTCTCTCTCTCTTTCTCTCGCTTTTAGTACTTGTTCTATATACAAAGGCTCTATCACAGTGAAACTTACTCGCAGATGGAAGGACATCGAGGATAAGGAGGTTTCGTGGATGGTGTGGAGATTCTCCGTGTTAGTTGACTAACAAATGCTCTCATCCTCTTAGGCAATGTGTCGGACCCCGAGCTCCTCGGTCAGGACATAGCAGTGGGGAAGCTGGGCACTCAGGCGGAGAAGGATCGCCGGCTCAAGAAGAAGTGAGTGCTTTGCTCAGAGCAGATGCCACACAGACGCGTTTAGCAGACGGATGTCCTCTCGTCCCTCCGTTAGTGTGGCAGTGGCCATTGCCACTACCATAGTCCTTCAGCACCCCCTGTGGAACGTAATGTCTGCAAATCTGGCCACTGTTACTTGATAGCCCTCAGTTCTCCCACCAACCCCAGCCCAATTCAAAGGTCTGTCCCATGTGGTGTGAGTCGCTGGTTCAGCTGTCAAGGGGTGTCATATATTTGAGTATTTTAAGTGATTGCTTATTTTTTTTACACTTGCCTCTAAGATTCTTCCAAAAGATTTGGTTGGGTCACAGGGAAGGTATAGTAAATAAGCGCACACGAAAATATATGGTAATTTCTGTCACATATATTCGGTGAATCAGTATGTGCTGCTTTGATGCCCTCCATTCAGCCCCTCAGCTCAATGGGATCTCAAACTCCAGGCCTAAAGGGTCACAGCACACTGCACAGCACACACACAGTGATTCCTTTGCTCTTACCAACACCCAGTTCACCGTATTAGTGATTGGTTAAATCAGGTGAGGTGTGTTGAACTGGTAAAAAAATTACCGGTCTGTGGCTGTGCAAGCTTAGCGCTTCAGAAATTTCCCTTGGAGCAGTGACGCTGAACAAACGATTCACGGCGATTTGCAAAACGATTCGTTCACATGACATGGGCATACATCCACTTTCCCATTGACAGATTTACAGGAGAAAATGCATGAGTGGTTCAAGGAGTAGCATGTACGTTTGTAGTATATGTCCGAGTCAAGTTGTATGCGTTACATGTGTAGTGCTGATGCCAGGTATAGATCGCATCACCGTAACGCGAGCCGGATTTCTTACGTGTGTGGTAACTGTAAAACTTTTTTTACAGTTTTACAGAATCATAGCATACAACACAACAGTAAATGTGTACGGTAGCGAATAATCACGAGTGCACTCTCGGTTATGAGTCTGTGAATGTGTGATTGTTCAGTAATGTCTGAGGTGTGTTGTTCTCTCCGCAGCTGGAGGAGTGATTGCTTGTTGCTTCATGGGTCGATGCCTTCAGAGCATGTTACTAATTTGCCTGGCGAGCCCCGCCACCCTGTTCCGCCCCAACTGCCCCCGCTCCTGCCCCATCGTATCCACTGTGCTCATGCTTAAGCAAGCGACGTTGCGTGAAACGATTGCTTTTGGTTCTGCCATCATGCTGTTGGCCACTGGAAGGCGTGTCTACCATTTGTGTCATGGCATTCCGGTTCCTTTTTGCATGCTGTATGGTCAGAACTATTAAACTGGCACTAAAGAGAGATGCTGAAACATGAGTAAGTCAGAACTGGAAAGGACTGCTCTGCTGCCCTATGCATTATTCTGCCCAAGTGCCCTTATTCCTGTGGGGGATCAGATCCCATACTGCAAACCTATTGTATTAGTAGATTAAGCTAAAAAAAATACTTTTAACAAACTGTACTGTACATACAGTATGCTCAGTTTAATTTAACAAACATTTAATTTTGTCTCCCATCACTCTCTCTCTCTCTTTCTTTTATCTTTCTTTATATCTCTCTCTATACCTCTCCTCATCTGATTCTGTATCAGCGGGTAAGTTTGGTTTGTGTTGCTGAGATTTGCTGCATTTCCCACTTGTTGGTTCCGTGCGTGATTCCGTCCGTCTCTGTGCCCCTGTGATTGTGTCGGTCTGCAAGGGGTTGGATGTGTTCTCTGTGCCGGTCTGCAATCTACAGCCCCAGCTCCACATCACCCTCTCCCTCTCTCCCTCTCTCCGCACCCCTCCCATTTCACTCAATCGATATTATGTGTGACTCTTCCTTTCTGCAGTTCTGTAAAGGATGCATCTCTGCCTGGAAAGAGACTTTCTGTGTGCCTTCAGCCTGTTTCTGAACTGCTATGTTGAGGCCTGTGTGTTTGTGTGTATGTTTGTGTGTACGTGTGTGTGTGTTTGTGTGTGTGTGCGTGTGTGTGCGTGTGTGTATGTATACAGTTGCAAGAAAAGGTTTGTGAGCCCTCTTGCCTGGTCATAATAATAGTCATTTAATATAAAACACAATAACCTCACGTTGCATTACATCGTTACTGAAGATAGTTAAAAAAATAGCTCTTCAAAAGAGGAAGTTGAATCTGGGGTGTGTGTGTTTACACACATCTGCTTGTATAAATTATGTTGCAGCAGTGCCATATGGCTTAACTTGGCATGATCAAAACATAATTCATAAGATCTTGAAAGAACGTCGTCAAAGCTAGTAAGCCCAAAGGGATTTCTAAACACTTCCACCTCCATCGGTCCACAGTCACATCGGTCCACAGTCTGCTTCTCTGACTAGGAGTGAATATCCCAGAAAGATGAATGCAGTTACACCTGTGTCCAGGAGCCTGCCTCAGAAAAACTATTATGAAAATGATATTCAGTGCCATGGAGAAAACCATATACTAGAGTAATGTTCTGTGGGCAGAGACAAGAGATACTGTTAATTACTAAGCATACGGCTTCACATACTTTTTCTATCAATGAATCAATGATGGAAAAATTATGCAAGCTCTTATATGTAGTACCAAGGTCACAAATTATGACCTGTATTTTTTTAACCATTTTGTTCAATATTTTATCACAAAATTAATTATAATTATTACTTGGATGTTGATGATATGGTCACATATTAAGGAATGCAAAAATCCTGATAATTTTAAAGGTGTCACATACGTTTTCCTGCAGCTGTATCTGTCTCTGTCTGTGTGCTGGATTATAATAACCAGGCTCCATCTCTGGTTATGGGTTCTCACCTCTTTATATTTCTTTTGTTGATTCCTTTTGTTGTTTAATGGCCATAACTAGTTTTCTCCCTCCCCAGCATCAGTATGTCCAGAGGATGTCAGTCATACACAAGTCAACCTGACCATATCATGTCCGACATGTAAAGATAAGGAACAGGTCACGGCACCACTACACTTGAATACAACACCTCAAGGACCTGATCAGCTAAAGCAGGGTTGTCAAACCTTGCGTTCCTGGAGAACCATGGCACTGTAACGTTTCATGTTTACTGTGCTCTGACCTCCCTGCATAGCTCATAAAGGCCTTGGCAGTTGAAGAGGTTGGTCAGGTGTGTTCAGTCTAAACGAGATAAACTTTGAAGTGTTGTGGCCTTTCACAACTGAAGTTCAAAATCCCAAGACTAAAGCTTTTACCACACACAAAGAATTGAGCCATTAAATCTATACTGCTCCAACTGGATGTTCCTTTTAGACCTTTCAATTTGCCATATTGTTTTTTTGCTCTTACACAGGTTAAAGGCCTCAGTAAATCTGGCCCAAGGTCTGATCTGCAGATTGTAAACAAATCCCATTACACACACTCTGTTGTTTCATCTTTTAAAATCCAGGGTATCCAATGCTGTATTCAAGTGTCCTTACTTTGCACTGCAAATGCATTCCTGCTTTATTGATCCATCTTCAGAGGAGGAAAATCCAGCACTTACACTAAATCACTGTCCACGTAACGTTGCCTTACTGTCAATGCTGTAACATGTAAAATGTAAATACTATTATTCTGTGTAGAAGCTAGCAGAGCATTCTCACTATAGTCATTAGCATGGTAAGCACCGTTAGCAGTTTCCTGTGTGGTAGTGCTACACAGGTGGCACAGTCATGTGCCCAGGTTCAAGCAGTTAGTATTGTCATGCTAACAGCTTGCTTTTGCGCTTTGCTAGATTTCTATTTTCTCCACTGTAGCATTTTGGCCCAAACTGTCCCTAAGTATCATAATGTCTTCTGTGTTCATTACCTGAGTGCCTGCAGACAGCTCCAATACAGCTGAAATCTGACCAAGGTATCTTGTTTGGCTCAATCTTGGGTCAACATAATTGTATTTTAGAGGTGCTGTTTCCAGCGTTTCAGCATGCAAAGACTTTATGAGGGTGATAATGGGACATTACAGTCTACTTTCAATAATTACAGGCTTTTTTCTAAATTTCTGAATTTTAGTTTTCTCTCCTTTTTTTCTTTTTTAGCATTTTTAATTTTGAAAACTTTGTACAGACCTTCTCCTATGGTGCTATAAACTGCAAAGTCAACAATATTGAATAAATATACCAGACAGAAGAGCTCACACAGAAACCTCTCTGTGTTAAATGACTTGTAAAATGTTCGTTTCTGCTGGTCTGGACTTAACTGAACACTGCAGGTGTTAATTCACCACTGTAGGTGGTAATTCAGCACTCGTGATCTTGCTGTCCAGGGGTAGAGTGTATTTTTGTTTGTTTTTATTTTTGTTTCTTATTTTTTTATTTATGAGCGAGTGATCTCATGAAAAATCCAGCATTTTTACACTGCAGTTAGAATCTTCTTGGCTTGTTTTCTCTCTGCAACGCTGAACTGTGGGTTGAGGCTCGATCATCTTCACAGCACTACAAAGGCTTTGACTCAGAGATGAGAGTGAGACAGAGAGAGAGAGAGAGAGAGAGAAAGACTGAGAGGTCAAGAATTACTTGTGAGATTCATTTGGGGCACTGGGGCAAAGAGGAGTGAGAGGGCTGTAGAAATAAGAACTGAAGACTAAACCCTAAGACGAAAGGTGAGTTTGCCCTTCACACATGCACGGAGTGGCCTGGAACGGAAGGGAAGGAACAGCAGCTCTGAGGGAGGTCAGACCTCCGTCTCGCTCCTTCTCTCTCCCTGTCCACCTCAGTGCACCTGACGTCAGCCACTTCTCACTCTCATCCCTGCCCCGCCCCCTCTCCTTTGTCCCGCCTCTCTGTAGACACGAGCTGCTGGAGGAGGCCCGGAGGAAAGGCCTGCCCTTCGCCCAGTGGGACGGCCCTACCGTCGTGGCTTGGCTGGAGGTAGGCTCTTCTCTCACTGCATTACACAGTAGATCTCAACGTGGGAATTGAGACATCCTGTTTTGGGAGCGTAGCTTTACATTGACGGGCGTTGAGGCGTTCGTACCGTTTCCTCTGATGCACTCCTGTCCGCTCCAACTCTCGGTTATTTAAATGGCAAACTATATCTTTCTTCATCGCTTTCTGACACAACTATGAAATGACTCAAGCACCGCGTCAATTACGTCACACATTTAAGGCTGGATCCAGTGCTGACTTTCACCCATGACGATCAGAAGTGCCAGCCAGGCACGTTTCTGCACTCTAACAGTTAGCATGTGTGAAAGGGGTGGAGAGTGCGAGCTTGCATAATCATATCTGCAGCTGTATGTGCGAGAGGGGAGGGATATGGAAAGATCAGCACAATACGATTATGAGCAAACACTCCGACTCTTACCTGCTTCTTCAGCTATCTTCACTAATCAGTTCTTCATCACAGCACTCATGGGTGTACTATGGTGTGTGTGTGTGTGTGTGTGTGTGGGGGGGGGGGGGGGTTGTAATCCTTCCCTTTGTTGGTTACTGTGTGTGTGTGTGTGTATGTTTGTGTGTTGTAATCCTTCCCTTTGTTGCTTACAGTGTGTGTGTGTGTGTGTGTGTGTGTGTGAGACGGACTGAGGGTATTATGCTACAGCACCTATTGGCCTTTTAACTATATGACATCCACCACTTCTGTGTCAAACTGTTGTTGTTCACACACAGTGTCTTAAAGCAGTTCTGCAGGCTCAGGGCACAAGTGGACTAAGAGTCTAGATTGTTTAAAGATGTATGAAAAACAATGTCCGGAAATCCCAACTTCCCCATGTTGATTCCTGTCTGGTCAGAAATAAATACTTTGACCTGATGGAAGACTGGATATTTTACCTGTGAACATAATCATTTTGTTAGAAAATATTTCTGAATAACATCACATGGTGTAATCAGATTTACATCTACATTTACACATTTTTACGTGACCTGCCAAACTTTTACTGAAGATGCTTTGCAATGCCGCCATCTAGTGGGTGGTCATTGGTGGAACATTGCAAATGTCTTTCACATCACTAAACAGATTTTTTTAAAGATTGCACAGTATTTGAAGGGAGCTTTGCGGTAATGATTGTTCTGTATGTGTGTTTTGCAGCTGTGGCTCGGAATGCCAGCGTGGTACGTAGCCGCGTGTCGTGCTAATGTGAAGAGTGGCGCAATCATGTCAGCGCTGTCGGACACGGAGATCCAGAGGGAGATCGGCATCAGCAACCCCCTGCACCGCCTCAAACTGCGCCTCGCCATCCAGGAGATGGTGTCTCTAACCAGCCCCTCTGCTCCCCCCACCTCCAGAACCGTGAGTGCACATACACACATGCACGAAACACACACTATACTGTACATACACAAATACACTTGCACACACCCAAAACTGAATATCATCTTCAGGCCTTCAGGGCTGTTGCTGATGGTACTACCCATACTGAGAAGTGGACGCGCTTATGTGTGTACTATGTATACACACACACATACACACACACATATGTATACTACATATGCCCCCCCCACACTGATATTTCCACCACCCACTGTCAGTTTCTGTTGTCACGGTAATGCTATTTTGCCTTGACAGCAACAGCTGAGCCATGGTGATATCTTTAGTACAGTCACACCCAACTTACACTCTCACACACAAACACACACACACACATATCCACACAAACTTACACTACCTGTCAAGTTTGGACACAACTGACTGAATGTATGTTCTTTATAGTCTTGAAGGCATTTTAGCTATTGGTTTATGCTTAAATTTGCTACTAAGACAAATATAAATAGTATATATGATGATTTTTCCCCCAAAACAATGTATAAAGTAGATAATTACAATTATAAATTATAATGAACTTTTAAATTAATTATTATTGCCTCCTCAAATTCATAAATGTTGCCCCTTGTCCTACAAGTGCTCAACATACATGAGAATGTCTTCAGGGCATCATGAAGCTGGTTAAGAGAACACCAAGAGCATCCAGAGCATCATCCCAAACTGTCCAGGAATGGGCGGCTCTGAAGAACTTTACATCTACAGCCATCTACTAAACAATCTATTCTGGTTTAGCATAACATAGTCATGTGTTATTTCATTATTTTGATACCTTCAAAATACCGTTGATACCTTTTTCTAAAATGAAAAAATAAATAAATAAATAAATAAATTAGGTGTGTCCAAATTATAGACTGGTAGTATACATTCTCTCACTTATGCTCACACACACACACACAAACCCACACCCCCTTACATTCTCTCACTTTTGCTCTCACTGTCACAAACACACACACACACATACACACCCTATATCACACTCTTGCATACTCACACAAAACATCAAAAGGGAGTGTTACCCAAATATTGAAACCCCTCATTCCCAACCTTTTCTATAATGCAGGCTTTGAATAATGCTTATGGATTACTAACCAAAGCATGTTACAAGCAATCTACTGTTATACCTGCTCTCCATGTCAGTTTGCAGTAGCTGTGTTTTAAAATATGTTTATTGTGTGACGTGTGTATGTGTGTTTGCAGTGTGCTTGTATCTTGTGTGAGCGCTTTGCCAATGAGGGCGGGGCTTGCTCGTTATCTGACTGTGATGCTGTAACGCTACTGGCTTACAGTGGTGCTGCTCTTCTTCTTTAACACTGCTTGCCCTTCCCATTGGATGACTGCTCTCTCTGGGCCCGCCCACACAGCCATCAGGGAATGTGTGGGTGACCCACGAGGAAATGGAGACCCTTGCAGCCCCCTCCAAAACGGTCAGTTGCCCCTGCACACTTGCCATTCCTCGCTACCCCCACCCTTCACTTTCCTCAGAACATTCCTCCCATTTAAATCTCTTTCCATGTCATTTCATATTCAGATACACACACTCTCTGTGTCTTCCTTGTCCCAATCTTGATCTATGTATATACAATATTAGCTGACCAAATGCAGCAGGTGTCTACAACTCCACAGTCCTAAATTTATAACTTTTTGAAGTCGTTCTTCAGCAGCTCCATAAAGAGTAATTCAGTGGCTAAGTGAAGTGTGTACAAAACATTATAAATGTGACTTCATTTGTTTTTGCTGTAACAACTGTAGCATTGATTGGCTCTGACTGGGCCTCTGCTATCTCATGAAATCACAGAAAGTATGAACGAAAGAATAGTATGCTGAAGAATAGTACGCTAAGGAATAGTATGCTAAAGAATAGTATGCTGAAGAATAGTATGCTAACAATAGACCCGAAATGATCTATTGTTCCTCCCAGTCATCCAGTCTAATTTAACCTGGGAGGCTAGAATTGAACTAACCTCATCAATCACCCGCTTTTTGTTGTCCAGGTCCCCAAACACCAGTTTTCCCTGGTTTCTCATTGGTTCCACCTGCTTAAAGACTAGAAACAAAAATAAATCTCACCTAAAGCATTTCCAGTGATGGCACAATTGATCAGAAACATTGATTAATGCATGCCTTGCCTGGAATGCAAATGAATGATGTAAGCCTGTATTTTCCATCCCAGTCTTTCAGTGAGCTCCAGGTCACATATATTTGGCCTGTCTCAACTCCCAAACACTGCAGGCATTTAGTCTGTGCTAGCTTCAGTGTATGTGGGGATCTGGGGGTTGGAGCAGAACTCTGGGCTGACTGAGGGTCCTCTAGGACTGGAGAGGAAATCATTGATAAGATAAAACCTCTCAATGCTCAGTATTGGGAACACAATGATGGGACCAGACTATCTGGTACAGGAAAGATGTATGGTATTAGTCCACTATTTTATAAATAAAGCAATGTGCTTACACAGCTGATGAAGGTCCTCTGTCCAAAACGTCCTGTTTCTCTTGAGACCTTGTGTACTTCACTGCAATACTGCAGTTTTTACTATCTCTGCATTTTTTACTATAATACACTGCAGTTTGCTCACACATTATATACAACAACAAAGTTGCGAGCATGGAATTGTCCAAAATGTATGCTTTGTATGCTGAAGCATTCTGAGTTCCTTTCACTTGAACTAAGGGGCCAAGCCCAGCTCCTGAAAACAACCCCACACCATAATCCCCCTCCACCAAACTTTACACTTGGCACAATGCAGTCAGACAAGTTCTCCTTGAAACTGCCAAACTCAGACTCATCCATCAGATGAATGCCAGATGGAGAAGCGTGATTTGTCACTCCAGAGAACACGCCTCCACTGCTCTAGAGTCCAGTGGTGGCGTGCTTTACACCACTGCATCCGACGCTTTGCATTGCACCTGGTGATGTATGGCTTGGATGCAGCTGCATGAAACCCATTCCATGAAGTTCTCTGCGCACTGTTCTTGAGCTAATCTGAAGGTCACATGAAGTTTGGATGACTGTAGTGATTGACTGCAGAAAGTTGGCGACCTCTTCGCACTATACGCTTCATCATCCGCTGAGCCCGTTCCGTCAGTTTACGTGGCCTACCACTTCGTGGCTGAGTTGCTGTCATTCCCAAGCACTTCCATTTTCTAATAATATAGCTGACAGTTGACTGTGGAATATTTAGGAGCAAGGAAATTTCACAACTGGAATAATTGCACAGGTGGCATCCTATCATAGTTCCACATTGGAATTCACTGAGATCCTGAGAGCGACCCATTCTTTCACAAATGTTTGTAAAAACTGCATGCCTAGGTGCTTAATTGTATACACCTGTGGCCATGGAAGTGATAGGAACACCTGATTCCAATAATTTGGATGGGTGAGCAAATTCTTTTGGCAATATAGTGTGTCTGTGTGTGTATATACATTATATGTATATATTAGTACTGCTTGGAAGTTTGTGAACTCCTTTAGAACTAGGTGTTTTTTTATCATCACCAGTTTTTGTATTTGAAGTGTCAGGTTTATGTTCAATTCCATTTGAGGGAAATGGGAGAGTTGCCAGCAAACTACAGGAAACATAGAATCAGAGCATGTGCAAAAGTAAATGAACCACAGCTGCATTGGTAAAGTCAGTAAGTAAAAGACATGTGTTCAATCAAATGAGACATCCTTGGGAAAAGATTTGAGGCACACTGATTAAAAGGGAGAGGAAACCAACCAATCCATTGTCATGCCAAGGTGTAAAGTACACAGATCAACAATGCCAAGAGGAAAGGAGACACGGACATCAGGAAGAAGGTGTTGACTGCCCTGGGCAAAGACAATCTCCAGAAGATTCCAGTTCTATTCAACCACTGTAAGACAAATCATTTACAAATGGAGGGCACTCAGCATCCCCGCAACTCTGCCCAGAAGAGGGTGGCCATCAAAACTTACATCAAGAAGTATCAGAACTATAATAATTCAGGTAAAGATAAACCCACACATCACGTCCAGAGAGTTGTAGACCTCTCTGGCTGCATCTGGATATGCATATACAATCAGGCGAAAAACAATAGACATGGCATTCATGGGACAGTTTGCCAGAGAGCCTTTGGACAAACCAGAGGCTTTCTGGAAGTTATCTGGACAGATGAGTCCAAAATGTAATTATGTGGCCACAATCACAGGCACCATGTTTGGAGAAAAGTCAACACTGCATATATCGTGGAGAACCTCCTCCCAACAATGAAGCGTGTTGGTGGAAATGTGAAGGTCTGGGCCTACTTTTCTGTCTCTGGACCTGGGCATTTCCATATTATCCAGGGAACCATAAATTCCCAGGCCTATTCTTGATCAGAATCTCCTGCCATCAGTCATAGAGTTGAAGTTGGAACGGGAATGGATTATGCAACAAGATAATGACTGAAAGCATTCCAGCAAAATTGCCAAGAAATGGAGCAAGAACAAGAAGATTTGCACTCTAGATTAGCCCAGAGTCCGGACCTCAATCCCATAGCAATGCTGTGCCAAGATCTGAAGCGGTGGTACATGCCAGATGTCACTTCATCCTCTCTCAACTGGTGGAGTTCTGCAAAGAAGGAGTGGGTAAAAATCCCAAAAACACTCGTTTGTAGTTACAGAAGACGTTTGGTTGAAGTAATGACTGCAAAAGGTGGTGCCACAAGCTACTAGCTAAGAGTTCACATACTTTTCAGTTTTTGGAGAGAGAAATTACTTGTGTTGATTGCATAATGAAAATATATATCTTGTGTGTCTAAAATGTATAAAATGTGTGTCCCTTATTTGGAAGGTCTGCATTACATATTGAGATTTGGATGTTAATTTCTTTTTAGAAAACAATTACCATGTTAGTGTGGTTCAAAAACTTTCAAGCAGCACTGTGTGTGTGTGTATTTATACAGTGCTGCCCGAAATTCATATCCCTGGCAAATTTTCACTTAGTTATTTTTATTCAACCAGCTATTTTTTACCAAAATGACAGCCATATTCCAGAAGATAATAAGACAAAGTCCAAAAGGCATCGTTGTGGAAACATTTCTCAGCTTTTATTTACATTTGAACAAAAAGTGGCATGAACAAAATTATTCATACCCTTCTCAATCAATCAATATTGGCCTTTATTGGCTATTACAGCAATCGAACGCTTCCTATAATTGCTGACCAGCTTTTTGCATGTCTCCACTGGTATATTTGCCCATTCATCTTTAGCGGTGAGATCCAACTCTTTCAGATTGGAGGGACTCCTTGCCATCACCCTGATCTTTAGCTCCCTCCACAGACTCTCTGGATTGGATCTCAATTACCACCACCATGTTTGACAGTGAGTATGGTGTTTTTAGGGTTGAAGGCTTCTCCTTTTTTACGCCAAATTAAGGATATATCATTGTGGCCAAACAATTAAACTTTTTGTTTCATCTGACCATAAAACAGAAGACCAGAAGTCTTCTTCTTTGTCCAGATGAGCATTTTCAAATGCCAAGCAGGCTATTGTGTGCCATTTCTGGAGAAGTGGCGTCCTCCTTGGTCTGCATCCGATGAACCCAGCAATGTGCCGTGTCCGTTGGACTGTCTGCCTTGAGACGTTGGCACCAGCAGAGCCCAGATTCACCAGGTTGGCCTTGGTCATGATCCTTGGATTCTTTTTCATCCTTCTGGCCAGCACAAGTGTCACTTTTGGCTTCCGACCACATTCTCTGACATTTCCCACAGTGCTGAACATCTTGTATTTTAATAATACTTTGCACTGTAGCCACTGGAACTTGAAAATATTTATATATGGCCTTATAGCCCTTTCCTGACTTGTGAACAGCCACAATACGCAGCCAGAGGTCCTTAGTTAGCTCCATTGTCTTAGCCATGACTGTCCAGAAACCAGCTGCTGTTTTTCACCTGTTGAGTTGATTAAAACAGCTGTTCCCCATGAATCAGGGTAATTAGGATGCTTTAGAAGAGCTTGGACTACTTGAAATGGTTTTGAACTTTGGATTTTCCCGTAGACTGTGACAGTTTGCAAAGTGTATGAATAATTTTGTACATGCCACTTTTTGTTCAAATGTAAATAAAAGCTGAGAGATATTTTTTTCCACTATAATGCCTCTTGTACTTCATCTTTTTATCGTCTAGGAGATGGCTGTGTCATTTGGCTGTGTCAAAATTTTAATTGAATAAAAAAAGTCAAAATTTGTCAGGGGTATGAATAATTTCAGGAAGCACTGTATTATACAAGTATTGAACACGTCACCAAGTTTCTGAGTAAATATTAAAGGTGTCCATAATTTTATGTGGGTGTCATAAATTATGTGTTATAATAAGAAATGACACAGGGAAAAAATGATGAGTAATGAGCATGCCTACTGAAATATATTTAATGCTACATATAAAAGTCTTTGGTGATGACCACTTCAAGGCACCTCCTGTATGGAAACACTAGCCATATGCATTGCTCAGGTGTGATTTTGGCCCATTCTTCCATACAAACTCTCTTCAAATCCTGAAGGTTCCATGGGCTCCTTCTATGAAGTCTGAGCTATATTTCTTTCCATAGATTTTCAAATGGTCCACATATGGTCCTTGGCTCTTTCCATGAATGTCCATGCCTTTTTGCACTTCCCTTTCTTCACGTGTTCAATACTTTTCTGCTGTGTCATTTCTCATTCTTACACATAATTTATGGACATCTACAATTGATTTTTTTTGCATGTGTGGATTGGACGGGTTGTTACCAACATCTGAGAATTTCATGTTAATAGCACCTTTAGAAATATGTTTACTGAGAAAATTGGTGATATGTTCAATATGCTTTTTACCCGCTGTGTGTATGTATTTAGGCATGTGTGCATATACAGTGTTAATGTGTGCATGTATTTAGGCATGTGTGCATATACAGTGTGTGTGTGCATATATATATATATATATATATATATATATATATATATATATATATATATATATGAGAGAGAGAGAGCCTCATGAGGAAGAAGAATTCTCTGCAGATACTGAAGCCAAACCTCAACACGGCCAGAAAGAACATGGAGGTGCTTGGGTCTTCCAACAAGACAGTGATCCCTAAAAACTGTGTGTTGACAATGGCTTAGATAACAAAGAGAAAGTACTCAGACAACCATCTCAGAGAGTTGACCTGAATGTCAGAGAAAGCGTGTGAAAACCGGCAACCAAGCAGGGAGACCCTTCATTAGACCAGTTCTGTCAGGGGCGTTAGACCAGTTCCATCACGAGGAAGGGGCAAAACCTTTATGTAAAGCTTTAAAGCACTGTGTTAATTATGTCTATGCAGATCTTTACATATTCATGCATTTTTTATAAACCTGGAGCACAGTGACATCATATTGCAATGTAAAGTAAAATGTATGTCTGTGTTAAAATGTCTGTGTGCTGCAACATCTGCTAACACTTTGCTTATTGTTCAAATCAACTGATCACAGAAGTCTGAGTCAGAAGAAGGAAGTTGGTCTCAGGTAAGACTGATGGACAGGTGAGAGTTAATTCTCCTGAGTCTGTTAGTGGGTGTCGTACATAGTCCTGTCACATCTAGCCATCCTAAGCTGTATTGGGTGAATATTACTGTGAGAGATCCTGCATGCACTGAGAAGGTAGTAAACCCTGCCTCATCATTTTTTGTGTTTTTTAAAGAAATCAGAAAAAAAGTTTTAGCAGTTTTGTAGTCCACTCAACAAGCAAGCATTAGTATGCGCACGCAGACAGAAATGCTCATTTCAAAGGCTAATTGTGAAGTCGTGCACCTGCATAAAGCCCCAGAATTGTTTCTGTTTCTGAACTGGCTCCGTGTGCGTGTCTGCGTCACAGACTCTGGCGTACGGGGACATGAACCATGAGTGGATTGGTAACGAGTGGCTGCCCAGTCTGGGTCTGCCTCAGTACCGCAGCTACTTCATGGAGTGCCTGGTAGACGCCCGCATGCTGGACCACCTCACCAAGAAGGACCTGAGAGTCCACCTCAAAATGGTGGACAGCTTTCACAGGTACAGCTCAGAAAAACAGCTTCACCAAACTAGTCCTGAGCTGTACACTGTCAGAAACCTTCACAGCACAGAGTGGGAGGCGGAAGCCTAAAAGTGACTCCACGTGTTTGAACATTCTTGGTCAAAATAATCTTTATACAGATATAATCATTGCTACCATCCATGTTGATGCTACCAGCATGTATATTATAAACAGGGCCCTGTTGAAACTCAGACCTCCCTGAGATTCTTGCTGACAAACAAAAAATGATGCACTGCTGTGAAATATGCTAACATGGCTTCCAATGGCAGTTCTTTGTGTGCTGTTTAAACAGAACCAGCCTGCAGTATGGCATCATGTGTCTGAAGAAGCTAAATTACGACCGCAAGGAACTGGAGAGGAGACGTGAGAGCAGTCTGCATGAGATGAGAGGTGAGAGTAGTCTGCATGAGATGAGAGGTGAGAGCAGTCTGCATGAGATGAGAGGTGAAGCGCCCGACCACACACTCATACGGGTGGAGGGACATGTTTGTACCCAGTAATAATAGGATACATTTTTTGTGTGGGTGTCTGTGTGTGAATGTTTAGAGATTTTTATTTGACTATCATATGTATGTGGATGCCAAGGTTCAACAAATGTTTTTATTTCATTAAATGATGTAAAGTTACCTGTGTGTGTGTATGTGTGTGTTTGTGTATACACAGATGTGCTAGTGTGGAGTAATGAGCGTGTGATTCGTTGGATTCAGAGCATCGGTCTCCGTGACTACGCCAATATCCTGCTGGAGAGCGGTGTGCATGGGGCTCTGATTGCCCTCGATGACAACTTTGACTATAGCAGCCTCGCCCTGCTGCTCCAGATCCCCAACCAAAACACTCAGGTTCTTACTCACACACATCTACACACACATACATGCAACATGCACACACATGCACACACATACACACGCATACACACACACATACACGCACATACACACCTAACTGCTCCAGATCCCCAACCAGAACGTACACAATAGAGGTATTTTTCTCAGGCACACATTTGCAGAGGACTGTACCATTATCTCTGCATGAGCAGGGGTGTGAGTGGTGCTCCTCACATAACCAGTCCCTTCTCCTGCTGCAGGCCCGTCAGATTCTGGAGAGAGAATACAACAACCTGCTGGCACTGGGCACAGAGAGACGCCTAGATGAGGTCTGTCCACAGTCCCAACACACACACACTCCACGTTGCTTTGTCTTCACAGGATACATACCATTGCTATGTGACAGGGAGTGTGTATGTATGTATGTATGTATGTGTATGTATATATATATATATATATATATATATATATATATATATATATATATATATATATATATATATATATATATATATATATATATACACTCAAAAGGTCTGAGTGGTCTGTATCTGCCAAATCAAGTGTTGTTTGGATTAACCAGATGCCAGTGGACCTTTTCTATGGTAATGGGACGTACTTTTTCTAAAAATGATTTTACATTTATTTTATTAGCCAGTTAGAAGCTTCCCCTAATAAAAATATCCAGTTAGAACTGTCGTTGCCAATAGCAACAGACTGTTATATAGTTCAGTGGTTCATTATTCAGAAATAACAGACCAAACAGACAGAATGTCCTGATTAATCAATGGGAATCTAGTATTAATAAACTGTGTTAATGTGTGTTATTGCAACCTCACTAGATATGTTTAATCAGTGTGATTACGCTTGAATGACAGCACACAGGGTGTGGTGTGAATCTGTCTACCATCAAATCATACTTAGATATCCTCTCCACTATAATCCAGTGTAAATCTTGTAATCTAAAAGAAACCCTAATCCTAACTGCGAAAGGAAATTAACCCTAACTCTAACCCTAATATTAACTTTTTTATACATAATGAAAAGTTTCTGTTGTTACCGTTTTGGCTAGAATAAGGTTTTACCAATGCCGTTGGTTCATCAATTGCATTTAAGTTTGTTCTTTCAATGTGTGTGTGTGTGTGTGTGTGTGTGATAAGGAATTTCGGGGACCCTCATGGAGGAGGCAGTTCCCACCGCGAGACATCCATGGCATTAGCATGATGCCTGGCTCAGCAGAGACCCTGCCAGCAGGCTTCCGCCTTACTGCCACCTCTGCACACTCCCGCAGACTCCCACCAGAGGGTGAGACTCTCACACACACACACAGGCTGAGCAAGAGAGTTCCAATCAGATACACACACACACACACAAAGGCACACTACCATAGGGTAAGAAACACACATGCACACCTACACAGACCACATGCTGGTGAGACACAGTCAGACAATCATGAGAAAACATACAGACTATGGTCAGAGGCACACACACCCCAAGCATATACACTACCTGACACCCTCCCCTACACACGGGACTCACTTTGTTTGTTGTTCTTTCTGGACTGCCGCTGTTTAGTGCTGTATGAGCTGACAGACGACAGTCTTGACGACGTGTGTTCGGACTTGTTTCAAGGTCAGCTATAATGCAGCCCTCTGACTGTGTGACCTCTGACCCCCCCACACCATGACATCCCCTCCCTTCCACCCACAAGCCTCCTGTCCTTGGCTAGCATTCAGACGAAACAGATTCCAAACACCTTCTGCCTCTCCCACTGTGTTTTATTTGTCATATGTTAAAGGAAAGTTCAAGGAATATCAGGAATACTGGCTCAGAGACATCTGAGCGCTTTAAACAGAAGCCTACAGGACAGTTGTTGAATTCAGCCAGAAATATTTGAAATATGTGACTATGTAGTTTAATGCAAAACTACAACCAGTACACCCTAATAACAGACCCCTTAGGATAAGACACATAAAAGGACTCACCAAAGGTTTTGTTCAGGGTCTGTCTTACATACATAAGTCACTCTGGAAAAGAAAATATACATGTCAAGTTTAACGCATGTACAGTAAATTATTGTAGTGTTAAGCCTATGTTGTTTACGATTGTTATGATACATTTACCAGTTCACCCAAATTTAAACTACTGACAGATATGACTTGGTGATGTGGAAATGTTCAGACTTTAGAATAACCAGGGGGGCATTCAAATATAGTATCAGTACTGGGAGACGTTTTCCATTCAGTGTCTGTGCTAAACTGACCCTATGCTACAATTGCAGTAGGTAGATATTAGTGTCAAAACATGATTTGTCAAAGTTAAATTAAACCCAGTGTTTGTGAAGCATGATGTAAAATATTGGTTAGTAAGAACATTTTACAATAAATCTTCATTCAGAGGCTTAATATTGGAAATAAAGTAACAGCAACAACAGAGTCCTTTATAACACATCACTCAAACACAGCACACATCACATACAATATGAACATGTGTGTGAAAACGGGCTCTGCTTAGACGTACCTAAACCAGGTGTCTCCAACACTGCTCCTTCCAAATCTGGTCTAACCCACCATATTGCAAATACAAGCATTTCCTGCAGACTGAAACCTACTAAGCTTGATTAGGGGTGGAACTAGAATGCCTTACACAGAGCAAGGTTGGAGATGTGTGACTTAAACTAAAGTCTAAAAGCATGTTTCCAAGATGTGGATTAAGCTAGTCTTGGTACCAGTGCTAGCTGCAGTTCCAGTGCTATTGCAGTGGTATTGCATTACCAGTGCTAGCTGACTGAAATTTGGACAGTCTTCTTAATCTTTATTCTCTTTGGCTTAATCTGGGTCTAAGAAACTGGCCATAAAAGGTGTCTATGTGCCATCAGATGACAGGAATTGTTACCCTAAAACTGCACTCTGGTTTAACCCTGCCATTATCTGGGATAATTGGGCTGAAAATGCAACCACTAATCAAGAACAGAAGCTAGCAGAGCAGGCTGTCTGCTTCTGCTTTTTCACATTTGGATACGTTAAATGTGTTATTCACCCCTCGCCATTGGGAACAGTGTGAGCATCTACATGTAATCCTACTAGAACATGGCACAAAGGTCAGGGAGTGGTGGTCATAGGTTTAGCAGTTGATATGTGTTCCTTTACAGACCCCTACATAGCATCTGTGTTGATCATGGCTCAGTGTAAGCAAGCCGATGGCTGTCAGTGAAGCTTTGCTAAGATTGGCTTTCCTGTCCTGGAAAGTGCTGGGTGGAAGTGCTGGGAAGTGCTGGGAAGTATCATGGGAAGTGCTGGCTGTTATGCCTGGCTAGACTCTGCATTGGTTTTTTCAGCCTACCCATCCCAAAACATGCAATGACCTTTTACATGTTGTAAAGGTGAGACAGCAGGTTTTGGCCAGAGTTTGATTTTAGTACCTGACCCTGGTGTAGCTGGACTGCAGTCCTGGGCTGGTTCTACCTGTAGCCCCTAGTGGAATATTAACGTCTGGATCCTGAACACGAATCACTTCTCTGATATATACTGGTTACTGTAAATAGGAACATGTTTGAGACAGAAAGAAAGGATGAGTGAGTGTAAGAGAACCACTTAAATGATAATGGTCATCATGTTGACACGTTCCAAATGTCTGTGATAAAAGTATGTGTCTATCGCCCCCTGCAGTTGGGCCATCTGCAGTGCAGCGGCTGGACAGTTCCACTGTGAGGACCTACTCCTGCTGAGCTAGGAACAGAGACTGTGAGAACTGTGAGTCTCTCTCTCTCTCACACACACACACACCTCAATGTATATTCCATACAAAACACACAAAAATATAAAGCTTCCTACCCTGTTTTCCATGTTTATTTTCTAGTGAAATCTGATGATAATGTTGGGAAAGAGGTCCCTGGGCCTGGAGCAGAAATCAGCTGAGTCACACTGCCAAAAGAAAAGTCCCCAGGGAGAGGGCAAGGGGGTGGGCAGGGGTTTGCCAGTAACCCCCCCTGTTCCCTCTTCATAACAAGCCAAGGTTACAACCCAGACACCTTGCCCAGGTGCTGAGTCACTCCTGCCCTTTCTACCTTTGACACAACCCAGCCCAGTCTTACACACGGGAAGTGTAGGTTTAATTGTAAATAAATATAAATATGATGGTTTTTATATAAATATATATATAAATCTATAAACATGTCTATATAAAAAGAGAAAGGAGAAATATGAGAACATATTTAGACATTGTGCAGCTTCTGTCCCTTAATGTCATGGCTTCGTTCATCATGTGTGGTTCGGTGGGGAACGTGCACTGATCCCCGTTTGCCCCACACCTGCACCTCTCTGTAAGCTTTGAGGAAGGCTTGGCCATTAACCGCAGTTCAGCAAGTGTGTCAGAGGAGGGAAAACAACAACGGCTTGAGGGGTCTGCAGAGGGGAACCGCTAGTTATGACAGTGCTGTCCTATGGAAACCATGTGCTCTTGGTTTTGTTTCTTTTCTCCCTGCCATGCGGGGATGAGTGAGAGAGCCCCTCCCCCCACGTCTGGGTGCTGACCCACAGGCTCACCTTGGCAACCAGCTAATGAGAGAATGGAAGTGAACCAACAAGCTGCCTATTAGGTACACGTTTACGCTGCACACACAAGACCTTATTACCTTCTTTGTTGGATACACCAGAGCTGATACCCTTTGAAGAGTTATTTGGAATGTGTGGTTCTAGAATGTAGAACAGTGGAACTTTTTAGATGCCATTGTTGCATCATAAATAGAATTCTCTTTAATGTGATGCTGTAGTCATCAAGGGATTTGTTTACTTTACAAGGGTTTTGCTGTAGTTGTTACAGTTTAACACCTCTGAAAGAGGGGGTCGGGCACCCCCTCCCCTACCTCCATTTCACAGATTCAACAAGGTCTGAGGCAAAGATGGCCCCTCGTTTTAAATGTAGTATAGGGAACAGGGAATAACCCCCAAAGTCTCATGTCTTATATAGTGCACTATAATCCACTGTAGGCAGGCATTTCAGATTTTGCCTTACTCTAGCAAGCCCACATCTATAAGTCACTCTAGAAGCACATCGCCATTACTACTTTTTCTCAGTCACCCAAAACATCACATCACTGCTAACCAACAGATCTACTGGCTCTTCTGAGCAGGGGCCAAACCCCACCCTCAACACACAGGAGAAATAACTACAAGACAGGCTTAGCTCCTAGTGAACCTAGAGTGTCTATCAACTTGTTGAAGTTACTTGTTGAACTAAACATTTAAAAAGACAAAACCTGTTGCTTGCTGTGACTTATTTTAGTGTGAAACTGTCAAACTTTCTGTAGAAGTTGCCGGGATTACCTGTACAGACCTCCTTCCTGTCTTAGAGTGATTTCTCCCACGGCGGGTCTGCGGACTTTCTACATTCTTATTTTGCACGTACAGAGAACCATTTTATTTTGTGTCCATTTTTTTTATTACTGATTGTATTTTGGTCAAAACTATGTGGTGATCAAAGAACTTTTCATTGTCAATAAAAAGTACTGTCAAATATTTGCCTACAAAAACCTGTTTGCAAAAACGTGTCCATATTGTTGAGCCTTAACTTTTTGGGATTTTATACATTGTAAAGATTATATTAACTGTGTTACAAAGAGCACAAATGCCTAAAGCCAATCGAACAATGTGTATGAGACAACTCGGAGGTGTCCTCACGTTCAACTGCTCTGTTGCTGTGTTAGTGTCATGGCAATATTTATATATCAGACATCAGACAGGTATATCATTGCCTGACAAGTCATTAAAACAGCAAAATGTCATATTGTTCCACTACTGTATCTTGGCTAAAGTAAACTATGGTAACTATCTCCCAAAATATTTTTTTTATCATAGTGTGTATGTGTGTGTGTAATGGTTCATCAGCGAGCTCCTCTCAGAGTCTCCTCCAAAGCCTTCTCAATGTCCTTGAAGATCCTTGGATCTTCAATAGTAGGGGTGATCTGTGAAACAAGGGGAATCAGACTTCACATTTCGCCTTTCGGCAGGGGCTGTTGGCATTGATCCTGATGGTGCTGCTGCAGTACTAAAACTTGGCTTTCACATTACAGTGAAAAACAGGATGCAGGTTTCTGTTCCATAGGAAGTTATTTAGCATTTGTAACCCAAGCTATATACGCCGAATGCAAAGATCTGAGTGAACTGTACATGACATGACATGACAAGTAGTCACAGAACACTTCTTTATATAAACTGTCTAGGGGAAAAAATACTAATCAACTCATCAAGAATTATGCCTCTCAAGCTTATTTTCAGAAACTACCTTATAAGGCTGCCCATTGACAAGTTTGGCCAGAGAAGATCTTGGGATTTTCCCCGATCGGGTTTTGGGTAGAGCTTGGACGAAGAGAACCTTCCGGAAAGCGGCAACTGGCCCTATGGTATTCCTCACCAAGGTTACCAGCTCATTCACTACTGCATCTTTATTCTTCTGAAAGTCTGAAACAAACACACACATAGATGTTCACACATGCTGCATTATGAGTGCTGTTCGTCCCATGTGTGCCTGAGGGAGACACAGATAACCTCAGGTGTTCCAGCGGCGGGAAATGGTTAGCGTGTACAGCTGACGGGCGAACCCTGATGGAGGCAGTGTTTATAAAAATGCTGGTGCTCGTGTAGTACAACGGGCAGATGTGTAAGATGAACACTCTCTAGACCACTTGCCCAAAACTAAATGTGAGTGAATAAAAATTAAATCATGACCAATTCCGTTTAAAATTGATGAGATTGGACCACACAACACACAAAAGGCAAACACAATAACTGGACAGAACGGAAGAAACACACTGAAAACAATTTCACACTTGTGACTCTTATCCTTGCATAAATACTATTAGCTAATAATGTATTTATCACTATTCTGATTTCCAGCTCATCCTACTAAAGTCACTATTCTCATTTACAAAATTCCTCTTCCCCATCACTTTTTTTCTAATGGTCTCTCTCCACAACTACCTTTCTTTCTATCCCTCTCTCTCCCCCTTTCACTACAGCACTCTCTCCCTTCCTCACGCCATTTCTTACAGAGCTACAGTGATCGAATCGTGGATTAAATTTATTCAACTCCTTCCTTCCTATCCTCATTCTCTGTCTAGTCCCCTGGTACCGCAAATCTCTGTTTGTCTTTTCAATACAACCTCAGTAATAAGATCTGCCAGACCAGCTCGAGTTGTATTGCTCTGGTCTT
This sequence comes from Brachyhypopomus occidentalis, assembly GCA_020368025.1. Taxonomy (NCBI): domain Eukaryota; kingdom Metazoa; phylum Chordata; class Actinopteri; order Gymnotiformes; family Hypopomidae; genus Brachyhypopomus; species Brachyhypopomus occidentalis. The sequence goes on from JAGXOD010000020.1 coordinate 6,652,023, forward strand.
GTCACATTTATTTTGTACTATAAATGAAAAAAGTTCATGTTCATCTACTTTTTGGGATCAGAATTCACGACAGCACAGTCATGTGCTTTATGCAAAAAGCGAATTCTTTTGCCCAACTCTTTGTTAATTAAGGGAGACTGGAAGTGTGGTGGCCGAATGTCAGCTCCTCACCCTGTCTGTCTCTCTCTCTGTCTCCCCAGCTCCTCATGCTGTCTCTCTCTGTCTCCCCAGCTCCTCACCCTGTCTCTCCTAGCCCAGTCTCTCTGTCTCTCACCGCTTCTGATCACACACAGTGCCAGTGGCACATGGCCCTTCAGAGAGTCCTCCAGTCCCACAACAGCACAGTCCACCACCCCAGGATGCTGCAGCACTGCCTAGAACACATACGCACACGCACACACACACACACACACTTTAAAAAAAAAAAAAAAAACAACATACCATTATGCTTGTTCAACTTCATTGTGTTATAATTAGAATCTATTTATTCACTTTTTATTCATGGTTAGAAACCATTTACTCATATTCTTAGAATCTATTTTAGTTTATTTAGTTTATTCACTTCTCCCTTAACTAATAATTATTTAAATATTCATTTTAATTCTAGCTAACGTGAGTAGTTCAGAACGCTTCAGAATTAGTTCAGGAAGGAAAAGAACTGACCCATGTTTGAAACTTTGCAACAAACCAACACCACCCATATTGGATCAAACTTCACCCAGTGGACCGATCTCGCAATTTCTGTCATACCTCTTCAAGGGCCCCACTTGACAACCTGTGACCGGCTACGTTGATGACATCATCAGACCGCGACATGATGTACACAAATCCCTCTTCATCAATGTAACCAGCATCCATGGTGTCATAGTAGCCCTGTACCCGTATGGGGAGAAAAAGATGGAGACACGACAATACAACTGACACACACTATGTATAATCACTAGATTCTCGTGTGATTTATGTGTTTAGACCAGGGCTGCCCAAACCGTGTAAAAGGAAAATCAAATCAAATCAAAATTTATTTATATAGCGCTTTTTACAACAGTTGTTGTCACAAAGCAGCTTTACAAGTGTCTTGAGTCCAAGCCCCCAGTGAGCAAGCCAAGGGCGACAGTGGCAAGGAAAAACTCCCTAAGAGCATGAGGAAGAAACCTTGAGAGGAACCAAGACTCAGTGGGGGAGCCCATCCTCTTCTGGCCGACGCCGGTCACCATGACAACAATAATTAAAAAGATATGTAAACACAAAAGAATATACATAAATAAATAAAGTATGTGTGTATCTCGTGTTCACAGATGATAGAATGCTGGGCCTTTAGAATGATTTTTGCATAACAATATATGTATTTCTCAGAGCCCTTTGCAGTGGTTTAGACTTGGTATATAACTCTACTGCAAAGTCAATATATGAATGTAGTCAAAGTCAGAAAAAAGCTTTAATTGGATGTGGTGTTCGTTCATTTTTTTTTTGCGGGTGGATTTCAGATAAATGAAGTAAGTGATGGGCATATTTTTAATTACATTATATTGGACCAGTTAATGTAATAATAGTACACTCCATGTTCACCACTAGGTGGCGACTTATTACCTAAAATCGAATACAGACATTAATGAGCGGTAAAAAATATATCAAAAGTTCAGATTTTCATCCTTTATTCAACAGCATGATTAGTGCACTTCCTCCAGAAAGTGGACTTCAGCAATTCATCAGCTTTCTGCAGTTCAAGTTTCCAAATGTTTCTACTCAAACTTTTTTTTACTACTTTAACATCCCAAAACGTCTGCACAGATATACTATCCTACTTCCTGACATCTACCTCTTCATTTTTTGGCCTGTCACTGTCATAGCATACGCCTGTTCTATAAACATACTCTTAGTTCATCAGCTTCACCGCTCATTGCGCCCCTGGATTCATTCGGTCACTTCTATTAATTAACTCAACGTTATTGCAACATGATTTAACAACGTACAGGACTGAATATTGATAGTATCTGGGTACCTGCATCAGCTTTCAAGTCTTTAGAATCTATTTGTTTGTGGAAGGGAGTCTCAAGCGCAGACACTGGCTGAACTGCAGGTGTATTACAGCGAGGGAAACCCATATGTGCAGTGGTCAGGACTGCAGAGGAGGACCTTTGCTAAATGCATAAGTGCAGGGAACTTTGGGAGAATGGGGAACTTACGGGGAACTTTGAGAAGTAGAGGTCCTTGTACAGCTCGGGATTCTGCCAAAGAGAAAGAGCTGCACCAGGAGGCAGGGGGAGTCTGGTAGAGAGAGAGAGAGAGAAAGAGAGAGAGAGGGGAGAGGGAGAGAGAGGACAGAGGGAGGGGGGTGGAGAGAATGTTACTAGCGTGTCATTAGATTGAAACAGCCAGCAGACCCTGCACTCAACAGCACTAAACAACACAGACGTGGAATTTGTGCTCTATGCAAACGTGCTGCTGCAGCTCCAGCCCGCCACAGAACAGCAGCTGGACCTGCTGGAGCAGTTCTGTCAGCCCTGATCATTTAACTGAATGATTACCACACTGCGTTTATCCAGGTTAAAGCCAGGTCTCAGGAAACCAGGCACCTTTTCACTCTGGGAAACACTGCCCTAGAGAAATTCATTATCTCAGAACCTCTGAAACCTTTGATTTGGGAGTGAATGCACTAAAAACATAAAGAGCTTTCTATACAATCAGAATGAGTAAGTAAGGAATTCACATAAGTCTGCAGAAATATATATATATGAGGGATCAAAGAAAAACAGCAAGTAATGCATGCCATTGACTTCCCATTAATAAACCATCTCTAAAGGTTTGGCTGCATCTAAATTTGAGTAATCAATACACAATACAAAATGAACCATGCAAAAAAGCCAACAGATCAGTCCTACACCCAGTCGCATCTGTCAGCTGGTACTGAGCCTAACTAACCCCTACTGACCCCTGACACACAGCAGTCTCAGTCCAGAACTGCTGACCACAGTTCAGTCAAAGTGAAGTCTACCTAGAACCCTGGGACAAAATTCAGTCTTAAAAGGTCATTAAAACTCAGATCATCAGCAATAGGTTTGTTCCATAGACAGATCCTCACCCAGTATGGGATCAGTGATAACAGTCTGGCCTGAGACTCTGGGACGACTGTGAGAATGGAGAGGTCGAGACAACTCCCCCTCATGGAAAATTCACAGATTCACCCAAATTTTAAAAATTCCCCCCACTCTAAAATAATGACAAATGATCCTTGAGAAGGAAATGCAGCAACCGTACATGTAAAAATATGTGGCAACATCTCAATGCCTGAGAGACAAAATAACAGTATCTCTTACTGTTTATAATAATTATCCTGTTTTTTGTTATTTGTTGTTATTGCTGTTTTTGTTTGATCTAGTTTATAAGTTATTGTCACATTTTCTACTTCTACATTTTATTTTTGACTATTAGAGCCATTATTGTCATGATGAAGCTAAAAATATTATTCTATTTTCACTAGAGCATGTTCAGCTTCAAAATTTGACAAAATTGTTCCTGATACAAACATGCCAATAAAGCTACCCTGAATTGAGAGAGGGAGAAATAAACATAGCAATACGGGGGGGTAATGGAAAGGGGGAGAAAGAAGAAAAAGACATCTAACCATCTATATACACTATATTGCCCAAGTATTCGCTCACCCATCCAAATTATCGGAATCAGGTGTTCCAATCACTTCCATGGCCACAGGGGTATAAAATTAAGCACCTAGGCATGCAGACTGTTTTTACAAACATTTGTGAAAGAATGAGTCACTCTCAGGAGCTCAGTGAATTCCAGCGTGGAACTGTGATAGGATGCCACCTGTGCAACAAATCCAGTCATGAAATTTCGCTCCTAAATATTCAATAGTCAACTGTTAGCTGTATTATAAGAAAATGGAAGTGTTTGGAAACGACAGCAACTTATCCACGAAGTGGTAGGCCACGTAAACTGACGGAGCGGGGTCAGCAGATGCTGAAGTGCATACTGCGAAGAGGTCGCCAACTTCCTGCAGAGTCAATCACTACAGGCATCCAAACTTCATGTGGCCTTCAGATTAGCTCAAGGACAGTGAGCAGAGAGCCTCATGGAATGGGTTTCCATAGTCAAGCAGCTGCATCCAAGCCATACATCACCAAGTGCAATGCTAAGTGTCGGATGCAGTGGTGTAAAGCACGCCGCCACTGGACTCTAGAGCAGTGGAGGCGTGTTCTCATGGAGTGACGAATTGCGCTTCTCCATCTGGCAATCTGATGGACGAGTCTGGGTTTGGTGGTTGCCAGGATAACAGTACTTGTCTGATTGCATTGTGCCAAGTGTAAAGTGTGGTGTAGGGTTGTTTTTCAGGAGCTGGACTTGGCCCCTTAGTTCCAGTGAAAGGAACTCTGAATGCTTCAGCATACCAAAACATTTTGGACAATTCCATGCTCCCAACTTTGTGGGAACAGTTTGGAGCTGGCCCCTTCCTCTTCCAACATGACCATAAAGACATGTATGGCAGAGTCTGGTGTGGATGAACTTGACTGGCCTGCACAGAGTCCTGACCTCAACCTGATAGAACACCTTTCGGATTAATTAGAATGGAGACTGAGAGCCAGGCCTTTTCGTCCAACATCAGTATGTGACCTTACAAATGCGCTTCTGGAAGAATGATCAAAAATGCCCATAAACACACTCCTAAACCTTGTGGACAACCTTCCCAGAAGAGTTGAAGCTGTTCTAGATGCAACGGGTGGACCAACACAGCAAAACACATAAGGTATTATTGACCTTGCACTGAACCCAAAGAGAGTTTTATAGTTTTATCACATATACTGGTTTTGAAAATCATGCTGAAAGAGATTTAAGAAATATTGCGTGTGTGTGAACGTACACTGCAGTTGTGTTTGCTCACAAGACCAACAAGACTGCACAAATATACAAAACTGCACAAATGTCTAAACAGTTAATTGCTTCATGGTTCAAACAAATTACAAGTGTTACAAATTACAAGCCACAGGGTAAAGTGCATTTTACATTATAAAAAGTGCACAAAGTTCTGGTCATTACACCATGTACACAAACCACCATGATTCAGGTTCATCAAAGTGGCACCTTTTAACACACACCACCAAGCAACAGTTTTTACTTAATGAGAAATGGTTCTCTCTACATGGCTTCAGCCAAACCAGATTTTGCAACCAAGAGTTGCAAAGCCACATCACTTCATTGTTGTAAACGTGACGTCTCAGAGGAAAAGGAGAATGCGAGTGTATCACCATAAGTTCCATACATAAGTTGAGTTTAGTCAGTGAACTGGCCAAGTGTGGAAGGGCTCTGTTATAAGGTCATGTAATCATGTAATGTCATGCTTCACATTTGTCCAACGTAAACATCTGCTACTGTATGGCTGTGTAGGAGTGGGCGAGGTGACAGGCCGAGAAAAGGTGACATTATTATTTTAAATTATCATCCAGACCAGACAAGCTACTCAAGACAGACAGGCTACTTGCCACAGAGACAGACTACTCACCACAAAGACAGAGACAAGCTACTCGCCACAGAGACAAGCTACTCGCCACATACCAGCTACTACTGGTATGGTACGGGGCAATGCCAACTCCTGCCTGAGCCTGGAATAAGAACTATAACTGGAAATATAGAACTATATTAGAACTTTAAATGTGGACTTTTACTTGTGAGCAGCCCAGTGGAGGATGGGTTCCCTTTTGAGTCTTGGTCCTCCAAAGCTTTCTTCCTAATACCTGCCTAGGGAGTGTTTCCTTGACACTGTCGCCCCTGGCTTGCTCATTAGGGATCTGGACCCATGAGATTGTAAAGCTGCTTTGTGACAACGTGTTGTAAAAAGTGAGATATAAATACATTTGACTTTGACTTTACTCACCACAGGGACAGGCTACTCACCACACAGACCCAATGGAGGTTATAGCTAAAGAATCAACCTACCCGGAGTCCTACAAAAAGAAGTACCATGGGTGTGTGTGTGTATATGAGAGAGAAAGTGAGAGACAAGCTTACTTTACTACAATATTTCCCAACATCCTTGGCTTCACTGGTTCCATTTCATCATCAATCACGGTCACTGTATAAAATAAAGAATAAGACATTCACATTCAAAGAAGCATTAGCTTAACAAATGACAATATTCAGGAACCAGGAGTCAAACTACAAATAACAGAACATAAAGCAAGCTAACAAGTAACTGGACTTGATTGAATTTAGAGGCCTGAATAACAAATCAAAGCCATTATCACCAGACATGGCCATTTGATGGGGAATCATAAACATCCAATGAAATTATCCAGAATTCTCACCATTGTAACCTGGGACAGGCTTGCCTGCTGTTCCAGCAGGGGGCAACAGTGAGTTGCCCAAGCCAATACATGATGCGGAAATGGCAGAACCGCTCTCTGGAGAAAACAAGCAACAGTTATGGAAAAACGAGCATGTACACACACACAGTCTGGTAAACAACGTAAACTCTGGGGGTGGGGGTATGTTAAGGACACTTTACGGGTCACTTCAAATTCGATGGCTTAAAATAGATACAGGTCCATTCAGAGTCAGTCAGTGTTGCTTAAGAGCACACACACACACACACTCATATACACACTGTTTGCAATATTGCTTAATCTACAAACATTCTCGACAGCACGCTTCATTCCTAGTGTAAAGTCCACACTTTACATTGTTACTCCCAGAGAGAAAAAGATAGAGAGAGAGGGAGTTTGAATAAAGTTAGTGAGAATGAGAGAGAGAAACAGACAGACAGACAGACAGGAGGAGACAGAGAGAAAGAGAGGGATAGACATACTGGAAGAGAGCTAGTGAGAGATAGACTGGGAAAGAGTGAGTGAGAGAGATAGAGAGAGAGAGTGAGGCATACTAGGAGAGAGAGAGAGCAGGCTCTTTAATGAGATAGTCTAGCTTAGCCACCATATGGGAAAGACACAGGAGGCTTAACACAGCACATCACACAACTAACAACACAACACGTCTGCCTGAAAAAACACAGTTTTAAATAAACACCAAACACTTAAATGTGTAAAAGGTGTTGTGTCCAAGCCCAATATTGCATAGTGCTAAACTTTCTCCAGATTATAAACAGCTCCTCGCCACAAAACCCTGATAAGTAGGCCTGGAGGTGTGCTTCTGTTACCTGAGGCAACATGACACCCTACACAGTCATGTGACCCAGCGGGGGGGGGGGGTTCTGTGGGACAGAGTTTGTTTTCTGTGTTGTTCCGCTCTGTTGAGCCTCCTGAGGAACTCACCGCCCAAGTGAGAGAGCTTAGCCTCAGCTGGGGTGACAAACACATGCGCAAACCCGCACACGATTACCCGCAAACGCACACAGGGCAAGATAGTTTTTTACACGCCCGGCTGCTACGTGGCCACACACTCTCCTGACTGGAAGCACGCCAGTTGCTCAGCAACAGCAATGACATCAGCAGCGGTGCTAGCTCACTTCACATCTCTGCGCAGCGGGAGGTGCGCCTTAAAATAGAGGCCAGATGATGACCGACACACACACACAGAGTCACACTCTGCTTCCGTGAATATGCAAGGGGGAAACAAGGAGGACACACACACACACACGTTTGTACAACTGATGAAGGACTTCTGTCTGAAATGCACTGCTTCTCTTACGGAAACCATAAACAATGTCTCCATTACCTACATTACAACTTAGTCCCTGGAATATTTGAAGATTTTGGACAGAGGGCCATCAGCTATGCAAGCAAAGTGCTACACTCTCTCTCTCTCTCTCTCTCTCTCTCTCTCTCTCTCTCTCTCTCTATATATATATATATATATATATATATATATATATATATATATATATATATATATAAAAGATAGCAAGAGAACCCACTCAGAGCAGTATAACTCAGCCAAGCCCACATTACACTCCATTCATCAGCTGTCTTGATGAAATCCGGCGCTCCCCTGCTGACTGAGCACAGCTCAGCATGGTGCACAGGCACACACAACCACACACACATGCCACCCCACCATATATATATATATATATATATATATATATATATATATATATGGCAAGTATTTTGTGTGTGACCTCCCCTTATACTTGAGCATTAGCAGGAAAAGATGAGAAGTGCTGAAAGAAGTCTTGTATAATGTAGAAGCAGAATGTAGTAGCAGAAGAAAACCTCAGTCTCTCCAAGAGTTCAAAATGCCTTTAGTGCCAAGGGAGGTCACACAAAATACTGACGTGCCTGTAGAAGCCATTTTATCCTGAATTTTTTTTTCAGAACAATTAAATTTTTTATGTTATTAAATTTGTGTTCATGTATTTTGCATTTGTATCTTGAAAGTTTGTGAACCACCCAAACAAGGTCATTGTTTCCTAAAAAAATTAAATAATCTTATAAAAGATATATAAAGATAAAAGATGTATACATTTTCATTTTTTATTCAACAAAAGTAATTTCTCCAAACACTCTGTAAGTATGTGAACTCTTAGTTAGTAGCTTGTGGCATGAATAAAAGCAGCCCAGACCTTTACATTTCCACCACCATGCTTCACTCTTGGGAGGAGTTTCTTCCCTTTATAAGCAGTGTTGACTTTTCTCCAAACATGGTGCTTGTGATTGTGGCCAAATAATGAAATTTTCGACTCGTCTGTCCAGAGAATGGACTTCCAGAAAGCCTCTGGTTTGTCCATGTGCTCTCTGGTTTAAACTGGCAACTTTGTTCTTGAGAGCAGAGGCTTCCTTCTAGCAACTCTCCCATAAATGCCATGTCTATTGTTTTTGTCTGGTTTTAGATGCATGAACATCTAAGAGGTCTGCAACTCTGTTTTGATGGCCGGCCTCTTCTGGGCAGAGTTGCAGCTTATACATTTCCCTCTGTAATAAAAGCGTTCATTTAAAAAGCGCTTTATTCAACACAATAACAGGTAACGTGTGACACACACGGACAAGCGACGATCAGTACATCGACACACATTAAATACCTTCCAATAAAGTAGACCTAAGTGCCACGCATATGACGTTGACGAGATGACCACACATTCACATGCCCAAGGGGAGGAGCCAGGGGCTGTACCGTGACACTCTCAAAACAAGTCACTGAAACCGATGAACAAACCTGACATTTCATATACAAAAACTGGTGATCATAAAATATGAGAATCATGGTAAAACAGAATAAACTAAACTACTTAAGTTCACAAACTTTCAATATAAACTTAAAAAAACATACATGAATGTACATGAGTGCATTCTCATACACACACAGGTTACCACCAGTGTAAATAAATACACTCTGTACATGCATAATGTAAACAGACTGTCAGTGTGTACAGAGCATCAGCCTGGTTGAACACCATAGCTCAGTATGGCATTGATATGTACAGGGCACTGCTGGACTATATACAGAGTTTCTTGGTTGATGTTTTCAATGCAAGATTTACCCACATCAGAAAAAAAACTGTAAACTTATTAGTGAAGACATTTTTCTTTGTTCCCTGTGAAAAAGTGTTTAGATAAATCTGCATGTGACAGAACTACCTCAAATTTCTTTTATATATAAGCCAGGCGATTTGATTTGATAAATAGGAAATTATGTATCCATCCAATCAGCTCTCAAATTATACACTCACCGGCCACTTTAATAGGTACACCTGTCCAACTGCTCATTAATGCAAATGTCAAATCAGCCAATCACATAGCAGCAACTCAATGCATTTAGGCATGTAGACATGGCTAAGACGATCTGCTGCAGTTCAAACCAAGCATCAGAATGGGGAAGAAATGTGATTTAAGTGAACGTGGCATGGTTGTTGGTGCCAGATGAGTATGAACCACAGAGAGTGAGTATCAGCACAGAGAGACAGTAACCGCATTAATTCTAAGTGTGCCTGCATCTACATTAAGTGAAATCAGCATTAACCACACAACTTGGCTATTTACATGAGAAGGATCTGGCTGCTCACTGCAGACAGGATGTGTATGTCTTTGAATATTGATGGACTTTGATCCCAAATATGGACTAATCCTAATCCCGTCTGTATATAGAGTAAAACACATGAACATGTCCATTTATACTCAAAGTCATGACTGAGCAGGATTTAAATGTTCAAAGTGCAAGGTCTCTTGGAAAATCAAGCTTGTCTTAAAAATCTCTTATAATGGCAAATTGACTTTCCCTTGCTCTTCTGTAATAAAGATTTTTTTTATAGTGTGGGGCAAATATTGTTTCCAAACACTGTTGACTCTGAGTACATCAGTCCATATATGGAATCTAAACTGCACAAACACCCCATTTTCAAATGATTCCATTTTGAAATCTCTGTTGTTGACGTTTTTATATGTGTTTTGGCTCTGCGTTTTGCTTTTTGAAAGAGGCACAGTAAAGGGAATCTCATTCATCTTATATTCACATTAAAAACACAGCAAGAGAAACAGCCTGTTTAATCCTAATGTGTAGAGAAAGGTTGGAAAAAGTTCATATTTAAATGAATTTTGAGTGCTTTTGGAACATAAAGCCCCACAATGTAAGTATAGGCAGTTTGTGAATATCCATTAAGCAATGGAGTTTTAGTTTACTACTTTTAAATAACATTGTGGTTGCCATTTTAGCAGTATACCACCAAATTCCCTAGCACTGCGCTAATGCTACATGTTGGAGGATGCTAAGATCAATGTAGATACAGAAAGATCATCAAGGGGATTGTGCCTTCACTTGTTTGATATCAATCTAGCTATCTTAACTAGGTGTGAATCTTAAGTGACTATAGAAAGCCTGTAATTATGTGTTAGCGTTAACATATTGCTAGCTAGGGGCTTCTGAGTATGGAGCCTATTGGGTTAATTAAGCTGTTTGGCTTTGTTAGCAGTTTGCTATATAAATCTTTAAGTCTGTTGCACTGCATAAATGAATTACTGATAAACCAAAGTTATTTGAGTTAACTAAGTAAATAAGCACTCATAGAATAATGAAAAGTGGAAAATATTGAAAAGGAAATAAGATTTCAGATGAATTTTCCTTTAGAGCAAGAGTTTGAAACATTTGTGGTCAAAGCTGTCATTCATGTGGCTAAATATGTTGTGCCCTCTACTCTCTCTGTTTTCTTCTCTCTTCAGTAAAACACAATTCATTACACATTCCCACCAAATGATTAATGTGCTGCAATAGGAAGAGCTATGCTTTAGCTTCCCTGGGCATTAATGAAATTGAAAATACATGCAAATGGAACAGTGACAATTTAGTACCTAACAGTACAGTAGAAAAGAACAGTAAATAGATGCTGGACAGAATGCTGGTGGTAAGAATGATACTGTTAGAACTTAACATGGTAAAACAACATTATTGCTGAAAACTGATTATGACAAAGTATAATAACACTAATAAAGTGATGTTACTATGGAACTTAGTATAAGGAATGCAAATGGTATTTTGTATGTACATGGCAACATTAGTGTAAATAGCATCAGCTGTTATTTGCTAAAGTGTGTGTGTTTCTACTTATGAAAAATACACTAGTGTGATTCTATTGACATTTAGTATAGCGTGGTTATTTACATGTAGTGTAGAGTGGATATTTACATTTACTGTGATAGCATCTGCCTAACTTTAACTACGGTAAACAGTAAATTTAACTGCACTATACAACATTCAGGCACTGCTTTGACTACCTGCCTAATACCTACTCCCATCAGAAAATCCATAAACCTCATCATATTTTCAGTTTCAGCTTTTGGAGAAGGGATGTGCGTGGTTTCACTCACCAGTCTGCCACCAGTGGTCTAGAACTGGAACATTAAAGCTCCGTTTTGCCCATTCTAGTGTCTCTATGTCACAGCGTTCTCCAGCCACAAATAAAACCCTGAGCCTAGACAAGGGGAGAGGGGGGTATCAGTGCATATCAGTGCAGGAAACTGTTCGTAACACCAAGCATCGCCTGCTCAGGTTGGTGGTGTGTGTACACCCATCTTTCATTACTTTAACTGCAATGGTCAAATCAAGCACAGCAGAAAGAAGAGGAAATCACAGACGTGTAATTAAACACTTCACAGATGCTTTATAACACTGTGCACAGACCCATTTTAACATAATGCACATTATAAACACTAGAACAGAAGAAAACAGGCTATGATGTTCCAGTTTTGCATTTTAACACTGGAAATCCAAAATGATGAGTTCTATGACATCAAAATATCACTGTGCTGAGAATATGATCAAATATGTATCAAATGAGAATATGTATCAAAACAGGTCAACACACATGAACAGGCTCATCTTATAGAAGACAGAATTAACCAAAGCATAAATGAAGCCAAAGTGTAGCTGGAATAAATGAGAGATATGTTTATTATTATTAGTGCAGAAAATATAACAAATGTTTTATTACATATTAAATTACAAATCTAGAAGTAGTTTAAAATACATATTAAACTACCAATCTACCATGAAATCTACCATCTAACATATCAAAGAGCTGCTTTCACCATGCAACCACAGAATCCACACACGACGCCTTCATCTAGGGTCAAAGTTGTGTTTGTTTTATATCCACACCCCTCATCACATGCTCTGCAAATTCAATCCAACCCAATGGATATAATTTGCTTTATTCATGCACATCGTTATTTTCTTTATTTTTATGTGCATATTATTGAATTTTATATGTATTATTTCTCTTTTAAAATGATTTACACAATCCAAATACAAGATACAGAAGCAATGCATACAAATAATCATTAGTCATGCCAGTGTTAACTTGAAAAAATAAATAAATAATTTACTCAGTCATGTGACAAGCTGTGTTCTGGTTAATAGACAACACATAGCTGTCAGCTTGGCAGCTATGGAGAAGGTGAAAAGCCCCCAAGATCACTAATAATTTACCAAGCATTTGCTTGGACTGTGTTTGTATGTCGGTCTTTTCTGTGTTCTGCACTGTCTACATATAAAAATACCTTTATCCATCAGTGCTCAGGTCTACCCACTGCACATCCAGCACCAATTTCTGCAGCTGCAGAAGATCCAGAGCACTCGGACCCCTGCAGCCATCACATCACCTCTGCTTCAACCACAGCACCCCTGGAGCCATCACAGCACCCCTGGAGCCATCACAGCACCTCTGCTTCAACCACAGCACCCCTGGAGCCATCACAGCACCTCTGGACCCATCACAGCACCTCTGGACCCTTCACAGCACCTCTGGACCCTTCACAGCACCTCTGGACCCATCACAGCACCTCTTGACCCTTCACAGCACCTCTGGACCCTTCACAGCACCTCTGCTTCAACCACAGCACCCCTGGACCCATCACAGCACTGAAACATGCACTAGTGGAGTCACATCCTGCTCTCCCCATTGAAGCGCTTGATTAAAGCTGTAAAAGCCCAGGCCTGGGGGTGAAGAGCTCCACTCAGGGCCCCCGCATGCATTAGTCATGCTACACTCTCCTCCCAGCTGTGCTCCACCCTGATCTATTCCAGCAATGCACCACTTCCCCTGTTAAGGTCCATGGCTGTTGAATCGTTTAAGCTCAGTAGAGGGTCCAGGTTCAGGTACTTGGGCCATTAGCTGACATTCTGCTGCACATTGACGCTAGCAGTAAGGGCAGTCAGCACGAGATGATTATCACAAATAATCATCTACACCACGTGGACAAAAGTATGGGGACACATACTATTACACCAACAGCTTTTATGTCATCCCATTCTAAATCTAACTTCATCTTCAACTTCAAATTTGGGACTTCATCCGAAAGATGTTAGATGGGGTTGAGGTCAGGTTCTTCAACACCAAACTCAACCAATCACAATGGTCCTTGCATTGTGTACTGAGCACAGAGGTCACTGGAACTAAGAGGCCAAGCGCCAGCCCCTGAAAAACAGCCCAACAGCATCATCCCTCCTCCACCAAACTTTCCAGTGCACAGTGTAGTCAGACAGGTACCATTCTTCTGGGATTTGACAAACCCAGACTTGTCCATCCGACTGCCACACAGAGAAGCGGACTTTGTCACTCTACAGAACACGTTTGCGCTGCTCCAGGTCCCAGATCCTGATGCTTGGCATTGGGCTTGATGATGTAAGGTTTGCATGCAGGTGCTCCACCATGGAGAGCCGTGCCACGAAGCTCTCGGCACACAGTGTTCACGCTGATGTTAATAACGGAGATGGCAGGGCATCAGGGACTTTTACGCACTGTGCACCTCAGCCTGCATGTGTCAGCTGCCCTCTACTGTACAACTTTTAACCCCGCCCTTTCCCATGTAAGTGAATGGCTCAGACAAGAAACTTTAATCTATATTACACATCAAATACATTTTGTGGGCACTTATTTCCTGTCAATAAGTCACCATCTCTCCCAGTATTTTTTGTTATATTAAACAGTTTTATAGAAGTTATTTGATGTTACTTTAAGGGGTGTGGTGATGAGGTGATTGACAGCTAATGGTTGCATTGATTGGCATCTAATAGACCAAACAATGTGAATGCGCTTGACAGCAAAATTCTTAAACTACACTTGACAGCTGTAAACTTCGTTTTTACCTTTTCAGTGTGTGCTAACAATGCTTTTGACATTTTAAATAAACAATGTCATGTTCAGCAGTGAACTGTTCTAACAGACCCTTAGGGTCAGGTTCTTTGCAGTTTTTTGGTAAGTGGCTCAGTTTGATATTTGACTAGATAGTTAACTTTAAATCCCCTCACATTAGCAAACTTTACTAGCTAGCTAGCTAGCTAATTTAGCGACTTTTGACTTTGACTAATGGCTTTATTCACTTTTACATTTTATAAGTGAAACAGCAGCAGCTTAGTTCTAACAGAGCCTCTCGTTAAGCAGCGTGATCAGATCCGAGATGGTGAAAAGAGGACACAACGGGAGGGTGGCGGATTCGTAAATGTAAAACCGTGGGAGGTCGGGACTAGTTTGTGAACGAAGCGCTTCTCGAAATCCTATGTAACCTTGAGTAAAACAAAATCCCGGACATTTGTGAAATTCCGACCGGGCATTTTTTATGCCTCAAAAAGAGGACATGTCTGGGTAAAAGAGGATGTCTGGTCACCCTAGGTTAAGGCTGGGTATGATCAGAAGTGATCGGGGATGGGACGGAGATACTGTGCCGTGCCTGCGGCTTCTAATGCCATGCTCTGCACAAGCCCATCCAAGATGGCAGCTCCCATGACTGCCATCTTGGTGGCTTCAAAAATTCACAATCGGAGTCGGTGACGTACCGTCCATTGTATATAGAGTCTATGGTCCCAATACATATAATGTATTTTTGATTATCGTCACTCCATAGTAGATTATAAATCTGTTTGGAGTTTGTTTGATTATTTATTGATGTATTTTTGGAAATACCTCAGCAAACAGGAGTGAGCAGAAACGACACAGCATTTTGCTGTTCATACCTAATCTGTGATTTACACTTACTAAAGTACTTATTGAGAATTGCACGAATGCTTTACTTTACAAGCATCTGATTTACTTTTCAAGTGGACTTGGGTTTTGTGAAAGGCGCTATATAAATGTAACTTATTATTATTAACATTTACAACAGTAAATTTCCATTCAGTGTTAAAAATAACAACTTTATAGAACTTCAGTAAGTAAAGAAAAACCAAGGCTATGACTCAAATATTGACTAAAACTAAAACATTCTGTTTAATCTAAAATGCACTTCATTGTGTTCTAGGGGCCCTGAGGCAAATGACTGCCAGCACTGGAAGATCTAACAGATCTAACAGATCTAAAGGCCAATGATGATCTGCTGGAGTCTCCTGGGTCCTCCTTATTAGAGAGCTCTGGAATATTACAGTATGATTTGGTGCCAGAGGTGCAAGGGCTCAATGGCCCAGCACTTGTGAACAAACACTAAACAATCCAAACGTTGGCTTGGTGTATGTCTGACTTTAGGGAAGCATCTAGAACGTTCTTCAGCAACTTACATCGGTTCATTTGGATTTTCAATTCTTCTACTGAACATTCTAACACATTAGAATGAAAAATTTAGGTTTCCTGTAGAAGGGAGTGTTTATCTGTAGAAGGGAGAGGTCACCTGTAGAAGGGGGGTGGTTAACTGGACGGGTGAGGTTTACCTGCTAAGGGTGTATTGTCTCCCATGGGTGGCCTGTGGGTCTTGCTGCCTGATGGCTCTTATGGCGGTCGGGGCAGTAAACGCAGAAGCTACTCCATGCTCAGACATAACACGGAAAAATGCACCTGGATCCGGAGTCGCTACAGGTTTTCCCTGCAGACACACACAAACACAGGGCTGCAAACACAAAGATATGCGCATGAATAGCAGCTTAGCTTACTTAATAGAAACACAAATGCAAATGTAATTATTGATGATAATTGATGACGAATGATTGATGACAAATGATAATTGAGCAGTCTCTACAAAAAACTCCAAACTAACATGTCTTGTGTAATAAGTAATTCACTAGAAATTTTTCAAATTAATCAAGAGCTGAATTACTTTTTTTTATTTCTCCTTTGGAGATATTTTTTTAAGATTTCCAATTTGGTTTTCCAAATTAGATTTCTGATTGGTTTGATGGAGGATAGAGCACCTTTGTCAGTTCTTGTGCATCACGGCTTGCTTGAGCATGGCTGGGTGAACTCAGTTCTCTGAGCAGGAGCTTCTCTAATGAAATCTGGAGCTGCCAGTCCTATGACAGCTCCCTTCACTTCTCTTCCTAAACTAAACAAAGTGTTTCTACTTGCTATGAAGGGCAAACTGAACAGAGAAAAAAAAAAACACCTATACAGGAGGGCGATCCAGGCGATCCTCTGCCCTTTCCTGAGTAAAATGCGTATGAGAGGGCCAACCATGTGTGCGCGGGATTGAAAAACACAAACGCACCAGCATCAGTGTTAGAAGCCACTAAAGCTCTGAGAGGGCACTGAGGAAAATGGCAGACTAGCACGCGCTAATAAATTCTCTCCAGTCTTCCAGAAACTGATAATCTACTGGCAGGTCCACTATGAGGACACCTGGAGTGAAAGCGAGCTGGAGGTGAATGCCAGTGAGCACAGGTCTCTACATGGGGGATTGGCCGTTTGTCTGAGGGACGCTGGTGGCTGGATATTTTTTAGTGGTTTGCCCCATCCTTTATGAGTCCCTTCTTTGTTTTGGCGGGTTGCGAATGAACCGATTATTCCTGCGGTCAGTGTAGCGGAGGAGGAAGGTCACGCACAACGGCTGCACCCACCACTCATCCCTGTTATTTGATGGCAGGACCCAGGTCCACAGTTCAACCCCATCAAACGAAGCGAGCACACGCAAACACAGAGGAGAAAGTACCTCATAGAGCACCGTGGTGTTGCCATGGAGAAGCGGAGCGTAGCAGATGTAGGAGTGGCCTACCACCCAGCCTAGATCAGAGGCAGCCCACCATACCTGAGACAGAGACAAGCAGAGAGACAAAGAAAGACACAGAGAGACAGAGGTTAAGAGAGACAGAGAGACTGACTAATTGCATTGTCACAGCATGTTGCAGAGTTCTTTAATTAGACAGTCTGCCTGAGCTGCCATATGGGAGAGACATGGGTGGCATGACACATCATGTGACTGGGAGGAGAGGTCAAACGCTGCTGTTATCCAGGAAGAATGACCTTACTCAGAGCAGCACAGGACATACCTCACCAGGACTCAGGCCATAGACGTTGGACATGGTCCAATTCAGCATCACGGCATATCCTCCCGTGTCTCTGACTACACCCTGGACAAAGCGAAAGAGAGAGAGAGAGAGTCAGAGACAGATTTGGGGAAATATAACACAATAAGAACAGGATTTAGAATGAGAAGAAAAGAAAGAAAGAAAAATAGAGTCTTTCTTTAAAATGTCAAATCCATAGCACCCATCACTGTCAGTAAATGGCATCGTAATTGTGTACGTGTGCCAGGTCTGCCTCAGGTGAAACAATATCAGACAAATAGAGGTATGATTTATTCATGCTAAATGGACACGGGGAGCAGCTTTCTGGGCTCATATAATGCAGGAGACATTTTGTGTTCAGGTTTAGTAAATAACTCTACCTGTGTGTGCTGATTGCCACTGGGACTATATATCTCACAGGGGATTGAGTGTGTTTGTGTGTCTGAGAAAACAGAGAGACAGACAGAGAGAGATACACACAGAAAGCTTGGGGGCAGCAAGACAACAACATCTAGAAAACTACAGAAAGCACATAAGACAGAGAAAGAGAACAAGAAATAGAAATGCTGCAGAGACACCAAGAGATTAAAAGAAAAGAAAGACAGGAAGACACAGCAGAGGGATAGAGAGTGGGGGTGGGAGGCTCTAATCAGAGTGAGACCAGGGTGGGGTAAGGATCAGTAACATCATCCACCCATTAACTTCCTTGCCCTGCACCACCCATGACCCCTCATGCGTACCTCCCCTCCTTGCACTACACGTGACACACCTGTCGACAACTCGCCGCCCAACACAACACAAGTGACTTATCCATCGATAGCACCCCGCCGTATGCCATACCAGCACCTGCTGACCTCACCATTCCCCAGTGAGCTAAGCAATCAGGACAAGGTCCCTCACCTGACACCTGGCCATCAGATCTTCACACCCAGGAATCGGTTTACCTTGGGGGTACCGGTGGTACCTGACGTGTACAGCACGTAGAGAGGGTGGTCAGCCGGGACAGGCTCACACTCGTGGGGACGGGCCCCCGCCATCTCCTCCTCCCAGTCCAAGGCCAGCTCTGGGGACATGGACACTCTCTCCTGCAGCAGAGGTTGACATGGGACAGCCGCTAGAGACATGCTGTAATACATATGACTCCACATGCAAATGTTGCTATTGAAACTTCTAGAATAGTAATAAACTGGAATAGCAGGATAGCAGATACTGAGTGAGCATGAATATGAATCCCAGTCATGTATATGGCCGAGCTCATATATTCACTGTCAAAAGCTCCGTTGGTCTTATTGACAGCATTGCGTCACAAATCTTCGGTATGTTAAAATATTAAAAGAAGTTGAGGCCAGTGAGATGTTCCTCCTCTGAGGAAGAGCATCTGGAGTGGTGTGACGGTGCAGATCTCAGGAACACGTCAGCCCTGCTGCAGCCTCAGCACAGCTCACTTCTGCCTTTTGGGTCTCAGACTTCTGATACAGAGATGGTGCTCCTACACTGCGTTCACGTGTGCGCACATGCACATATACACACATACGCATGCACACACACACACGTACATGCACTCACATGAACACATCACGCCCACACACACATGTACATTACCTCGCATGCACACACACGCTCACACGCACACACACATGCACACACGCGCATATCCACGCACCCAGGCCCCAGAGTCCCTCCACCACCTCTACATCACAAAAGGGACTTCTGCCAACAGTTTCCATGACAACACACGAAGTAGCTGTTTAAGTATTTTACTGAGTTACATAATTACCTTAAGTGTGTGTAATATGTAGCAGCACCACAAAAATAAACAGTTCAACTACAATACTATTATAAGCCATACTTCTAGAACAAACAATCAAACCAGTATATCAGTACCAGAATATCACAGCACAACTGAGACCAGCACACTTGCATCTCAGGGTTTTGGATTCGAGGTGCCCCAAGATCAACTCAGAAGGGGCCGTGTGTTAGCATAACTGGCGGTTGAAACTTATTAAATCTGCCTTTCCCTGCCTTATCGTGTAATTGGACCTCCCTTGTAATGGGCTTCCAGATAAATAATGGGTTTCATACAATAAATTATATGAGCAGATCTTTCTCCACCTAGTTTTGTCTACTGTTTAAACTGGCCATTATATTTGAGTAAACCACTCAGTGTTGCTGAGGCACTAGAGGGACAGTCAGCGTATTCTCAGTGTCCTGCACACTCTCTCAGAACCATGTGGGAAAACCCCAAGAGTACTTATGACAAATCACATCACCAAGTTGTTAACCTGCACCACAATATAAAAAAAGTCAGACCAAAGCTGGAGTTACCAGAGAACACCTGTCTACAGAACATCAGGCTTACACCCACATTCTCAGGCTTGCAGAGAAAAAAGATGTGTGTTTTGAGGTCATCTGCAGGGGTGTGAGGATCTCACCATGCCCGGCCGGCTGTAGATGAGAACTTTCCTGGGTCTGTGGCTGCTCAGCTGGAGAGCTTTCTCCACCAGGGGGATGTACTCCACTCTCCGGCCTGGCTCGATGCCAAATGATGCTGTCACCAGAAGCTTGGGCTGCTCCAGCATTGTTAGGGTTGCACAACGCAGTCGAAATATTGCATAGTTATATTTCACCATAGGTTTGCACATCCAGTTGCAATATACTGTACTATACGTGAAATGGCACAGTGGTGAAGTCTTGATGTGACATCAGTAGAGATGCGCCTGTATTACCTTAATCAAATTGAATTATGTCTTTGTTTAACACAGGGTCCACAAAAGATTATTTGGGAACATCTGAAGCCTTTCGGGATGCCCACTGCCTATGGTAAGCACAGGCTTAGCAATATCAATATTATACAGGCCAACAAGTCAATAGTAGCTCAGATCTGGGCTACTGCACTGCCTTGTTATCCTTCCACTGAGAATGTATGGTGGAGGATCCTAATCAGTCCTGAAGGAACAGAGTGCTTCTGACCTTTGACCATGTTCCTCAGGCCCAGAGCTACAGTCACCGCCACCTTCACACCACCCATTGTGTTCTACAAGCTTCAACCTGATTCAGTTCATTAGCTAGCTAACCTTCGCAAGCTTACGAAAGATGAGCTAGATCAGTCCTGCATCACAGGCTTGTCACGGTGTCTGTAGTAATTGACTCCATGCTATATGTATTCAGTGCTGCATCTGCCGCTCTCCTGTGAAGCTGGACTGACCTTGGCATGGGCAATGCGAACAGCGAGCTCTTGGGAAGCGAAGCCCCCGAAGATGAGACTGTGAGGGGCACCGATGCGGGCACAGGCCAGCATGGCATACATGGCTTGGGGCACCATGGGCATGTAAATCACCACCACGTCACCCCGGGACACACCATGCTTCACCAGCACGCCGGCTAGCCTGGACACCTGCACACACAGGTGTCTGGATCATAGCCATAGCTCCAGATTCTCGCATGAGAATGAGCATGGATTTTTTTTTTTACCCCAGGCTTGGTTACCAATTTAAAAGAACGTAACAGAACAGAGAAACAGACAAGAAAGTTACAACTGTTCCAAATGCGTTAACAGCACAAGGTGAAAGTGGAGCTTTTATATGGATTGCACTCCGTTGACTTGTGCTTCTTGGCGTGCTACCTGATCTTGCACCTCCCTGTATGTGATGACATGTTTGGTACCGGTGACGGGGCTGTCGTGTATGATGGCCGGCTGCTCGCCCCTGCCCGCCTCCACGTGGCGATCCACAGCATTGTAGCACATGTTCAGCTCTCCCCCTACAAACCTGAATGAATGTGCACGCGCGGGAATGATTATACGGTCATTTCGCCAGCTCTGGCCTGGAGCTGTACCATCCTGTAAGGCGTGGTAACAGCCCTGCTCTTGCAGATGTACTGTCCTGCAAGGTGTAACATCAACCCTGATCCTGCAGATCCTGGAGTTTTTTTATGCAAATACAAAAACTCTTACTCACAGTATCCTTGAGACATTATATTGTTTCGAACCTCAACCTGCTAGATGTCGCTACTGAAACCTAATAGCCTGTGCGTTAACTAGCATGAGAAAAAAACGCGCAAGACCTCCTCCACAGTAACTTCAGTTGTTTACGAAGTGAAACGAGGCAACACATGATGGGTTTGCCAGTACCACTAAACGGGAGAGATCATATATCTCAAGTGGATAATGTGGTCATCTTACTCAGTTCATAAGTAAATATCGCGCTTACCATTTGGGAAACATTACGTCCGTACTGTCAAGCGTTTGCTTCCAGCGTTCAAACCATGTAACTCCTTGCGCTGCTTCTGTCCAGAACCCCTCTGGCTGATCTCGTGCCATACAAAATGCTTCATCATAAGTGTGTGTTGAGATTGGGCGTATTGGTTGCTTCGCGAAAAATGAGTTTCTTACATTCGCTCTAAACTTGGATAAATCACGTAGTCCTGAGGCATCAGTCGGACTTTTGAATCGATTAAACGAGCTGAAGTCTACATTTGTTCCAGCTGTCTTCGGATTTAATTTAGTGACTGTAAAACTCCTAAAATATTTCTTTACACAAGTGGTTTGAAAGATCCGCATGTTCGTTTGTTCCTCCAATGAGGGGAATTGCACAAACTGAAAAGTTTTCCAAGTTAAAAAAATGAACGACGGCGCAGTTGGTCAGTTTTTCGCAGCTTCCGATTCGTTTGGCTACTTTTTCGGAGTTTCTTATTCGGCGGTTGAAGTTGGTTCCTTATTCTTAAAGGGAGTGTTCACGACGCGTGTTTACTGCGCACTTTGCTTAACAACGATGGAGGAACCAAATGAGCATGGGATCATACATTTTATTGTTCCCCATACTGATTTTGTAGGAAAAATTATAAAAAATAAAAGCATTCCTTTTGTAAAATGTTTTTTATTTCGTCATTCCAGTTGTAAGCAATTGTACATGATAATTGATTTAATCTACATTGCTACTGTAAGGAAGATTCATTCATTCATTATCCGTACCGTTTCTTCCCGCTAGTCGGGGTCACGGGGGGCTGGAGCCAATCCCAGCATCGATACACCATGGGCAGGTCGCTAGTCCACCACATGGCCAACACGCACACACACACACACACACACACGGAGAAAACCCACGCAGGCACAGGGAGAACATGCAAACTCCACACAGAGCAGCCCAGACCGAGAATCGAACCCAGACCGCCTTGCTGTGAGGCGATAGTGCTGTGATAGCACACAAATGAACCAGAAGAAGAAATACCAGCTCAGGTTTTAGGGTTTAATAACCACAGACTAGACATACAATAAGCTAATAAGTCTCTTTGTGTGAGGAGCATTTGATCTTGGCAAGGACCATGGTGGTGTCATACATCACAACTATGCATATGTATTCCATCACAACATGGCATATTGAGCAGTGGGCATATAGGTGAACGGATTCAAATGGATGATTTCAAAGGCTAACTGCAGGCCTTATTGATGGTGGGCCAGAGAAATAACAAAAGCATAATAAAAACTAGCTCCCTCCCTATGAGAGGAACCTGATTTTGTCCTGGCCCAACATCATTGTATCCCTCAAATCTAACTGGAAACAAGGCACATAGAGCAGTGGTGCGCACAGGTCAAATGGTTCACAGGGGCAATTTTAGAGGCTTGCTGTATGCCTCCAAGGCGTCGGGTCAGGCAAATAACAAATGCATCATACATAACAAGTTCCTATGTGTAAGAGAAACCTGATTTTTGCCTGGCCCAACAATTTTATGCCTCAAATTTAACTGGCAATATGACATATTGAATAGTGTTACGCACAGGTCAAATGATTCAGGAGGTCAATTTCAGGGGCGGGCGGCATGGTGGTGTGGTGGTTAGCACTGTCGCCTCACACCAAGGCGGTCTGGGTTCGATTCTCGGTCTGGGCTGCTCTGTGTGGAGTTTGCATGTTCTCCCTGTGCCTGCGTGGGTTTTCTCCGGTACTCCGGTTTCCTCCCACAGTCCAAAGACATGCATCCTAGGTTGATTGGTCACTCTAGATTGCCTGTAGGTGTGTGTGCGTGTTGGCCATGTGGTGGACTGGCGAACTGCCCATGGTGTACCCTGCCTTCGCCCGGAGATGCTGGGATTGGCTCCAGCCCCCCCCGTGACCCCGACTAGCGGGAATAAGCGGTACAGATAATGAATGAATGAATGAATTTCAGGGGCTTGCTGTATGCCTCTAAGGTGTCGAGCCAGGCAAATAACATATGCATCATACATAACAGGTTCCTATCTGTAAGAGAAACCTGATTTTAGTCTGGCCCGACATTATTTTATACCTCAAATCTAAGTGGCCATATGGCATATTGAGTAGTTTGGAACACAGGTCAAATGATTCAGAGTGGCAATTTCAGAGACTTGATGGATCTATCTATCTATCTATCTATCAAAAAACTTGATTTTAGCCTGGCCCAACATCATTTTATACCTTCAATCTACCTGGAAACATGGCACTTGGAGTAATCATGTGCACAGGTGAATTGATTCAAAGGGGCAATTTCAGAGGCTTGTTGTTTGCCTAGATGGTGTCGGGCCAGACAAATAACAAATGCATCATAAAGAACAGGTTCCTCTCTTTACTGTAAGAGAAACCTAATTTCAGCCTGGCCCGACATCATTTTAAACCTCAAATGTAACTGGAAACATGGTACATTCAGCAGTGGCGCAGAGACGTCAATTAGTAATTTTGGTATCAAATGGTTTTAATATTTTGTTTTATACAGTATAGATAGATAGATAGATAGATAGATAGATAGATAGATAGATAGATAGATAGATAGATAGACCCCTTTACTTGTTGTAAGGCAGTTCATATTTTGTCATATTATACTGTAATAAAACAAAATATTAAACATTTGTGCACACCACTGCTCAATGTGCCATGTTTCCAGTTAGATTTGAATACAAAGGGGCACTTACTAAAGCACGGTCAACATACCTAGCCTCACTGATCGAAAAAAATAAAAATAATCCTAGATTTCTTTTCAGTACTATTTCTAAACTTACAAAACATCAAACCAGCGCTGAACATCAGATTCCAGGGAACCTAACTAGTAATGTATTTATGGATTTCTTTGATAATAAAATAGAGAATATTAGACTAAATATAAATCATTTTATAGGTAATTCAACTGGTTTGTCATCTGGATTGGCTGATATTGAACAAAATCTAGCATTAGAAGAAAAGCTTGAAGCTTTTCATCCACTCCCACAACTAGAATTGGAGAAAATAATTTCATCGTTAAATTCTACTACTTGCACATTATACTCGATTCCCTCTAAATTACTCAAAGAGGTTTTACCAGTTGTAATCGAACCTCTTTTAAAATATAGTTAACTCATCCATCACAATGGGTCACATGCCCAGATCCTGTAAACTAGCAGTCATTAAACCCCTGATCAAGAAACCAAATCTTGATCCTAATGTACTATCTAGCTACAGACCCATCTCGAACCTATCATTTATATCCAAGATCATAGAAAAAGCTGTGGCCAAACAGTTATGCTTATATCTGCACAGGAACCACATATTTGAAAAATTCCAATCTGGATTTAGGCCCCACCACAGCACTGAAACAGCACTAGTTAAAGAAACAAATGATCTCCTTCTTGCCTCTGATCAAGGTTATGTATCTCTATTAGTGCTTCTCGATCTTAGTGCAGCCTTCGACACAATAGATCACAAGATCCTGCTAGAAAGGTTAGAAAACTGGGTTGGAATCTCGGGTACAGCCCTGTCATGGTTTAATTCTTACTTAACCAATCGCTATCAGTTTGTAGAGCTCGATAATATTCCCTCCAAACACTCAGAAGTGAAATATGGAGTCCCGCAAGGCTCCATCCTAGGACCACTATTATTTACATTATATATGTTACCATTAGGAATAGTTATAAATAAACATGGTGTCAACTTTCACTGCTATGCAGATGACACCCAACTTTATATATCAGCCAAACCTGATGACAAATCCAGATTAGGAAAAATCGAGGCCTGCGTAAGTGATATTAAATGTTGGATGTCGCTAAACTTCCTCCACCTTAATGGTGACAAAACGGAGGTTCTCCTTCTGGGCCCAAAGGCCACAAGACAAAAAATACCAGATCTAATGTTAAATCTTGCAGATTACCCCATTACTCCTGGCTCGGTAGCCAAAAAATCTCGGCGTCTTATTCGACTCTGACCTATCATTTGATAAATACATAGATAATACTACCAGGATAGCTTTTCTACATCTCCGTAACATTGCCAAGTTAAGAAATGCATTATCCCAGCATGATGCAGAAAAACTAGTACACGCCTTTGTTAGCTCCAGATTAGATTATTGTAACTCGTTACTGTCAGGATGCTCAAATAGGAATATAAATAAACTTCAAGTAGTTCAAAATGCCGCAGCCAGAGTTTTAACTAGAACTAGGAAATTTGAACATATCAGCCCAGTCTTATCGGCCCTGCACTGGCTCCCAGTAAAATTCCGTATTGATTTTAAAATTATTCTATTGACTTATAAAGCACTGCATGGACTTGCTCCTGACTACCTCCAAGAGCTTATCTCTTATTATGAACCCCGCGACCACTACGATCCCAAGGTGCTGGCCTCTTATTAGTTCCATCAATTAATAAAGTAACAGCAGGGGGAAGAGCCTTTTCTTATAAGGCCCCCAACTATGGAAGAGTCTTCCAGAATATGTCCGGGACTCTGGCACAGTCTCAATCTTTAAGTCTAGGTTGAAAACTTACTTGTTTGATCTAGCATTTGGTAATTAATGTGCCCCTTTAGATAAGGTTACAGATCCAGGGGTTCATGGGCAAAGGGTTTTTTATGGCAAACTGGGGCGCTGGTGCTGTCATCCTATCACTGCACGCGGTCACTCAAGTTTGTCGACGGTGTAGTGGATGGATGCCAGTGTCTCAGGATGCTCCCAAGTCTGTGTTACCTTCTGGTTCTGCCCTTTAGCTAGGCTGTAATAATTTAATTGCCGGAGTCGCTGCCACACTCCAGAAATGTTTACATTTACTTTGTCTAACATATTCCATATAGAACTAATTGCCCCTCTTCTTCCCAATGGCTGCCCGAGAAATACCGGGACAAGGAAAGACGAGCCTTTCCCGTTACCCACCCCATACAAGCATCTAGGAGATGGTCTGGCTTGCCAGTGGATGTGCCGATGCCGTGGTTGGATGTGCCATTATCGCAAGAGGACGCGCTGATGCCAACCCCCACCTGAGGCTCATCTACTCTGAAGGGACTGTGACTACTCGGCCTGGAAGTAGAATCATAACTACAGGATTATATCTGGACTATACATGAACTGTGAATGTGGACATTGCTAGCGGGCCGCCCAATGGAGGATGGGTTCCCTTTTGAGTCTTGGTCCTCCCAAGGTTTCTTCGTAAATTCCTGCCATCTTAGGGAGTTTTTCCTTGCCACTGTCGCCTTTGGCTTGCTCATTAGGGATCTGGACCCACGCAATTTGTAAAGCTGCTTTGTGACAACATGTGTTGTAAAAAGCGCTATATAAATAAAATTGAATTGAATTGAGATTTGGATAAAATGATGTTGGACCAGGCCAAAATCATGTTTCTCTTGCAGATAGGAACCTGTTATTTATGATGCATTTATTATTTGTCTGGCCCGACATCTTAGATGCATACAACAAACCACTGAAATTGCCCCTCTGAACCATTTAGTACGCAACTACTCAATATTGCCAGTTAGATTTGAGGCATAAAATGACGTTGGGCCATGCCAAAATCAGGTTCCTCTTTATTATGCATTTGTTATTTCTCTGGCCCACCATCAATAAGGCCTGCAGTAAGCCTCTGAAATCACCCCTTTGAATCCGTTCACCTATATGCCCACTGCTCAATATGCCATGTTGTGATGGAATACATATGCATAGTTGTGATGTATGAGATCACCATGTCCCTTGCCAAGATCAAATGCTCCTCACACAAAGAGACTTATTCCCTATTGAAAATAACGTATGTCTAGTCTGTGGTTATTAAACCCTAAAACCTGAGCACACTCGTTATGAATAAGTAACCAACTTCAGCATCGTTGAACCAGATAACCCTTAAGGATTAAGGATTAAGATCAAATTCGAGCTGTATACAACCAACTGTCTCTCTTTCTCACTCAGAACCTGCTCCAGGACCCCAACCAGTCGGGCTTCAAACCAGCACACTCAACAGAAACGGCCCTCATAGCGGTGACTGAGAAGCTCCAGGCTGCAAGATCATCCAAACTGTCATCGGTCCTGATCCTTCTGGACCTCTCTGCAGCTTTCGACACGGTGAACCACAAGATCCTCCTATCTGTCCTCGCCGACCTGCGAATCGCTGGCTCTGCATGGAAGTGGTTTGAGTCCTATCTAGAGAGGCGTTCTTACCAGGTAACATGGAGAGGGTCTACATCTGCTCCTTGCAGGCTCCTTACTGGTGTCCCTCAAGGCTCAGTGCTAGGTCCTCTCCTCTTTTCACTCTACACCCGTTCTCTTGGTGATGAAATTACCTCTCATGGTTTCTCGTACCACTGCTATGCTGATGACACTCAACTAATGCTTTCCTTCCCACCATCTGATACTCAGGTTTGCAGTCGTATCTCTGCATGTCTGACTGACATCTCTTCATGGATGACAGCTCATCATCTAAAGCTCAATCCCAGCAAGACTGAGCTGCTGTTCATCCCTGGAGCTACAGGTCCTCAGCAGGATCTTGCCATCTCATTCGAGAACTCTTTGATTGTTCCGTCTAAAGATGCAAGAAACCTTGGGGTGACTCTGGATGACCAGTTGTCGTTCTCTGCCCATATTACGAACCTGACTCGGTCATGCAGATATTTTCTCTACAACATCCGACGTACCCGACCCTTCCTTTCTCAGGAGGCCTCCCAGGTGCTTGTCCAGTCTCTTGTCATTTCAAGGCTCGACTACTGCAACTCACTCCTGGCTGGTCTTCCTCTGCAGGCCATCAGGCCCTTGCAACTGATCCAGAATGCAGCAGCAAGGCTTGTCTTCAATCTACCCAAGTTCACTCATGTCACTCCACTGCTGCGCTCCCTTCACTGGCTTCCTGTGGCCGCTCGCATTCAGTTTAAAATTCTGATGCTTGCCTACAAAGCCAAAAATGGACCAGCTCCTCCATACCTTATGGCAATGGTCAAAAGTCGATCCGCACCTCGAGCCCCGGCGCTTCAAGCACGGCTCGGCTTGACCCGCCATCCCTCAAGATTCAAGGAAGACACGCGACAAGATGCTTCTCTGTCCTGGCACCCAGATGGTGGAACGAACTTCCACTGGCTGTCCGAACAGCAAACTCTCTCGCGGTTTTCAAACGCAGACTGAAGACCCATCTCTTTGTAAAGCACTTATAAGCACTAATCCACTGAAGCATTGGTATAAAGCGTAATTGCAGTTTATCTTTAGGAACACTATAGTATTGCACTATACTGCATGTAGTCTTGTAGGTATTTCAGTCTTGCTAGGTATTGCACTAATCTTATATCTAATCTATTGCATCTAATCTTATATTTTGTTGTCTTCTTTCTAGGCATCAGCACTAGCAACTGTTTATGGCAGTGCTTGACCTCAAGTAGTTTGGACTTAAACCTGTTTATACTAGATAGAGATGCATATTCTGACTGAACACATAGTACTTTTGTAAGTCGCTCTGGATAAGAGCGTCTGCTAAATGCCGTAAATGTAAATGTAAATGTAAGGAAAAGGTCAGAAGCCACAATGAGATAATACGTTGTGAACTCTGAACTCTACATATAAAACCTGTTTACCTGAAAATGGTTTTAGAAGTTGTCAGTAAACATTTATAGTCTCCCATTGTTCTGTAGCCTCAGTTATGTTAAGATAAAAAAATGTTTGATCCATATTGTTATGATAATGGACTGTACTGAACAATCTGACCTGTGTTTGAACATGTATTTATGATAGCACAGAAGTTTACATTGATTTGTTCATGGCAATTCAATACACTTGAATTGCAAAAGAAAAAAACATTCTTGCCTTCTGTTCAGAGTACATAGACAGGCCTACTTAAAAGAGAAAAATGCTGCATCAGTTGTGAACAATCCAGGCAACTTGTCAGACACAGGCTCCCCACTTCATGAAAAAATATGACATTTTAAATCTTAGCTGAACAGTTATGATTGTGTTTTAAATCCAAATCTCTTGTAAAATGTTTTTGCTCTCCCAAACTTTGTGATAGGCATCAGGACAGCAGAGAGGAGGCAGTAGAGGTGGGCAAATCCATTTCATGCACTCTGCTGCCTTCTGTCTGAACCCAGGCTTTGCACACACATAGTAGCATTGCGCACACGTCTGAGGCCCAAAAGAAGCTCTGCAGAGAAACAGATATTCTGTATATATACAGAACAATATTACCGCTCCTTCAGTGCAGAAGAACCAACTCAGTCTGTTGCTAAGGGGAACAGAATACAGAAGGGGATGGGGACCATTATCATTTTTGCCCCCTTTGATCAACTCCTTTGCTAACTTTACCTCACCAGGGGCAGTTGCTGTGCGGTCCTCTCAGATCTTTGGGCAGGAGCTCCAGCTTGGCTCAGGGACATCTGCCCCCGCGCCTATTCCGATTCATTACAGTCAACCTCCACTTGGCAGCAATTACCCCACTCGCCGCTGACTCTGGACCTGCCTACACTTCTCCCTGCTACCTGGAAAGTGATTGAGCTGTTCATCAATCCCATTGGCTGTTTGAGGCTGATGTAATTTACAAATTGCCAGAGCACTGTTCTCCATTATGGTCTCAGGAGCAATCGTTGCTGTTTGCTTTGCTCCATGAGTACAGAGCAACTGCAGCCTGATCTGGGGGTGAATTCGGTGGAGCTTGTTGAAATAAATACAGACTGAGCTAATACAGAGCTAAGCACAGGCATACACACATCAGACATCAGTATGGTGAACCTGCTGCTTGAATACCCTGTAAAGTTTTGTGCGTCATCACTTGCACGAGCTGGTGCAAAATGTCTTCAAATGTATGGTACCGCAAAGTTTTATAAAATAAGTACATTGCTATTGTTGATTATGCCCAAAAAATGGTAGGTGATGCCCAGCCCGAATTCTCCCCACAGGGAGGGCCACAGGTTTCTGCGTCACATGTGGGATTATGTATTTGTGGCTGTTGCATCACATGCTCTGAGACCTGCCTGAGTCACATCTAGCCCTTTCATCTCACAAGGCAACGTGAGGCATCGCCGTGGAGATTATATTTTCCTGTGATGCTGTAGAATTCCATGTTGGAACGAGAGCCTGTCTACTCTCCCCTAACTCTAATTTATCAAATTTCAGAAGCCCCAAAATTTCTGAGCCAAAATTTTGCCGTAATTTTCAGCACTTTCCTAACCTCCTTCTCTCTTTGTACCTGTCACTTTATGTCTTTTTTTCTGTCACTCAGCCTCTCTTTTTCATTCCTAATTCGTCTGGCCTGACATTTCTCATCCACCAGATGTGCGAGGGGCTTATTAATCATTTCTCCACAGCCAACACTAGTGGAGCTAAAATGTGAGCAGCACTGGGTAAAAACCACACTGCTGCTCCCATGCACTCTCTGTCCTTTATGACCACTTATGAGCTTGGATCTGAACCGTGGCGTAGTGGAAGCTGGAAGACCACCCATTGTGCAGGGAGCAGAGTAATGGAGTAATGACGGAGAAGAGATAAATACATCTGGACAACAGCATGCCAGGGTCTGCTAAACCCAGCAGGGTCTCTGAGGTAATTGCGTCAACAAGCACGTCATCACTAGATTTTGCACTGGATGAAATGTCATTGGCTGTTTGGAGAATGAGACAGGAATAACTGTTCAGTGTAGTCTTTACATTTTATAATGCTGGAGACATTCACAGCTGTAATTCTTTCAGCATTTTGAACAATTAATTAATATAAAACAAGATCCTTTGAGATTCTGCTAATTCTGCTACAAGTTGGTCAATGTGGAAGTAACTACGAGACAGAGTACACTAAACAGTATGACTGCATGTCCTTTTGACCATTCTCTGAGCTCTGAGTTCAGTGGCACTTGACAAATTGTTCCTCGCCTCAGGCTTTAATGGGATTCCCTTTGATTTCTTGCTTTTGATTTCTAATGTATGGACAATGTCAAATTGAAGTCCTTTATAAACGTCAGTTGAAATGTATGTATGTACACCTCTACTCCTCTAATATATCTCTAGACAAAGTAAATCAGTTAATGTTCCGGCAGTATTACTGCAGTATATGCAGGTTAAAGCACATCATTGCTCTGTTATTATTACACAATTTTTTCCAACAGAGATGTCGAGTCGAGACACACACAGCTTGTCAGTAGCCAGGCTGCATCAACATGTGCTACCATCAGGAAGGAGGGACAGACAAAAGCAGGATGTCACTCCCCAAGAAGGAACGAGCAGATGCCAAACTGCTCTCACGCGTCCACCCCACATGCTCACTCACCGCTCGCAGAACCTCTGGCCAATGAAAAATCTAGGTGATTGTTTTATCATTATTATTCTGATTAGTTTGGGATTATCTTGTTTTGATGGACAGAGGCAGTTTTGTGTAATTGTGGATGCTGTTCATTATTGTGCCAGTGGCAGAAGGGTAAGATGATTTAAATGCTCTAAATACTCTCTACCAACTCCAAAACCTGTTTATGCTGTGGGTTATGATATTAAGTCAAAGTCACATTTATTTTTAACGCACTTTTTACAAGAGCAGTTGTCACTGATGATATTATTGGGGTGTTATTACTAATCAAATGTACCAACATTCAAAAGGATGGTCCTGAATAAACCTGTTCATGCAGAAATACAAGTCTATGGCATCAAATCCTTCGCTTTGCTCTACTTTACAGACATTTGGTGAATGAAATGAATTGTATTAACCCCACATACTGTCTCCAAGGTCACCCCCTCACTTTTATGCTCTCTAAATCACTCATCCATTCACACTCCACTTTTGACTTTTAATCCCACTTCATTTTTTTTAGAGCAGGTTTTCTTTCCACAGTACTGTGCCCCATATGGTCACAGAAGCGTAATCTCCCCGCGGCCTCATTCTCCGTAGCCTTTTAGTCTCGCCTGTCCGTGTCACAGTTTTACTGGCACCTCACATCTGTTGGTGAGTGTGAGACAGAGAGAGACGTGTCAGTGCAGGTTACCCCAGGGCTACACTGGGGAGCCCTCTTTAGAATCAATCAAAACCTGACAGTTAATAGACATTAAAAAATTTAAAATACAAAGCCATGGGGCCTCATTGATGACTCGCCTGCAAGGTTCTAATAATAGCTTAGCTGAACTTAAGTTCTGCGTTTTCATGTGTGATATAGAGTGTGCGCTTTGATTGATTCTAATGCAACTGGCATCATGAATCAGGATTACGTTCAGACTTTTTTCCAGCTTCTATCATAAAGCAGATAATGTGTATGTTCTCACTTAAGCTCTCATCTGATAATGTGTATGTTATTACTGAAGCAGTCATCAGATAATGTGTATGTTCTTACTAAAGCAGTCATCAGATAATGTGTATGTTGTCACTAAAGCAGTCATCAGATGTATATGTTCTCACTGAAGCATTCATCTAATGTGTCTGTTCTCACTGAAGCAGTCATCAGATAATGTGTATGTTCTCATTGAAGCTCTCATCTGATAATATGTATGTTCTTACTGAAGCTCTCATCTGATAATGTGTATGTTCTTACTGAAGCACTCATTTGGGGGCCAGAAATTATCATTTCATTTCTGAAAAAAGGTTAAATTCAGTGATTTTTAAAAGATTTTTTTCAAATATTTTCTAAACTGCTTTAACACTGTTGTTTTACATTGGACAGTCATTACACACAATATGTATGTTCTGAACCAACAAACGCATCCAAAGCATCCGATATGTTTTACATTGTAGCCACTGTCAGAAACACTAGTGCACCATGTTGTATCCTATCCCTTGAGACCTGAGGTCGATTACCAGCAATGCTGCATCCATCAGCGGCCCACGGAGGCCCATGTGGGCACGACCGGCAGGGGAAGCACGGAATGGGACATCTCCCAGAGTGATGCTGTCTGTTAGATCATGCGCACGACTGGCACAGTTGATGCTCTGCTTCGGTCTCGTTCAGCAGTCTTACACTCTGGCTTGACTGGTATCTTAAAACGATGCAGTGATACATGCAAGAACCACTTACCAGCGCTCCTGCATCTAGAATAGTAGCTATTGTGTGATAGGATGAATGAGATGTGTGTGGGAGCTGGCTATGACTAATGGTGGCAGAAAAACAAGGTACAATTTAAAATGAAAGAAAAGAAGATAATAAAGGACGAAAAGCTCCAGCCCCGTTCCCTAAATTACAAATGACATAAATCAACCTTTAAAGGTTGACCAGCTGGTTACAATGTGTAGCAGGTGTTTTTTTTTAAGATGAAAAGGTGTATGTGCGTGTACTGGGGTCTTATGGGCTGAACCACTGAGGTACTTTTCTGAGAGTCTGGTAAGAGTATTTCTCTTCCTCCCTTAGGGGGAGGTCAAGAAAGAAGCTGCTGTTGGGTTGATATCATACTGTGTTGTCGATAAACACGGGCATTTCCGTGTAAGCCCCCAGGCAAAGGAGCTCATTGCAGCGTGCTTAAGATCCTAGTCAACTCTTCAATCGATCACTGTGATGTTGTGATTGGCTTTAAAGCCTTTTTGTCAGTTTGGTGTGACACTAACGCAACGTGAACGGCCCTGCTCACTCTTTATTGTGCAAATGAATTAGCGCGCTTGGAGAGGCATTACTAAGTTCTGGACAGTCTGAACCGTTGGATCACTCGGATAAAGCGGAGGCAAATTCTCGCTTCCTTCCCAACCACTCCCATCGCACGGCTCCCTTCACTCTCACTCGCTCGCGCAGCCCGTGCAGCCTCTGATGCTGCAGCTACAGTAGCCACTTTCTCCAATAGCAGCAGTCATGGCGACAGTAGTCCAACCGCTTACCCTGGAACGAGGTGAGTGCGGGGAGACGATACGTTCGTCCAAACCGGTTAGAACCTTGTTTTGAGTACTTGAATATAAATCTTTGATGGATTCCGAAAGCGAATTCGGTGGATTAGTTTGGGTGCCTGAACGGTTTGTTTCTCGGGTAATTCTCGCGGAGGGTACGAATATTTGCCTCTGTAGGATAAAATGTCTAGCGCCATTGCGCGCGCTGTAGAAGTGAACGGTTTTAAACATCTCCATCTGAAATATTGGTATTAGCTATGATTTCATTTCAAGTATAAAAGTATCACGAATCGTTCAGTTTTCGCGCTGTAATAATTTACAAACGGCTGTTGTTGCACACCTTCAATTACACCACATAAGTGCTTTATTTATTTCTCGCGTCTACTTACTGAATCCCCAGTCTTGGACTGACAAGCATGCCTGTTTTTATTTTCTTTCTTTTCTTTATTATAATTCGTTTAATAATTTTTTATCTTACTTTCCTCGAAATTAACTTTGGGATGTAAAACGGATATCCAGTTGCTTCCGTTGTACGTGCGTTTGCACACCCCTTAAACAACAGCCTATTAATGAAGGGATTCTCAGTTCATTTATAAGGGTCTTACGCGGATTGAACTGTAGTATGTTTTAGTTAAAGTATAAAGTATGCAGACAGAAATCTGTAGCCTGAGTATGTATGGCTTGCATTTCAGTGGACTCCACTGGTGGGAATAGTTCGAAAACAAGCAGATGTGTCACAGCATGATTGAAGTCAAGATGTCATGTGACTATTTTATTATACCCATATCATATACCCAGCTGGTTAGTTTACTCCTGAATGCGATATATATATATATATACACACACACACACACACACACACACACACACACACACACACATACACACATGCCTGCCTGCCCTTGGTCATTATGTCATTCAGCATTCGCTGGTCGTCAGGTCTGTTCATGATGCAATTAGCCTAAATAGGCTCAAATACGTAATTGATATTTGAGACAAATTTTATCATGGCTATTATCGTGTGCATAAATCTCAGTGGTAGGCTATTGAAGCTAGTTCACGCCACGTAAAGAAGAGGACAGATATTAATAGAGAAATCGGATAGCTCTGGCATACCATGTGTGCTAATTTACACGTGTCGAATTTAAAATGTTGCCTGAAAGATGAGCAAAGTATAGAACTGTATAAATAAACTGAGGGTTGATGTCCTTAATTGTACTTGTGAACAGCGCTGTCCAACAAAGAAGCAAGCAGCTATTGGCTAATCTATAGAATATAAAATGTAATTTGGTCTAAATGGTAATTATAACGAGCTGTGGATATATGGGCAGCTGTTGTTAACTGCACTGATAGTTTTTTTATTTGCAGTTTGAAAGGGTTTGAAAGATTGTCTTTGTTGTTATGCATGGGACCTTTTGGCATTACCATTCCTTTATGGGTAATAACGCACATAAGGCAAAATATCTCTCTGTCTAAAACAAGCAGACAACAATCCCTCTCGTATAGGACTAGCCCTCTAGGACTAGGACGTGACTTTGACCGATTTGCATCCTCCACTGTATGTTCTAACCGTCTTCAAGTAATACTCTGTGGTTGAATGAGGCAGCGTCATTGAAAACATTTTTATTTTAAATCAACTTCTCTCAATTTTTACAAAGTTTACAAGTTCACAACGTGGCGCTTCATCTGTCACAGGCTTTTCATGGCCTTGGCTTGTAACTCATTCACTCACAGCACTTCATTAGTTTCTTCATGGTATTGAGGAATTATTTTAAGTCATTTATGTTCATATTTATGTTAGCTTCAGTTATCAGATGACTTCAGTTATACATTGTTATTTTGCTTGAAAAGGAGGATGAGTGATGTAAGGGTCATTAATATCATTAATATGAGTTTCAGTCTGTGCACCGTGGAAGGTAGTCTATGTGAGGTCATTTTTGTGTTGTACCTGGTAATTAAAAAAGTTACCATCCAACCAAACCAATCATGGTTTTAAAAACCAGGAAATGTGCCAAAAATATTTATCAGAGTAAATGGTTGGAATTTTCCTTTAGCTTCAAAGTAGGTGGAGATCATTCCTTCACCTGCTGGAATTACAGTCTTTCCTAATTACAGTCTTTCCTAAAGTCTGTAAATATACTGACCAAGAAGGCTACTTCAAAGAGATCTCCTGTCTGCTCCGGCATGAGGCTGTGATCAGCATTTAATGTTTAAGCTAAATATTGAATGGTGAGGATAAACCGTTTCTGCTTTTTTGTC
Organism: Brachyhypopomus occidentalis; assembly: GCA_020368025.1. NCBI lineage: Eukaryota > Metazoa > Chordata > Actinopteri > Gymnotiformes > Hypopomidae > Brachyhypopomus > Brachyhypopomus occidentalis. Next base: position 6,688,912 of record JAGXOD010000020.1, read on the forward strand.
CTGTGTTCATGATTTGGTGCTGAATTTCTGGAGATATATCCAGAGTGCAGAATGTAGCAATAGTGTCAACACTTGAATCAATATTGTGCTATGTCAGTGCCCTGGCAAACCCTGGCAGTGTGAAGTCAGAAAGTCATTTGGCATCAAATCTGCTACGTCTCTAAAGGCAACACTGATATGGCAGTTCTGAAGTGACCTTTTAAAAAAGAAACAGTGTACTGGCCAAAACACAAGCCTCTGTTTGCAGCGAAAGCCCTGCTATATAGGACAAACAAAATCACCAAGAAAATTAAGATGAAAAGTATTTCCACGTTATGGATATTGTGATGAATACATAATCATGTTTGAGCTCGTTTGATTTTGAGTGTATCAGGAGTATTAACATCTGTTTCACAGCCTAGACCAGTTTACCCTATGTCTTCTACCCTTATCTCCTACTATAGAGCTCACATAACTGTTATAGGTGCTACTGAGTGCCTTAATTACTGTAGCTGGATTAGGTATTTTAGATTAGAGTGGTGACTAAAGTTAGTACATTTCTGTAAGCAGGCTTATTTTTAATTATTCATGATGACCGTATTCCTGTCTTATCTGTGGTCACCAAGTTAGCAATTCATTGTCTTTTTTTGTCAAATGTTTTTTTTTTCAATCCTCAGGAGACTGAGGTCTTGCACTATGGAAGTTTATGGTGCTGCATAACCAGAAAGAACTGACAAGAGTTAATTTAGTTATAACTGGCAAGAGTTAATTTAGTTATAACTGACAAGAGTTAGTTTAGCTAAAGCTGACAAGAGTTTGTTTAGTTAAAGCTGAGAAGAGTTAGTTTAGTTAGAGCTGAGAAGAGTTAGTTTAGTTAGAGGTGACAAGAGAATTTAATTCGAGCTGACAAGAGTTAGTTTGGTGCTCTGCATGCAGTTTTGTGTGCAAAGGCCTGAAATAACCACATACACACACCCACACACTCCTCTACTTGTTCTGTGCTGTTGTCTTTATACCTGCAAGTGAAGAAAGTCCACAGTCTCATCCGTGCATTTTGAGCAGTGCATGAGTGAATAGCCCCTCTGGTGATGCCCTTCCACAATGTGGTTTTTAAGGGCTATCCAAAAGCTTTTTTTTCAAAATGTAGAAATTGTCTGAACCAAACTGTGAATCACTGAGGAACTTCACAGCTCTGCAGAAGAACTAGCTTTATTTCCAAGTGCTGGTCCTAAGAGCTGGCTGCCCAAACACTGGCTGCACTAACTGTCCTTGTGTCCTCAATTCATCACAACCTGTCCTTTTGTCTTTGTTTCGTCACTACCTGTCCTCTTGTCTTTGTTTCGTCACTACCTGTCCTCATGTCTTTGTTTTGTCACTATCTGTCCTCATGTCTTTGTTTCATTATTACCTGTCCTTAAGTCTTTGTTTCATTATTACCTGTCCTCGTCCTTATTTCGTCACTACCTGTCCTGTCTTTGTTCTTTGTTTTGTCACTACCTGTCCTAATGTCCTCATTTCATCACTACCTGTCCTCATGTGCTTGTTTCACCACTACCTGTCCTCATGCCCTCGTTTCTACATTATTACCTTGGTTTCATATTTGGCTCACATGCTAAAAACCATTTGAACATATAGTCAACTAATTTGTGGTTTTAATCACATTAAATAACTTGGTAAGAAAGTATAAGAATGACTTTTTACAATGAAATAATACACTAATTGAATATTCAGTAATAATTTAACTTTGCATCTTTGGACTGACAACTTTGGACTGGAGCCCTGTGCAGGGTTGGTTGCTGCCTTGTGTCCTGTTCTGCTAGGACAGGCTATGGCCCCCACAACCCTGAACTGGATTAAGTGGTTTAGACGATCGATCGATGCACGTTGGGAAACGTTGCAGTGCGCTGGCAAGTGATGCTTCACCAGTGTGAAAGTAACTAGGTGTCTGGTCAGTGTAAGTGGATCATTGGAGTGGAAAAGTTCATGTCTCTGATAAGCAGGAAGCATGACCATCTTGCCGCACACAGGGGCATATTCACAACTAACACCAACAAACGCAGTCCTGTGTCTGATGGCTAAGAAGTTTCTAGAATGTTCGACGCCACTCATACAGGCTCATCAGTTATTGTTTTTTTTTATATAACAGTAAAGCCTGTTTTTAACAATAGTATGTTGCTGTAGGTTGGATGTTGGTGTAGGTTGGTTTAGAGAGAGGGGGTCACCTGGTCATGGTATTATATAAGCCATTCTCAGTGGTCTCCTCGTGGAAAACACCAAGCTGAGGTCATCTGTGTACAATTTCTTCAATATCTAGTGCAATATCTTCAGGTGCTGGAGTGTGTGCCTTCAGCTATTAGAACTGTCAGTGCTGGGCCAATTAGCCCTTATTCGGGGTTTGATAAAGTGAGGTAGTATGGATTTGAAAGGAACTCCCTGAGGTGGATCTGGCTTTGTCTTCGCCAACTCCTGGACTACTGACAAGCTTTGAATCTGCAGAACGATGTTTCTCAGGGTTGCCTGATTAATTAAAGAGAAAAATTAATATGTTGCAAATAAACACTGCCCTCAACCCCACATTGATTACCATAAAGGAGATATTTGAATGGCATGGCTGATTGACCTATTCAATATTTTGAAAATAAAATTAGAGGAGCACATTGCTATGGAGAATTCTCCATATTATGCTCATCATCACTCTTTGTTTTGAACTTTAGTCTTTGATGCTTCTAGGTCCCTCTTGATCGTTCTTCTCTCTGATTAGCCTTGCCTCATCACTATGAGTTGACAAGCTGAAAGCACCTGTCCTTCTCCAGCCCTGTCCAGTCAGTTATGCTACCCAGAATGAGGTTGACAGCAGATTCCAATTTGCTCCCTGAATTCAAACCTGGTTGTGGAATTTGTAATCACTGGTGGTTAACTGAATGTGCAACCAGTTGGCCACTTTGTTATCAGACTCCAAGGTAAAAGGGTATTGAGAATCTCTAGCATCCAGATCTTATAATATTGAAATATTATTGGTTTAAAGTAATCTAACCAACACATTAACCAATTTAAACAAATGTAGCATAAAGACAATTCCTAATCAAAATTCTGAAATTTATTCTGCAATTGATACCTGCAGCATGTTACACAAATGGTCATATTATGACTAATAATGATGTGACAAGTTATAACAAGGTGATGTGAAACAGATGATGTGAAACAGGTGAGGTAATGATGCCTTAGTACATAAGGGGCCTTTGGGAAAAGCTTAATTCCTTCAGAGCATAGATGGTTCAAGAGTCACTGATTTGCCAAAAGATGCATTAATATTCCCATATAGTCCCAAATGTTAAGAACAACGTTCTTCAGAGACAGATTGGTAGGATTTGCACAATAAAAAATAAAAAAAAACATTTGCAGTGCACAATAAAATTACAAGATTCAAAGGATCTGGTCAGATCTCAGTGCAAGAGGCAAGGCCGAAAAACTTGTCAAAGCCTCAGATCCCTCAGACGTCACTGTCTGACATATCACTGTGAATCTGTAATGGGTTTCCTGGTATGGGCTCAGGGACACTTCGGTCAACCTCATTCACCACGGCAGCCACAGATGCAAGTTAATACTTTAGCACTCAAAGAAGAAGCTGTTCCTCACTCTGTACAGAAGCACCTCGGCCTTCTCTCATCTTTCTACCCTGTGAGATGGACGGTAGCACAGTGGAAGCCGGTTTTGTGGTCTGAGGAGTCATCATTCCAAATAGTTTTTGGGGAAGAGCAGCCACCATGTTCTCCATCAGGAGAGCCAAATGAGATAAGGACCATATAAGCTTGCACTTGGGTTCTGGTCACAAAAGTTGTGTTTTATTTTATGTAAATGAAGTACAAAAGAGTTTGAGTTCTTAGAGTTTAAAGTGGTCTTTTATGTTGTGAAACGGTGTTTACCCTATCCATAGCTGGTGCAATTTTCCATGCTAATGGGTTTAAATGCATCGGTCTGCACTGAAAATGACATTTGTTTTTGTACTGTAAAATTGCATTTGATATGTCAGTGGCTAGATTCATATAGATTCACACACACAGGTGACTCAGTTGCTCTTTTGATAGAGAATGGTCATCATTAGTAGATTTGGCTGTAGTGCATCCACCCGAGAGATCGTCCGATGGCTTATTTTGCAGCCTTCACTGAGAAGAAATTGACCTGTCTTTCAAGATCAGACATTTATGTGGTGTGCAGACTTCATAAGATCACATCTCTCATGCAGGGCCATCTCTCTCTGCAGTGCTCTCTGCATGTAAATATCTTTTGTTCAGCATTTGATTGAGTTGTGTGTGTGTGTGTGTGTGTGTGCATGCGTATGTACACATGCATGTGTGCATGGGTGTTTTGTGTGTGTTGGAATTGGTGTCTTCAATAAACGCTATTCACCTTGGTCTGGGGCTAGCTGTGTTTCATTTCCTGTGCTGTAGTCCAAGGGCAGAGAGGGCTATGCCCTCAGTGGCAGGATGGATTAGTGGAATGGCGATGCGGAGGCCATATCTCTAATAACTCAACACAGCAAGAATTGGATTATCAGTCTTTTGGGGCTGCTTTTGCAGTGATAGAAGCTCTTTTAAAAACTGGCACATGACTGAAAGTTGAGATACTTTATACTTGGCTCACCAAGGAATGACTTCTTCATACATTTTGGAAATATAATGAAATGTGGAGAAATGATTTGCCAGTCGTGAGCTACAGGCTTTGAGATGAAGTAAGCCTAATTATAGACTGATTTAATTTTCATATTGGTTGTGGTGGTGGTGGTTGTGGTGGTGGCTGTGGTCCTGACAGTGCTATGAGTGTGTTTCTCATAGTTTTTTATTTTTCGTGGTTTTTCATCTCTATAATGTGTAAATTACCTTGCAACACCTGCTGAAACACAGAGAAAGACTGAGAGACAGGGAACTCATGGGCTGTATCTGACCCCTTGGTAATGAGAGACAGAGAACTCATGAGCTGTATCTGACCCCTTGATAATGAGAGGTAAATATGAGCAGATGCTTCAGGCAGGCACCTTTAGAGGCTGAATAGCTGGATTCACACTGGGCCATTAAAACCGGCTTATTACTGCAGTGCAAACTACAGCCTGTGCTCGTTAGAAGCCCCCCGCATTACGGGCTGCTCTCATTAGAAGCTGACGCCATTAGAGATGGTTAGTAGCTTGACTCTAGCTTCGGTCTGACTTCATTTCACACATTAGGTCAGTCATCTGTCAGCCTATACAATAAAGGAAACACTGGATCCAGTGCTTGAGGCATGAATCTCCTGACACCGTCTGCTTTTCCCAAGCAAGTTGATGTCAGTATAACACAATAGGAACAGCCAGAGTGAATTGTCTGGGAACTGTGTGAATGGCATTACAGCTGTGTCTAACACATGGAAAACACATGGAATTCTGTTCATATATGACACAAAACCAAACTGGATTCATCCAGCTAAAAACATTTCTATCAGTGACATGTAAAGGAAGGAAAGAGATTAATAACACTCAGAGACTTTGCTGACATTATCTGGGATTGTCAGCTGAGTTGATTCCAATAAAATGCACAGTGCCCAGTTAAAGCTCTGTCTGTAAACTATGCTGATAATATCAGAGCTGTGCAAATAGAATCTCATGTCTAAATTAGGTATTTTTGCCTAAATAGAAAAATCCAAAGCTTGCAACCTTTCACATTACACCACCTGCCATTACAATTTGAAATGCACATCAGTGGTTTTGGCTAATTTGAAGGCTGTTAACAATATAAAGCTGATTTCCTATACATACTGACGGATATTCTCAGAATGCTCAAGAGCTTGTAACAAGAATAAAGACTGGTGAATCTGAGTAGTATGAAATGATGTTCTCGAACATTTTGCTTTAGTATTCCAGACCATTTTGTGTTCTAATTTACTTGAATGTTTTTTTGTGTTTATGGGTCCAAAACCTTTTAACATTGTAGAATCGTTTTGGTTATATCTAGCTGGCAGAATGCACTAAATAGCTGTTATATGCTCACGTCACTTGAGCTTAGCCCAGAGTCACTGTGTTCATGTTCCTCGCAGTTGGCGTCTACATTTTTGGTTCTGCTTCTTGTTTCCTCAGGGTTTGCTTTTATTAGCTCCTACTGTAGCTCAGCTATTTGGAGGTTTGCACACAGTGTTTGCTTGTATATGTAAAGCTTTCGTGCATACATTCGACAAACCATTAATTTTTAAAGACACAGACAATTTTGGATTAGATTTACAGATCTACTCTTCCTGTTTATTTTTCAGAATGCAGATTCATTTTCAACAACTGACTTATAAGCCGATACAGAGTGTCAGGCTGTGGCGTTTAAAAAGCCATGACAGAGGAACATTCTTCAGAATATTGGACTTTGAATGTTGATATTTGCATTCAGGACGCACATTCAGTGAAACTATGTGTGAGAACTTGTCCACAGCATGTTCCTTGCAGTTCACAACCTCTGAATGAGAATTGATTTAAAGTGTCAAGTCAAGTCAATTTTAGTTATACAGCACTTTTTACAACACATGTTGTCACAAAGTAGCTTTACAAATGAATGGGTCCAGATCCCTAATGAGCAAGCCGGTGGTGACAGCGGCAAGGAAAAATTCCCTAGGCAAAGATTAGGAAGAAATCTTGGGAGGACCAAGACTCAAAAGGGAACCCATCCTCCAATGGGTGGCCCAACTAGTTGCAGTCCATATTTATAGTTCTATATCTAGGCCGAGCAGTCCCTCAAATGTGGATGTTGGGCCTCAGGTAGAGGACAGCATCAACGCGTCTGCTGACGGCATCGGCACATCCACTGGCAGCATTGGCACATCCATTCACAGCATCGGCACATCCACTAGCAAGTCAGACCATTTTATAGGTGCTTTTATGGAATTGTCTTTGTAGAAGCATGTAACTAAGATACAAAATGCAGGTTAAATACTGTATGTAAATATCAAATACATACAGTATATATAACACACATGCCAGTGATTAGCATGTGGCTCTGGGAGGCTTATCTATACCAGCATAACTCAGGGGAGGGGCCTGGAGGTGACCACAGTCATGAGGGCTCACTGAGCCATTGCTTTCCACCCAAATTATTGTCACAAACTAGAGTGACTGCATGACATGGCTGGATGACATCATCAACATCTCAGATTACCAGACGACTCAGTGACTTGGGGTCCCCGAGCTTCACACCTTCATATGTAGTAAATTAACTGAAGGCTTGATTAAATAGGTCTTAAACCTAGATTTAAAGATGTCTGTGTCTGAATCTCGGATTGGAGCTGGCGTACTGTTCCATAACTGAGGGGCTCTAAAGGACGATGCTCTGTCTCCGGCCGTAGTCTTGCTAATTTTCGGAGCTAAGAGAACCCCTGTATTTTGAGAGTGCAGCAGGTAAGATTATAGTAAACAATGAATTTACTCAGATATTGTGGGGCAAGTGTGAAAGTGTGAAATCTGAAAGTGCCCATTCAGAAAACCAGAAATCAGGAAAAAACACTAGGCCTGTACACATACGCTCTGTGTAGCTCTGTGAGCTCTGAATAGTATCTAATTTTAAGTGTAGTTGTCATGAGGTTAGCTGTCACTGAGCATCAGTGGTTTAATCATGTGTAATGTTATGTGGTTTTGATCTGCTGAGGGCCAAACTCATGACAGAGAAATTTCTCCATCTGTTTTCCCATCTGTTTGTCTATCTATTAGGGTCAGAGCAATATATCATTTGGCCGATAAAATTGCTCAGTATTAAGGTTACACAGATTTGTCAGTCATTGGCAGAAACCCCATTAATAAAGCATCAAGAATGTAAGACTGATGATGTACTTTTAAATGCTAAGAAAACCACAGTTTGGACAGATCCTAAATTAACCACTAAATTAAGTGTGCAAAGGGGCTGTAGTAACACACTACATGAAAGTATCAATCAACATGAACCAATGATGGTCACATCGCAATTAAGGCAGCAGCTGATTTACCTGTCTCAACTTTACGTTTTAAGGTTACGTTTCTATTCATTTATATGTGATTTCTTTTATGTGTATGTTGTTTATGGTATCTTTTATTATATTTTATATATTAGGTTTTTGACAATTCGGTCAAGTCAAATCAATATCCGCTGATATTTTTGGTTTAGCAGAATTTTAAGATATCTATCATTTATATCGGTGACCAAATGTTCCTGCTGGTCAGGCCCTATTATCAATATCTGTCTATCCATCTATCAGTCTATCCATCTATCTGTCAATCTGTCTATTTGTCTCATCTATCAATCTATCTGTATCTTTCAGTCTACTGATCTGTCAATCTGTCTATCTATCGATCTGCTGTGTTGGTGAACAGCAGCTAAATTAGTCCTGGTAGGGTGGAGAGAAGCCGGGTTGTTTTCAGCACCACTCTGGGCATTTGTCAAAGTCAAACTCAAAGTCAAATTTGACTTTGTTGTAAAGTGATTTTTACTACACATGTTGTCACAAAGCAGCTTTACAATTGCATGGGTCCAGATCCCAGGGGCGACAGTGGCAAGGAAAAACTCCCTAGGCAGGTATTAGGAAGAAACCTTGGGAGGACCAAGACTCCATTGGGTGGCCCGCCAGTAAAAGCCCATATTTATAGTTTTAATGTAATTATATAGTTCCAGTTCCAGTTCTTATTCCAGGCCGAGCAGTCATAGTCCCTCCAATGTAGATGTTGAGCTTCAGGTAGGATTTGGCGTCGGCACATCCGCTGGCGGTAATGGCACATCCATCCACAGCATCTGCATATCCACTGGCAAGACAGACCATGTAAGCGCTTGTACGGAATTGTGTTTGGTAGAAGCATGTAACCAGGAGATAAAATACAGGTTAAGTATATGAACATCAATTTAAACAACCATATATATAGCACATGTGCCAGTGATTAGCATGTGGCTCCAGCAGGCTTATCTATAGCAGCATAACTAAAGGGAGGGGCCTGGAGGTGACCACAATCATGAGGGCCATTGCTTTCCACCCAAATCATCACTAGAGTGAACGCATGACATCTTATCTATCCATCTATCTATCTATCTGTTTCTTTCTCTCACTCATCTCTCTGGCTTTCTCTCTGTCTCTTCATCTCATCCCCTGGGATTCAAAATTCATTGGATTATAGCTCTCTTGATCTCATTTTTCAATACTTTTTGCCGATTACAGTTTTTCTCAGTCGATTTGGTTCATTTCTCAGATCAGAATTGAAATTCTCAAAACTGTTCATTCAATCTCCACATCTCCTTGTCACTTGTGCACATCATAATCACATTTCTCATTGTGTTTCACATTTTACAAATGCTTTTGTCTATTCATGCAAATGGTCATGGACAATTGTCTGCTGTTTTTGGCATTATCAATTGGCAAAAAAAAATTGGCAAAAAAATCTTGGTGAGGACTTTTACTTTCTGAACCTGGAATGTCCACCTATGCCTAACACACTACTTTCTCTAATCTTTCCTCCGCAGATGTGGCAAGAGCAATCGAGCTCCTAGAGAAGTTGCAGGAGTCTGGTGATGTTCCTGGCCATAAGCTGCAGTCTCTCAAGAAGGTTCTGCAGAGCGAGTTCTGCACCGCCATTAGAGAGGTTAGTCTGTGTACCTGTGTATCCATGTACCTGTATACCTGGATACCAATGGATCTGTGTATATGTATAGTTGTCTAACTCTGTTTCTGCATGTCTGTGTACCCAGGTATCTGTGTTTCTGGGTAGATGTGTACCTGTGTAGGGTTTTTTGAAGCTGGTAATGAATTGGCTATGACAAATGTCCATCATTAAGTGCATAAATGAAGACTCGACAATGTGTGTGTGTGTGGTTGGGGGGGTCTATGAGACATCCATCTTTAAGTACATAAATGAAGATTCCCCTGTGTGTGTTCTATGACACGTACATCATTAAGTGCATGAATGAAGGCTCACCTATGTGTGTTTCTCTGTGTGTGTGTGTGTGTGTGTGTGCATTTGAATCATTTCACAGCACCTCAGGGTCTTAAACCATAATTTAGAACATCTGTGCTATATGAAAGTGATGAACTGTTGAGAGCTTTAAAAGTGGTGTCGGAGTAGTGATTCTGGAAGAGGTGTAATGTGCTGTGTCTTTTTGGTGCATGTTAAAACTCTGGATGCTTCATTTCAGATCTGCTTATTACACAGAACTGTCCTCCGCATGACTGTGTAGCTTTCTAGTGCGTGTCCCACTGTAATGCCCAGATATCGGCAATCTTAAATCCTTATTTTAACATGGTTGTAGGAAGCTGCTGTTCTACACTGACCTGATGCCCTCCTAGAAGCCCTGCAGGATATTCGGTGCTCAGTCTAGTAAATATTTCCACCCTGTTCCAGCTTTGCCTACACTTGAGCCAAATCATCCTGGCTGCAGAGTGCTGGGGTTCCTGGCTCTGGTATGTAAGGAACTGGAGCTGGTGGATTGGTTGACTGGCAAACCGTTGAAACGGTGGACTTCTCTGAAGGCCAGACTGGGATTCTCAGTTCTCCATATCTTGCATCCTCTACCCATCCCCTTGTGCAGATGGCTGTCTGTCCCCCTGCCATGTGGAGTTGGGGCTTCCTGCCCAGGGGCGGGGCTGCAGAACGCAGGCCAAAAAGGGGCTGCAGATGCTAATCAGTGCTGTGCTTATAACAGTGGCTTGTTGTTCATTCAAGCAACCATGGGACATTGTTTCACACCACAGCTGTGTACTGCATCAGATGCTCTAATAGTGGAATCGCTGTTTAGCCGAGAAACAAAAGAACGTCCTCAGTATCTGGCTTCTGTTCCGTTCTCGTATTGGTTTACTAGCAGAGCACGTGGACGTGCCTGGACATTGTAATCTAGTCATGGTTTTCCCTCCTGACGCTTGGGTGTTGTTATTTGATAACAAACCTTTTGTCGATGCATATCATGTGTGCTGTATCATTGTAATTCCAGCCCTCGGCTTTAGCACGTGTGTATGTACACTCGTGTGCATCTATGCCTGTGTGCATAGTAGACTCAGGTATTCCTTTGCATTTCGCTGCACCAGTGTATTCTTTACTCCAGCAAGCACAAGCAGGATCATGCAGAATTGATTGTTACCAGGGGGCCAACATGGTTCAGCTTCATTCAGTCCAAGAAGTTTAGCGTAGCGGCACACTCATGCTACCGCGCCCGTGTGAGCAAGACCGAGCAGGTGCTTTGAGATCCGTAATGGATAATGCACACGATGATCTTTCACCATGCATCTCGAGCATGTCTACATGAAGCATATTACCAGGCATAAGGAGGGAAGCCTGTGGTCCCCTAACTCAGTTCTGTAGCCATGTCCTTCCTTGACTGCACTGAACCCTCCTCCTCATCAGTGCAGGGAGGCCCCCCCGGATCAGGACAGGGAGAGAATGGCAAGAAACTCTCACAGCTGTGCGCAAGACATTAGCATTTGCTGCAGAGGCACAAAACTTCTACTGTTTCTTGTGTGCTGACGAAAGAACCGCATGAAGTTGTTCTTTCATTCCGCCGGGTTGCTCGTTCTGTCAGCGCTCTTTTGAGTGTGTGAAAATGCATCATTTACGCGACGATAACATGACTCTTCTTCTCAGTACGGCTGCAGTGTGTGTGAGTAAACCAAATACCCCACTGTTTGGCAAGCTTTGCTGCCTTACAACAGACAGCGTGGAGGCCACCCACACAATGTGTACAATCACAAATGCAAATGTGACAAGAGTATGACAACAGGGTTATTATGGACACAGAACTCAGTCATGGCTATATCTCTGCTGCAGGATGAGCGATGTGAGGTGCATTGGATAAGGTGTGTGTGTGTGTGTCTGTCTGTGAGTGAGTGTGTATGGGAAAATAGCCACTGAACCATGGTCTATAGGATTGTGATTGTGCCATGCTCTATATGAGAGATGGTAGTTCTGTCTTATCTAACAGGAGTACCAGAGAGAATCAGAAAAGAAAGACATAATCAGAGGCACAGAGACATAAAGAGAGAACACACAGCAATATTGTCCAAAGAGCATTGAAGCCCAGCTTTGATCTGCCTCTAAACTCAGACACACACACACACACACACACACACACACAGTCTCTCTGTCTCTGTCAGTGCCCTAGGAGACAGGCCACCATAGTAAAACCAGACATATCACTCATTTTCCCCACTGTCAGATGGAGTGGTCTAGCAATGGCCACGACTCCCAGTACAGACATACTCATCATCTTAGGGGGCGTTAACACCAGACTTGGCCCTAATGCCAGGCAGGTGGTCAGCGTCATTGGCAAAGCACAGTCACAGCAGTGGCTCGGTAACAACCACCAATGGCTCGAGACTGCTCACATTTTACTCTAAGATCCAGCTCACCAGCAGTGCCACTCTGCAAACAAAAAATGAACTCAAAACATCTTTGATGCAAGACTGCTCCAAGCACTGGCATCTTCTAGACTGGAGGTTCTTGTGCCAGTTCTCAGGGACCTCCAGACAGTCCAAGAGTTCTATTCTAGCTTCACATACACCTGAACCAGGTAATCAAGGGTATCGCAGCTGCTGATTCCTTGGCCAGTAAATCTTGGGACCTGTAATAGAGCAAAATCTGTTCAGACATCAAGCCCTCATATCCTGTGCCATGTGTGCAGTGGAATGCTGGGATGAGTGCAGGATACAGTCTCAGGATCCAACTGCCTCACAGAAAAAAATAAAAGAAAGAAATGCTCATAGGCCCAGGATCATGCCAGCAAGCTAGTGTACTAACATGGATGCGTGGATGAATCAGCAGTGCTCCAGGCAAACCATTGGTTGCTCTAAAACGGCACCAGGATTGGTTTGACAACAGCACTTTTCAAAACGTCTGACAGTGCTAGAGGATAAGAGCACAACGCAGAGGGCCTGGGTCTGTGGCCCTCGTCACGAGGAGAAAGCTGTCGCCGCTGAGACACACCAAAAACCTCAGCTCATTTAAAATAGGTGGTAGCTCCAAAAACTCTGGAAATTCAGTCCTACCGTGATATAAATAACACATAAGCTTTTTGCTCACCAGTCAAGACCCTATGTGCACCTCTGAGACTCAACAGCACTCCCATATGGTCAGCAAGGAGACCTCTGAGTATGGCATTGTGCATGACTGTACACTCGTAAATGTAATGAACCCATGACAGTACACTCGTAAATGTAATGAACCCATGACAGTACACTCCTAAATGTTATCAACCCATGACAGTAGACTCGTAAATGTAATGAACCCATGACAGTACACTCCTAAATGTTATCAACCCATGACAGTACACTCCTAAATGTTATCAACCCATGACAGTAGGCTCGTAAATGTAATGAACCCATGACAGTACACTCCTAAATGTTATCAACCCATGACAGTACACTCCTAAATGTTATCAACCCATGACAGTAGGCTCGTAAATGTAATGAACCCATGACAGTACACTCCTAAATGTTATCAACCCATGTAACCCAACAATTCTGGGTTGACTCCCTCCAGAGATTCTGTCAGCCATAAGCAGCCTGAAAAATTAGAAGAGCTCGATGGAATTCTTGCTGAGGTCCTAAAGACTAATGGTTACTTCCTCACCCTTTATCTCTCATTCAAAGGGTTGAGCCAATGAATGTCAACCCACCAGGATGAAAGGGTTGCATCATGATTTTGAAAAACACTTCATATGGGAAACACTTACACTTTGTCAGTCCTAGAAGAAGTACAGGGACCATGTCTAGGACGTACACATTGCATTCACAGACTTGGCAATATACAGGACAATCCTATGGCCATTACTCTAAATTATAGTAAATCAGGAATTCCATTTCTCTTGCCATTCTCAAGATGTTCCATCTCTGTATGGAGGCATGCTCTTGCCCGTGGGGCACAATCGACATGAAGCACTATGACGAGGGGAAAAGGGGTTAAACAGGGCTGTGCACTAGGGCCAAATTCCTCTCAGCTCATAATTGCATTCAGCTACAGCTCCGTCTTGATGGCAGCCCATTTCATCTCAGATCACTGCAATCTCCCACTACGTTACCATTTATGTGTGTTTGCAGTATGCAGACAACAGATCCCTGCTTGGCAGCTCTGCTATAGCCGTGCCACAGTCACTGTGAGAAGTGCAGTGCTCTCTGGGCCTCCTGACATGGCCTCATGCCTCTCAGGACTGTCAACACATTGTACTTGCCTAAGCTTTCTGATTCCTTCCGGCTGGTCGATAAGGACGCCTGTGTGTGCACCACAGAGTCTCAGGGCACTCCACTCCAGAGACTTTAATAACCTAAAGATAGCAACAAAGGTGGCAACCTACCAAGCCTGTTCACAAGTCCGTATGATCCTGACATGTTTTGGAGATTTGGAAGGCCTCCGGTTATGCAAGGCGTCCTAACCTGCACCGGCAGCATCAAGAACAGTGGATGAGGAATAACAAATAATAACCTTTTATACAAAAAAAACTCCATCTTCAGTTTTCTCCGGACTGCCATAAGGTAATTGCAAAACATCTGGGTTAATGATAGCCAGATAAAGGAGAGAGCCAGTAGGGTAAAGTGTAGATAGGACAACAGAACAACAGAACGACAGAAAGAGATTTACATTTACATTTACGGCATTTAGCAGACGCTCTTATCCAGAGCGACTTACAAAAGTACTATGTGTTCAGTCAGAATATGCATCTCTATCTAGTATAAACAGGTTTAAGTCCAAACTACTTGAGGTCAAGCACTGCCATAAACCGTTGCTAGTGCTGATGCCTAGAAAGAAGACAACAAAATAAGATTAGACACAGTGCAATACCTAGCAAGACTGAAATACCTACAAGACTACATGCAGTATAGTGCAATACTATAGTGTTCCTAAAGATAAAGTGCAATTACGCTTTATACCTTTATTGAAAGAGATCAAACAGGCAAAGAAATAAAACTTGAAAGTCAGACAGTGGTGGTCAGAAATTAACAGAGAAAGACAGAGGAAGAAATTCAGCAACAAACCTATGCAACACCAAAGACATTCAAACAACCAAGAGATGAGTATCATGAAATGCTGCTTGGCATCAGGTCAGTAATGACAAAGAGAGCATGAGACCCGGGGATGTCGTAAGAGGGCAGGGCACACGAGCCTAACCACACACGAAGGGAGCTGCACAAACATGATATAAACTAGCCATGTAATTATGAATTTTGACTGTGATCTTATTCATAATCACCGCATGATTATGCTCATTAATTACCAGAGTTTGTAGGTTTCAGTGTAAATTCATAACACACTCCACAGTATTGTTTGTGATTTATCATATTGCTCAAAGAATATGCAGTAGAGAACATTTGTCAGCTGTGTCTTAGATGTCTGTACTCTTAGTGGTCAGTGTACTCATCTAAAAAACAAAAGTGATGTATCTCCTTTTATGGTCTAGTGTTTAAATATTTTTTAAGTCAGCTTCATACTGGCTGACAGGTTCCATCTGAGAAACCTACTGCTTACATGTGGTCATTAGTAAAGTAAACCAAAACAGCCTGCCCCTTATTTACTATAAATACATTTATTTCTGAGATGCAATTACACACACACACACACACACACACACACACACACACACACACACACACACATGCACACTTATACCTCTTTCATTCATATTCATTTTTGTTCTGAAGCATTCTACTACACATATATGGGGACTGATGCTTTTAAAGAAAATATTTGGCCTAAATACAAAAAAAGATGCAAAAATTAATTTGAAATTTATTAGAATAGTAAAGCAACCATTTAGTGATGATAGCAAAGCTTTGGTCAACATGTTAGTCATGTGATTAAGCCCTGGAGTGGGGTAGTTACTGTCTCATCCACATAATGAAGAATGCCCTTTTGCTAGCTCCCATTTGCTCTTCGCATTGCAGTGCTGCCTCTGCTACTCCCAAACATGATGCTGTAGTTAAAACCAACAGTAGACATGAGGCGTGGCTATGTGCCTTTTCAGTGAATACGACTATGTGATGTGTGTCTAAAATGGATGCTCCAAACTTCCGATTAGGCTCTCAGCTGGAGTGTCAGAGATGGTGTCTGAGGTGCTGGATCTCAGATCAAAGCTGTGCTGCTATCACCAGTACGCTTGCAGACTTCAGCTAACGAGGGAAGGTTCCGGAAGTCCTCCAGACAGTCGAACAGCTCCAAGCTGGCATTCCGGTTTATTGTGGGGAATAACACAGTCAAATCTTTTTTAAATGGAGAACTTATGAGGTTTTCATATCAGATTCTGTGAATTCAGGGCACAAAGTCCAACATTTACTTGAGTAGTTCACTTTAGAACATTGTGGGAAGGGCCTGACAAGTGTACCAAGATAACGTTTGCGTCTGTTGGAGTTGGTTAAGAGATGCTGGGTTGCTGTGTCCTGAAACTCATTTGCATTGTGTGTCTTCTACCTTCAGGTCTACCAGTATATGCATGAGACAATAACAGTAAATGGATGTCCGGAGTACCAAGCCCGTGCCACTGCAAAGGTAAGAACACCTTTATTCTCAACCAGGTTGATCTGTTATAGACATTGACTGCAGAATATACACACCAATGTTTCATTTTCCACCTTTTACAGCGTAAAAAAGAATGAAAAAGAAAGAATGATGGATAAAAGAAAGAACTAAAAGAATGTGGATATGAAGGACGATACATTTTCTACCTGGAACTGTAAAGCATTGATTTAACAAGATTCACCAGTAATTATGCAAATATCTTAAAATGTTTCGATATATAGATATATCTATTTCACATTCTGCAGTGGGACATGTGTAAACCTGTGAGAGAGATAAAACAACAGAAAGAGAGAATTGTAGGAAGGACAAATAGGCTGTGTAAGAGGCTGAACCAGGATGTTGTTTGCCAAATCATCTGGAGATTGTGAGTTCAAGCCCTGATGATGCCATCTGTGGGCAGGATCCTGAGAGAGCAGATTGGCCCTGCTCTCAGGGACAGAGGGAGGACATAGAGACCCTGTCTCCCTGTCAATCACAATCAAAGTGACACATCAGAAGGGATGGGTAGTGCGATTTTCCAAGTGTGTTACTCTGACGTTGCAAGCTGGCGGTGTTTGGCTGCATGTACATTGTGACAGGCCTTGGCCCTCCTTGGTTAGCAGCTGTGTTGGGATAGGGGCGAATTACCTGATGGGTGGGAATTGGCTCAGATTAAAATAGGAAGGAAAAAAAGTTTACAAAGGGGGGGTGGGGTGGGGTGGGGTGGGGGAGCATGTCGATGCCAAAAGGTGCAGTGTGCCAGATACAGACTAGCGCCCTCAAACACACACTCACTCTCTCACACATACACTTTGTGATAGCTTTACTAAGAGATGAAATTAATATTCTTTGGGGTTTTGTACAGATTGTGTGTTGTCTGAACACAGTTAACAGCTAGGCCAGCATTCAATCTGTAATAGCCTATTAACAATCTAGACACAAGGGAAAGACTGCTGATGCTAACAGTCTCAGGACATTTTCGATGGACGTCCAAACGAACCACACGTTATTCACCTCAAGTAATATGTAATTTGTACACTGGCCCCAATATGTACACAAAGACCTGCTCTACACATGCACTAATCACCAGGGCTTAGATGTGTGAGTATTTTTGGGTTTTGGAGGTATGTGAGGATTCATTGTCTTGTCTGTTTTATGATTACAGGATAATTCATTTATGCTGTGTATGCGCTGTGAATTTCAATGAGGCAATGTCCTTGCCACTGCTATGGAGACAAATAATTATGGGTTCTCTTTATTCCCTGTTCTCGTTGACTCAACATCGCTCTTCTAAATATTTTTAGAAAGAAATGTGAATTGCACAAATTAAATGTACGTCTTAGTGAGACAATGTGCACTGATATTAAACCGATGGAAAGCTTCTGCTTTTTGGAAATTATGTGACTGATTTTATATTCAACCAGCTGCTTCATGGGGCAAATTCAGCCCTTCTGCAATATAAACCCAGTCTTTAAAACAGCAGAACAGGATGTTAATTACAGCAGCCCTGGAGTATCCTAGCACACCCCACCTGGACTCTTGGAAAAGCTGAAACAATTCTGTATGAAACCCAAGCCTAGAGGCACCAGCATGGAAGCAATTAACAAGACATAGGCATAGCCCAGCATGTGAACCTTTCTGGACTGTTTCCCAGTGGATAGTGGATAGATGGACCATTGCTGTAAAAAGATGGCAGAGTCCTCTGGGAATCCACCAAGAGTTCCACTGAGCTAAACTACTTTGGTCTCATAACCAAGACATCCAAGTGCATTTCAAGTGTATTATATCTAAGTACCTGTCACGGTGTGGGAGGCTTCCCCTACCGGTCGCCTACAGTACAGCGGCAGTTGTCCTGTTGTTGTTGCGTTGTGTGCGTCCCTCAGGTGGGTGGAGCTTATTAGCTCCCTCACCTGACGGTAGTTTGTCAGGCTATATATGCCTTGTCTATGTACCAGTTGACCGCTGGTTATTATATCCTTAATCGGGGTCAAGTGCACGGGTCTTTTGTTTGCGCACGTTATTCATTAAACCCCTCTTTTTCTCTGAGACTTGGCGTGATCGCTTCCTTTTCGTTCGCACTCACTGCCCGTCACAGAATAACCAGCCACCTTCGGAAGCCGCCAGTCTCCTTTACTTTCTCCTTCGTTTGTGGTCATGTCTCGTGGTAAGTGTTTGTCTACGTGATATTCTGTTGTTTGAATGTTTGTGGAGGTGAGCCTGGTCAATTATCGCTCGTTCCGCCATGCGTGCTTGTTTGCATATGTGTTGAAAGCACGGCGATGTATGAGGCTGGAGACCAAAAGCGCTCCCTCTTTAAAGGCGGCGCCGTCTCACTAAAGTGCTCGCCCGCAGTCTGTGTTTGTGCATGTGCATGTGTGAGATGTGTGTGATGCGTGTGTGAGACTGCGGGCTTGAGCTAGTGAGTGGAAGGTGCGCCTGCCGTTTGTCTTGCGTGTTTGTGTTTGTCTTTCGTGTTTCTATGTAATTCCCCTAAGGGCTCCCAAAATATGTTTTGGGGGGGAGCTATATGGGGTCCTGTGCCACTGTTTGTGGCACAGAGGGCGCAGCTCCTGAAGGAGGCCCGCCGGTGAGAAGGGTATGTGCGCGTGAGGGTTCTGTGCCACCATCTAAGTCCTCTATACGAGGAGTGGCACAGGCGGCGCAGCTCCTGAGGGAGGCCCCGCGTGTATGTTTGTGTTTGTGTCGCCCACCTCGTGTTTGTGTTTGTCCTAGTGTGTCTGTGAATTGTTTATTGTAATTCCCCGTACGCCACTCCTCCAAAGGGCGTTTGGGGGAGGGGCTATGGAGGGTCCCGTGCCACGGTCTGTGGCACGGAAGGCGCAGCTCCATTGGGAGGCCCTGACCCACGGGAGGGAGTCTCCTGAGCAGGTAGGGTGTCCTCATGCTGAGACGGAGCTCCCTCCTCCCATGTAAAGGGTGTAAGTGGGTCAGGGTAAGTGCGCGTTTGTGTTGTGTCTGTGTGTGTTTGTGCGTATGTATTGTGTGCAGGTTCCTCCCGCGGTTGACTGTGGAGTCCCTGGACCTGCCCTCGTGCTCGGGTTGACGAGGGTATTACCCTGGAGCTAGCCGGCCCATTATGGGGAGGGAGTGCTTTCCCGATGGAACCTCCGGCAGGGTGGAGGAGTCCACCCTTGCTCCGTACCCGTCCAAAAGGGGGTGGTCTCCCTGGCCGGGCTAGGTAATGCCAGGGGTACTCCAGGCCCTGGATAGTGGTCTGCCCCGAGCCGAGAGGTTGGTCCAGGAGACGTTCAACTGTGCAGTAGGGAGGTAACCTGCACACACGCACACTTTGTGGGGCCTTTGGGGGCGTGAGGGCTCTGTGACCGACTGGGGCGTGGTTGTCTATTGTTGACGGCCCAGTCGGTCCAGGGTTCCGCCCAGGGAGGCGGGAGCTAAATTGTTATATGTTTTGTGTTTCAGCTCCCGGACCGCAGGAGGTGTTTCCCTGCCTTGTCCCCGCCTTCCTGCCCCTTCGTCTTGCGTCTTGTGTTCTGCCGCTGTGAACCGCACATCGGGCCGTAGTGCGGCTTGGTGGGGAGGTCTGTCACGGTGTGGGAGGCTTCCCCTACTGGTCGCCTACAGTACAGCGGCAGTTGTCCTGTTGTTGTTGCGTTGTGTGCGTCCCTCAGGTGGGTGGAGCTTATTAGCTCCCTCACCTGACGGTAGTTTGTCAGGCTATATATGCCTTGTCTATGTACCAGTTGACCGCTGGTTATTATATCCTTAATCGGGGTCAAGTGCGCGGGTCTTTTGTTTGCGCACGTTATTCATTAAACCCCTCTTTTTCTCTGAGACTTGGCGTGATCGCTTCCTTTTCGTTCGCACTCACTGCCCGTCACAGTACCGTTTTCACCCTTAGCATCAGACTGCAAGAATCACATTCTGTTTTCTGAGTTGAAAGTTATTATTCTTCTGTACCTACACAATTAAACATTGATTTTAGGGAATTCTTAAAACTGTAAGATTTCAAGAAACCTGCTTGATGTGTGCTGTACACCTGTGTACTTCTGTGCTTCTGTAGATTTTTAGCAGTGCCAAATTTTTCCAACAGCACAACACATGCTATGGTGGCATGGCACTGGAAGGAGCTGCCTACATTTTCAGGATCTGTGTAATTCAGCTTTTAGATAACATCGGGCAGAAATGGTATCCACTGTATCTTGCCCCATGTCACTGTCTCTTTAAGCAGGATTGAGGCCGTGAAGATTGGAGCCCTGCCCCCCATATATAGAGGCTGTACAACACACAGCATGACAGCACCAGGTGCTGTAATCCCCCGTCTGAGAGATTCATGGGAAAGATGTTTTGAGTCTTGGAGATCAGAACACCCCTGGTTTTGCCTTGTGGGCATCTACTGGCTAGTGCCCTCAAAAGCTCTGAAAAACTTTTTGTCTTCTGTTACTGAAGTATGAGCACCCGTGGCTACAGCCTGAATACAAGAGTATTTAGTAACTTTAGTATTTCTTCAGTATTTCTTTTGTCTGCTGTTGAATGTCTCCACTGAACTAACATCCTCAAGCTTGCAGCCTGCTTAGATGACACAGAGGAGAATCAAAGGCAAGCTACTGTTTCAGTTGAGCCCATGCTGTCAGCAGGCCTTGCAAAAGGGACCATTACAGCTGGAATCATTACGGTCGGATCTTGTCGTGAGATACGCGCTGGTTCAAGTGATGCAATGACCAGGAAAGTTTTTTGTTGTAGGAGTATCTGAGAGATACTTCTGATTAAATCACTAGCATAGCTGTTCTTTTTTAATTCGTTCATATTTTATTTTATCGTTAGCATAGCTGTTGGTTTGTATGCTGGTTTAACAGGCCATTTTGAGTATATTTCATCATAAAGGATCTGCATAAAAAGGCTTCCAAGCCAGTACACATATAAAAATAAAGTTGTATTTCTGCAATAACTTAACTGACCACGTAACTAATAAATGAATAGATAAACACTTTCTAGAATCTAGTTAACATAGGTTTCTCATCTACATATTAATCGTCCCTGTCTGGTCTTGTTATTTCCCAACAGGCCACAGTGGCTGCTTTTGCAGCCAGTGAAGGTCACTCCCACCCACGAGTGGTCGAGCTACCCAAGACTGATGAGGGGTTGGGCTTCAACGTGATGGGTGGGAAAGAACAGAACTCTCCAATCTACATCTCCCGCATCATCCCTGGGGGCGTAGCTGAGAGACAAGGGGGCCTCAAGAGAGGAGACCAACTCCTATCTGTCAATGGGGTGGTGAGTCCCTGATGATCGTAGTCCACGTTTGCTTCATACAAATAAAACCAGTGATTTGCTTAAAGAATGCTTGACAGAGTTGAAGTGAAGGAGATCTGAAGTAATCTGAATTGTACCTTGAAGTGTGACAGTATATGGCACTTTTCCATTTTGTGGTCAAGGCCTATCTGACAGCTTCATTAATACAGATCATTCTGGAAAGGGAACTGGCATCACCGATGCTGAAGTGATTTCATTTTGATCTCACTGTGTAAACACTTTTGACAGAATTTACCAGGCTCGCCAGCACACATCATTACACAAAGACAGAAAACTTTAAAAAATATAGCTGCAAACAAATATTGCTCAAGTATCAGTAGGCTGCTACAGGACTAATTCCTAAATCCAGAATTGATACTGAGATTATTGATACTCAGCTATGTATGTAAAGAATTGATGCTGTTTAAAAGCGTCTCTGGCTGCAGTAGGCTGCCTAAACGTTATAATAATAATAATAATAATAATCTTTATTTGTATAGCACCTTTCATGCATACATGCAACTCAAAGTGCTTTACAGATTAAATAAATCAAAACATTAAAATGAAGCAGAGATTAAAAGAAATAATAAAAAATAAATAAAATGAAATGAAATAAAATAAACAAAATAAACAAACAGGTAATAACAGGTAATAAAATAAATGTAATAAAATGACAAATTCTTAAGATAATAAATAGAACTATTAAAATAATTAGAACAAACATAAGATGTATGGGCCCACCACCTGTGGGAGAGGTAGTACTAGGGGTTTGGTGCATTGTGGTTTGGGCGGTGGCCGAAGGCGGGGGCCTTGGCGTACCGACCCTCGGTTACTGAAGCTGGCTCTTGGGACATGGAACGTAACCTCTCTGGGTGGGAAGGAGCCTGAGCTGGTGTGTGAGGCTGAGAGATACCAACTAGATATAGTTGGGCTCACCTCCACACACAGTCTGGGTTCTGGAACCAATCCTCTCGAGAGAGGCTGGACTTTATTCTTTTCTGGAGTTGCCCAGGGTGAAAGGCGGAGGGCTGGAGTGGGCTTACTCATAGCTCCCCGGCTCGCTGCCTGTGTGTTGGGGTTTTCCCCAGTGGATAAGAGGGTTGCTTCCCTGCGCCTTAGGGTCGGGGAAAGGGCTCTGACTGTTGTTTGTGCTTATGCACCGAATGGCAGTTCGGAGTACCCGGCCTTCTTGGAGTCCTTGGAGGGGGTACTGGAAGGTGCCCCTTCTGGGGATTCCATTGTTCTGCTGGGGACTTCAATGCTCACGTGCGCAATGACAGTGGGACCTGGAAGGGTGTGATTGGGAGGCACGGCCTCTCCGATCTGAACCCGAGTGGTGTTCTGTTGTTGGACTTCTGTGCTCGTCACAGTTTGTCAATAACGAACACCATGTTTGAGCACAGAGGTGTCCATAAGTGCACATGGCACCAGGACACCTTAGGTCGCAGTTCGATGATCGATTTTGTAATCGTATCGTCGAACTTGCGACCGCGGTGTCTTGGACACTCGGGTAAAGAGAGGAGCTGAGCTGTCAACCGATCACCACCTAGTGGTGAGTTGGATCAGATGGCGGGCGAGGATGCCAGACAGACCTGGCAGACCCAAACGTATTGTGAGGGTTTGCTGGGAATGTCTGGCAGAGGAACCTGTCAGAAAGGTCTTTAACTCCCACATCCGACAAAGCATCCCGAGGGAGGCCGGAAACATTGAGTCTGAGTGGGCTTGGTTCCGTGCTTCTATTGTCAATGCGGCAGATCGGAGCTGTGGCCGTAAGGTTGTCGGTGCCTGTCGTGGCGGCAATCCCAGAACCCGGTGGTGGACACCTCGGGTAAGGGAGGCCGTCATGCTGAAGAAAGAGTCCTATCGGGCCTGGTTGGCCCGTGGGACTTTGGAGGCAGCAGACAGGTACAGGGGGCCAAGCGGATCGCGGCTTTGACTGTCGCAGAGGCAAAAACTCGGGTGTGGGAAGAGTTTGGTGAGATCATGGAAAGCGACTTTCGATCGGCTCCGAGGAGGTCCCGGCAAACCGTCAGGCAACTCAGGAGGGGAAAGCGTTTCCCGACCAACACTGTATACAGTGAGGCTGGGGATCTGCTGACCTCGACTGGGGATGTCATTAGGCGGTGGAAGGAATACTTCGAGGATCTTCTCAATCCCACCACCACGTCTTCCATAGAGGAAGCAGAACCAGAGGACTCGGGCGGGGGTTTGCCCATCACTAGGGCTGAGGTGACCAGGGTAGTTGTGAAACTCCTTGGAGCCAAGGCTCCGGGGGTGGATGAGATCCGTCCTGAGTTCCTTAAGGCTCTGGATGTTGTGGGACTGTCTTGGTTGACACGTCTTTGCAACATCGCGTGTACATCGGGGGCAGTGCCTCTGGATTGGCAAACCGGGGTGGTGGTTCCCCTTTTTAAGAAAGGGGACCGGAGAGTGTGCTCCAACTATCGGGGGATCACTCTTCTCAGCCTCCCGGTAAGGTCTATGCAGGGGTTCTGGAGAAGAGAGTCCGTTCGATAGTCGAATCTCAGTTACAAGAGGAACAATGTGGATTCCGCCCTGGTCGTGGAACACTGGACCAACTTTTCACCCTTGCGAGGGTCCTAGAGGGTGCATTGGAGTTTGCTCAACCAGTCCACATGTGCTTTGTGGATTTGGAAAAGGCATTCGACCGTGTCCCTCGGGGATTCCTCTGGGGGTGCTCCGGGAGTAGGGTGCGGGGCCCGTTGCTACGGGCTACCCAGTCCCTGTACAAACGGAGCAGGAGTTTGGTTCGCATGGCCGGCAGTAAGTCAGACTGGTTTCGGTGGGAGTTGGACTCCGCCAAGGCTGCCCTTTGTCACCGGTTCTGTTCATAACTTTTATGGACAGAATTTCTCGGCGTAGCCAAGTGGCGGAGGGGGGTTCGGTTTGGTGGCCTCAGGATTCCACGCCTTCTCTTTGCAGATGATGTGGTCCTGTTGGCATCATCGGGCCGAGACCTACAGCTCTCGCTGGATCAGTTTGCAGCCGAGTGCGAGACGGCTGGGATGAGAGTCAGCACCTCTAAAACTGAGACCATGGTACTCAGTCGGACAAGGGTGGAGTGCCCTCTCTGGGTCGGGAGTGAGTCCTTGCCTCAAGTGGAGGAGTTTAAGTATCTCGGGTTCTTGTTCACGAGTGAGGGAAGGTTGGAACGAGAGATTGACAGGCGGATCGGTGCTGCGGCTGCAGTATTGCGGTCGCTGTACCGGACCGTTGTGGTGAAGAGAGAGCTGAGCCAAAAGGCAAAGCTCTCAATTTACTGGTCAATCTACATTCCGACTCTTACCTATGGTCACGAGCTTTGGGTAGTGACCGAAAGAATGAGATCGCGAATACAAGCGGCGAAATGAGTTTTCTTCGCAGGGTGTCTGGGCTCTCCCTTAGAGATAAGGTACGGAGCACAGTCATCCGGGAGGGGCTCGGAGTAGAGTCGCTGCTCCTCCACGTAGAGAGGAGCCAGTTGAGGTGGTTCGGGCATCTGGTTCGGATGCCACCTGGTCGCCTGCCTAGGGAGGCGCTCTGGGCATGTCCAACTGGGAGGAGGCCCGGGGAAGACCCAGGACACGCTGGAGAGATTATATCTCTCGGCTGTCCTGGGAACGCATTTGGTATCCCCCCAGAAGAGCTGGAAGAGGTGGCTGGGGAGAGGGAAACCTGGGCCTCTTTGCTTAGGCTACTGCCCCCGCGACCCGGACCCGGATAAGCGGAAGACAATGGATGGATGGATGGATAAGATGTAACTAAATAAAATGATGAAGAAAGTAAAATAAAATGGAAACCTGGTACAACAGACATAGCTTAACTAAAAGCAGATTTAAACAGGAAGGTTTTAAGACCCCTCTTGAAGCTATGCAGGGATGAAATGTCTCTGAGCTCCTCAGGAAGAGAGTTCCAGAGTTTTTGGGCCATAACGGCTGAAGGCACCCTCACCAATCTTTAATCGGCTTTTAGGAATCACCAGTAGATTACTGCTTGACGACCTGAGAGACCTGACTGGAACATATCTAACTATCATTTCACTGAGGTAAAGAGGAGCAAGACCATGAAGACATTTAAAAACCATCACCAGAACCTTAAAATCTGTTCTAAAGCTGACAGGTAGCCAGTGCAGTGAGTGGAGCGCAGGTGTAATATGATCCCTCTTTCTCGTGCGGGTCAGGACCCTTGCAGCAGCATTCTGAACTCGCTGTAGCTGAGAAATCGAGCTCTTTGGGAGAGCAGATAAGACAGCGTTACAATAATCAAGCCTTGATGTGATAAATGCATGGACAAGTTTTTCACTATCAGCAGGAGAGAGCATATCTCGGACCTTAGCGATGTTTCGAAGGTGAAAATAAGCTGTCTTGCATGTGGTCATGATGTGTGATTTAAAGCTTAGCTCATTATCAAAAGTGACGCCCAAGGTTAGATGCATTGAATCCTAGGGCTTCTATTTTAGACCACAGCTGGCTGTGAAGCTAGACCCTTGTCATTCAGATCATGCTCTTCTGCCTAACACATCAGCAGCTTTCATTTACATTTACATTTAAACCATTCAGCAGATGCTCTTACACAGAGCTCAGCTGTCACCTTGGATAGCTAGAGTCCATCGAGCTAAAATAGGATTCATTAAACTACAAATGCGAGAAAATTGTTTTTTTGTTTTATATATTTCTCTGTGTTAGATTAGGGCTCATTTTAGTGCATTATGAAGTGGGCCATTCTGGAAAGAAGTGACCAAACCTTCCAGGTGTTGTATATGTGAAACCTGTGTGTGTGGGTCATGCTGACAGCGTGAGCAGTGATGGCTGGTTTTCCAAGACCACACCCAAGTTCCATTCCCATTTTTGAGCAGAGTTCTCAGAGAACAAGATCATGGCACGTCATGGCAGTTGAGACATAATGTTGAGTGAGGTGATGCAGGATGCATTTGCAGTGAGTGAGGTTTATTGTCAGTCCGTTCACATAAGTGGTAACATGGTCCAAAGTCAAAAAGCCAGAAGGCAATGAAGAACAGAGTGCAGGACTGAGCCAAACGCAGGAGAAAACGACAGCATGCAAAGATGTTCATAATACATGGCCGTAGTTAAAAAGCACGAGAGTTACAAAACAGGTTGGTGGTTTTAAAGACTGTACAGGGAAACTTTACAGGGAATTGCTGGGTACTAATACAGGGGATAAATGAACAGAAACGAGAAACACTTGGGACCAAAAAAGGGCAGAGAAACAAAAGACAGAAGGGGAGAGACAGAATGAAAAAACAAAAACACATGGTACACTATTGTGATGGGGACTGTGATAGATGTTAGTAACTGTGGGAGGGGAATCTAACTCTGTATAAACCATGTGAGAATTATCTCAGTGAGAGTGCAGATAGGCAAAAGAAAAAAGAGGACCAAGTGCTAAGCCATGCTAGACAACAGTCTGCGAGGATCCTCTTCATGTCATCTGACAATAGCGTCCCTGCAGGTAGGGTGCAAACCATGGTCATACTGAGTCAGTGATGCCACGAGTGGTGAGGGAGGAAGGAGAATATTGTACAGAGAAGTCTAGGACAATCATGAATACAGTTTAACCTGAATACAGTTTAACAGTTGAACTGGGCAGCATGAAGTGTTTAAATAAATGCAATGGTGACATTTTCTGTAGAATGCACTGCTAGGAAGCCAAACGCATTGGGATATTGAAGTCAGTTTGGATGAGAATGAGAAGACCACAGATTGTAAACAGAAAGAGTTTTCGATAAGAAACAAAGGACAGAGGTTTGGACATGATCTAATGTTGTGGTCCTGTTTATGATGGATAGAGACAGCCTGCGAGATTGAACTGTACAGTCTCTTCTGTTGGAAGAGGGGGGAAAAATGTCATGGAATTTGGAGATAGAGAGTAAATGGGCGACATGAATGATGGAGGAAAGGATTATCGCATCTTATTTACCTTTATCTACAAGAAAGCCGCAAAATGTTCTGTGTTTAGCGATAAGGAGTTTAAGATGGAGGACTTGGCTTGGAGATTCAGGAGTTCATAGTTTTCTTTTGTAGAAGAATAATGATTAATCAGCTATATCGGAGGTGAGCTTCGAGAAGAAAATTGTAGTGGGAGAGAAGAAGAATCATCACATTACAAGTTTCTTCACTTTCTCTTTGCTCCTCTTAGTTATCTGTTGCTGCATATGTGACAGCCAAGGAGTAGATAGAGGTGAGATCTTGGTGGTGCAGACGAGACAGGATGGATGAGGTATATCAGAAAAGATAGCGGAATGGGGGTCAGCAGCAGATTCCAGGAGGGATGGAGGGATGAAGTAGATGGAGTGCAAGGAGGGAGAGCCTAACAGTGATGATTATCTACAAAGTGAAGTGGCTTTACTGTCATGTGTACGTCTGCTGAAGATCAGGTTCTGTGCATTTCCTGCCTGGCGTGTAAAGGTTACTGATCAAAAGATGACCACATCAAAGTGAATATTACCAAAATTAAAATATGAAATACTGTATACAAAATGTGATGACAATAGAACAAAATAGACAAAAGACTTAAGATATATATCATCTGGTAGCCTCTTAACAGTTACTCACTTGCCCTATGCACCTGACTGTTTTGCTTCATCTGTTTCTGGTCTAGGGCTTGTGTTATACAGTGTCACTACTAGACCTGAACATAAAAGGAATTGAAAGGGAAAGGAAATAGGTTGGATAATCAGAGGAATACTCCAGAGAAGAAATACACCACACACAGATGTTCAGATTCAGCAACTGAATTGTTTATTTTCAAGCCATCAGTCAGACAGATGTATATAGTGTTGGCAATAGTACAAACTCATTTAACTAAGAGCTGCTGGGAAGCTTAGTGGCATAAGGGAACACACACTAAAAAACACCAAACAACCAGCTCCTATCTAACATCTACTTTGAAGACAAGGGGAAAAACTTAACTAGGTCCTTTAAGCTTATTCATTGAAAGTAAATTGCAACTCAACTAGAAAAGGCTTACAGCACCTGGTATTCCCTGGGGGTCTCCCATCCAAGCACTAACCAGGCCCACGCCTGCTTAGCCAAATGAGATCTGGCGTTGTGAGGATGGTTTGGCCTCAAGCAATAAACAATTCCTCAGATTAACTTTTCATAACGAGAGCAAAAGCTGAACAACAGGAGAGGGTCGTTTTTTGGCAGAAAACATTTCAGCTTATTCATTGAAAGTAAATTGCAACTCAACTAGAGAAGTCTTACAGCACCTGGTATTCCCAGGGTGTCTCCCATCCAAGTACTTACCACACATAAGCCTGCTTAGCTTCCTAGGTCAGATGAGATCTAGCGTTCTCAGGCTTGTGTGGTCATAAGCAAGCAAAAGAGAATAAGATTAACTTTTTATAACGAGTGCAAAAGCTGAACAACAGAAAGGGATAGTTTTTTTTAGAGAAAACATTTAAGCTTATTTATTGAAAGTAAATTGCAACTCAGCTAGAAAAGGCTTACAGCACCAGGTATTCCCAGCAGGTCTCCCTTCCAAGTACTAACCAGGCATAAGCCTGCTTAGTTTCCTAGGTCAGATGAGAGCTGGCATTCTCAGGCTGGTGTGGCCGTAAGCAATCAAAACTGAATCAGATTAACTTTTTATAACGAGTGCAAAAGCTGAACAACCAAAAGGGCTAGTTTTTTTGACACATTTAAGAAAATGGAGAAGTACAAAGTCTGACACAAAGCCTCTCACCTACTTAAAATTTACAAATTTGCATGTAGTGCAATGTATGGTCACACCATCTTACCAGCACTTCCTGCAGCACAGTACACCAAACTCAACACATTTCACATATGTCAGTATAGCTCAAACCTCTTCAACTGCATTGTTACTTGAGTGCATTCTTATAGTGTACTACAACTGCAGAGATACAGGTGCCTTTATCCACCATGCTCCGCCTACAGTCACATGACCCGAATTGTCATTGGTCCGCTGAAGTATGACACTCGCACAAATCGATCTGTTCTAGCAACTCAGTTCAGTGATGGGAGGAAGAGAGGGAAAAGGGGAAACACACCCAAGAGAACATGATTTATTTATGCATTCACTTATTTTTGTTTATTTGTTTGTCAATATCTTTTATTCCGTTTAGTGTTTTCTTTTCATGGTCCCCCTTTAATCCCTTTAACCTACGGGGAAAATAAGAGGGAAACACACTCCAGGAGACTAGGTTGCTTCTGTGGGTAAAAATATGCACAAATGTAAACAGTAATTAAATGTAGCAGCAAATATATGGATAAGCTAGTGGGCAGATCATGATGGAATATAAAACAAGACTCAATACTACAAAACGGAACATGGCTGGTACAGAATATCCATCCATCCATTATCTTAACCACTTAAGCCCGCTAGTCAGGGTCACAGGGGGGCTGGAGCCAATCCCAGCATCATCCGGCGAAGGCCGATACACCACAGGCAGGTCGCCAGTCTGCCACATGGCCAACACACGCACATACACACTCACACCTACATGCAATTTAGAGCGACCAGTCAACCAAACATACATATCTGTGGGTGGAAACCGGAGTACCCAGAGAAAACCCACACAGACTGCTTTGGCCAAACAAAATGCTCTTTATGTCATTGACTAGGTGGTGGTTGATTATAACAATCATGCATGCAGGTTGAAAAACAGCTCCTTGAAAACTGTACGCTCTTGAGTTAAAATCCATGCCCCGGACTCCACAGTCTATGAAAACATTTCTCAAACTTCAAAAAGAAAATTTTCACACACAAAGGATGAATAGATCTTTTTCAACTTAAGACTGCAGTGACAAAGTATCTCCTTAGCTTTGAAGTGGTTTTCTAAAGTAATTCTCATTGAACTAAATATGCAGTGTTTGGTGAAGTACAAATCACATGGTTCACATATGGCAGGTTGGGTAGTAATAAAATTCAGCTGTAATAGAAGGGAGGGAGTGAAGTTGTAAGTGTTGTAAAACTTTGAAATGTGCACATTTAAAGCCTCTTGTTTTAGGCAAATGATTATTATTAGACATTAATAACTCAATGTCTCAATGTAACTTTTATTTTAAACATTCCCACCCCAAAAAAAGACAAGAACAATTCCAACAAAACAACAACAGATTACTACAGAGTAAATGACGTTTGTTCTTGATCTCTTCAGAGCGTGGAAGGAGAACACCATGAGAAGGCTGTGGAGCTGCTGAAAGCTGCTAAGGACAGCGTGAAGCTGGTGGTGCGCTACACCCCGAAGGTCCTGGAGGAGATGGAAGCCCGCTTCGAGAAGCTCCGCACCGCCCGCCGCCGCCAGCAGCAGCAGCTCCTCCTGCAGCAGCAGCAGAACCTCAACACCCAGCAGAACCAGCAGAACCAGCAGAACCACACATCATAGGTGAGGCTTTTCACTGCTGCCACACATCATAGGTGAGGCTTTTCACTGCTGCCACACATCATAGGTGAGGCTTTTCACTGCTGCCACACATCATAGGTGAGGGTTTCCATTTAGCCCTGCATGGGGAGCCCGGCGAGGACTTCACCCCAGCGCTTGACCACCTTGGCCCATGCACAGCAGGGAGCGCCCTGCATGCCTCTGCTGTCCAGGAGGGGGCACCAGAGAGCTTGCGTGGCCTGGCACCAGACCAGCCTTGTAACCAGAAACTCAGTGACTGGCTTGTGATTACATCACTTGCATGATAATGGACAAGCAACAGAGAACTTCATATTATAAGATTCATTTATCACAAAGGCCACACAGATAACATACATACAGGGTATATTTAAACGTATTAAACCATTATAAGAATGGTTTGTATCTCCTGACACTGAAACCTGTACATTTCACTGGGCATAGAGCATATGGAATCTACATATGGGAAAACCATAAAGGCGTGTCCAAAATACATTTACTTTGCACAAAAAGCATGGATGAAAAATATTACATTTACACTTACATTTACAGCAATTTTGTAATGTATTAAAATTGGTAGCCACATATGTGAAGTGCCGTTGGTGATTAATTAGCATGTTCTCAGCCAATGATGTTACTTATGCCATTTCTGTAAAGCATCTGTGCTAGGTGCAGTGGCTGACATGAGAACTTTAGGGCAGTGCCAACAGCGAAATATGAAAGATGGTTGTGTGCTTGGCACAAATCAGACAAGAGCAACTGTTTGGAACCACAATAATGTGTTTCATTACTCTGCTAAACCACAGCATATTAAGTGGGAAAAGACTGTTCACAACAAATAAGCAAAATCAAGTGCATGTAATACAATAGAAGAGAAATAAAATACAGCCTGTGTGTTTTATGATTTTTGCTCAATTCTGGAAATACTATGGATAATCGGGTTTTAGATAGTTCAGGTGATTCATTAAGCCTACCCATTACAAACAGGCCTACAATGAAACCATTTCATTATATAATAAAGGATCCCAGTTCTGTAACAGTTACTAATTGTATTACTTCACAGCCACTATGTCTGATGACTGGATTTACTGTGCATTTCCAGCATGCTTTAATGTTGCCCTGAAAATGGATGTCATGAAAGTGGCAGCACCTGAAATTAGTAGCAAATTATCGAGGCTTATTTATTTGAATTATTATTCTTTTACATGGACTTCCTGTTTCTTTGCATCACTCCTCCCACTGTTGCTACACCTTAAGGGCAGCGCTGTGATCCTGCTTTTTATAGGACCCGTGCATGAAAATAGCGCTACCCTCCAGACATAGCCAATGACTTTGCACACACATGAAAATAGGGCCCATTATGATGGACAGTTAACGGTAATGATATCTTTAAAATTCTACATGAAAATGTCTTCATAATATTCTTTATTTGACATTATAGAAACACTGCTCTGGTAGCATGGAAATGATCCACTATATATATAAAAAATTATCCACTATTTTTTACCCCATTACCCTGCTCGTGGTTAAGCTAGATATGTGATATGGCAGCAGAGATCTGAATTTCCAAATCCGAAAGAAACTGTGTCTCATGATATCAGCCATGTCTCAATAGCTGTTCATTCACAGTCTCACAGTCATGACCCAGAACAGAACTGAGTCTCTTGGAACATGGCTTATTAAATTAGCCCTGAGGTAGTTGGGCCTCTCCCGGTTTTAATCTTTTGATGTTTCTATAGTCTGCTTATAAATCTGTGTGTATTTAGGGGGGTTGTTTGAAAAAATGAAACAGTTCCAATTAGCACTGGCTTTCTGACCAAAGGGTACTGATGTAGCAGCTAGTGGGACATCTGCCAACACACACACACACACACTTACCTGTGCTCACTATCAATGTTTGTGGTACCGGCAGAAATGAAAGCAGAGCCTAGCTAAAGTTTTAGCACCGCTAAGGTTTTAGCACACGCTAAAGTTTTAGCAAACACTAAAGTTTTACCACACGCTAAGGTTTTACCACTCTGTGTTCCCACACAGCTCCACATGTAATGAAAGTGGTGACAGACAGCATGTATAATTAGTCTGCCAACACTCACCTTATCAAGGCTGTATTTTAAACCTAAGTTATTAAGTTAATGCAAAGATCATTTAACGAAATGGATTCAATTGGGAATGCAGAAAATGAGCGGCTAGCTCCTCCAGGTGGCGCTCTGAGCTCCTTTGCTAAGTCTCTCAGCTGTTCTCCCTCTGGTGCTTCACAGGATGTCCAAGAAGAAGAAAAGGAAAGAAACTTGAGCTCAGAACTCGCCATCTGCAGCGATCCAGTCAGTGGGTCTGAAGGAAGAGTCGCTCTGTTTTCTAATGAAGACCACCCTGCATTCAGTGTACTACCTACAGCTTTACAAGGTCGACAGCCTTTATGATCTGTGTCCTGGAAACATATACATTATGCTGGATAATGTATGTGGTTGCAGAAAAGACAGAGCGATGCAGAGCTTGATTCTTTATTTATGTATTTATTTAATCGTCCTCCTCAACCAGTTGCAAGTTGTGACCATCGCTACAAAAAAAACTCCCTCTTGTAGTTTGTGATAACACATTTACTTGTGTTTCTGATGCATTTGGCTGGTTGTGCTGACACGTTTTATGTTGTAATGGGGTTTTTTTTGTTGCCACAGCTGTGTACAATAACCTCTTAACGGATTCTTCTGGTGCTTGTGTCTGTGAGGAAGAAAATTGCTTTTTGTGTCAAACATGTCCTTGATTGGATAAAACTGAGGTATTTTATACCATATTGTAGCAAGGAGTATTTTGTATAAAGAGGTAGATTTAGCAATAACACACTAAAGTGGGTTTTTCATGCATTATAAGATTTGGGGTAAAAACTAAATTTAAAAGAAATATGTGAAGGTGTACGATGGTGGTGCTGTGGGCCTTTATTGGACACGCTAACATGTCCAAAAGTGCTAACATGGTGAATTCTGAATCTAGCAGAGCTTGATCAGCAGCAGTTCTAATAACTACTGGCTTTAACACTCTCCTATCTGACATCCTGCTGGAGCCATGTTAGCACCTCTGCCCAGTCTGTCTCTCTTGGTTATATGTGATATAAGACAGGTTCTGCTGTCAACAGATTTTATTCAGTGCTAATCAGTGCTAATTTATGCGACCCTCAGACAATAGTTGGCAACTGGTGTGACTACTGCATTTATAAAGTTGTTGCCACACAGTTCCAATGGAATTTCACAGTTGCAAGTTGACTGAAATTCAGATGAGATACTCTATTTATGCTAGAACAAAATTTAATATATTAAATGTAATATATAGCCAATTATGAAAAGTTCCTATATTATATATTACAAGACAAGAAGAATGTCAAACAGATTATATAATATGTAGTGGCGGTGGTACGGGGGTTCATAACATAATATTTAATTATTTTTAAATTGTTATATTTTCTAGTTTGTAATCACAGAGTTTTAAACAGGCTATTAATTATAATATTACTGTACTGAATTTTACCAGATATTCTGCAATTTATAACGTACCATCTCATTTGCTCAGAACACCTTCAAGATCTTTTCTGTACCCCATCCACTTTAGACAATCATTGTGCAATTAGCATAGACTCATTTTACCCCCAGACCATAAGAATGACACGTAGCCTACAGTGACAAAGAGCCTAGTTCTTCTATCTCGAGAAGAGCAGGCCGAACAGCTGATGAGTCAGTAGTGGTGTTGTATCTATATAACTTCATTTGTTTGGTTTCCTGGTCAGATTCTGGACGAGTGTTTAATATAGCTTCTTTGCTTGTGGACGAATATGAAAGAGTTAGTAGAGTAAGTAGTAGGTGCAAACTTAGTATTTAGTTAAACAGGTGATCCTGTGAAAGTGTTTTTGTCGCTCTGCTGTATGAACTGTTCATCCACTGACTTTTCTCCCTTTTTGTATTTTTACTTAAAAGGTTTTCTTATTGACGACTTGCATTTTCCAGGCTGGTTATATTGTACTTGTCTGTACAGAGACAGAAATAATACCAGGTGATATGCAATTGTTATAAATATATTTGTATAAATAAAATATATCCGTGTCTAGTGCCCTATGATGTCTCCTGATTCTCCAGCGTCTGTCCAGGAATCAAGGATAATAGGCAGAGAAAAGACATACTTCACTCAGTGGAACATATGATCAGTCTGAGCCGACTGGCAACCCAGACCCGGTAGCCACCCTCACCTTCCCGAGCTCTTCCACAATTGTTGTGTTGCAATTGGAGCAGCTATTTCCTAGGTTACCAATTGAACTCTCTGAACTATTCAAACTAATACCAAATCATATATAAATGTAGTTTTGCAATGAAATTCCTGTGGTCCAATCAGGAGAGTAACAGTCATTTCAGTGACTTTTGTTGTGTTTGTTAGATTAGTCCAGGGGAGAACAGGAGAAGAACGGGTGAATGACTACACTCATTGGTCCTTTAGAACGAGGGAGTTCAATTTATGAGAGGCTCTGCAGTGATCCATTAAGACAGAGCAGTTTCTGAGCAAAACATACCGGTGTAGGGGTCCCGATTGCCTTTAGATACTGGATAATATGGGCCTCATCAAGGGAAGATGCTAGTGCATGGAGCTTTTCTGTGGGACTAGCATTCTATTAACTTCATATTTGCTAGGAATGTTCATTTATTTTAGAGTCATTTCAGTGTGGCCCTGTATATTGTACTTGATAACGAGGTTCACAATATTACAGTGCAAAAAGCCAAAATGGAGACCATCACTGAGGAGAGTTAAATGTGCTCTGACTGCTATGCCAGGGAGCTGAAACGTGGACAGAACTCACGTTTACCTCCTTTCAGACCTGGTTTTGAGTCCTGCTTAGAGTAGCCTTCGTCAAATCCAAATTAGAGGAATATTCATATTTCAATCAGAATATACAGTATGCACAGTATATAATATTTCAATACAAATATATACTTGATATTTGAACAGAACAGTATGAATGTTGGCATGCCTAATAAGGCTTTAGAAAAATGGTCTACATCTCATTTCCTTTGGATGACATATGATTCTATATCTCCACTGACATTTAAGGAAGAACAACAACTAAGTTCAAACATTTTATAGCTTTAGAAATTCTAGGCTTTTTCAATGTATTTTCCACAATGACGACAAATCCAATGAGAGGCATGGCAGCACTAGACTGGTTCCATCCTCATGGAGTCTTGCTTCAAACTTTCTCACTGGGTTTGAGAACCACAGCATGGGGACACCCAGTTGACCTTTTAACTCCTGTTCACAGAGCTGAAAGGTGATGTCTGTGTATAATGCCAAAATTCAAACTGATATCCTCCACTTGAATGGTGTGATTCATTGCAAAAGATGTATTGGGTTTTAAGCCTGTGAAGTATAATACCTGTGGAGGCTATTGAAATTCTGAATATTCAGTCATCAGACTGGAGTTGTAGTTGATATGGGAAAGCAAGCTACTTCCCCCTGGTGGCAAAAGACTAGTACTGCACGTTTCTAATAAGTCATGTAGGCTGAATAACAGGACATTACTACTTTTTCGTTTATGTAGCCAGTGTGTTTTAGTTATTGAAAGAAATAATGTTCTTTCACAAATGTATAGTTACATGAAAGTTAGATGCATGATAAACAATAAATTAACAAAAAACAAAGCTTAACTGTATTAAAATCATTCCTGTTGCACTGGGAGTTCTTGAAATAATACCACTTAGTATTTCTGCAGTCTTCTGAGGATATGGAATATGCGATTGAATACATTCTCTTTACATACTTCCCTCACTGATATCAAATGCACACAAAGACACACAAACACACACACACACACACACACACATAAATAAAACATCTTGAAGTGTTAGAGTAAAAAGCCATTTGTTCATGGCAATGATATTAAAGGGGTGTGAATGATGTGTAACATTTGTTAGATTACACAGTTACACAAACCTCGTTTCCTCCTTTTCTTTTTCAACACTCTATCTCATCACTCCATCATCTGCCATCCCCCTACCAATACAACACAACACACACGCACACACACACACACATACACACATACACACACACCTCCCAGATAACAAATGGCATGTCATAGAAATCTGTATTGTAGCTAAGCTAATTCATAGAGATACAGAATACAGAATATTTTAAAAACAACAGAATGTCCTTTAATTCTTTGTTGA
Organism: Brachyhypopomus occidentalis; assembly: GCA_020368025.1. NCBI lineage: Eukaryota > Metazoa > Chordata > Actinopteri > Gymnotiformes > Hypopomidae > Brachyhypopomus > Brachyhypopomus occidentalis. Next base: position 6,726,233 of record JAGXOD010000020.1, read on the forward strand.
AATTTATTATTAAATACAACCAAGTCACTGTGTTTTATAGGAAGAAATGTAAGGAAAAAGAAAAGAATTTAAATATGGTATAATGGCATTAAATGAATACAGCATTGGTAATTTTAAAATACATACAGTATGTACAAACCTATTTACAGTACAAATATTTTAGAGACATAGGCATAGACATATGTAGACATCTAGTAATGTCCTATATAGAGCAATGTTCAGAGTACTGTCCCTGTGGCCACCCTCTAGTTTTACTCAGAGTTATCGTTGTGCAAGTAAGAGATAATGTCACAAAGTGTCGAGAAAGCCATTTATGCAGATTTTCTACATACATGGTTTTATGCAGGATACTAAATAGTGTGTGTAAATGTCGACATTCTATATTCACAGGGTGAATCACATGACTTCCAAAGGACCTCTATCCTCAATCACAGAACATGGTAGATCAGTCTGTTCCTAGGACTGTCCGGAGTGCTAGACTGGGAGTCACTGTGGGTTGGGGAGAGGGCTTCTATGTTTACAGCAACCCCAGCGTCCACCGAGGACAGCCTGTCCACGATGCTGGACAAGCACTGCAGGCTGGATGCTCCAGGACCTCTGTCCACACATCCCACTGAAGAGATGAGGGAGAATTAAATGGTCAGTGATCGCTAAGACTCAAAAGGCACAGATTTCAAATGTTGAACTCAAAAGAGGGTTTATGCTAGCCACTATTTCTTTGAGGGAAAATAATCAAACTTTAAGACAAATTCGAATTAGCATCAGTTATAATTTACCATGCATGTTTTCAATCTGCCCTGTTGAACATAAAAGGATATGGTTGAACAAGGCTTACCACTTTGGACTTCATAGCTGTACGTGCTGCTTGGGTTTAAACTCATATGAGACCAGACGGGACTGCTACAATCTGTCTGTACAGGGAACAGAAATCCGGGTCATTTACTAACATGTAACACGCAGTAAGAGTGCTTCAGCACGCTACATAAACATCACGATGTACATGAACTCCATGGGGAACTTGTAGAGAGCGAGTCTCTCATGCTGCTCGTGTATTGAACTCCTGCTTCTTTACTTGTGTAGGGTTGATAAGGGCGAGAAACAAGGTCGCGAGAAACTCCCACGCTACACTCTGAGCTCCAGGCGTGCCGAATCGATCGCGCAAGTGAAAACCATACCGAGCGCTGCAAGACGACACTTTGAGGGAGTAAATCTACAGAAAATCCCGACTGAAAGAGGGCAAATGCAGCCAGCAAGGAATGCAGCCGCTTGCCGCTTTTCTACCAGTCTCGCCAAGATGGATTAACTGGACCATAAAAGATTTGAGTAGGAAAAGACAGATATCTGCCATCGTAAACCCCTTTTATCACACATGTCCCACAAAATAACGTCTTGGAGAACAATCGGGTAACACGGTGAACAGAAACGGTCCAGAATTAGTCCAAAAGCTTCAATGTAATGACGCATAATGTCGTATAATTGTCATACATTAATGGCAATTGTAACAGTTTAATAAAAAAATATATGAATGTAAAAATAAATTCCAATTAGCACAACAATTTCAAAACTCTCTTCCTTTCTTTGCAATGTTTTGCAATCTCTCAAAAAGAAGCAATGATGGAATAAAGACAATTTGGACGCCATGCTAATAAAATCTTCTTAAACCAAAAGGCCAGACTTGAAGCAGTAAGGTAATATGCCAGCGTATAAAAGAACACAGATGTGGGCAGCAATTCATTATAGGCGTGCTGTGGGTAACAGACAGCCATCAGCTCAGAATGAAGGACAGGAGAGCCAGTGAGAACTTGAGATAGCAGAGGACAGCTTGATATAGCTGATGTCCCTGCTCTGACATACCTGATTCAATTCGTCAGGCTAATAACTGAGGCTTTCATGAGCTGGGCCAGCTCAGTTAATGAAAAACAATGCAGAGTATGGGGTCCTGAGACTGGAACTATGTTCAGTTCAAATGGTGTTATATTACAGTGGTGTCACCCATGCTTTTAGGCAGAGGGCACAGGTCTTAGTGCTCCCGACATCACAGGCATACCTCGGGTTTAAGAGCACAGTAAAGACTACAAGGTGGGGATACCTTGTATAACACCAAAAGGGGCCAGCAGTTTAAAATCAAGGGTTTGGCTAAAGTAATATTTCCCAAATGCAGAGCCACCGCCCTGGGCAATTTAGTACTTTCCCTTGCTGTTACACCCATGGCTGACTGACCAGTAAGGAAGCATTTCTTTATCAAAGTCACAGCATCACAGCAGGGAGAATGCTAAAGCACACAGTGCAATGGCACACCACAACTGGACTTTGAGACAGGACCTAAAGCTTGAAGGTGATATTTACCATGCTGTCGGAGCAGGTGGATGAGGGGCTGGCCGGTTCGGAGCTGCTCTCTGCGGGCAGGCCGTAGTAGCTCTCTACATGCTCCCTCAGGAGCTCCTGCAGGCTCTCTATGTATTGGATGGCGTTCCTCAGGATCTCGACCTTTGGCAGCCGCTGGCTGGGGTTGGCCGAGGAGCAGCGGCGGAGTGCCTCGAAGGCATGGTTCACCTTCTTCAGCCGCCGCCTCTCCCGCATGGTGGCCGCCCGCCGCCGGTCCACGGTGCTCGCCTTTCGCTTGCACGCCTTGCAGGCCCATTGCAGGCAGTGGCCCGGCTGGTGGAGGCCATCGGGCGCTCGGATGTGCTCGTCTTCCTCCGATCCGGCCAGCTCTCCTGAGGGGCCGAACTCCAGCGCCTCAGGAGAGGGGCTGCAGGCCCCGTCATAGAAGGTTTGGCTTGGAGAGAAGATGTCCATGATGGTCTGGGATAGTGTGGAGAGGGAAGGACCTCGTGGCAGAAGGTGGTGACCTTGGAGTGATGTGAAAAGCCTGCTGCCATACGACCCCCTCTTATAGGAGCCTGTCCACATGCCTGGGCCCACATTGGCCGGCTGTGATGACCATGCCCCATTGGCCCAAAGAGCAGGGTGAGCTCAGCTGCCCCCCACCCCTCGCTCTCCAGCTCACTCCCTCACCCTCTACACCCTGCTGGGATTCCCACATCTGCATGCAGGAGTGGTTTCTCACTCAGCTGAACAGTTTTCCAATGTGATGGGCCTTTCAATAGGGAATTGTCATCACTAATAGCAATAAGAGCAAGTCACTTTTGTTTACATGTTGATTATTTACTTCTTACTTGTGACACGTCAAGTGTATAGCCTAGCAGGTCTAAAATACCTTGGAATCATATTTAATAATCATTAACAAATGAAAGACTCTTTTAAACCATTTAAGTTCCTTTTTTATATTCTTTAATAGGTATGTTGAATTTGTTTTTAAAACATCATAATTTTACAATAAACAAATTACTGAATTAAAATACAGAATAAATACGTTTTGTTTATTTATAGTTTCTCTGTTGTAAAGCAAAAAACCCTCCATGAGAGCTAATTTTACGGCTAAAGCAAAAAGCAGTGTTGCAGATGCGGCCCAGCTGCACAGGGAGGTGTAGCGTTTCAAACCCTCCGACTTCGCACGGTTGGGGTAACTACACTTAAACTCCAGCACTGGTCATGAAGGTGTCAGAGTCGGCGCAGTAGTGTTGGGTAAAGCTCATTAACTTAGTTAATAGGTTATTAACAATCCTGCGTCGAGTAAAACGCAACTGCGTGTAGTGCACACTGTGCAAGATGTGGCAAACAAAAAAATTAGAACTTTTTAGAACATTACACATAAATTATTTTTACAAACGTGGCTATAGGCTATAACTGGTTATATGATCATGTTTGCGTATCAGCACGGATTTCAAGCTGACCTAATTAACATTTGTGCACTGCATGTTCCTGGAATAGAGGTCATTACTTGCTTTGCGTGAGCCTTTAGCGTTGACAGCTAATAAGGATACAATGCGGATATTTCTCACAACGTGTTAAAACGTTTGGCCACCGCAATCTCTGGGAACAGCGCGCACCTAAGAAAACACAGGCTGTACCTGCCGGTGAATTGCCGCTGTAGTTTGTATAGCGCACAGCTGAAGAAGGCATCGACAGGGGATAATCCTCTTTAGCTCGCGTCGAGATCAAAGGCGACTGACTGCGAACAACACCGACAACGAGAAAACCTGCCAGCGGCCGATAATTGAGTCTAAGATTGCGTAAGCATATGTTGAAAGCGCATCGGTCCTTGGAGTGTCTTTGCTGAGTGAGCTAACAAACCTGTGCTGTGATTTGCAGAGTTGCTGTCGTCTCTTGGGAACCTAAGAGATTGTTTTCTTTATCGCGACCTGCAGTCAGGGGTCAGGAACCGCGATAAGTGTAGGACATAAGGGCCCCTATAATGTTCATACAAAAAAATTTTAAAGTTTGAAATCGATTGATGACAAAAGCGTCTTATTTTTTACTATTGGTTATGCTATTATTTTTTTCATCGGCAGTAAGGTCTCATACTTTATTGCCATGCAAACACAAGCCACCTTGTATATAATTCTTTTTACAGATGTTGCACTTCTGTCTAGCCTTTATTTGGTTCGGAAACGCAGGTGATTATGAAGGCCTACCCCACATTTAAAAAAAATCAAGGTTGCTAAATAAAACAGGAAGGTGATCGAGTCAGCCAAAGGAACTTTTCCGATCCTGTTTAATTTTACACAAACAAAGTGGAGGGTCGTGGATCGTACGCTCTTGATTGATCCAGGGCTGAGGAAGCGTATGTTCTTTAATATATATATCGAAGCTTGAGATACCTGCCTCCAGAACAAATAGTCAACATCTTCTTTAGATTCAGGGAGGATTCAAAACAAGGTAAAATGTCTGAGTTGATTGAGTATAATAAGAGAATTATTCATGACCTCTTTTTGACCCCCTTTCTCTTCCTACTAAATTCTCTTTTGCAGCCATTGGCTACATTTTTCTCTCACCAATAACAGTATCATATTCAATTACACGATCCAGTTTTATGATTGGCAACAGCATTTGTCTGGCACAGAAATGAAGTGTATTGCCAAGTCCAGTGAAGCCTGCATTTGGCACAATATGCTAGGCCACCCTCTTCTATACAAAACCACCAAACCATTTGAAATTACACATATTTTGCAACAACTGCACAAACTTTTTGTTTAAATCTGTAATTTTGCATTTAAATATTAGATTTATTTTCATAGCACCGTGGAAGGAAGTTGCAGACTCCAGTTTTGTTGTACAACAACTATAAAGATGTATCAATGTTTCATCATACTTCTATACAGACCTGTCAAATACAATTCAGGATAATTAAAAAAAACATGCTCTAGTAGCCGGAGAACTAGTAGCCAGTCAGGATGAGCAGCCACATCTCTGATAACAACAGAATGACTTTCTGAGGTAAAATTCTTAGGTACGTGAGGTATTTTTTATCCAGGTTTCTTGATTCTTATTTAAAAAATCTCTTGCAGAATATCATATATAAAACATATCTAACCAATCAAATCTTATCTTATGTGGTAAATGATAATACATCAAGTTTTGTAAATCAAAAGAACTAGAATTGCCAATACAAGGTATTATTCGAGTAAAAGGGTAAAATCCATTGCATGTCTAAACACTCAGAGGGAGCCTGGCATTGTGGGACAGAGCCCCATAAAGTCACACCCACACTCAGCCCAGACCCCATTAAACCGACAGTGAAGAAACAGCTATCTGATTTCAGTCTGGCCCTCTAAACTCCAGGGCATCAGAGGAGAAAAATGAGAGACTCTTTTGAAGTGCTCCAGTCTCAATATGATATAGCTTATCAAGCATCACCCCAATGAGCATTCAATCCCACTCATTCAGCCGAGAGAGGAAAGAAGAGAGAGTGCCATTTTGATTACTGGGCTGCTCTCAGCATACAGAGCTCAGGAACTTTGTTCACTATTCAGGCTGGATTCTGTGTGCAAGGCCTGTCTGATCTCCAGCTGGTGGATGGAGAGACATTGTTTAAGTCAAAATAACATTGTTTGTCCTATTATAAGATAGAAACATAGAATAGAAACTTTGATCAACTGAAATATTTTTTTTAAATAGCCAGTTATGTTTATGTTTATTAAGGAATTCAAGATAATCCTGAAGTGATTGATATAGCATATTGGGAAACAATGCTGCCTCTCCTGTCCATGCTGTACCATTAAGAGTCCATGGGCAAGACACCTAACACTCTACTCACCAGCCTCTGTGGCATGACTGAAATTGTAAGTAAACTTGGTTAAGGGAATCTGCCAAATGCACAAATGTAAATGCAGATAACCAGGGCCTAATACACACAGCACTGATAGTATGCTAGTATATGCTAGTAATAAGATCTGATTTAGATCTGGTGTTCTCCATTTTGGACATGCATCCCTGACCATGCTGTGTTCTTAATGAGGGGGGAAAGAGAGAGAACAAGCTATAGGTAGGGTAAACTGTTATGACCAAAGCTTATTACAGATTACATTAATATATCAAACAGGTGAATCTAATGGACACAAACACTGTTGTGTAGTGCTTCTTGGAAAAACAAAGAAAATAACACCACAATAACAAATCTTGAACATACACAAGAACAGACACACAAATTACATACATTCAGTGAGGAAACCTATGCACAACACAAACACAAACAAATCACATGTATGCCAAAAATAAAAGGCAAAGCATGACATGCTTGAGGTTTCTCCATAACGCCCTATGTTGCTTGCATGGAAAATAATTACACCCTCTAATAGTACATGAGCTTTTGCTTATGGCTTTGCAACATTTTCCCCTGACCAACCTTTCAGCCCTGATCATGTGCTAAATTTGAAGCTGTGGCTAAATTTACCATGTCCAGAGTCCAGCCTTGGCAGCTGGAGGTTGCAGGCATGAACAGGACTATTTTAGGTCCTGTCCTGCTTGACACTGTTCTCACACTGATACATTTCAGAGTGAGGTGGATTTAAACGTTTTCTTATTTAAAAGGTTAATAAGGACTTGCCAGTGGAATATTATGTCCCCATGTTGTAGTTTAACACTATCAAATGTACATTCACATTTTGCATTTAGCTGACAACCTTGTTCAGAGGGACAAACAGTTGTGTTCCATGGTAGAAATCTTTACGCTAGTACACTTGGCCAGAGCTTAAGGAGATCACAAATATATAATCCTGTTAGAGAGAAATTACACAAGAAAAATAAATACATACACATTTTGTGTGTCAGTTTGTGTTTATGTATATTTCTGTGGAATCCTTGATTGCTTCTCTACAGTTCTTAATATCTCTATATCATAAGTAATTGAGGTATTAGTGATAGTGATTAATCACTGATCACATTAACATGGTCTTCAGTCTATGTGTGAAGACAGATGTGAGTAAGTTTAATTTTTTTTACACAGTTTGTTAATAGCCTATCACAAGTGACTAGCACAAAAGAAGCATGTTAGGCTGACTGCATGAAGAGGTTTGATGTGCCTTATATTGGACCCTTATATGAGGAAAATGATATGGCACAAACACTGAATAAACCTTACAGTTCACATTATAACCTTTGACACAGTTTAACCTGTTCTCCTAATGACACAAATTAAAGTGATTATCGGCCTATATATTACAGTGTTAACATGAGCTAGTTGTATAGTTGTGTACTATTTAGAGTACAAAGGACATTTAAAACCAGTTTTAGCAGTATGACAAATAGATGATCCCTGATGACCACTATAGATGCACTGATATGACAATTTTAAGCCAACCATAAGGATTTTGCAAAAACATGGACAGTGGATCACCAGATTTGCTCTGCAAATTAGCTGTTGATAAATGAAACTAGAAAGAAAGAAACCCACAAGCATGTCCAATTATTATTAATAAATTGGCATAATTGCTGTCAAATCTGAACATACTATGTATTTCGCTGAGACCGTGGTGCCATGGGAACCCTATAGTAAATAACCAATTAACTAACTGTAAATTAAACTTAAAAAAAAGAGAAAAAAGCAGAACTATTTTGAACATACTTCAAACAGTATTTGCTGATTAATTTTGGTATGACATTTCTGTATAATTAAGTGTTCTCCAAATAATTTCATTTTAATATCATTTTATTCATAAATACAAAATAATTTAATATTAATATATTACAGTGTATTTACATGTACATATTGAAATATAAAACGAATCACCCAATACCTGAATCACGTGCAGCACTACATAAAATGGTCAAAAATGTCATAAATAAAATATGAATGTTTTATGTAAAATAGGCTTACACGCGCATGGAAATAAAGAAATGTGGAAATGTGAGCTGGCTGCTTCACGCATTCCGAACGACCAATTCATCACACTTCATTTTTCTGTGGTCTCCTCGGGCCAATGTGCTTTCGTCTCTTCTGTGGAAATACTGTCAACAATTGAGGAGAGGCGACGAAGGCTACTTGATGCCAAGGACTCCGCTGCGGATCCTAAAAAACCCAAGAAGAGAATAAATAGCTAAACTTCTGTAGATTAAAACAGTCCTGATTTAACCCTGATTTGTATGGATCTCTGATGTTCTTCACGTGAGTGTTTTATGAACACTAATTGAAAAGAAAAAAATCTGTTATGTCAGTTTAACAAACCTTCTCTTTGTGGCAACTGTGTCATCTTGGAATGATCTGCGTTTCCCTGCCAGTTTTGACAGGTCTTTTTCCAGTGATACTCACTGTTACCCACCTAAACAGACAAATTCGACAAGAATGTTTCAACATCCCCAAGTATGTTATTAAGTGACCGGTATTTTCGAAAAATATCTGATTAAATCTGCCAGGTCCAGTTCACAGACACAATATCTAAGAGCAGTGCAGCAAGCGCTTACGCCGTGGTCTTTGACGCTACAATTATATGTATTGTTATCAGGGAGTTTAGCTTGCTCGTCAAGGGTGTGCAACAAGTCCTGTAGTTTCTCGATATAGTTTATGGCGCTGCGTAAAATCTCCACCTTCGGTAGCCTCTGGTTAGGATTTGGAACAGTCTTTTTCTTTAGCGCGTCAAACGCCTCGTTGATCTTTTTGAGTCGTCTTCTCTCCCGCAGAGTGGCAGCCTTTCGCCTGTCGGTCGGAGCAGATTTTCTCTTGCAGATTTTACACGCCCAGATAAGACACTGGCCTTCGCAGTGTGACTGGAGCCCCGGTGGTACAAGAACGTGCTCCTCTCCGCTGCTGTCACATCCCGTCTCGGTGGGGGCCTGATCCTGTCCTGGAGATGGAGGACTGTCATTTCCTTGGTACAGAGGAGAAACCTCTGGTATATCCAAGTGTTGTAAGGTACCATGGTCCCCCTCTAGATAACGCAAATCGTTAAAAAAATAAGTGTTGGTCTCAAAAAGGTCCATCATGTTGCGGTAGGCCTACCCCTGAATCTTACACCCCTTATTGACAGTAAGACTTTGTCGTTGCCATTTATATAGCTCAGTGACACAAGTTCGAGGACGTAAATATAGAATGTGAAACTCTATCCATCGCCTAGCTGTCGCAGTGCATCAAACATTTTTCAATGGGCCTACTACCAGCGGAGTTTGATAAAAAAAAAAACCTTCACGCTTCAATGAAAGTCGAAACGTCAGCCCAAATGTATGACAGGTGCATTAAATATCTGTTTCATGGGCAAATGGTACATATAGGCTAGTAACATTCTAAAGTAAATCTCAAATTATTATCGACATTATGTCTGAATACGTTGAGTTAGTCAGCTTCGTATCGTTATTGTAGTTAGTCAAGGTACATTTAGTAATTTAAGATTTAGTCATAGCCTAAAATAAAATAAAACCCGACTTCACCGTATATATCACATTACATTTACCTCACACATATTTTAAAATGCTCGCTGATTCACAGAACCGATCTGAAGCAAACAGAGCGCTGTGGACAGGGTGACATTTTCTTATGAAATACCTTGTCATAAATAGAAGCAAAGTAAAAATAGTTTAGGCAACAAGTCATTCTTCAAAGATCAATAAAAGACTTTAAAGTCCGTTCCGAGGGGTTTGGAATGTTTGACTGTGCTAATAACGTCTGTTGTTTCTTCAGAAGTCCTATTAAAAGCCAGTACCACAAGTTGTTTTAGAATCCGAATGAGTTGCAGCTACATATACAGTGGTGTAAAGTTTTTAAGAGCTGATGTTTTGAAATACACTTAAAAGGACTTATTGTTTACCACCACTTGGTAAATATGTTGACATGGTTTGGAGTCAGGCTGTGAAGGCTAAGAGTTCTTGGAATCTAGCAGGGAGGTGTCCTTCTTTACTGTGCTCTGCAAGGGATTATGTTGCCTATATAGACGCATTTCGTGATGTGAGCATGGAGCCATTAGTCTTTGAGAGGTGATGATATTTTGCAATGACCCTACAGGCCAGTATGTTCTGATCACCCTTTATGAATTGCTTGGTAGCATGCAGACCAATCTGAGACATTGTGCACAAATGTTTTCTGGATGTTCAGAAATAATAAATTAGCTAAATATAGGAAAACCTTCAATAATATGTGGAAGTCTCCACTGCATTTTAATATTATATGTATCAGTATGTATTTCCCATATCATGAATCCCTATGGTAGTAGCCTTGTATAAAATATTAGGATAGTTTAATAGCTGTGACATTTGAACAAGTATTTACATGACTTCAGTTTTGGTGTGACATCTACAGTGTAAGGTTGATTAGAATAGAATTTAAAAATTGTAAATAGAGCCACAGTCGGTCATGGCTGATTTATCAGGTCCCTTTAATGTTAGAAAGATTCTGTGTCTTCAGTGTTGGGTCTGGCTGTGCCCATCCCATGAGGGTCAGTGCTGTAAGCACATGTGAGCTTCCTTGTGCTCCACCCTGAAGCATATCCCCATTTCCTCGGTGGATCGGAAGTAAATGTCATGGCGGGGGTACAACATTTGGTCCTGCTTGGCTTCCTCCAAACAGATCTTGTTGGAATTTGTCTCCAGGTTTTCACAATTTGACCAAATCACATTGGCTGAATATACACTGATGACTCTGTGAATGGTCCTCTCCACCACATCCCAAAAATGTTCCACTGGGCTCATGTTGTTTGAACGTGCGGAGCACATCATTCATTAGAGCTCTCCAGAATGCTCCTCAATCCAGTTCTGGACAACCTGGCCCGATGACATGGCATGGTGCATTATCCTCCTGGAATATCCAATCACTGTGGGGGGGGGTACATGACGGTCAAGAAGGGCTGCAAATGGTCACACAGCAGGAACCATGACATGTTTAAGCGGACCACTGAACCCAGCTCATGCCACACCCAACACAAACATGGAACCACCACCAGCCATAGTGCCTTGTTGACAACTGTCCAAGGCTTCATGCGGTGTTGCAGGATAGCGGAGTGGAGATTGAAAAACTGAGAACATACTCTGGAAGTTCCAATGCACCGGTTTATTAAGTCCCCAGTGATGCGTGCCTTCAAAAACCCACCAATACTTAATCAATAAAGGAAAACAAACACAAAAAAAAACAAACACAAAACCCAAATTCAAATAAACGAATCAACTCAATCTACACGTATCAATTCGGACCTAAAACCCATCTGCACCCCAAGCCAGCCCTCGTTCCAATCACTGAGTTCTGCCTTTTACAAACCCCCTTTGCTCATTGGACTCAACCAACCACAGGTAAGTTTGCAGGTAAGTTTTAAAATGTACAAATTCTAATTACATTTATTTTTTTTTTATTTAATCACTATCTTCATTTGAATATAAAACATTTAATATTAAAACATTCATGCTGGAACCTTCACCTCTTTTCCGAACCATGAAAGCAGGTCCTCCCCCGGCTTAAACATGGGAAATGGCACATTCCACTTGTAACAACCTCAAGACTACATAACCCACCAACCCCCTGGGCTCAGGTCCTTTGACCTGCATGAGGCTGTCAGCATGCTGGAACAAACAGGTAAGTTGAACCCATTTCAAAACCCAGAATAACCAGTTAAATATGCATGGACAAACCTTCAGGAATACAGCAATCCTCTACACCATCAGTTGGCCACCCTGAATAGTGCAAGATAATCACAGCTGTTTATTTGTTTTACAGAGTCCTGAAAAGTACAAACTGGTGTTGGCCACTGCAGCCCTGTGGGTACCAATAAAAGAGTCTTTAAAACTTTGAGGTTGTCTTGTGTTTCTGACCATTACATTAGCTCACAGCATGGAACGGACGAGAGCTCCGTTACATGCGGTCTGACACAAATCCTGCCATCAGTCATCAGAAACAGTTAGTATTGTGACTCATTGAACCATGCTACATGATGCCAGTCCTCCAGGGTCCAGCTAGCAACTCATGAGCCCAGGTGAGGCACTGTGTCTGGTGTCATGGCATTCGCAGATGTACTATGGAGGTTCTTCAACTCCTATATCCCATGCAAACTAAAGAACGCTGCACTGATGTGTGGGATATGCATGTAGGGATTCCTGCATTGAATGTGAATGTGAGCTGCTTGTCTGATCAGGCAGACAATTCTAGCCAGATGATCATGATGCACCCGTGGGCGGCCCCTGCGCTGTCCGCTGTGGGTGGTGATGCCTTCTATGACGTATTCCCGGTGTACACATGACACTGTGGACTGAGGAATATTAAATGCCTGCACAACTTCGGAAATGGAATGTCCCATCCATCTGGCACCAACTATCATACCTCACTCAAACTCTTGATAATTTATGTCTCCTTACCATGAGCAAACTGGCCAGTGTTCAGCCTCACTCGTAAAACAACACCTCACAACTTAATACAGGTGTGGGCATTCCCAAGTTGTCCCGTGAGTTAACACCACTTTACACAGTGCTATCCCATGACTTTTGGCACATCATTCATATATATATATATATATATATATATATATATATATGTGTGTGTGTGTGTATGTGTGTGTGTGTGTGTGTGTGTGTGTGTGTGTGTGTGTGTGCGCGTGTGTGCATGTGTTCAGTGCAAAACATTGATATTGAATCTGCCATGAAAATAAAGCTTTTGGTTGCGATGATGGTTTTCCTTTCAAGATCAAATGAATGAAAATTAATATAGAATGACATAAATACAGATAAAGCAAGCAAGTCCTCGTCTGCGTCCTCCTAGGATGTCAGCCTTGCTCTGAGCTCATGCATGCTGTATGTGTCCTGCTCTTTCCTCCCTACGCGCCATCCGTCTCTGGGGACTCCAGAATGGCGTGCGGATAAACCTCTCCGTGTGCCAAGATGCAGATGCTTCGTTTGTTAGTGAGAAGCCTACAAATACCTGTGAAGTGGCATACATGCTGCCCTGAGGCCAAGGTGAAAGAAAACCCGCCCTGTGTCCCCACCACAGGGAAAGCTCCACGGAGCAGAGCTTCTGTGTATGTTTACCACCTGTTTACACTTTCAGATGCTCAATTGCATCAAAAACATTTCAAGGTTTTTAGGGTTTTCTTTTTTATATCATGGTTGGTGGCTACTAGCCTCAGTCTCATCACAAATGTAACCAAATGCCTTTTGAATTTCATATCTCATGCAAATGTGACAAAAATTGTAATGTGAAGGGGAGATTTCATTGGGTTGTTTATAAACGTATTTACACGGCAACTGCTAAAACCAGATGCATGGGCTAGAGAATTGACCTAAGTCTAGTCTTTTTTCATTTGAGTTTGCTTGTTGACCCAGCACTTAAAGTGGAATTCCTCAAAGATAACTAAATTTCTTTAGGGCACCTTTAAACAAACAAACAAAGATTTGTATTTGTATCAAAGATTTATTTACTGGGTGATAGGTGCCTTCTTTAAGCAGCTTTATGCAGCTCTCTCTATGCAGATCATGTAACACTGAATATTAGCTCTGCACTAACACTCTGCCACACCCTACAGTTGGGATGGCATTGCATTTGGGTTATAAATGCACACAATCCACTATTGTGGAAATTTACAAGGAATCTTGCAGCGTTCCGCTACCAACACCCCCTTCCCCTTCACATTCTCTTTTTTTTCTCTTTCCTCATCTATTTCCTGCTGTTCATCAGTTCTTTAAAATGGTCAATTGTTGTGATATTACCAACAATAGAAAGAATAGCAAGTTAGACATAGTGGTGATATCCAGACCATATCTGTGCCGACCAAGCATACACACAGTCATAAACATACTATGAGTGAACCTGAACTCTGAACCCTGTTCACACTTAGCACTGTGACCTTTAGGGGTCAAGCTCTACGTCTCTTCTAAATTGACAACATTATTGGCTGGTTTCAGAAGAAGTTCCACTTGGCATGACAGACACATCGTATATTTCACCACTCCACACCTGGAATTCCGCTCCACCACTAGGGGGGTCAAAGGGTCACTTCATGCCTGGGATGGCAGTGCCCCACCTGGGTTGTGACCTCTTGATTCATAAGGGCAAAGGGGGAAGTGGCTTTATGACAAACACTAGCCACACTAGGATACCACAAGTTTAAATACCATCATCTATAAACCTACAGACTGAATAGTTGAACACTCCAGAGTGCTCCAGGGTGGTGATGGGAACACATCCACTGATTTACTACTTGAGACATACTTGTCAAGAGTGAGAAATGATCAGTTGCGTAGTGGAATTATATCCCAACCCCTCTTGATGTTCTGCATGAAATGGTATTAACCCAGCCACTAATCAACCTGAAAGGACTGACCTTTATTCCCCATTCCTCCCACACATCATTACAGGAGTTGCTTATTGTATGTCTTGCAAGAGAAACCAAGAGGTTTACTGAACTTTTCTTTGAACATCTCAGTGAATTAAGGATTTGTAGCAATGTAACTGAAAGCTAGTAGTGGGCACTGCATTAAAGATGCTTCTGATTGCATTGCTAGATGTTGCTATGGCAGCAACAAAGAGACTGCAGATCATTCCAAAGCCACTGCTGTGTTCGCTTTCTGGTTTGCTTCAGTATGTGGTCTTTTCAGAATACAAAGTTTGAGATCAGGGCCGCTCAGAAACAGGTTCACTATACCAGGATCACTACATTTTTCTGCATCCATCTTTCCCTACATCCCAAATTGTCTCCCAGTCCCAGAGACAGAAAAACACTCTTTGCTTTGCCTTAGTCTGCGTGAAGTGGCAGAAGGGCTTGATTGGAGGAAAGCTGCACCATCTTCTCTAAGGATCTCATTCTCAGCAACTATAGGGTTGTCTATCCAAAGCCCTTCATCCCTGTTTACTCGCTTTGGCTGGGTAGCCATAGCTAGGAAAACTGCTGGTTCTAAACTTCTTCTGTTTGAGCATGATTGAGGCAAGAATTCTCTTGTGCTCTGCAGAAATGTCCTCTGCCTTGACACAGTCCTGTCTTGCATCGCAAAAGACAATTTTCTTGACTTCATGGCTTGATCTTCACTCTGACATACACCATCAACTGTTAGACCTTATACAGACAAGTGTCTTTCCTAATTTTGTCCAATCAAACCAATTAGAGACAGTTCGAATGAAAATGCATTAGCATGTCAAGGACCACTGACAGAGGCAGGGTGCACCTGAGCTTGACTGTGTTATAACAAAGATTCTGAATACTTATATAAATGTGATATTTCAGTCTTATTTGTTTACTGAATTTTTGAATGTTGCAAACAGCAATTGTGGATTTGTGATTGTGGAGTACTGTGTGGAGATTGATGAGGAAAACATTCGTCCATGAGTTGAATCCATTTCAAGATGAGTCTGAAATACCAAAACGTGGGTGTGAAAATAATTCCCATATGTATGTATATATAGACTAGAATTATGGCATGCATGATGTTTACCTACAACTCGTTATGCTGCTAATTGCCACTGACTGTAAATAGGAACCTGTTAACATAGCTCTAATTTTTCTTTCATCTATGTCATTAACATGACATATCGAAATATCTGATGTTCTGTTTCATGACAGTTTTGGCATTAATGGCTGCTTTGCATTCTGAGCTTGGTGTGACAGCAGATACCCATATGTGCCTTGCTATTTTAGCTGAAACAGTCCAAGTAACCATCTCTCTCTCCCTCTGTGTGTGTGTGTGTGTGTGTGTGTGTGTGTGTGTGTTTGTGTGTGTGTACGTGTTTCAGACTGCCAACACATTTCATCCAGTGGTGCTGCAGTGGTTACATGACAACATCCCCAGACACTGTGTCCTTCACCAGGCATTAGCAGTGGGAAAAGTGCACTCATATAAAGTTTCTTTAGAGGCTATCAGAAGCTAACCACAGCCTGAAGACCATGTCTTCCCCCAGTGCCTCTCTCCAAATCTTAAGCCTACACAAACACAGCCCCAGTGCCCTCCTCAAAACCAAGTCAGGACCCAGAGACCCCAGGCACCATTCTGGCTCCATCTCCCTGTGTGATAGCATCTTGCTTTCGCCTAGTCTTCCAGACGCTGAAACTGGCCCCCAGTCTGGCTCTAGAGTCCAGAGAGGAGCAGTGCTGTGAGAATCAGTGTGCTAATGCAAAGCAAACAGATGCCATCTCTCCCTGTCATCATCAGAGGGCTCCAAACCGCAGGTCAGAGATGAGGCAGTTTGAGTTTCAAAGCCAGTCGGGAAAATGATGATGGCATCAGCACTCTCCTGGGTGTGAAAATGGTGCGTGTGTGTGTGTGTGTGTGTGTATGTGCGCATAGTGGGGGCTTGTTCAAGAACACAACGGCTGAACTGTGTCAGTTAGCGCTAGGTTAGGTCGTAGGACAGCTAATAATGACCTCACCTCAAATTAGGGACCTGTTAAAGAGGCAGATCCAAGCCACATGGACCTCAGGTCCTGCACAGGAAGGATGGATCGAGGATTATTGTTAGATTGTTTCCTGTAAATGGTAAATTTAAACTTAGCAAAATGGAATTGCTGCCAAGTGCCTTACAGTCTTTCTGTGCTGATTGACATTTCAACACCAGATTCAGTGATCAGTGCTCATCAGCAGTACAGCACTGACGCTATCATGATTCACTGCCATCTCAATTCAAAATATTTAATTACCTACTTCCCCTGCCTGTGGTGGACTTGACCCTGAAGTTCTGAATATATATTATAGATGTGCAGGTGCAGTGTTAATAACCAGTTTAATAACCTTGAGAATCAATATCGTTGAGTTATAAATGTAATATTTTGGGCATCCCCAAATAAGTCGAGAGCTTCCACAACCAATTCCTCCAGTCTTGTGAGAATTCTTTGATGTTTACTTGCTGTAAACAATATTCCATAACAAGACTGGATTATTATTATCTCACCAGCCTCATAGCACTCGTGATTCAGTCACTGATAGACATGGTAAATCCAATTAGATGTCACTGTGCAACAGTTACTATAACAACAAAGAAAGAACTGACTGCCAATATTAATCAGATTTTCTAAAATACAGCGAGTCGTTACGTTTACCCTGTGATGTTAAGAAATACAATTCATGCTTATAGAATGACATCGATTTCTTTCAATAGAAACTAACAGGATATCGTATGAATGTCAAGGTAAGGAGCGAGTCAATAACCATCACTGGTATTTGTAATTAACTCTGTCTTGCTCTGAGCAACAAAAATACGGCTTATGTTAGGTTTTCATGATATGAAACATGATTTTCACGAAATGGTAAGGTAGAAATTTGAATTTCATCCTTCAGCATTTTCCAACCTTACACGTGAATAAACTGGGAGTTTTTCAGTTCCGGCACTGAGGACACTGCTGTTGATGTAGCGAAGGAATGCACGTTGTAATCCTGCAGAGTGCCTGAAGTGTGCGCTGATATTTTTGATGAAGTACCGTGGCGTGCTGGTGTACTGTTCCGTCTCTCTTCAGCAATGAATGGGTCTAGCCAAGGCAATAAATGAAATCCGAGTTACAACCAATCTTCATAATGGTGACAAACTGGACGATCCTTAAACTTCATCCACCCCGGAGTGGACTTCTTAAACTACGACACTGTCCAGGACTTCAGCTTGGTATTAAATGAATTCCTTTTAAAAGGGTGTGCATGATTGGTTGCTTATTTATTTATTCTGCTGAAGGTTTATAATTTATAATTTTTTTATTATAATGTGTTTGCTTAGCTGCATCTACTGGTTAATATAGCTAAAATGCACAGCAATCCCCATGTTGAATTAAATCATGCAGTGTTGAACTCTCAATCATTTGGGGGCCATTCAGGGGGTTTGTTGTTTGTTAAATGGCCATAGATAAGAGCTGTTCTCTAAAACTGCTGCAGCCTGTGAGGTGGAAATAAACAGCTTCAGGCCGAATCGTAATACAGCCTTTCTCTTCTGAAAAATATAATGCCTGCTGGCCTGTGTTAACACACACACGCACACGCACACGCACACACACAGGCTCAAACACATATTTAGTATGACTAACTTGGGATATTTGCGAAATCCCAAAGCAAGCTTTAATATTTATAACAAAAAGAAAAGCTTTTAAAGTGAAAGGTTGTACTAAAATGTTCATATTTTACAATCATTGTGAAATCGTTTGCCCCCAGAATGGAGTGAAACACATACAGACCTCAGAATGCTCATTGAATTTGTGGTCATGCCCACCTGCTCTAATAGTAAATACTATACTGTTAGTGTCAGGGTTGTTGTGAGGCTTTAGGTGTTTAGGTGTCACCTGAGGTAATGGAGAGAGTCAAATCACCAAGACAGAAGAGGGAACTGAATCTGCTTAGGCAGCCTAGCTGTTTCTGCATCAACTGGTGATGCGTTGTCACTGATGAGCAGGTCTAGTCCAGTGTTATTATGATCTCTGTACAGCAGCAAGGATGTTAGATCTGGAAAGATGAACAATTGAGTAGACATGCCTACGGGCAGCATGAACAGTCCATACTGAGTAGATATATCTTTGGTCAGCATGAACAGTCCATATTGAGTAGACATGCCTGTGGTCAGAATGAACAGTTCATATTGAGTAGACATGCCTGTGGTCAGCATGAACAGTCTATATTGAGTAGATACGCTTGTGGTAAGCGTGAACAGTCTATATTGAGTAAACATGCCTGTGGTCATGCAGCTCCAGCAGGATTATGTGCCAGTATAAGTGAGGGCTTTAGGACTGAGACACTGCATTCCACCCACATCATCACAGGAAGTTAACCATAAGCTGGAGTAAACAAGGCTTTAACCTGGATTTAAAATCGAGAGTGTGACCGATTCCTGAATTAAAGTTGGAAGGCTATTCCATAAGTGCATAAGGGCTTTATAGAAGAAGGCTCTTCCTGCAGCCATAATCTTACTAATTCTACAAATTAGGATTAGTTCTTCTCTCAAATTACTCCCGATCTCTAGAATCCCTCCATTTCCTCTTGCAGGCAACATGCTCCACATCTAATGGTTCCCGTCTGTCTGTGTCCTGAGTTCATCCATCCATATTTGTATTTGGTTACTGCTATATAAGTATAAAAGCATAATTAATTATTTTTATTATGGTTCTTGCTGCTGTTTTGGTAAAGCAGAAGAAGACATATAGACATCTTGTCATGTTTGCTAGTAAGCCTTTGAAAAGGTTCAAAGATGATAGGTGAAAGAAAGGTTTTAGTACTGGTATATTGGACATGTGTAGAGTTCAAAGCATGTTTTACATTTCAACAACTGAATTGGAATTTTTACACAGAAGCAATGTCTATTATTATTATTATTTTATTATAAATAATAAAATTCAGGTGGAATGTCTATGGACAATACATTTTATGGGTATGTATCAAGCTTTTTTTTTTTTTTTTTGCTAAAACATCAGGAAAAGCTCTGTCATGGAGGGCTGAAGTCCTTCCCAAAGCAGCATCACTGAGCTGAAGAGCTGGATCTGGAGTTCTCATATTCAGTAGTATATTCAGTATTCAGTAGAGTATTCACTCTGGAGTATTCAGTAGTGCTGGAAACACCTCGATATCAAGTGTAACATTCATTTAGCAATTCAAATACAATCGACCTCAAAATAGCACAGGTGGCCAAAGCACCATTCTGACTCTGCAGAGGAACAGCTTTCAGGTTTAAGTGATAGTCCATTTTTGAAGAGTTTTGAAGGGAAAGAGTATTTTAACAAAGTGAATTGCGTCACTAAGTGTTTAATGCAACAATCAGCTGGTTATGATGTCAGTTCAGTGTTGATGAAACACTAAAGCCAGTTTCAGGAGAAGTGAACCTTTCGTCTCTTCCGGGAGTGTTTAAAAATTCTCAGTAGACTTTTTTTCTTCTAGCGTGTCCCCAGTGTGATCTTAAGTAGATGCGTGTCTGTAATTGCCATAATGTCTTATTCTGAGCTCTGGGCCGTGTGTGTGTGTGTGCGTGTGTGTGGTGCGAGCAGGGTCCAGAGCTGACCTCAGTGTTTGGGTTAGCAGTGTGTGCTGAGCTGAAGAGGGCCAGTTGTGGGTAGCGAGCGCAGTATGTTGACACACTGATGTGCTCAGCAGGGTCCGGGGGGAGCACATCCAGCTCCTGTTACCGGAGACTTAGTCACGCTCTGCTGATTTATGTGGGTAACAGTAGCAAGGCCCCTGGAATCAGAACTCACCCATTCACCCTCAGCCCTTCATGCCATACACACACTCACATGCAAGCACACGTGTACACAAACACCACCACTTCTGACCATGTTCTGGGTCTTCATGCATGCACACACATGTACGTGCAAGCACATGCTCAGATGGGCGTACACACACATACATACACACAGACCATTGTTTCCACATCTCCTGGACGTTCATGTTCATAAATAAACGAGTCCCCAGACATATACATTCACACGCGTACATTAGTACACATGCCAGTAAGTAAATATTTAACTTAACCTTATATGTCAATCACAGAACAGAGATACAGAACGTTTTTGGTGATGTATGATTGATGCTTGACATAGTGAAACCATCCGCATGGATATACAGAAATGATTTAGTGAAGACTCATCTGGAAATGGAGGCTGAGAGGACCTGAGAGAGGATCTACACAGCGCACGTACTGTAATGTGTACATCGCCTTCTGATGTTCTGCTCCTGGAGCCAGGAGACTAACATGAGGAAAACAAACGCCCGAATTCCCATTCAGAAGGTGAAGAGCTCATCGATCTTCACTGAGAGCCTTTTTCTTATCTGGCCTTAGAGTGTCTCTCCCCACCCAGCTAGTCCGCACACGGAGCTTTGCCCTTTAACTATCGGACCACACACACGGAACGCTGCACAGACTGTTAGTCTCAGGCAGGTTTTGGGTGTCATTTGGAGGGCCGCTGGTTAATTTGTTGTTTCACACCGTGTAACAGTGGCGGCGTGGCAGAGTGGGTGAGGACAGGGCGGTCCTGTGCATGGATAACAACTGACCCTCTCTGCTCAGGGCAGTGAGACAGGTGTGGCTGCTGGTCCCACCACACACGAAGCCACAGGCTTTTGCGCGGGACCTCCAGCACATCTGAGCACACCTCACATGGTGGAGTCATAGAGTGATACACATTTATGCTAGTGTATGATTTACATTTTCTCAACCCACGGCAGTGTTCCAGATGACGTTTGGGCAACGTGACCTCCTTCGGAAAGATGTTTACCCTGTCAGATGCTGCTCGTGTTCTCTGCAATGTGAGTGAGAGGCAAAAAAACCTGTGTGTGGGGGGTGTGTGTGCGTGTGTGCGTGCATGTTTGAGTGTGTTGGTCCCAAAACAGCAGCACAAACAAGGCCGTGGATGTACTTTAACCCCGAGCCACCCACAGTGAGAAGCAGCAGGACTCCACTGCTTCAGCTCCAGGGATGCGGTTTGTTATCTCCCCCTGTTCTTTCTCTCTCTCTCTCTCTCTCTCTCACATACACACACATACATGCACACACACGCACACACACACATGCACACATACATAGACATACACACACGCACACACACACAAAAACACACACAAACATAAACACACACACACACGCAAACACACACAAATACACACCCATACACTAAGCAAATAAGTCTCATTAGATCACAAAAGACAAGCCACCCTCTCAATAGAACCCACTATTATCAATGAATCTAGAATCCAGTCTACATTATTTCTGCTAATTTTATTAGGGCCATTTTATCCTCTTATTTAAACGTGTGTTGTTCTTACTTGGATTTTGGCATGTTACTTTTAGAAAGTAAGTAAATATAAGTTTGGTTAATTGCGTAAATATAAGGACAGCTGACCAGATGGCAGCCAAATACATAAGCATGCTAACTAGCTAATGCTAATGCAGTTGTTTTAAAATGCAGCTAATGCAGTTCCTTTATAATAAAGTGTCCATGCAATTTGACAATGTTCAAACACAAAAGTTCAATCTGTGACGGCCCAACTCATGGGCATTTTAAAGGAGACACACATCACAGTGTTATTACACTAGGTGGAAGGCATGTATTGTGTTCTACAACTCAAGTGTGCAAATGTGCTTATAACACCACTAATAATGTGGCACTATATTGGCATTTGCATTCCTATATTGTCATGTACAGTAGCTTTACAGTAAAAGCAGAGATCCAGGAAACAGTTCTGAGGGCACTGCTCTTGATATCATTCAGGCTTGAAGGCAGTGCCTCCGTTCTCTCTGCTTGTGATATTGTCCAGGCTTGAAGGCAGTGTCTCTGTTCTCTCTGCTCGTGATATTGTCCAGGCTTGAAGGCAGTACCTCCGTTCTCTCTGCTCGTGATATTGTCCAGGCTTGAAGGCAGTGCCTCCCTTCTCTCTGCTCGTGATATTGTCCAGGCTTGAAGGCAGTGCCTCCCTTCTCTCTGCTCGTGATATTGTCCAGGCTTGAAGGCAGTGCCTCTGTTCTTTCTGCTCATGATATTGTCCAGCCTTGAAGGCAGTGCCTCTGTTCTCTCTGCTCGTGATATTGTCCAGGCTTGAAGGCAGTGCCTCCATTCTTTCTGCTCATGATATTGTCCAGCCTTGAAGGCAGTGCCACTGTTCTCTCTGCTCGTGATATTGTCCAGGCTTGAAGGCAGTACCTCCATTCTCTCTGCTCGTGATATTGTCCAGGCTTGAAGGCAGTGCCTCTGTTCTCTCTGCTCGTGATATTGTCCAGGCTTGAAGGCAGTGCCTCCGTTCTTTCTGCTCATGATATTAGCCAGGCTTGCAAGCAGTGCCTCCATTCTCTCTGCTCGTGATATTGTCCAGGCTTGAAGGCAGTAAATCCATTCTCTCTGCTCGTGATATTGTCCAGGCTTGAATGCAGTGCCTCCATTCTCTCTGCTTGCTGAAGCCTCAGTAGTCATGCGGCGGCACCGAGAGCAGCCCTGCTGGGCTTGCGTCCAGAGGAGGGCATGCCTGGAGGCTGAGTCATGAGTTCGTAGTCCTCATAGCCGGTGAGGGGGCAGGGAGAGGGTAGTCTGGAACACGGGCCCATGCTCTCACCGTACTGTGAGGCTCAGCTCGGGCTTATGCATGTGTGCCTGTGCTTTATGTTTGTTGTCAAGACTGTATCGTCTCTCTGATGGGCCACTTTATTAGCAACACCATAAACAGGCTTGGTAGGCTTCCTGTTTACTTTTAGAACAGCCGAGTGTTGAAAACATTTCTTCAAATTTCGGTCCACGAATGCAGATTTGTTTGCAGCATATACATGCTACAAATTTTCCCAAAGAGGCTTCATAGGTTTCAGATCTGGCCCCCTGACTTACACTGAGCTCATGGCCACGGTCAGGGAACCTGTTAGAGATGGCTTGTGGTTTGAGGCACGGTGCATTATAATGTCGGAAGTAGATGGTCAGCTACAATCCTGAGATGCAATTTTTTATTAGGGGCCCCACTGTGTGCCAAGAAACCATCCCCCATTCTGCAGCACGCCTGCATTTGGAGTTACTGGGCTTTTTTCACCACCAGCCTGAACTGTTGACACGAGGCAAGTTGGGTCATTAGTTTCATAGTGTTTATGCCAAATTCTGATCCTACAATCTGAGGTGTGTGTGTGCCCAATGAAGTGTGTGTCCTATGGGTGTATGTCTGCAAGCACACAAAAAGTGCCTCTCAGAAATCACATAAACACAACTGCTACTAGCAAAACACACCACAGAAGGGCTCAGTAGCGTCTTTGCGTTTGCTTCAGGCTTTCTGCCGCTTTGTTTCAGCTTCCCACGGGAGTCTCCATCACAACACACCACGCTCCAGTCTGATGGCATCACACGGAGGTCCTGCTGGAGCCTCCTCTCCAGAGATCCGCTGACTTAAACGCAGACGATAACACAGGCTGCTTCATGGTCCATGCGTCATGTGTAAATAAAGACTGAGAGCGGCTGAAGTGGCTGGGTTAATTCCCTGAGCCCTGTCCCTGCTGGGAGTCTTCTCTGACCTGGGAACAGTATCGCCCTCCTGAGGGCAGGCCAGGGCAGCACCGCTTAGCCGTGACCCTACAGGGCAAGAGGGCACAGAGGTGCAGGATCACAGCCTCTTAGATATACCACAGCAGGCATGGAAGGGGGGGGATCCCTAACTTTTTTTTTTACCTTAATCTTGTTTGTAGTTGAGTCAAAATTTGTTTAATTCCATTATTAGTTTGTCTCACTCAGGCACTGAGCACCTGGTCGACTGGAATATTGCTGAAAATACTGTCAGCGTGTATTTGACCTGATATATAACCCCATCTTGGAGCCATAGTAGATTTTGCTGAGGAGCAGACAGAATTGAGGTGGAGGGGGGTGTTGAGGCGGGTAGATTTCAAAGCGGAGCCCACCAACCTGTGTAAACAAACAGAGGTCATGGTGAGGTCAGACTCGGGAACCTTCATCTCACTCCTCGCATCTCCTCTCTTGACTACCTCCTCCTCTGCCCGCCCGCCCCACCCCACAACACACACACACACAGTCAAAATGTCCCAGCTATCAAATGGCCAGTCCCAGAAGATCAAATACATATCAATGTTTCACCAACATGGCAAGACAAGGCAGATGATGGTGTATAGCTTCATGATCCATTCCTCCAAAGTGGTTTTAGTACTCTAACCCACAAAGCAGAAGGAATCTAGCACTATAACCAAGAGAGGCCTCAGAAATTGCAGAATCTACTATACATTTTAGATTTCCCCTTTTTATTCAGTGTGGAAAACTTGTGCTCAAAGAAAGCAAAGGTCTGAGTTTTTGAAGAAAATATATCAATGTGCAAATGAAGGGTTCGGTGTTGCTCTCACCAGAGAAAGTCCAAATCCAAAGTCCAATTATTACTAATACCAAAAATTTCAGAATGCAAAAGGGATCAATGATATTTAAAACAGTTTTCTTGTTGCTGTAGTGAAAACCATCTGGATCATTCATAATCAGAATTAATTATTCTCATGACATGAGAATGATTACATTATCCTAATTTAACTGAAGACTAAATGAGGGCAACTTGTTGATATCTAGAACATGAAGAACCCGTCGAGTCTGATGGCCCTCTAGGCCTTGAGACTACAGTAGAGCTCACATAGAGCTGATCTTTTATTGAGCAGTTGATTAATTTTCTGTAACCAATGGAGGTGAGGTTAGCTGAGCAGACACTTCTCTCAACAGATTAGTTCACTGTGATTAATAGGGATTTACCTCAGAAAAGAAAACAGCTGGGAGAAGAAGGACAAATGGCGGAGCTGGGAAAGCATAAATCCACCCCACGAAACCTGACGCATTTGTTAAAAAATGATATATACACACTCCACTACTGCAACCTAAAATTCCAGGAATGTGATATATCCCAGAACACTATACATCACCTGAACATATAAACATTAATCAGGAATTTCTGCAGGCACAGTTTCACCAAAATGTTTTTTTGGCATATTGCACAGTATTAGTTCTTTAGACTACTTATGCCAGCCTTCTTTGGGGTTTTACAACTCCATGACATGACCTGTGAACACTGATTGATCTTCAGTGGAAAATGAACAAGGACTTCTTCATTCTTTTATATTCCTTTGCACATCCATGTGAACATAAGGGGAGACATTGGTCTGATTTCACTCTGAGTGGTTTAATTTCCAGTCTAGTCCATCCCTGAAGCCTGGAGGTTTGGAAGCAACTGTATTACAATGTGCAGGAAAGGTTCACAATATAAGTAAGAACTACTACTAACGACCAACATTTAGCATTGCTGTACCAAGCTTGAGACTCAAGAGAGAGTTTGGTAAAACCAGGTATGCTGGTGAGTGCAGCAGGATGGCAAGATCTCCAAACACTAAAGAGTTCAAATACTAACCCCTAATTTCACAAATGTATATATGGGTTGAACATATTTTCACTGTAATTAAAAAGAACATAATATAAAAATCATCCAACTCTCCATCACTCTATAACCCCCCCCCCCCACACACACACACACAACCTCCCCAGACACAAAACCTACCCCAGCCCCAATGGTCCTGCAACTCATGAAACTGATAATAAAGACAGTAGTCTAGACCTGGAAGGCATCTCTGTATATATTATAGGTTCCCTCCTCTCCCTAGGTCTGCAAGTGGGTCAGGTCCTCCTGAGAATTATACATCTCCTCCAGTCTCTATTAGACTCAGCTGCAAATCTGCTTGGTGAACTAGTACTGTGTGCATGTGTGTGTGTGTGTGTGTAATGACGTTACACGGATGATGCTTGACAGATGTCCCCCTCCCCTCTCTTTCCTTCTCTCTCTCTCTCTTCCCTTATCCCCCCCTTTCTACCTATCCCACTCTATCTCCTACTCTCTCTCTCTTTTCTCTTTCCCTTCCTCGTTTCCTAACTGCTCTTCCACACCTTGCAAGTGCCGGAATCTTCCCTGCTGTAAGGGTGGGCTGCACTTGACTCATACGTTAAACTGAGGGGGTCGTGACCCTATAGCACGCCCCATTTCCTGTTGCTGTAAAAGGGGGTCTAGGGGGAGTAGTGGTGATCAAGCAGACACGCAGCGGAGAACATCCGGAGCTGACCGGCATACTGCAATCCAGCCATATACATCAGCCTTACAGTAGCGTCTCTGGGGGGTACAGTGGATGGGAAACTGAGGTGGGGGGTGCAAATCAGGCAGTGGGGGGTTATGGGACAATGGAATTCTTGGAGTATATGAGAGAATATGCATGATTTCATAGTGTAATAATTCTATTGTTGATTGTTGATTCATATACAGTAGTTATTGATTCATATACTGGATTCATATACAATAATGTCTCTACTGGGGCTTACAGTGGAGAACTGGGGGTTGGTGGTAATGGGAAAAAGGGACTGGGTCAGTGGGGGATCTGGGAATCAGCAGGATAACCAGGAGGATCACTCATAAGAGAGCTGCTAGATGATGATTTGTCTGGATGTCAAGGCTTGCATCATTGTGATAGGCTGCAGTGCATGCTAGATACTGCTTTCATCTCAGGCTCCTGTGCAAAAGGCCACTCAGCACTGCACATTTAGGTGTTTCTACTCTGCTCTGGGCATAATTGAGTCAACCCATTACTAGCCCCTCTATGAGGGCCAGGAAAATGAAACTGTGCAGGACCAATGCACCCACATGCACAAGCACTGACTGTGTTTGGTCTGAGCATTGGTGAAAATGGAGCTCATGGCCAAGCCCACTGGCTCTCGTCCACAGTGAAACTATACCAGATTCAGGCATCACTACAGATCTCATGATGCCCAGGACCTGGCACAACTATGCCAGCTCTAGTCAAGCGATGTGATTTCCATCAGTGCAGTCGGTGTAACCCTGTCATAAATCAGTGCATCAGGTGATCAGATCTTTAAAAAGAGAGAGTCCTGGCAGCAGAGAGTGAGTTCTCTGACCTGGCTGTGGCTTGCTGAGCCCTGTCACACTCTGATTTAGGGCTGTTTTAAACTCAGGAGAGCTGGAGGTGCAGGACCGGGGATGGGGTATCAGCACCGCCCCAGAGGCCTTATAAATCTGGGTAGTTTACTGGGAGAGAGCAACTCTCCCCTGCCTGCCCAGGCCAGCTAGTAATCCCAACACTTCCGCTCCACCTCTACACCTCGCTGAGCCCCATGACCAGCTCTTAATGCATTTTCTGTAACTAACAGCCGCTGTTTCCCAATTGTCACGCTCCCATCCCTGTCCTCAGGAATGTGTGTGTGTGTGTGCGTGTATGTGTGTGTGAGAGAGAGAGAGAGAGAGAG
Source organism: Brachyhypopomus occidentalis (assembly GCA_020368025.1). Lineage (NCBI taxonomy): Eukaryota > Metazoa > Chordata > Actinopteri > Gymnotiformes > Hypopomidae > Brachyhypopomus > Brachyhypopomus occidentalis. Next base: position 6,754,228 of record JAGXOD010000020.1, read on the forward strand.
CAAGAGGCAGGGAGTGTATGTGTGTATGAGAGAGTGAGCATTGCATTGATTACTCTCTTGCAGCCATGGCTAGCACAGGGCTCTTAAAGTTACATGCTGCTGCTGTAGTTGAGACCAGCGCCAGTGGTGTCTGGATAAGCCATTAATTTTTACACTCTTCCATCACCCTCTATACTCCTTTCATTCCTCTATCCCTCCATCTCTCTTCTCAGAGCTGAGCCAGAAGAGTGTAGCACTGCCTCTAGTCAGCCTCTACTCAACCTGTACACTAGCCACCAGCTCAATACTACACAAAAATGTTGCAATCTGTCTTCTCTCAATGACATCCTGTATCTGTAATTGGTCTAGTATATTACATACACTTGACATCCTGTACCTGTAAATGTTCTAGTATATTACATACACTTGACATACACAGTGTCTGAGAATAAGACATTAAGGCAAATAGAAGTCCACGCTGGGGACACGTTAGAAGAAAGGGTGCTGGGGATTTTAAAGCACCTCAGGCAGAAAACCTCACTGCCTTTAGTGTTTCATTATCATTGGGTGTTAATTGCTACACTGTATTAAGGATTTAGTGAAATAAACAGTACAGATTAGTTTTCTTAATGCATTTTAGCTCTTATCCCCTCTGGTTCGGTTCAAGAAGAAATACCATAGGGAGCAGGACAAGGAGTCTTTTTAGTCAATCTGAGCTGGACAGTGGCTTAGTTATATCAGTATGCTTGTACACATCCACCCTGGGAATCAAATCCATGTCCTTACTATTAGTAGCACCTTGTGCTATCTGCTTTAGCAGGTGAGCTACATTGATGCTATGCATTGTCAACTAAGTAGGACCCAAGTGTTTTGCTTAGAAAATCTAATACTTATTATGTATAAGGCCAACATCTGCCCCCTGTGTCATGCTCAGGTTGTGGCAGTGCTGGTAAGTCTTAAATTCAGTTTAGTTATATAGTTAACAACAATGCTCACAATTTCACAACAGAAATTGACAGAATGCAGTTTTACATAAGTCTGGGTGCATAATCCAAATGTCCAAGTTGTGGAGACACCCAGGAAAAAGCATCTGATCATATGATGATGTCAACAAAAAAAATTGGAACCCAGACTCAAAGGAAGAATCCATCCTCTTATGGGTTCTTATGGGTATTAAGAGAAAGTCATGGAACATAATCGTAGCGTTTGATTGTAGGTTTTTCTTTTCTGCTCTCTCATTCATAGCTTGATGAGTTAAACAAATTGTGTATGATCTTATCATTTTAAATAAGCATTCAATGGGTTTATGTGTATGACAAAAGAAATAACAGACTAATTAGAGATCAATAAGAGTTTTAAGAGTATTGTCATTATTGTGACACTGTGAAACACCTTTTTAAAAATGGAAGAACTATCCATATGATTGAAAACATTCTTTGCCAGTGAGAGGTTCTTCTAAGAGACACACTTCAAAGCAACTAACCTTTAAAAAAAACATTTTTAAAGTGTATCTGTTTAGTTTATACATTTAGTTTCTAGTGTTTTTCATGATATTTGCTCATTGCACACATCAAAGGATGTTATTCATTTTGTAAAGTAGCCTACTTGTGCTACTAAATATATGTGTGAAGAGGTGATTGGGTCATGGAATCCGCCATAGCAGAGTACAGGTGTTTACAAGGAGAGCAGGAAGCTGTGAAATGACTCAAGACATCTTGCAGTATACCATGCTAAGCGTTCTCTGTATCGTATCGTATTTTATTGTTTTATTTTGTTTTGCAAGTTATAGCCAATTCACTACATTGTAAACTTAAATGAATAAATACGAACAAACTGAGTGAAGCAGTAATATTTCCTAATTCACAGGAGTGTGTGTAAGCACGATGTACGTTTAAGGAAAATAGTAATAGAACAAGGAAAAATAGTAATGTGCTAAGTAATAGCAATGGGCCTGATGTTAGCAATTGAGCTACCATGTGGAAATGTAGCCTATGTGTAAATAAGCTGAGAAGTGACCTTGTTGTCTTATCCGTCCGAACCCCAACACACTCTTGTGGTGTGATATTCTTCAAGATTCAAGTCTGTTAAAACTCTTCTTCTTCATTGCCTTCTTCTTTGATGTTCTTTCAAGTTTTGTCATTGTTATTAACAATGTTATTTTGTGTTTGACATATGATTATTTATACGTTATCATATGATGATTGATTGCTTTTGCTTTTGCAATGAATGTTTTAGAAACAAACTTAGGGAGTGAATTAGGGAGCAAAGAAAAGAACAAAGAAAACAGAGCATGAGGTTATTTGTAAAAACTGTCCACCAGGGCTCTCAGAGAGGCTAATCCACCTTTAGTTCAAGTCTGGACTGAATACATGGGAAATGAGTCAATGCTGGCCACAACAAGTGTGACTAACTCACAGAGAGTCTCTCTTTCTCTCTCTCCCTCTCAATATCTTTGTTTTTTGTTTTTGTTCCACTGTTGTCTCTCTCTCTCTCTCTCTCTCTCTCTCTCCAAAGTCTTGATGATGGATGAACAGAGTGATGGCATTTCATGCGGAACAAACCGATCGAGATGAATCAGTCATTAGAGAGGCGTTCTCTAGTCTTCCACATAAAGCCCCTGGTGCAGCCGGGGGGGGTGAGGGGTGGATGAGATGAGAACATGTGAATGAGAATGAGAAATAACAATACAAAACTACAAGATATTTCAGTTGTAGATCCTGCAATATAGACTCTGAACAGTGCCTTGTTTAAGCGTGCCTCACTGACCACCACAGAGGTACTTTTAGAAACAGTGGCAAGAATGGTACCAAAGCAAACTTTTACTGATACACACACACAGTTCTGCAGAGATCTAATCTACACCAACTACCACAGCAATGAGCCAAACTAATATAGGAAGTACTACTCAAATCTACTAACAGCTTATTTCATATATGTGCCAAATTATATAATTTATCATTTATATTTATATTATATTATATATTTATTTTCTTTGAAGTAACTCAATTTACTGAATGGTAAAATTTACACTGAATTTGTGTGTGTGGCTGGCTGGATGGGGCAGACTAGTAGACCAAGAATCCTCATTACCACTTTCCAAAACAAAAATAACAATCAACTCTGTCACCTAACTGAGTTCCATTTCCTCTTCAGCAGAGCCAGCATTTGTCTGAGACCTCCACACACACACACACACACACACACACACACACACACGTATTAACCAGCATGATGATGTCACCCTGCCTCTCTCTCTCTCACGCTCACACACGCACACTTGCACCTCCTCTCACACCTGAGCCTGCATGCCACATACACACCTCCTCTTCTAACACACGTTTTCTTTGAGCTTCCGATAATTAACACCCTCTACTAACTGTGACAAACAACACAACAAACACATACATAAACTCACATATGTTCACTTGCACAAGGACAAAAGGCATGACGACAGGACAAACAGGATGTGAAATGTTAATTGCAAAGACTTCATTAGAGGTCTACATATATAATATAATATAAAAACCTTCTTTAAAGGTTGCTCAGTGGTTAAGGTACTACAATAGTAAGCAGAAGGTTGCTGGTTCAAGCCCCTTCCCATGTCGCCACTGATAGCAAGGACTTTAAACTTCAATTACTCAAAGGTACATGTATTTGTATTCAAAAATATCAGATAACTACAATGAATCAGAACTTTCAAAGTAGGGGAGACAACGATTAATAAAATTGTATATGCTGCAATCATTGCTTTTACAATTACATTAAAATAGTGAAAAAATCACCATTGAATAAAAAAAAACAAACACAACTGAACCTCATGCTCTTAGGGAGTTTTTCCTTGCCACTGTGGCCCCTGGCTTGCTCACTGGGGGCTTGGACTCAGACACTTGTAAAGCTGCTTTGTGACAACAACTGTTGTAAAAAGCGCTATATAAATAAATTTTGATTTATTTTTTTATTTTGTCTTTGTAACATTGTAACACCGGATGAAAATGTTACATGACATTTCAAAATATTACATGACATTTCATGACATTACATGACATTATGTAATTTCAAAGTGACTTCAAACTTAGCCTAGAATAACCATAAATACTATTATTATAATTTAAGTGATCTGTAAAAAAAAGATCAAGATTTTTTTTGTAAGATGCTTGTCCATGTCCATCCAAGATAGAGGATAACCACAGCAACCTGAGCGGGGGGTTAAGGGGGAACCTCTAAAGCTTGCTGGGGGTGCCTTAGATTGCCACGTGTATCCTCCTTCCACACCTCCAGTATCTGAGTCATTGGTTGCAGAGCTGGCCACTGTCTGTGTGAAATTAGACAAGTTGATGATGTGGTTACAAAAGGATCAGAACAAGTTTTTAAGAAACATGCTTGAAACGAATATGAAGCTTTAAATTATTTTTAAAAATTTGTATTATTTTTTTTAATTAAATGAAACTTTTTTTAATTTGTTCTTGGCCTCTAGATGGTACGTTCCACATTGTGTAAGTGGTATTAATATTTTGTACATTTTTGCTGATAAATATGAATGATGTGGAGGAAATTACCTCTTCAGAAAGGTTGCCAAGTCAGCTACGTAGTTACCTAATCGTTACCTACAGTAGTTAGCTAATGTTCTCTCAAGCTAAACACTGGCAACCAGACATTTTATGTGTAATAAATAGGGTCGACATTACATAGGCCTACATGCAGTTCAGTTTATAAACTTAGCAAATAAAGTTAATTTCTTGGCTGTTAGGAGACCCCATCCCCCAACTGGTGTTCTCTTGACCCACGTCGCGTAATTAGTTGACCACCAGATCCTCCTGTCTGTCCTCAGAAGACTTGGAATCACTGGCACTGTCTGGCAGTGGTTTAAGTCTTATCTAGATGGGAGATCTTACCAAGTATCTTGGCAGGGGGCCACATCTGCTCCTTCCAGGCTCACCACGGGTGTCCCACAAGGCTCAGTGCTCGGTCCTCTGCTCTTCTCTCTTTACACTCGTTCTCTTGGTGATGTAATATTCTCCCATGGATTTTCCTATCACTGTTATGCTGATGACACTCAACTTGTCCTTTCCTTTCCACCTTCTGACACACAGGTTTCATCTCGGATCTCGGCTTGTCTTGCTGATATCTCATCTTGGATGTCGGCTCATCACTTGAAGCTGAACCCCAGCAAGACTGAATTACTGTTCATCCCTGGAACTTCAAGTCCTCGCCAGGATCTTTCCATCTCTTTTGAGAACTCGCTGGTCACCACATCTGCTGAAGCTCGAAGTCTTGGTGTAGTTGTGGATGACCAGTTATCGTTCTCAACCCATGTTGCAAACCTGACTCGGTCATGCAGATTTCTCCTTTACAACATTCGGAGAATTCGACCTTTTCTGTCTAGCGAGGCTACTCAAGTGCTTGTTCAGTCTCTTGTCATTTCAAGACTTGACTACTGCAACTCACTCCTGGCTGGTCTTCCTATGCGTACCATCAGGCCCTTGCAACTGATCCAGAACTCGGCGGCTCGACTTGTCTTCAATGTTCCTAAGTTCAGCCATGTTACTCCTCTGCTGCGCTCTCTTCACTGGCTTCCTGTAGCTGCCCGCATCAGATATAAAACCCTGATGCTGGCCTACAAGGCTAAGAATGGACCAGCACCTCCATACATGGTGGCAATGGTCAAATCGATCTGTACCCAGAGCTCTTCGAGCTTCAAGCACAGCTCGGCTTGACCCACCATCTCTCAGGACATGCAGAAAACATGCATCCAGACTTTTTTCAGTTCTGGCACCTCAGTGGTGGAACAAACTTCCACTGAGTGTCCGAATGGCAGAGTCTCTTGCTGTTTTTAAGCGAAGACTGAAGACACATCTGTTTCAAGAGCACTTAAATTAAATTTTACTACACTAGCATGTATTAAATATTTGGGACTGTAATGACTTTTCTTGCTTTTATCTGTTAAGTGGGTTTTCTCAGTATATATTTGAGTATATCTAGGCGTCCATACTGACTGTATCTAATAATATCTTTGCTTAAAGTTTCTTCCGGATTTTAGCCTAAACTAACTAGCTAGAGATTTTGTTCTGAGTAAAACAATGAAGCACTTTTTGTAAGTCGCTCTGGATAAGGGCGTCTGCTAAATGCCGTAAATGTAAATGTAAATGTAGTATGTATAGAACAAGGGCACCGTATAAGAACCATGTATAATGGAATATAGGCTTAAAAATCTTTTTTTTGTACTGTTTAATAGTTCTCTTATTTTTCCTCCTTTCTACACATTATTGTGTTTACTCGTTACTTTGACTACCGTGGTACTGCTGTCGTGATATGAGCTGCTTCTGTGAGCTGTGATTGCTTACTTGACCACTAAAGCAGTTTTGCTATTGATTCTTATACATCTGCGGTGAGTGTGTCAGAAACAGAAAGCCAAATATGAAAATTGTCATGAACAAATTTAGGAACACAACCTCCACAGTTAAACCTGACCTTCAACTAACTGTATGCTGACCTCTACATAGATCTACAAATTGCTAAAAAAAAAAAAACTCACACGTTCCGCATATGCTTTTTGATCATTACCACAAAGTTGAACATACACAGGAATTTGTTGCGATAATTGTGGCCAAGATTACATACCCTTTTGCGACATCTAGTGACTCGCTAAATTGCTCACTAAACCGGCTGCTCTGAGCCGTGTCGACTGTCGCACATTTGACGAATTCTGGTCACTGCATCCGAAGCATGCAAGATGCATACTGTGATCCTCGAAAGGAGATTTTAGGTGTTTGGCTGTTCAGGATTTTCAGATATTTTTAGTTCATTGCCATCAATGTCATATTAACCTTTGTTGCACCAAAATCGCGATAGGTGGCAGTATGCTCGTAATGTTTGTAATCGCCCATGTACACCAAAGAAGAAGACGATGCCCCTGATTTTCCCTGTGTGAAACCCCTTTTCGGCCTCTTCTTACGCCGCTGTGTCAGAATACGGTATGTCTGCTTTGAAGCTCCGCGAAAACTACCAGATTTATTCAGTGTACACACTTTATTCAACCAACCATGATTCTATCTTTGTTTTAGAGCCATGCCGGCAAAAGGACCCCTACAGTCTGTCCAGGTGTTCGGACGCAAAGTGAGTACATAAAATGTATAGCTTCAATGCTACACACTGGCATGTGGTATCTTGTGCTAAGTTAATGAGCGCTAGCTAGCCGGTAAGCGAACTTCGTTATTCGCCGTTTAGCCAACCTACGAGCGTTAATTAGTTGGAGTGTCTAGGTATGGTCTTGGTGTAGCGACGCGTTGTAGTAGGTAAAGAGTATAAGAATGGTTTGTAAGGTTAAATGTATGTGATCAGTTACAGTACCCGTACGCGGACGAAACGCTTGTGGCCTAATGCGGTCTAATGTTCGCCCTGCTAACTCCTAACTACGATGTGAATGAGTATTTGGACTAACTCTAAACTACCTAGTAAAGGTCATGTTTGCGAGAATAAAAAACCTAATATTAATGTTAGACATGCAGAACTAGATAGCCATGTCAGCTGCCCATAGCGCTAGCCAGCAGTCTGAGGCGCACATAAGTGGCCGGTGAGCTTGCTGCTGGTCCGACGCGGCTGATGTGCCTTTACACGAAGGCCAGTTCTTGGCTAGCAGCTGTAAGCTGAGCAACAACTTCTCCGGCAATATCGATGTTATTAATGCATTCCCGCGTTTTTAAACACTGTTCTAGTTTGCTAAAGCATTAAGTTTACTTGAAATATACGAAACAATTATTACTCTTTAAATATCTTTCACTGCAGTTTAACGTTTGGTCATTTTCCCTTTCAGAAAACCGCCACGGCTGTTGCCCACTGCAAGAGGGGCAATGGACTCATTAAGGTGAACGGTAGACCCCTCGAAGGAGTTGAGCCCGCTACCCTGCAGTACAAGGTGGGGAACTTGTGCTTTCTGATGCTTTCGACTAAGCTGCTGTTTGTTCCGGTGTGGTAGCGAAATCTGACCGCCGAATTCTGTGATGGTAAAGCCAGCAGAATGTGACCTCGCTATATCCTTATAACAACATTAAATGTCAATCCAAATGTGTTTAGCTGTTGTGGTTTCTGAAGGCTGTGTGCTGTTGGCTCTCTGCTGATCCCAGATGTAAACACCTTTGTGCAAATGAATGAGAGAACACTTGAAAACATTTTGACTGGTGTTTAACTTATTGAGTTACAGTGTCAAATTCTGAGGACTACATGGGGACACTCATTGTTATTTACAGTAAAATGTGTAAGTTAATGTACTGTCACAAATTTCGGTGTAACAGCTTACTTTATGGTTCTACGTGCCTGCTGAAATTGACTTTATGGCAGTGCTACTTTTGAATGAGGTATTCAAAAGAAAATTGACATACTTGGGTCAAGAGTCACAAATGGATCCTACCAGGGTGTTTGCTCATGTGGGGATCATAATGGTCACATGTTGCTCCAGGTGACACTGGGCATCTGCTGCTGTTCTGACATTCTTTATATCAGGATGGCTCTTACTTTAATTTTGATCTATTTCTTTGTCATGGTAACAGTGTTTTTGTTTTTTAAATGTTTAACGTTTCTGTATGAAATGTCATGAATCTGCACATAAATGTAATCAAATTTATCATGCTACTGTTGACTAACATTTGGGACTCGACAACTTGCATGAGTCTGGCTCTGCTGTGAGAGGAACCTTTTTTTTATCTGGTTCATTCATTAAAACAAGCCTGTGCTTTTAGTGTACTGCCCAACAAGAACATCTTCAAGCAACACAGTAGTTCTGTGGGTGTAATGGGCTGGTACAGTGAAGTCATTAACTGTGTGATTGCTACATGGCCTCTCTGAGTCTCTAAGTGTTCTGCTGCCTCTGTAGTTGCTGGAGCCCATACTGCTGCTGGGAAAGGAGCGTTTCGCTGGTGTCGACATCAGAGTCCGTGTCAAGGGTGGTGGACACGTTGCTCAGATCTATGGTAAGCCACTCAAAGCTCTTCCAGCACCTTGCTGCACTGAAACCCTTGCCCTGTAGTGAATGAAATCCCCGTTTCATTGTTTCACTGTGACCTTTGCTGTTCAGTACGATGTTAAGTAATTGTACAGTTCTCAGGTAGAGCACATGCTGATAATTTCAATCCTTCTGCAGTGTAGTTTGTTCATTGTCAGCCTGAGCACCATATAACCTGATTTTTCTTCCCCTTGTTTTCTAATGTTTAATTTCTCTTGTAGCTATTCGTCAGGCCATCTCCAAAGCCCTGGTTGCTTACTATCAAAAGTGTAAGTTATTTTTCTCCATTTGCTAATGTGTGGTTAGTTTAATTCACTCCAGAACTGTTCACCGAGTGCCCCTCCCTTTCAGATGTGGACGAGGCCTCTAAGAAGGAGATTAAGGACATCCTGATCCAGTACGACAGGACCCTGCTGGTGGCTGACCCCCGCCGCTGCGAGTCCAAGAAGTTTGGAGGGCCTGGCGCTCGTGCCCGCTACCAGAAGTCCTACCGTTAAAGTTTCTGTACATTTTTCATACAATTAAAATGAGGGGAAGGTCACGTTCTGAGCCTTGTCATCCATTTTTCTTGAGTGTGATGTAAATGTAGAGGACAACCTTCCTTGGCGTTGTGGAGGTGGGGGGGTGGTACAAGGAGGCATCCAAGCAGATCACTGAATTTAGTTACCCACATCTAGTTTAGTTATTCTCACTCCACATGCATCATTAGTTTAATCTTGCAGATACTTCAGTACTCATCAGAACTGGTGATGTAATACTGACCCTACAGTGGCACTGTTTCTTGACTAGACTCTTCCTCGTGTCCTTAAATGACACATTTTACTGGCTTAATAGGGAAGATAGTTGCACTTGGATGCCATGTAATTCTTATAAATTGACATGTTTTATTAACAGATCATTTTCATGCTTGTGTTTTGCTAAAATTTAAATTTTTTGTGAAAATATTTTTTACAATTGGTAGAATTTGAAGGCTGTTAATCAGTTTCATGCAAATAATGAAATGGCAAAAGGGCACAAATAACTGGTTTATAAAGCTATATGTGGTTTAATGTATAAAAGGTAGAAAACAGGTAATATGCTGCCATCTGCTATCCATGTTATGTAAACAATATCATTTTAATCAGATTATGCCACAAGAGGGCAGTTCTGTAACCTGTTCTCAAAACCAATTTATTTTCCTATGAGTGAGCTTTAAAGGTTCACATGCATATATATATATATATATATATATATATATATATACACACACACACAAAAAGTAATATTGAACATTTTGTCTACTATACCTTTTTGTGAACTTGGTAGTTATGAACCATTTGTAGGCTTCGTCTTGGTGCAGTCTGTTTTACCTCATGGTTTGGAGCCATCACTGGTTTCTCAATACGTACAAAGCACTGAAGGTGTGTCTATGTCCTCCAGAATGAGTCAGACTAAGTTAGGTGCTTTTGTGAGTTCTGTGACCTTTATATACCCACTGCAACATCTGGCCATCAGATGAAATCCCAGACTACACAGGCTAAATCAAACCATATATGCCCCGTTTAACTCAAGGCTAAAGCTAAATTGTCCACTGTGCCTTTTAAATGATGAATGCCTTTGAATATTTCTGATTTTGAATATTTCTGATTTCTGAATGACCTAAGTATGAAAAATGCACTTCCAATTAGTCTTATGTAAAATTACATATAGGCAGCCATTTTACGTTTCGCTACTTGGATCTCCTTGCATGGTCAGTCTGGATTACTCCAGGTGTCGATTGTGCTCGGATTGGGAGTTCAGGTAAATCCTGTCTCAGTGCAGCTGGCCTAAAGTGGGACGTGAGGCACGCAGCTGTTGTGGCGCTCCACATTTTGGTTTCAGACTCCGATTGAGAGCTGAGTAATCCACTTCAGTTGATTCAGAGTCAGTCCACAGAATAACAACCCCAATTTTTTTTATAATGTCTTGTAAATTCATGAAAAAATAGGAAATATTTGGTTTACGTAAGTATTTAGAGGCTTCAATTTGGTAACTGACAGGTGCATCTTTTGGGGAATGATTCTAAAAGCTTGGGTAACTTTTGAAAAGGTTTCACCCAAGATGATTCCATATTTCCCTGCATCCATCTTTCCCAGACTATCCAGACTAGTTTCCCAGTCACTGTCACTAAAAATTACACTGCCACCATGGTTTGACGACAGAGATGGTATTAATGAGGTGATGTTCAGTGCCTGGTGTCCTCCACACGGTGCTGAAAATTGGCCAGATAACTCAATTCACTTTGTGTCATGCAAAAGGATCTTGCTTGTCCTAGTCGGGGAATTGATTGGATGCTTTGACAAGCTTCAAGTATGTGCTCATGTCAGACTAGACAGACTGTGTGGTTCCAAACGTCTTCCGTTTGAGGGCAATGGGCGCAATAGTTCTCTTGGGCATGTTCAGTGCTGCATATATTTTCTGCTTTTACGCAATCATGTCTTGCAGCTCCACAGACAATTCTCTCAACCTCTTGGCTTTGTTTTCCATCTGACGTACATGATTAACTGTGGTACTTTATATAAACAGTTGTGTACCTTTCCTAATTATGTCTAGTTAATTCAGTTAGATACATGTGCATGTACAGTGAAACTGTATTTCCATACAACTGATTAAGGAGGATGCACCAGCGCTCAGTTATGTGTGTCATAACCAATGGTCTCAATACTTATATGTGATTTCAGTCTTTTATTTTTAATATATTTACAAAACATCCTAAAACATCCTCTATTTTTCTCGGTGTGTACACATAAAGGCCAATTACAAGGAGTTTGATCCAAACCGGTCATAGGTGAGCTTCTACATACAGCACCTTTTTCATCTTGTAAAGATGACAAATATGTGGAAATATGGAACAAAATAAACAATAACAACACTAAAGGGGAAGATTGTTTAGTCTTTTATAAGCATGTTTCCTGTGGTCACCAGATCTCCAGCTGTGCTGGTTTTGACCCAGGGTTAGTTTTGACCCCAGAGCACACATGGTCCTGCAGAACCAGGGCATGTGGGGGCAGGGACATGGGAACTGTTTTTGCGTTCACATGGGAGAGAGGAAACACAGAGACAGGGAAGAGTACGGTGGGGCCAGCTTTCCCAGGATTTAAAGCACTGCACGAAGAGGAGATCAAGAAGATCAAAACCATAGTCCGGATGCTGAATTGTACCATATGTGTGGATGAGGAATAGAACTCCACAGAGTCTACTGTTCACCGTGCTGTGACTGGGTCCATTTCTACTGTATGGCAGATCTCAAAAGGCTTAGAAGTGTTTAAGCTTAATGGTGCAATGGGGAGGGAGAGATGAAGGATCAAGGGAAGGTGTGCTTCAGCTGGTCCTGGTGAAACCCTAATGCTGGTAGTATGTGGAGTCATTAATGCTATGTCCTGTTTTACTCAGAATTAGAGGACTGATTCCAGTTCAGTAATGCATCATATCCAACATATCCTACCAAATCTCAGTAAAGTTATGTTTTACAACATAACTTTTTCAAGAACCTTATAATGAAGGTCAAGCTAAGTGAAGTGCTACTCAATGAACTACTGGGTAATTAGAAAAAAATGGTCTGGACCTGGTTTCACGAGCCAGATTTGAGTTTCTTGACCACAGGAAGATAGTGGAACTGTCGTGGTTGCATGTGTTTTAATTATTAACCTTAGGAAACCCAATGCTGTAGATTGAACTATAGTGCAAACGAGCCTTCGACTGATCTTACTTGTGATGAAAATGTTGCGTGTATTTACTTGTGGATATGTGGGCCATTGGCCTTGTGTGCATTGGTCCATAGTCCATCAGTCAGGAGAGGAGTGAGGAGTCTGCAGTAGCATATTCAGAATAATGGTCAAGTTTCAAACCATGAGACTTCTACAAGTGAGTGTCACACTCCCTTCCATTTTATGGTTATATACGCTGATGTAGAGGTAGAATGCAGAATGTAGAACAGGTAGAATGTGCAGACTTACAATACATTAAATAGATATAAGGTATGGTATCCTGTAATGGTATGTGTAATGTAATCAGTACTACGCATGGTATTAGCATCATTACAGCAAGTGTAACAGCTGAACAGAGAACCGCACTGAGTTGCACTGAGTTTAAACACTTCAGATGAGGTGGTGCTATAGCCACAAAGATCTACGAAGGTTCTGCTGGTAGAGAAAAGGAAGAAACAGCCTCAGTGTGGCCTTTTCAAGATGAACACTCACAGCTCCCAAGTTTGAAAGAGAAGAGAAGAGGAGGGAAGAGAAGAGAAGAGAAGAGAAGAGAAGAGAAGAGGAGAAGCAGGAACTTTGGTCTGATAGACAGACAGAGAGTAGGTACATGGTGCATGACTCACCCTCCTAAGTCTGTTTGACATTTGCAGAGCGTCCCAGGCTGTTTACACTGTGTCCGGCACTGAACACATGCCTGGCTTCTTTTAGATACAGAACGATGCCACTGAGCGATCTCTTTTTCTGTCTCTCTCCGTCTCTTCCTCTCACTCTCTCTCTTTCTCTGTCTGCCCTCTCTCTATTCTCTCCCACCTTGTATTTCCTCAGTCGCCTACAGAGGGCGCTGAAGTGGATCCCTCAGCTCTACTCTCCTGCTGTGAGCTTAGTAAGGCTCAACTAAGGCTGCCGTTTTTCAAAGCAGCATTTGAAATTTATCCCATCAAAAAAAATCAAGCCATTCCCACACTGACTCAGACATGTTAATGCAGAAAAACATCAAAGGTGATAAAGTTGCTTGGTACGTGTCCTGTTGTAGAAAGACAAAATGTTTCCCAGCAAAAATGAATAACCCCTTCACCTTACGTTACCTGATAAGCCCCACCCTCCCGTTCACAATACACGCACACATAGCGTATATGAAATATTTGGGACCAGAGACCATAGTTTTAATGAAAACTGCCCGTAATTGTCCGTCTCTGATCCAAAGCTTATACTTGCGAGTGGATAAATGTAAAAGTGTACACATACATCCTTGACATCTTCAACCACACCTTCTTCATCAACACAAATGCCCAGCAGTGAGTGACGCTGAACTGCTGAGGAGTTAGGCCCTCCTTAAAAACAAACTAAGCTTCCTATATGGCCAGAAAATCAGCTTTCCAGTGGATGCTAGCTAGTTCTGCTAGCCAGCCTCAATAAAAAATATGTATTACCTGTTGAATTGAAAAAGCTTCATCAGTGTATGGATTTGAAGAATACAAATTAAGGATATATCCTGATATGCCAGGATAAACCAAATCAATATCCAACAATAAAAATAGTAGGATTGTTATAGATTAATTCTTACACACACACTCATCCACACTGAAGTACCTCAAATCAAAACCACACTTTTAGAAACTACACCCCTTACGGAATATTCCCTTAAATGCAATATTACTGTATACATTTGGTCCCTTGAGACTACACTTTCTGTTCTTGGCCACTATCCATGGTCTGAGTCTAAAGATTCTTTGTTAGAGGCAACTGTTTTTTTTTCACCTTGCACAGGGTACTCACACGTACAACCATAGCTCGTGTGTATTTATAAAGGGATTTGATGTTGTCAATGTTATAAGGCCTTGAGCTGGGGTGAGATGTGGTCACAGATGCACTGGTTTGTGTTCGGGTTTGAGATTTGTGGAGGGCAGACAGAATGCAGAACTCAGTGTGGATAGAGTGCAGAAGTCAGTGTCGACAGGACCGGGAGAAGAAAATCCACAGGATGGGTGGACTGAAGGATCTGATCATTCATGCTAAGATTGTTCTGTATATTGGTTGGTGATCCACAAAAAGCGTGCATAAAAGGAAATAGCATTTAGAGTGGTCGAAACTTATGCATTTCAGCATTTACCAATTACATCAGAGCTTGGTTCGTTTGGTGTGAACATAGGTATTTGTCGGGGGTGTTGCGTATGTGCATCACAGTTAAGATTACACCTTCCTAGACATTTCAATCTACTGCCACCCCACTGCTCATCATAATATATTTGGCACACTTCAAACTTAGAATAAATGAGGCTGAGGGAAAACTGCGCCCCCTGGAGGACTCAGTGCTTTTTTGCTTGCCAAAGGCCCCAGCTGATGGTCCCCTGTAAAAAAAAAAAGGCAAGACAACAGTTATAAACAAAGGCCAGGCCATACATGGGCCTTTCCACAGCACTATGGAAACACACCACCTGAAGGCAGTAACCCCATGACCCCTCACTGTCACAGAGCTCTGAGCCAGGGCTGGGTGCAGATTTACACCCTCTCCCACATATCACCTCGCTTGGCCATAATAGGCTGTGGGAACAGAGAAATAAAAGTGTTTCTAGTAATTGACGTTTCTCCTCATGTTCCAAAGGCTGCTAAGCATGCAGGTGCCTTTTTCGGGAAGGTGGACACTTTTGTGACACAGTAACGAGGAAGCTCTGTTTGGGGGTCACTTATTAGGTTAAAGGGTGTGATAGCAAAGAGAGAGAGTGAGAGACAGAGAGTGAGAGAGACAGAGAGAGAGAAAGAGAGAGAGAGACAGAGAGTGAGAAAGAGACGGGTAGATGGATTTGCCTTCTGAAAGAGTGACTACAGCAGCATACAGCAGTCGAGTCAAAGTCGCACTTAAGTCACCTACAAAAAGACTTCAGACTTTACTTGAAACTCATCCCTAATGACTCTCGACTCGACTCGGACTCATACAAAATGACTCGGGAACAATAAGAGTCAGTCCGTTATCCAGGCGCTGTGTGCAAGTAAAAGAAAAAAATGTTTTGCCATTAATCCATACTTTTGTTTCGGTGATTTGGGATGCAACCCCTTTTCTTGTGACGTATCACAACATCATTTTTCGCAAACAGGAAATCGGAGAGAAGCATTAAATGTAAATGAATGAGGTTGCCATGGTTTCGTCTGGAGTACCGTACGTGGAGCCTTTGGCTATAGGGAGTTTAAAATCCTTGGACATAACCGGATGCAATGTGTAAAGAATGTGGGAAACAAATTAAACACACTGGAACGGCCACATCAAACTTCATAAGCACCTGAAACACACCTGGATAGGTTTGTTTAGTTTACGTTTGATACTTAGCCGTATATATACAGTATATAAAACATATATAAAACATACCTGGATAGGTTTGTTTAGTTTACGTTTGATACTTAGCCGTATATATACAGTATATAAAACATATATAAAACATACCTGGATAGGTTTGTTTAGTTTACGTTTGATACTTAGCCGTATATATACAGTATATAAAACATTATATAAAACATACCCGGATAGGTTTGTTTAGTTTACGTAATTAGTCATCATTACAGCGTACATCATTACTTACAACCTGTAAGGTACATGAAGGCCTTCCCATGACTTCAACATGAAACTAGGTGACATTAGCCCCTCTAGATCCAAAATGGCTGTCTTTATGTCTAAAATCAGTAGCCTACAATTTAGCTTACTACTGCTTCTAAACCTGCACTTTTCACTTACAGGATGTCAGCATCCATGCCCGAGTTGTGTATGCTGTGTCAGAAGTTCAAGGACTGCATGTGTATCATTATGGCTGAAATACTGACATGACAAGCCATTAAGTCAAAGCGGCGTGTGTGTCTCCTTTTACACCTTTATATAGTTCTTGTTTTTTTAATGGTGTGTAATGAAAGCAAGGTTCCATAATAGCTACAAAATGTACTGATTTTAAGTAGACATAAGAGTTTAGGCTGCACAACAAAGAAATCTGTGGTACAATTACAGCAAACGTAGGCTGACTGGAATAGAGGAATGATCCTTCACGTATCTTGTTGAGACCGAATCAGGTGCAGCTTTGCTAAGACTCAGAGACAAGCAGAGCTGCTCCAAACTCAGCAGTGAATCAGAGTTATGGTCTTAATCTGTCACTGAGACCCACTGTAATATAGGTCGCTACCTCTCTCACTCTCTCTCTCTCTCTCTCTCTCTCCCTCTCTCTCACCCACACAATAGCCTTTAGCTGCACCTCCTTGTCCATGCTACAGTCTCCTTCCTTTAACACATCCCCCACGCAGACTTACACTCCATCCCCGTTCGTCTTTCTTTCTGTCCTCTCATCTTCTTCATGTCTCTCTCCATATCTACTCCCATATCTCCATCCTCTTCAAAGTAGCTTTATTGGCCTGACCATATTAAGTTACAACGTTGCAAAAGCATTTCAGTCTCTTTATCGGGCATTATTCTCCTTCCCTCCCTCCCTCTCTCCCTCCCTGTATCTCCGCATAGGGTCCTAGGCAGAAGCATCACTGCTCTTTATCTGATGGGCAGGGGAACAGTGAGGTTGGCCTTGTGGAAACACTATGATTCATCCTCAGATGATGGGCCATCGTCCTCCCTCTCCCGCTCTGCCTAAGTCCTCCATTATGGCCAGGGTGAGGACAATCCGAACTACCCAGCCCGCAGAAGAGCAGGGGCCGCCTCACATGGTTGCCCTGTTCCATGGTTGCGCTGGCTTGGCTGTAGCAGGGCATAAGCCCCGGGCTTCACTCTGATAGGATTTCAATTTTAATGCAATATATGACAAAATGGCGAAAGCTACTGTAATATGATATGATTTCATTCACTAACGTGACATCTGTATCAGTCATATAGGGTCACACAGGGTCAGGGATCTTTTTATCAATGTAGTAAAATGATACGGCTATGTAGTTTCACAATATGAAGTGGTGAAATGATTCAACATAATATATCATGGTCTTTAGAAGTGATGTATTGAGTGGGAACGATGTATTGTTACACACCTAGCTCTGTTTTGGGAGGTATGTACAGGGTATATTTATGGGGCAGTATGTACAGGGGGTTCAGGTTCCATTGAGGACATTACAGAATAATTAGCTGATATGCTTTATCTATTTTTCTGTACATGTGCTAAAAGAGTATGTCTAAGAGACAGAGTGTGTGTGTGATAGAGAGAGAGAGAACAAGAGAAAAGGAGAGAGGGAGAGAGAGAAACTAGGCCAGCTCCTCATTGCTGCCTCAGGAGCTCTCCTTAAAAGGCCAGGATGGATGATATCGTGGAGGCGTTCTCTTTTTTCCTTTCCTTCTTTCGTTCTCTCTCACTCTCCCTTGCTCTGTTTCTTCCTGAGCTGAAGCCCTGTGACATTTGTGACATAACAACTCAGCAGAGTTGGAGAGAGCTAACACTTAAGCAGACATCGCCTAGTGTACAAACAACTCCACTACAATCTGAAATCCATTAGTCTGAGCAGTCTACATGCATTAAAGATTCTTCCTCTTGATTGACGTCCATGTCTCAAAATTATGTTTGTACATAAAAAATATTGAATATTACTTATTGGTTACTTACTAATATATATTATAATGCAAATTATGGGGAGGCATGTAACGTAGTCGTCACAGACTAGTGACCTCTCTCTTAAACTGCTGTCTGATATACATAAGAGCTCCGGTTCCATTTACAGCTTGCTAAGAGCCGGAGAAGAGCACATTATTAATTCAGCTGTCAGCAGTGCCGGCTGAGCTCCACATTGGCTGCTGCTGGTGCCATCACACGTAAGGCCACCTAAAACACAGCATTTAGCTGGAATTCCACTGGAAGATGCAATCCGATTGCATTCAAAATTATGGTTGGCAATGCTAGAACCAAATTAGAACAAGCAGACCGAAGGATGTAAAAAAAAAGTGTGACACTACTAAGATGATGAGTGTCAACTTCACTGAGGTTGACGGAACGGTGATGGCTGGTGGACAGAGAGCGACTGATCACTCTGCTGCTTTAGACACTCGTCCAGAATGAAAGATGTGGGAGACAGAGGGAAGCATGCAAGTCTTCATCCGACAGCTGCCAAGCTTGTTTCCCACAGTGCTTTGGGTTCACGGTAGCAGTCAAGAAGCTGTCTGTGTGCTTTTAGGGGGTGGGGGTGGGTTCTGGTGTGCATGGTTAGAGTGCGTGTACACAAGTCTGTTATGTTGATATGTATATGCAGGTCTGTGTAAGGCCTAGGGTCTTTGTCTTTGAGTGAGATTATATTCTGGGGTGTGAGTATGTGTGTGTGTGGGCTGTTACTGTTTCCCGTTTTGAAAGCTGGAATCTGCAAACCATCTGCCGTTATCTGTGGAATGCCGCGCTGCTCATGGACATATATGTACCAGCTAACTGACGTCGGCACTATTTTTAGATTCTTCTTACTCCTGGAGGTTGTCACAATGATGTCACGGCACCTCTGAAAATAAAGCGTAGTGTTTATCTTGGGCCGCGTCGTCGTGTGGGGGCTTCTCACGCTTAGTTTGTTTGTGTTGATCTGTCTCTCTTTTTCCGTTAAAGAAGACGCTGCTCGGCCTGTCCCTCTCTGACTAGGGTTACGGCTGAGGCAAAGGGAAGTGGAGTTTTGGTGGTGAGGGCTTTTGTAAAGTGGCTTGAGGTTTCGAGGTCCATAAGGTGATAAGGGGCATTAGAGTGTTTAGCTAGGAGGTCTGTGCAGACTCACCAGAGATCGGACACACATTCAGACCTGTCACAATTTTCTTTCTCTCTCTCTCTCTCTCTCTCTCTCTCTCTCTCTCTCTCTCTCTCTCACACACACACACACACACACTTGCATCTTCTCTTGCAGGTTGTGGTCATGGACTTCCATCGTTTCAATGTAAATGTGAATTACTATGCAGTGGAAGTAAATGGGAATTCTTTGGTATTCCCCTGCTGATGAGCTGAGAGATGACCTTGGCACTTTTAAAGGGAGGTCAAGACACATTTATTCAGAATAGCATTTACTTTCAGTCTCACCGATTCTATTTTACTGTAAGCTTTATTTTTAAATAAGCTTTTAATTTTTTTTCTTAAATTTGTATCTATTGTTCTATTGTATCTCTGTTGTAAAGCATTTTGTATTACTGTTCAAAAGGCACTTTATAAATAAAGACAAAACAATAACAACAATGATAATTATTATTCTAATAATTATAAATGAACTTGTGTTGAATGTTATATGCATGTTGGCATGTATATGTGCAGTGTCAGCATCTCAGAAGGTTTTGGGTTCATTTTTGAATATGCAGTTTTGAAGGGGGTATAAATGTCATGACGTGCATGTGTGGTTTAAATGTATGGCAGAAGGTGTGTTTACAGAAGGAGAGTTTTGTACTGAAGGGTGTCTGTTTTTTTTATATGTGATTATTAGCAAGGCTACTATATTGTAGTATTTAGAGTGATATTAGGTCATTGTGTGTGTGTGTTTGTGTGTCTGTGCCTATGTGGGTGGGATAGAGTGAGTTTGTGTTTGCATGTCTGATTTACTGTGTGTTGAGAATGGAAGTGCTTGAGGGTAGTGAAGAGTAACACTGAGACACACACACTCTCACACACTAACACACTCTCACACACTCCCACAGACACTAACACACGGAGACACACAGGTAGTGTCAGCAGCAAGCGGATCTGGACTTGTAACAGGCTGCTGACAGATTCCACAGGAGACGAGTGCTGTCAGTCATCTCAGGTTATCTGTCCGAGTACACAAACACACACCCATTCTTCAGCACAGCCACACAACACAACTAGTCCATCTATATCGTACTAAGGGATTCACCCTGGAAAAATTGTTTTATTATCATGTTAAAGCCACCATTTAAATATATTTCACAAGTTTACATGTTTTGTTAATCAAAAGTATGTTTCAGTACTGTAAGGTAACATGCTGTGCTTTTATAACCCATAAAATGTGCACTTTCAGTCTACTGTGGTCCAGTGAGCAACAATGTAAAGCGTTGCACCAGTAGTGAAGTGTTAAAAGCAGTGAAGCATTGAAAGAATATTCCAATTTGAAACAGTAAGGTTAGGCGATGAGCGAAAACAAACATAAAAACGTGTCTTGGAGTTTGTCCGGTCTTGACTCATCCCCAACATGCTGCTCACGCTTGCTGTGGTGGTTTTGGGTTCTCTTCTGTATACGAGGTCCAGGTCAACTAAAAGTAACTCAAAGCTGACGTTTGTTGTTTCGGGGAAATGTGTTTTCATTCATACCAGCCTGCTTTTACAATCGCTTATCACTGGTGACCACTAAAAAGGTTTTGGAAATTGCTGAGAACAATGATTTATTTGATTTATTTTCAACAGGAATGTTTTCTCAGTGTATGATGGTATACTTGCTCTGCTGAAGTATTTGTGTTATACTTTGGTTATTTGAATCTTTTCATTATAATCACCAGTTTTGGTTGGTTAGAA
Source organism: Brachyhypopomus occidentalis (assembly GCA_020368025.1). Classification (NCBI taxonomy): domain Eukaryota; kingdom Metazoa; phylum Chordata; class Actinopteri; order Gymnotiformes; family Hypopomidae; genus Brachyhypopomus; species Brachyhypopomus occidentalis. The sequence continues at coordinate 6,775,371 of JAGXOD010000020.1, forward strand.
TTTTATTAGCGTACAGTTTAATTGGCCAAGGCCATATTGACCTAGATGAAGAGAGAACTACAGGTGATGGCGCCAACAGCACAGGACACTGTGATGCACACCTCTGACTGCTTCCTAGTGCTACAACCACTGGTTATTAACAGGGAATCAGGGAAGACGTGCAGGTTAGATGCAGGCCAGCAGAAGTGTGTTAGCATTAGCTCCTAAAGTTAACAGCGGTGTTGTGATTATGATGATAAGATTAGCTGATGATAAGATTTTTCACTCTATTTGTTCAGTGTTTTTAAAGTGTTTTTAAAATGCAGAGTAATTCTTGATACCTGCATAGTTTCCTATATATCTCCAATCGGGTTTCAGTGTGCTAATGCTATACCATGTCATGAGTCAGAAAAAAGATTAGAAGCTATTGGAAAAACACTTACGTAACAGCACATTTTGAGTGACGGGCAAATTTAATTTGAATCCTTAGTTATATATAGACGCACTCCTGTCACCCACATGGTTAATCTCACACTGCAGCTGCACACGAAGTCTACAGTTTGTCTGCTTGGCCACCCTCGTACCCAGTGTGTATGGGGAAAAAGTGTGTGTGTGTGTGTGTTGGTGTGTGTTGGTGTGTACGTGGTGGTGGGGAACTGATTCTAGAGCAGGGATGTGTAAAGCAGAAGAGAGAAAAGGGAACAGAAGAATTTCTCTAGACCTGATTGATGTGTTCACTATGAGGGGAGAGTGTGAGTGTCTGAGTGCATTTCATCTGTGTGCATTTGAGCTGCTCCTCTGTTCTCAGTACAGCATACCCACCGTCTAACCAGCTGCACGTTTACTGCCTAATTATCACGTCTGTTGCAGGTAGTTTAAATATCCACACATAAATACTGCTAGATGTCCAACATGTATTTATCCACCTCTATGCTCTTTAAATGCAATATAATTTAGTTACATTTGCTTGCATTTGCACTGTGGTTATCCTGAAGATATGTCAACTGTTTTATTATATTTATATATCATTTATACATTTATTATATTTGTAGGTTTGCCGTTTCCAGTGCATGTAATGTCCTGTGCCTTGCGTGGGCTGGGATTCGCAGTGTGGCCAACTACTCTTCCTTTGCATGAATGAACCACGTATGAATATCTGGGTTTTAATATAATTCACTGAATAAATGCATGCTTTATTTGTTTTGTGTGCATGTGTCCTCGTATGTGTGTTGTATGCACACAGCCATCCAGCTAGGAATGGCATGAAAATCAGTATGCCAAGATACAATGTGCTGCTCGAAGAGTCAAACAGTAACACTGTCTGGGAGGCGATACAAGTCTTTCTGATCACTGCACGACACCTCACTGAAGCATTAATGAATGTTGATATCAAGGGGCATAAACAATGTTAATTTCAGGAACCCACAATGGCAGTTTGGTTCTGTTCAGAAAGGGTGTGCTGGAGATTCATCTGGGGAAGACTGACTGCCCACTATTTCTCTTCCATAAGTGCTATGGCTTTCAGAGGCTTTCAGGAGCGCTTTGCCATTCTACTGTGCCACAATATCAATAGACCCATCTTATCAAACCACTCTGACACATGATCTAGACTTAAAATAACGTGCCAAACTCAAAGCACTTATGTCTAATGCACATTTGGGCATTCATTAGATTTGCTGATTGGCTAATTGCAAATGCACATTTGTCCTGAGACTGATTTTACCCACACACGGTTAACAGAGAAGTCAATACTGTTAGCCATGCCTCTAATATAACCCACCGCACTTGCATAGCAGGTTCTGGATTGTCATGGTTGCCGTGGTAATGAGTGGGCATGAGTCACGTAGATGTACACTGTGAGAATGTGCGGAGCAGCGAGCCCCTGCTGGGACTGTTGTTGCTGTTGGTATCCGCCTACACAGTCGAAACGTCCTTTCGCAAGCGGTACTGGATGTTATGACTTGAAGCCACTGCTGTGTGACTGTTCAGCTCCAGACTTGAGCTATTATTACATTTTTAGTGGAACAAGGTCATTCAAGCCTCCTCTCCATTAGAGGCTCTTACCCCTGTTTCTGCCACACTGAATAGGATATAAACTGGCTGAATCACATCTCTTAACAGCTTAGCCGAGCATGTTGGCGTGCTAATGTTTTAAACATTTACCAATGAATCCATTATGTTGAGTAAAATGAGCTGCAGATATTAAGCATGCCTTAGTCTTGCAGAATAAAATAAACACTGTTTGGGGTGGAGTGTGTTATTATTCCTCCTTACAAACTCCTCAACATAATCAAGCCAAACTCACTCCAGCATGATACATGGCTGCAGCCAGGCCCGGCGATGCGCAGCAAAGATGGCCGCCCTGTGTGTGGTTTGGGTAGCATCTGGGTGAAATCCTGGCGTGGGTTCAAGCAGCAACATAACGGGAGTCCAGGTGGGACATTTCAGCACACATTAGCACATCTGGGCGTAGCCCACCAGGTGATACCTTATCTGTCCCAGCTTGGTAATGCTGTATGTTTAGGTGTATGGAAATGTAGTCAGTGACACAACAGCATCCAGAGTTTAAACAGCAACTGATTCACTGTGGGAGGCTTCACTATGACAGCCTATTAACCCTCCTATCTCCCCAAGAGGTTTGTTGTGTTCATTCCTTGGGAGTGGGAGAATGAAGGATGCTTAGAACAGCTGTGAATGTGTGTGTGTGTGTGTGGGGGGGGCTGGATGTATATGACCCCTCACCTCAGCATGTCAGATTTAAATCCGTATGTCTCTCTCACCCACTAATCCTGGTGGTAGTACTTTTTACAACTGCTACTGCATGTACAGAGGGCAGGAGTATACAATTCACAGTGATGGGGGACTCATTTCTGTCAAAGAGAAATTAATGAACCTTTGAAATCTCTCTAATTTAATATAGTGGTTATGCTGTTTAGTAATATTGACTAAACAGCATAACCACTTGATCTGTAGAAAAGACAATATAATACATTATGAACTAATACTCACGTCAGTTCACACAGTGAACTAAAATGAGCTAACAGACTATATGAGATATGCAAATGCATTCACGCACACACACACGTGCACACACACACACACACACACACACAAAAGAACAAAGGCAGCTGAACTCACAGCTGTGATGGCCAAGCATGTGATCTCTGGAGCTCGGGGTTCTATTATTGCTCCACTGCTGAAGTGCAAAAAGTTCTGACTAACGTACAGACACCCACACACAAGTTCAACTTCATGCGTACACCCCTGTACCTGAGTGCATGAATATATCTGCATAAATATATCCGTACCTGTTAGTATGATATCATTTAAAAGCACTTTGTCAAACATGTCATGGCAAACTAACATCAGTCATCAACCTTTAACATTCAGCCATCAATAGTATACTCACACACACACTGGCTATTGAGAGGAAAAAAGAACAGCTTTATATATGTGGATTAAGACTCAGCAAACATGTTTAGCAGTCATTCTGAGAGATGATAGGGGGTTTACAGCAACTTCAGACTGCAGACCAGTCACATGCTTATTAGCCTTTTTGCTACTGCGTATTATATGGTCACCCAAAAACCAGGAAAAATTAACCCAAATACATTTTGCCCAATGACTACATCATTTATGTCATTCATAGCTCCCTCACTGCAAACAATGTGAGTGTGAATTTGCATGTAACCAACATGTGAACTGGAGTAACAAACTGTGAACTCTTCAAGCATTTATCCAAAAAAAATCTCCATAGATCATCCCAAGTCAAAACATACAAAAAAATAGCTATGAAATAATTTAATAAAAATAACAGAAGAAGTCTCCAGAAGTGCAAATAAAAAATTCAGCAAAAGTGAATTTTCAGAAAAAATACATATTTCAGGAGAGCTATGAGCTCATCACACTTTTCCAACTCTGTCCATCTGAACACGTTTGAGTTTAAGGACCCTTAATTAGACCTGTATTAAAACAAATATTTGAGTTTAAGGTTCCTTAACTAGTTTAAGGTTCCTTATATTTGAATGCTTATTTGAGTTTAATGACCCTTAACCTGCATTTCAAAGCCTAGCTGAATTTAAGGATCCTTAATTAGACCTTCATTTGAATGCAAATTTGAGTTTAATGACCCTTAACTAGACCTGTGTTTCAAAGCATTTAAGAATTTAAGAACCCTTAGCTAGTCTTAAGTTTAAACGTATTTGAATCCAGAATTTTGAATCAATATGACATCACCACAATCATGAGCCGCATCTTCATTTGGTCTTAGACCAATCAGAGGTTTGATTTAGATAATTTGATGTTAATGATTAACTGAACCAATACAGGACACTGAAACCAACAAAGAAACCAAAGAATGTTGAAGCTCTTATAAATTGTGAAAGGATAGAAGATGTCATTAAAGCTATGCCCATATTTCCATACACGAGTGTCTCATTGAACCCACAGTGTCACACAGTGCCAGAGTGAACCAGAGTGGGTATGACAGCTTAAGAGGTTCTGAATGGTTTTACACCAGTCTACAGAGAAGATAATGTGTTGCAGAATATGTCACAGGCAGGGCGAGAGGGGAAAATCAGCACAGGCTGTGATGGAGGAGTGAGGAGACCATGTGATTTTATCAGTGTGTGTCTTACCATCACCCTCTCATGTCCCACCCGACATCAAAGCCTGGTTATGCCTATCAGGGCGAGAGCTGCTGAGTTTGACTGCTCACTCCAGCCAGAACTGGGACTATGTTCCAGGTGTCAATGTTGCTATGGTAACAGAGTGTCTTTTTTGGGGGGTGGGTTTGCATCTGGATTCACTCAAATCATCTTTGTAGTCACCAGTATGCATGTCACATAGAGCAAAGAGCTTAAATATATACTAGATATGCAAATTATTAAAACTTTAGCAAATCTACCAACGCATATAATACCATTCTAAGCATATACATTAAAGTATACCCTGGAAAGATGTTACTGAATCCAGCAGAAGATATTTTAAGGACTGTGAGCATTCTTGCTTATAAGTAGATCAGCATGTTATTAAGTCCCTAGCTTCTTGCACACCCCGTTTCTCTCATTTAAATATTTACTTCATTGCCATTTCCAATTTAGCTTGAAGTTTATATCATAAATATAATTATTAAATGGTGATTAGTCAAACAGTGGTGATTCAACCCCCCTAGGTAATGTACATATTCATACACACAGACACATTTGATCAGTTATTGATATTCCAAGTCTTCAGGTTCTATTCAAGACCTAGAAGTATCATCAAACCAGTTTAGCAAGGCTGATACTCAACAGTTAATGCAGTCCTTAATATGTTCTTACCCAACAGACCAGAGACTGGTGCACAGGCTCATTTATATGGCTACCTTGTTGCTTTGATCTTGTCATTTGAGACAGTGCTGCAGCAAGTGCTCAAGTCTGTCCCAAAGTGATTTTTTAGAAGCTGTCCCTTAGATAAACAACAGAGCTACCCTGAGGACGTCACATGCTCTCACAGACCACAGGGACAACTATATAAATACAGCCGGCAAATCTGTAAGGCAATATGCCCAAACATTTACACGAAAGCCACAGCTGAAAGGGAGCACGAAGGAGAGCAGAGTCTTGGGGACGAGGCTGCTGGATCACGTGCCAGTCCAGAGGGGAAGAAGACCGCTGTGTTCGTCAAACACAGGAACAGCGGTTGCTGTGGCAACAGGGGAATAAGCTAGCCTCTCGGGAAGAGAGCCCTAACTGGGAGGAAATGAAACTAGGTGGGCTTGTCCAGAGATCCTCGAAGTTTTGGACTTTGTTCATCTGTTTAGAACCATTTAACACCAGCTCCTACTGATAGATGCACTACTTTCTAGCAGGTCAGATGTAAAGCAATATAGTTTAAAGCACCTCCACATGCTTTCGAAGCTTCTATGTATATGTATATTTATTCTCTAGACTCTGTAGTGTACTATTGTAAAATTTCTACCTTACAAGTATCTACCTGAATTGATTAGCCATGATGCTTAGTAAGACAGATTGTAATAAATCTATAAAAATAGACTATAATTATTCAGTGTTTATCATCATCTCTAGTTTGCTAACATTACAGACATTGATCACTTGGGACGACAGACCCCTCTGACAGCAGAGATGTTCCCAAGAGCCTACTGTAGGTACTTGAGATGTGTCACATTACAGAAAACAGACTGATCTGACCCCCACTGTGTTTGGATCTTGGACTTGAACCTTATGTCTAGCCCAGAAATCATGGTTTACTTTCATCATTTACAGCATGTCCCCACAAACAATAACACACACACACACACACTTGCAAACCTTAGCTTGCCAAGAGCTGATTCATGTTCTGAGTGTACTGGAATCCATTACCATAAGTTTGCTCTCTCTAGACACCCTGGGAAGCTGATAGATGGGTCCAGAGTGGAGGCTAATAAATGCCCATAAGAACTGAGAGCTTCCATCAAGAATAGTTGGAGAGGACCACTCCTCCATGCTCTGCTGGAACCTTTCACTTCCACTTCAGCCTGTTAATCATGCATTACGGTTAACATCCCTTTACCCTTTTGACTCATTTCCTTGCCAAGGTTTGTTCAGAGGTTTGTTCAAGGATTGACTGCGAGCACACAAGCATCGCTGCTAGTGGGGGGTGGTGGTCATGAGTACTAGAATTTTTATCAATCATTATGCTTCAAGGAAGCCATTTCACCATTATCCACAAAGGTACTCGCCCAGATCCATACTCATTTGAAACAGTAAAAAGTTACTCACTTTTTACACATGAATGATAGACAAAGGTAAGAGAGCACCCTGCATTTAAGAACTGCACCCAAGAATCTATATAGCTGAGGTCTCCCCAGTACACACAGCCAGGTACAAGAGACAACAATGTGTCCTGGTGCCAAAAAATACTTTTTACCAAGACAGTGGAGCTGGACCACCCAGCTGTGGAAAGTCCAACAGTCCCAAAAAGCCAAAACACACTGCCATGGGAGAAAAGTCCTTCGTCATCTACCAGGCTGCACTACATTTGTCATAGTAAGCGAATTCTTTGCATGGGTGTAAGCGAGAACTGCTCAGTTTATCTGCTGCTCCAATGTTTACCTTTAGAGATGGCAGATTTGGCAGTGTGCACTAAGGCCTATTCTATGTTAGAGTGGTGAGATACAACAGTAAGTGGTTTTGGCAACATTGGTTCAAATTGCTGTACTGAGGGCAAAGCTGTTGGCAGACTCCTGCCATACAGTCAAAAATATCCATTACAGTCAAAATCACACTTGCTATAGGTAATGTATGTGACAGTTCTCGTGGTCAAATTAATAAAATAAAAATAAATAAAAATGAACAATAATGAATATATATATATATATACAGTGTATATTCATATATATACAGTGGGATGTGAAAGTTTGCACCCTTGTTAATTTTCCTGATTTACCTTATAAATCATTGAATGTTTGGATAAAAAAAATCAGTTAAATATATCATATAGGGGACAAACAGTGATATTTGAGAAATGAAATTAAGTTTATATGATTTACAGAAAGTGTGCAATAATTGTCTAAACAAAAATAGGCAGGTGCATAAGTTTGGGCACTGTTGTCATTTTATTGATTTCAAAACCTTTAGAACTAATTATTGGAACTCAAATTTGGTTTGGTAAGTTCAGTGACCCTTGACCTCCATACGCAGGTCACTCCAATTATGAGAATGTGTAGTTAAGGGTGGCAATTGTAAGTTTTTCTCCTCTTTGCATCTTCTCTGAAGAGTCGCAGCATGGGAGTCTCAAAACAACTTTCAAATGACCTGAAAACAAAGATTGTTCATTGTCATGGTTTAGGGGAAGCATACAGAAAGCAATCTCAGAGATTTCAGCTTTCAGTCTCCACTGTGAGAAACATTGTGAGAAAGTGGAAGAAGACAGGCACAGTTCAAGTCAAGGGTCCAAATGGCAGACCAAGCAAAATCTCGAATAAACAGAAGCGAAGGATGTTGAGAACAGTCAGTCAACCCACAGACCAGCACCAAAGACCTACAACATCATCTTGCTACTGATGGAGTCACTGTGCATCGTTCAACTATTCGGCGCACTTTACACAAGGAGATGCTGTATGGGAGAGTGATGCAGGGGAAGCCTTTTCTCCACCCACATCACAAACAGAGCCGCTTGAGGTATGCTAAAGCACATTTGGACAAGCCAGCTTCCTTTTCGAGTAAGGTGCTGTGGACTGATGAAACTAAAATAGAGTTATTTGGCCATAACAAGGGCCGTTATACATGGAGGAAAAGAACACAGCACTCCAAGAAAAACACCTGCTACCTACAGTAAAATTTGGTTGTGGTTCCATCATGCTGTGGGGCTGTGTGGCCAGTACAGGGACTTGTTAAAGTTGAGGGACACATGGATTCCAATCAATATCAGCAGATTCTGGAGACCAATGTCCAGGAATCAGTGACAAAACTGAAGCTGCGCCGGGGCAGGACAACGACCCTAAACACTGCTCAAAATCTACTAAGGCGTTCATGCAGAGGAACAAGTACAACGTTCTGGAATGGCCATCTCAGGCCCCAGAGCTGAATATTATTGAAAAACTGTGGTGTCACTTAAAGAGAGTTGTCCATGCTTGGAAACCATCAAACCTGAATGAACTATAGATGTTTTGTAAAGAAGGATGGTCTAAAATTCCTTCAGCCACAATCCAGACTCTCATTAAAAGCTATAGGAAGCGTTTAGAGGCTGTTATTTATGCAAAAGGAGGAACTACTAAATATTGAGTTAGGGATTTATTTGGGTGCCCAAACTTATGCACCTGCCTATTTTTGTTTAGGCAATTATTGCACACTTTCTGTAAATCATATAAACTTCATTTCACTTCTCAAATATCACTGTGTTTGTCCCCTATATGATATATTTAACTGAATTTTTTATCCAAACATTCAATGATTTATAAAGGTAAATCAGGAAAATTAACAAGGGTGCCCAAACTTTCGCATCCCACTGTATATATATTCATTCATTCATTACCAGTACTGCTTATTCCTGCTAGTCGGGGTCACGGGGGGGCTGGAGCCAATCCCAGCATCTCCAGGCGAAGGCAGGGTACACCATGGGCAGTTTGCCAGTCCACCACATGGCCAACACGCACACACACACACTCACACCTACGGGCAATCTAGAGTGACCAATCAACCTAAGATGCATGTCTTTGGACTGTGGGAGGAAACCGGAGTACCCGGAGAAAACCCACACAGGCACAGGGAGAACATGCAAACTCCACACAGAGCAGCCCAGACCGAGAATCGAACCCAGACCGCCTTGCTGTGAGGCGACAGTGCTAACCACCACACCACCATGCCGCCCTGTGTATGTATATATATATATATATATATATATATATATATATATATATATATATATATATATATATATATATATATATATATATATATATACTGTACATCCCTGTACAGTAAGAAGTAAATGAAACAGTGACAGCTTATGTGTTTATGTGAAATGTAGTGTTTTACTGTATCCGTCACAGATTTCTAGGGACGGGATGGTAATACGGGATGGCAGTTTTACAGTTTGGACAAGACGGGTCTAAACTAAACAAATATTTAATAAATATTTAAATATATATATATATTTACCAAATAAACAAATATTTAATATAACAAATACTAATAATTGAAATGTTATCACTGCACGAGAATAATAAATTGTGTGAAAATATATTGACCTGCATCATCCATGCAAGTTAGGCAGGATTCTAGCTATGAAGTTTTCGACTACTGCGACGCCAACCCGGGTCCCCGGTCCCATTTTCATTAGACGTTACAGTAGCATTATTTTTCTCTGATGCACACAGTTGATGTTGACGTTATACTGCAGATCCGGGGATGACGTAGTTGTAATCTCGCGAGATAATGGAAAACGAGACAGGCGCTTTTTCAGTTCCCCCTCCCACGCCCCAGTGCGCTGTGGGATAGTGGCAGTATAAAGTATATCTTCCATCGGCGAGCGAGTAAGAAGCTCACGGCAGGAGGGGATGAAGATGGCGGACGCCAAGCAGAAGAGGAACGAACAGTTAAAACGATGGCTAGGCTCGGAAACGGATCTCGAACCGCCTGTACTGAAAAAGAAGAAGACGAAGGTAAAGTTCGACGATGGCGCCGTGTTTTTGGCAGCCTGCTCCAGCGGCGATACGGAGGAGGTGCTCCGACTGCTTGACCGGGGCGCTGACATCAACTACGCCAATGTGGATGGTCTCACTGCTCTACATCAGGTTGGTTGCTGTTTTTGTCTTTCTTTGTTTGTTTGCGAAAAATAAAATTGAGCTTTTGTATTGCCAGGCTTATGTTCAGAAAGCCCAAATGTCTCGGTGTGTTTACTTAGTTAGCTGGGTTAGCTAGAGTTAGCTTGGGTTAGCTGGGTTCGCTAACTGCTGGCTAGTCCGCCCGACTGACGTCCAGACTCTGTAAACTCCGCAGGGCCGTTTCGAGAAGTGTATCCTGGTCGTTAGCACGGCTAGCTGGTGATTGTGAATATCAAAAAAGAAGCAAATACGCCACGTAGGAAATAATACTGTGTTTATGCATGTGTGGTCTCCTACAATGTCGCTGTTGTTTTAATGCGGACGCGTCGAATTTATATAATTTGACGTTTCTGCTTCCTATATTCAAAGTCGCTTATATTCTGTTTCAACTAACGCTAACATTAGCTAGCCAGTAAAAGCCAGGAAGGAGACTGACTGGGTGGCGTTTAGCAGGAGTGCTAACCCTCAACACCCTCAACAGTTTCAGCAAGCTCGCTAACCGACTAATGCTGCTCATGTCTTTAAACCTTCAAGCAGTTGTAAGATAGGCTAAATGATGACGCTTCATATGTTGTGCATATAAGCGTAAAAAACTAGAGCCGCTAGGTTTATTACTTAAAATGTTGTTATGAACGTGAATATAGTCACATCTCAAGCGCTAGCCAGCTGTGTTTACTATAGGTACGTTAGCTGGGTTAGCTCTGTGTACAAATGATGAATGTAAAGAATCTGTCGCTTCCAGAACATCCAGCGTTAGCTACATGTCTAGCTGGAGTCTTTCTCAAAAGTATCACAAGTGCAACGTACAAGTCTTCTGTCGTTGTTCTGTGTGTATATTTCCTTTGCTGATGGATATGCGTTAGAGTGCACTCATGCATTATATCATACCTAGATGTATTTTTAGCGTCTGTGCCGCAGTCTGGTTAAAATGGGGCAGATCGGCTGTATTACATCACAGCCACGGAAGATGTTTCTCCGGCCTGAGACCGTAGTGAAAACGACATTTACGCAGCGACCGTGTAATATGTCTGAAATTGGTATATTCCTCGTCGGTATCCATTACCGATTTTTCTGATGTATTAGGTACACACGGTAAGCATATCGGAATGCGATTGCACTGCCTTTGTCAGTAAACGCTGTTTTTATTTTAGTGAGCCAGAACATATTACCATTACCTTGCATTCCTTGTGAAGTGAGATTTGATGCAAGTAGCTCGTTATCATTTTAAGTTTTAGGTTTCATTCTCAAGGGACTTGTCAGAGCTATGATAGTATATTGATCAAGTTTAGATAAAGAAAATCTCAAATCTTATAATTTGTCCAATTAGTCCAATTATATTTAATTGATGTTGGGGCTGCCTGACTTCTAAGACTCGCTGAGGTATACTGCGTTGTGCCTGCAAAGAAACAAATTAGCATATTAAAATTACTGTTAACTTATGCTTGTCTTGTCCAATTGAAAGATTACTTGGTTATTTTAACGAGGTGTTAAATAGCATAATTAGATTTCAGTTTCATCTTGATTGTTTTTTTCTTCTATGGCATATTTTTTATTTAGTTTTAAAAAATACATAGCTATATAAATTCAGGATTGTGTGTGCTGGCTGTTTTAATCATCTAAGTGTTGGGGTGGAGGGGGGGTGGTTGCTAGAGCCAGCGTTGCTGATATAGCCAAATATAGCTTTTTAAGTTTCCAGACCTGCTGAGGGCAGCTCTGGGGTGACTCTGCGCCTGTGTGTGGTTGGGAATAGGCGTCGATGGGCATCAGAGTGCTGCTGGCCTTGTGGGGTTTGCCCTGCTGAGTAATGTGAATGTGGAGCTGTGTGCAGCATGCGGCCTCCACTCTTCAGAACACTTGCCTTTGTTTGGACCGGCGTGCAGAGTCGGGAAAGAATCTGTGATGTAGCTCTTGAGATCTCACCGTCAGCAGAGAGGGTTGTCTGTGTCCCTCTCGCTCTCTCTGTCTGTCTGTCTCTCTTTCTCAGTCTGTCACTTTGTATTCTTTTCTGTCTGTCTCTGTATGTATGTAATCCAGCATGAAATTCTTTGCAGTCTTGAGAAGTAGGCAGACTAAGCATCTTTCCTTGGTACTGGTTTACTTGGTTAGCTAAATAGCTGTCCAACTGTTTTGGAGTTGAACACAACCTTAAGGTCTGTATCATACATAAAGTAATGGTTATGCCTGAATAGTGATTCTTGGTTCTGTTTGTTATATCTCCACTATCCACCATTATGATGTAGTTAAGAAGCATTAAGAAGCACAAACATTTTAGTTTGTTTAGCTTTAATGATATTGACTATTTTTGATTAACATTTTTTGTTAACTGTCAGATGAGCTGTTTAGCTGTGGGTTTTCCAGCCATCAGGGTTCATTTGCCGTACCACACTGCACACTACAGTTCTGAGCCAAACAGTTCAGAGTACAGTCAGCAACTGTTCTAATCACATTTCCACATGAGCGTGGCTGGACACGGAGCTCTTCGTGAATGTGCTCAGGGCTGCAGAACTGTTCAGGTGGGGTGGTGTAATGACATGGGGATTCACTGATTGGTTTGACACATCTGGGAGGGGCTTATTGTCTTCTCTCTAGTTTCCAGTGCTCCGTATTTGAATTTAGTTTGATGCATCTGGGAGGGGCTTGCTGCCTTCTCTCTGGTTTCCCAGTGCTCAGTATTTGAAAGCCCTGTGTTTTTTGCACACACAAAAAGAAACTCTAAGGGTCCAAACAACCTGATCTCACCAAACATGCAAAGACTTCAGTTTAGTTCAGTCATTTCTCCTTTTTTTGTAGTTTACTGACAGGGTCACTTCTCCTTTTGATGAGGACTGACCGTAGTTTACTGAAGAAGCTGACCATGTAGGAGGCAGACGTGTAGGCAGCACTCTGGGGGGGAAAGTGACTCTCTCGCACTTGGGCAAACTCCTTTGACTCCTGTCATCATCGTGTTGTGGAGTGCTCACCTCCAAGGCTGTCCATGAGCAGTGCTGAGCGCACTGGCGTGTCCATGCTGGTTGTTGATGCTCTGATCATGGGATTCTTCAACTCGTAGCAGTTTGGTAGGAAATATGGCAGTGACCTCATGTCCTGATCCAGTTTAATAGAACTAAATAAATGTGTATAAATGAGTTTATTATTTGAAGTCCAGCTGATACTAAAGACACAATACTACAAATAAATGCAGTATTAAGTGTAGCATATACCAATAGTTCTACAATACAAACACACAAACACGTATATAAAATGACATTGTTTAGCATTTTGTCTTGCTGTGAGTGTTTTCCTAATGGCAGGTCACAGTGGCATGAGAAAGCTTCAATCTTGTGCTTCATAATAAGATTACATTGTGAACAAGCACTGCTGTCTGCTTCCCCTCATTTCTGTCTTTTAATAGAAGCTTGTTTCTTTTCTGTTCTCTGTAGGCTAAATTTCCTTTTATCCCCACCGGACCAGAGTCTGGCTGTAAACTCTTAAGCCTCTGTGAGACTAGAAAGTATATTTATAGCCATCACCATGGCCGTGCTTGTAATAATTGGATCAGTCAGTCTTTAGTTTGCCCCTGGCCCTTTAGCAGTCTAAATTCACCCCACCACTTGGGCATAGGAGCGAGACACATGGAGAAACACTGAGAAACCTGCTTATTGCAATTTTGCTTGAGCCACAAATAGTATCAATAATGGTATTGAGGTTTGGTTTAAGGTGATGTTAATATTCTCATTATAATCGTTGTGGTTCTAAGTTTCTTTAAATATTAAAAAAAAAACATAAATAAATACACAATTAAGCTGCCTTGTGACATGTGGTGTTAAAAATGCTTCCACACAAATAGATTTGATTTGAAAAGGATTAGCAGCTTAATTGCCAGTTAGAGCTTCAGGAGAGAATGTAAAGCAAGCATGCAAAATTGCTTGCTAATCTAACCATGTGTGCTATCATTGAATCAGACAGCAGTAATCATATCATTAATAAAGAAAATGGACATCACGCAGAAAAGAAGCCTGTGCTGAACTATTTTTGGTGGTAAATGTGGAATATTTACGTTGGTTTCTAGCTCCTTTTGTTCCTAATAATTTAAAAAACCATATACCACTTTGTTTTCCCTACTTGGCAGGAAAAAGAATGTATAGAAGATTAACTTGTAAACATGTTTATTCTCTAATCTCTGTTGGTTCTTTCAAACATTTCCTTCCATCAACTTCCACTATTTCCTGTGTGGACGGCATGTACCTTTGAAGCCATTTCATAGTGTATTTTCATAAAGCCCTATACTAACTGGACTGTGCAATGACTTTGTATGAAAGTGTCTTGCAACTGGTGGGTGAAAGTGTAACGGGATAACCGGGAGGCATCTGACTAAATGCACAGTGGTCCGTTTGGAGGGAGAAGATCGGAGTGAAGGTGTCTCCTTGCTGCTGAGGTGACACTCCGTGGTTAACAGCTACACAGGCCAGAGAGGAGGCAAACTTTCTAGCGCCCGTCACCACCACACGCTCAACCCGACCTTTGAAGTTAAGAGCGATGGCGAGCGTTTTTGAAGAGCTGGTGAGCTTTGAGCTGAAGTAGGCCAGGTCAAAAACGTCCTTATGGACCAGTGGTTTCATCTTATAGTTGTATTTTCCCTTATTTGCTGCTTTTCCACCCTAGAGTATTTTTGGACATGCAAGTGTACTTTAAGCTCTGGGCCACTCCTCTCTGCCCTTGGGCTTCCTGTAATGATCAGTAAAAGAAACCCCAAGGGTTGTGGGGCAGGAGGGGGTCGTGGGGCAGGAGGGAGAATTCCTCAGCTGTCTTACTGACCCCTCACTCTTCACCCCTCAACAGAACTAAAACCAAAACATCATCAACATCCAAAACAAAGCGCTCTGCAGACATGACTCAGACTCGCTTG
The DNA here is from genome assembly GCA_020368025.1 of Brachyhypopomus occidentalis. Taxonomy (NCBI): domain Eukaryota; kingdom Metazoa; phylum Chordata; class Actinopteri; order Gymnotiformes; family Hypopomidae; genus Brachyhypopomus; species Brachyhypopomus occidentalis. Next base: position 6,790,541 of record JAGXOD010000020.1, read on the forward strand.
CTGTGACTCATCATCTCACTTATAATACATAATGTAGGGTGTGAGCATTTTTTTAAATCAGTTTTTTATTTCAGTGTGAAAAATGTATATGTTGAATTTGTATTCTCTTGGACGTGTCCACACAAAATGCAAACATCTGAAGGCTGTTTGATGAACTGCTGGTTGTGGATAAAGGTTCTCTACCCAGTGCCTTGTATCTCACCTGCACCTAAAGATTAGACTGCTGAAACCAGGCTGTTCAGGATGGTGGATCTCCAGGTCGTGTAATGTTGCTGACTGTGCAGGATGATCGATCACCAGGGGGTGCACCTGTGTAATGACTGTGAAAGATAGTGGATCTTCTGGGTCTGTTTCATCACTGACTGTGAAGGATAGTGGATCTCCAGGGGGAGTGTCATGACTGTGCTGGATGATGCATCTCCAGGGGGAGTGTCATCATTGACTGTGCCGGATCTCCAGGGGGAGTGTCATCATTGACTGTGCCGGATCTCCAGGGGGAGTGTCATCATTGACTGTGCCGGATCTCCAGGGGGAGTGTCATCACTGGCTGTCTCTTGGTGAAGTGGTGCTTGCTTTACAAACAGCAGCCAACATTTTAGCAGACTCCTGAAAGCTCCAGCTCTGATAGCAGTTATTATTTATACAGTATATTGCTCCTTGCCGGAAACTAATCCTAAACTGGTGATAATTTAAAGCCATATCACATCCATCACAAGCTTTACACAGCAGGTAGTGACTTATGTCCTTCTCTTTTCTGCAACAGTTTGGTGTGTAATGTGTAGTTGGTTTCTTCAGTTGACTTTTAACAATCATTATATAATGTACATAAATTATTATAGTGTATATAAGGCCACTCTGTTGTGCTGAGGAATGTTTTGTGTTCTTTACCTTTGATGTAATCCTGTGTCTTTCTGTAGCGCTATAGAACCTGGGCACTGCTTTGGTCTCCTGGACTGGAACACTGCATTTTTACAACTCCGCTTGCTCCTTACATATCTCTCACTTGCTCTCACCTCAAGTCTTTCATGAGGTTAACGGGGTTAATGCTGACAGACTACCAGACCGTAGGCTTGAGTCATAGTACATGACACACAAAATGTTGAAGATTGCGCTGTATCTGCACATCGTATTCGAAAAGTGGATCGTCAGTGTTTCAAAACTCTGTAAGACAAATGAGGTTTCAGCATGAGGACAGTAGGGAGCTTCATGTGAGAGACTTGCTCATCTGATCCAGAGATGTGAGGAATATAGGAATGACTCCAAAGTTGAGGCTGCAGACCCTGCAAGTCAAAGCAGACGTGACTAGCTTCTAATTCAGTAACGGACTCATTTATAGTGTAATTTGTCACAAATGTTTGGTGCAAAGAATGTTTTTTTTCTTCATTATGGATTCATTTTCAGATCCTCCCAAAAACAAATATTTTGCAGCATTTTTAGCAGAAAAATCAATTTGCGTCTCCATTTTGCCTGCTAAACAATAATTCACTATTACATCATGGAATTACGAATGGGGATTTATGGCAGTTGCCTGATCTCCAGTGGGCTTTTCTGAAAGTCTAACGGTGGACGCAGGAAAATTTATTGCCAGTTCTGCTTTGAATTCTGCGTGTTCCTTTTACACTCATTTGGCGCAGAAAATGCCACGATCCAGCATGGCATCGTCACCAGCACTTGCAACAGCCAAGACACTACGGTATGTGCTGGTTGATTGACGGCCTAATATTAGAAACTAACCCACCGGGTGGCCTGTAATTGGCAGGCTGTGTCCCGCCAGGCACGTCTTGCGAATATGTTTATGTTCGTGTGTTTCAAAGAAGCCCATAATCATTGTCAGGAAGTCCTTGTCTCCTTGGCCATTGAAACAAACACTTTGCGGTGTGTGTCACCAGTTGAGATGCGCGTCGGTTCATCTCCCCCGGTTTCTAATGTCTGGAGACGTGCATCTGAGGTTCAGAGACCTCCCGGAGTAGCGGGGTCTCCCGGTTCACCCGCGTGGCCCCTGATTCGCCACGGCCCCTAACTTGCTTGTGCGTTTTCTGCGGAACTTGTGCAAAGGAGGAGCTGAGCTATTTGTGGTGCGGCGGGTTCGGACTCGTTGGCCCGTTCTTTTGCTGAGGCATTCGAATTCTTTAGGAGCGCTGGAGGGCCCATAGGCCGCCCTCACGGTCCTCCACGCATGGCCGTAGCGAGGGAAGGGGCGGAGCTTCCAACAACGGGCTCATGTCAGGACTCCCCTGCCTCGCTACGGGAGATGGAATCTGTCCCAGGAACCTCGCAGTAAAGCCAAGTGCGTTTGGTTAGGGGTTAAGGCTAGAGCCATATTCGTCAGGACTGTATCCTGAAAGTACGTTTCGGCACTTCCAGCGTATGGAACTCCTAGTCCTGCTCTGGTAATGGAAGTTAGGTTTTCACACTTGACCCACGCAGCCACAGTCATTAGGAGAGTGTGAATAATAGAGCCTGGTGTCTAGGGTTGGTGTTGAAACCAAGTTCTCCTGGGCGGTGACTCTCCAAGGGCAGGGACAGGCATCTTTTAAGTTTGTGTAGGTCGTGGTCTTAGCAGGACGTGTTCATCTTTCCTACACACAAACTAAACCCATTGCCTTTCTGCACTAAATTACCAAGCTCGCGCAAGTCTGTGCAGAGCTGCGAGTTGGCTCGCAGCAGGAATTCTCACACTTCGAGTGGCACACGATGCCAATCGTGCTTACGCCGTGCTGCTTTCGCCGCTGTTTTATTTTTTATTTACTTTTTTACTAGGTCAAATGCAGCCAGGCCAGAGCCCCACCAACCGTGCGCAGAACTTTCCTTCATCAGATCCCTCTGTCGATACGCGTGTGACCCAGGCCACGTCGCAGAGAGGACCCCGCGCGCGACGCCTGCCCTCTCGCCGCACTCCGGCTGGCTGCAGCGCAGAGCTGTTGCAGAATGCTTGGTGGATGACGTCAGGCTGCTTGCGTTTATATGCCTGCTGGAGCTTTGTGTATGGCTGAAGTGTTAGCACTACCCCCCCGGTCTATGGCCATGCTGAAGTGTTAGCGCTTCAACCCCTCCCCCCGGTCTATTGCCATACTAAAGTGTTAGCGCTTCAACCCCTCCCCCCGGTCTATTGCCATACTAAAGTGTTAGCGCTTCCCCCCCCCCGGTCTATGGCCATGCTGAAGTGTTGGCGCTCTCCTCCAGAGTTTACCCGTGCCTGGACGCTCCCTCCCTCTTTTCCTTTTCAAGAGTATGAATGCAGTTCACAGGAACCTTTCAGAAAGAGTTCCACAAAGAGGAAGAGGATCACATTTAAAAGTCCATTTATGAGGAAAAGAATGTGCTACCTCAAACTGACTCTTCTAAGATGTTTATAGAGAGGTTCAAACAAGTTTTTGGGGAAGTCCGGGACTATTTTCAAAGAAAAGAATTTTGCCATTTCATTACAAAACAAGAGACTTGTTTGGCATCGAGTGGGGCCCGAGTGGCATAGTTCAACCTTGAGCCAAAGGCACCCATTTTAGTGGACTCTCCGCAGCTGTTCAGTACTTGTGAGATTTATTTATTTTCTTCACTAGGAAGGCCATTCTTGTGTTGCGTATTAAGCAGATTTACAAATCTTAACTCTTTTAAATTGCTCCTTAATATTTAATTGGTAGTAGGTACGATGCATCTTTCAACAATTGGAAAATGCATGAAATTTCTAGTAATGTTTGTTTTTAAATCCCATAACATACCGCATGCACTCTGCAAGCTGCACATAAGTTGCTTGAGGAGAGTGTTGGATGGCAGGACGCTGTCCCACTGCAGGCGCCTCCACATCGCTGGCTCCCTCGTCTGCCGCCACGGTGGGACTGGACAGTTGTGCCTCATGCTCGGAGCCAATCAAATCTGTCCCTGAAAGCTGTGGTGCAGATAGCAGGACGGGCTTTGAGGGGTGGAGAGAGGGAGTGAAGGTCTCTGCCCTGATGGCAACGCCAGTTCCTACACCAGCACTTGAACACCCTTCATGATCTGATGCAGGTGCACAAGGAAAAGACTCAAATGTGCAAAGTACAGGGATTCACTCTGGGACAGGGATTCACTCCCGTGCTTATCCAGCAGGGCATTGGATTGCAGTCTTTGTAAAGGTGCTTTTGTGGAGATTTGGTACTGGTTCATAATCACACCCTCTGGTCCCTTGTCTGAATTAATCACTTGATACATTTGGTGATTTTGCCCGGCTTCTGTGATGTGTCCTGCGTAGGTGAGTGTGGTGAATTTTGTGTGTTGCTGTGATGCGACGTGTGTAGATGGGTGTGGTGAATTTGAACAAATGTGGGGTGTTAGGAAATTGCTTAGCCAGAGAGGAACAGGAAATAACACATTTTCACATTTTCCTCATCAAGACTTTCAAGTGGGCTTTGTCTGTCCTAGACATTGCTTTAATCAGTGTACACATGCACGCACACACAAAGGGGTTGGGCGATGATTATCTAACTGGCATATTAAACATCATGATTGACTATTAGTCTACATTTCCTCAGTGAAACCACCCGGGGGGGGGTGGGGGGGTGGTTGTCTTACACACATACATTTTTATATACTTTCACACTTTTCAATAAAGAAATGATTGAGTATTACCATTAATTAATTGAGCTCTTGCAAGGCAAAACCATATTCTTGACATTCAGTTAAACCTGGTATGACTGTATGCTGATATAAATCATGGTGTTTGCTCACCATCATCCATGGCTAACACGTGATGGATGTCCTCTATTGGCCCAGCTCTCTCTCTCTCACACACACACACACCTCAAATTCAACCTAAGCTTGCACATAGGCCAGCCATGTCCACAGCTTGATGGCTCACTGATCAGATGATGGTGTGTGCACATATCTTCCACTTAGTCTCCCAACGCTTTGAAGTCTATACAGTGAAGTTGAGAATTCAGCCATGTTCTATTTAACAACCCTGTTGTAATTAACAGCCGGCTGATATTTTGAAAGCAGAACCAGCCCCAGGATTAGTTGCTGTAGCTGAGACATATCTTGACACGTTTTATATAGATGTAATTTTATAGAAAGAACAAACTTTGAAAGTGTGTGGAGTTTATCTGGGACATTTAGTAGAGTTTGTGACAAATCACACATCTTTTGCTTCTGACAGCTTAGATATATGGCTTCAGTCTTAGACTGTTAACTTCTTGGAGAATGGAGTGATGGTAAGAATTGGTTTTGTCAGAGTGGTTGAGAAAGCAAGCACAGCTGTCTGAGGCAATGTTGACGGTTACTGAAGCTTTAACTTCTAATTTTGACATCAAAGACACTTGTGAATAGTTTGACATTACTGATAAAGATGGTCTGTCTTTCTGCTTTATTAGAGCAGTCAAAAGAGTAAGATCATCTGTAGATCTATAAATATCCACAACTGTTTTATCCAAGTACATGTAGATATAACTGATCATCTCCACTTTTAGAATTGAAACAAGAAGCTGTAGGGGCCATCGGTAATTTTCCACTCTGATCCACATTGGCACCAGGTGTTCCGTGTTCTGTATCCCTGTACGAACTCTCATGTAGGAACTTCATCTTCCCATTGAGGCCCATTAGAACGGTTTTTCCTTACCTTTCACCTCATGCATTAAGCGATCACTTCCCCTTACTACTCTGTGAGCATGTGCTACACTGTCAGAAGCCTTGGACGCAGGCCTTCTAGAGTCTGGGGTTTGGAGACAACTTCTAAGACCAGCCCTCTCATGCTGATCAGTTAAGCAGTTCCTGTTTGCCCTCTGAGCTACTTTGAATCACCCCAGAACACACACACACACTTGTCAGCAAACCTATAACTCCTGATTCAGTTGTGCGCGTGCAGTTGATGTAGCAATTTGGCAACTATTTAGTGAGTTCTTACATGGTGGTCTGGCACAGTCTAGAACCAGAATAGCAGAACTGCTGGTTGTGGAGAGGACGCCCTGTGTAGTGGGTTACCAAGACCTTCCTCTCTTTCCTACTCTTGCTTTCCTCTTTTGTCTGTTGGTTATTATAGAAGTGGCTTAGGCTGAGGAGGAAGTATTATCAGATTGCCATGGTGGGGGGGGGGCAGCTGTGGTATCTGATCCTTATGAACTGTACACACATACATACACAATAAATGTGTGTATGTATGAGACAATCAACGTTGTAGTTGTAGTGGAATCCACCAGAGAAACAGGAGGTTTCAGGTAATGGACCTTCATCAACTGTAAGCAACTCTCTCTCTCACTCTCTGTGTGTGCATGGCATGGGGGGGGGGTAGCAGAGTGTGGTATCTGATCCTTCTGAACTGCAGTAATGGGTAAGCCTATAGAATGATAAAAGTGACTGGTGTAAGGCAGGCAGGAGCTCCAGCGTTTAACCTCCCCAGAGCAGGGGAGGTGGTCCAAGTCCCTGATGATGCGTGAAACCCAGACCACAGGAAAAACACAAAGCGCCTTTTGCCCTCCATTGCGGTGGTTAGCCAGGCCGGGTTCACCACAAGGCTTCCCACAGGTTACCGTTTGTCTGACTGTGACCGTAATGCCAGCAGACCCCACGACCCCCCCCAGCCGCAACCTCCACCGGCCCAGTGGCGGCTGCGTTGGCTGCCAAATATCAGCTGAAGTTCAACGTACAGTTACAGTCCCTCTCCCAGTGCTCAACTTTGCTCCTTCTTTTCCATGGGAATCCCAGTACCATATATGGTCGTCAGAGCAGACTTCTGAGTTCTCTCTCTCTCTCCCAGTCTCTCTCTCTCTCTCTCTCAGCTGACTGACTGCCCTGCAGCACTATACCCCTTTCTGTGGCCTCCTGCAGTAGTACGGTAACTGTTACACCCCCCCCCCCCCCCCCAGCCTCCCAGTCTCTCTTTCTCCCATCCCATTCTCCGTCTCTTGAACACACACTCGGCGCATGAAGGAATTCCTTTTGTGGTAGAGCCGGTGCGCGGGGCGGCCGGCTGACGTTGCAGCCGGAGGAGGGCGGCCTCGGTGAGGAGCCCCTCTCCTCTCTGGGAGCGTCGGTCGGTGCCGGTGCGCTTTGGGGGAGGGACGGGGTCACGGCTCCGCGAGAGAACTCCTCCTGCCTCTCTGCCCTTCCTTTATAAGGAAGCGTGCAGGGCTTCCCCCCCACCCACAGGCAGCCTATCTACATCCACCACGCCGGCCGCCCGCTGACTCGGCAGACGGACAGGCACACTTCTTCGCCTGATCGGGTCACTGTTTCGTCCTGCTTCGTGCCGTGGGTGCGCCTTTACATACATGAACCATTCGATTTGGTAGGAGGCATATGTACTTTCACACCTGGGTCCGTACACTGCTTGTGAAATGGTTTGTGGACTGTTTTCCTCAAAGCAGAATCAGAATAGGGACAGAAACCCCAAATAGGGTTTGATATGTAGCACTACTAATGTGCTCTTCAGGCAGTCTTCCTAAGACAACACTCTTTTATCACTAGGAAGATCGAACGTGGCAAATGTGAAACTCCTATTACAGATGAAACCAGTATTACAGATTCATTAATCTTGCTACTTAGAACGAGATGTCCTTGTTCAACAGACAGCTCACTGGAAAACAATAAACCTCCTGCTGATCTCATTGTTGCTGCAAAGACTACTGCCGTAGGAGCTCTTTGAAGTTGAGATGTGACGGCACACTCTATGATGGGAGCGCTCTAATCAGATGCCCTTCCAGCCTTTGTGACTCTGTGCCAGCCCTTTGTCCGGCTACCCCTGGCACCATTATTTGCCCTATTTATTGCCCCTCTGTCCCAGGCGAACACAGCGATCCAGAGTAGCGGCTAGGTCCGGATGACTAGGGGCCGGGGAGGGGTGGTGGTTTCATGAGTGTCGGGCAGCTGTTTGCCTTCCACGTTGTCCGGCTCTGGACAAGATCAGAGTGAGGCTGGCACATCTCTGCGTTCTCACCGCCAACCTTTTCTAAACCGCACGTTCGCGAAGCTAGAGCAGGTTTGGCGTTTACAACATTGGTATTGATGTGTGTTTCCTTGCTGTATCTCCTACCATCAGAGGCTACGGTAGGTTTAGCTTTCGAAAGAAAGGGACATCTCAGCGTTGGAAGGTAGTGGTGTGTCCCACTGGTGATCATATGCATCTCCCCCCTCCAAGTGGAAGTCTGAACTACTGTATTTTGGCTGTTCTGCTTTATGTCCGGGGGAATGAAATCACTTTTATGCTTGCCTTTGCAATTAGGCATAGGCCAGACACAAGAGTGTGCGCATGAACACCAGTCAGGACCAATCAGGATCCTTTATGGTGCTTTCTTTTCTACCATTTGAATGTATCATCTGATGACTGAGTTGTTTGTGGTTGTGTGTCGTGTGTTGGTGTGATACGTGTAGTTAATCTCTAAAATATGACCTGTTCTCTGTGTAGCGGTTTTGTCCATCATGGTGTGACTCTGTGGTGCAAGTTGTGGACATGTAACTAGGTTGCTTAGTCTGCTGTAAACAGTTGACTTCCATGCAAACTCCTCACTGTTGTTGGGGTCCAGTTACGTGTCTTTAAAACCCATCCATCAAGGTGTATAACCCAGCCTAAACCACATGGCCAACCCTATTTGACCTTCTGCACAGTGTGCTCTAACCTCTGACTATTGCTTCAACTCTATTGCTCATTTTTTGAAGGGAGGCATCTGATATTTGTCATATGCTGCGTTTGATGAGGGGGTATGGGGTGAGGGGGTATGAGGGTGGATGTGTACCTTCACTATGACTCACCATAGAAACCCCTGAAGATGATTGCCGAACACTTGCTGTGTGGCACCTCTGACCCTCCCGTCTGTATGCCCCACCCAGGGCTTGTGCTCAGCACGTTCTGTGTGACTCCAGGATCTGGGGTGTGGAGGTCCACTTCCAAACAACCTCCTGGCCCCTGTCGTGGCCCCACGCTAGTGCTCGAGTGTGACTGGAGTGTGTTAAGCAGCAGACACCTGGGATTTTGGGCTTTAAAGTTAGCTGCATGACCATGTTAGTACTAAGAAATGTTTGTGTTTGTATTGAACAGTATACCATTAGGTTGCTTCACTTCCTCTATTTTGTACTGAAGTGGCACTTGGAGGTAGTTCCTTCCGGGGGGGGGGGGGTTCTGCAGGTCATCGGTTGCCATCCAGTGCTTTTGCTTGTTTGTGTGTGAACACGCACAGCACAGATCTCCATATCCATGCAGAGGATTAACTGCTCAAGTTTGATTTAAGAGTGCTCTTTTCATTATTTGGAAAGCTGTCTCTGTGTCTGTAGTGCACAGACATCCAAGGAGCTCCTGGTATGTGTTCATTGTGTTCTAACTCTGAAGACAAGTTAACAGAATGATGCGTGCACACCAGGAGTGTCTGGCTCTAGACCTGCAAATCTGTCCCTTTGCATAGTTAATTTTTTAATTTATCACAGTCGATCCAGTTAATCATCAGTGGCATCTGCATATTGCAGCCATTACTGCAGTAATGATGAACTCAGTTGTTTTTCACTGCGGTTTGTGTATGAGACACACATCAGTACATGCAGATCGTGTGTTTGGGCCTTCCTACAGTGCTTCTCCACTAGTGAATCAGCAAAAGTTACAGCGGCCGTTTGTGTTGGCACTTTCATTGGGACAGACACTCAAGTCAATGTCAAGTTTATATATTGCTTTTTACACCACAAAGCAGTTCATTGTCACAAAGCAGCTTAACTATGGCAGTATATACAGGCTCCCTAATGAGCACGCTGCAGGCAGAGCTCCCTATGGCAGAATTAAGAAACCTTGGGAGGACCAAGACTCAAGAGGGAACTCGTCCTCCTTAGACAGCCAAGCTGCTTTATTACATTGTTTGGTCCAAGTAGCCTCTTCGATATTGGTTTAAGAGTCTCAGCTACTTCGCTGGGTCTAGGGTGGGTGAGCGTCCACTGGAGTAGATGGAGTTGCTTGATGTATATGGTAGCAATCGGTTCATCTACTGGGGACACTGGCATGTTTTTTGATGATATCTTGGATGCTTTGTCACAGATAAGCACGTTTAGTCCAGTATGGCACAATCTTTGTAGTGACATGCAAATAAAACATGCAGAAAGTTGTGGAAAGATTCATGCACGCTCCATATTAAGTAGGCTGCATGGGTAACGTACAGCTCCAGCAGGGTTATCTGGCTAAAGAGTGCCAGAGAGTGACCACAATTCATCACCACATCATTACAAACCTGAGAGGACGTGCAATATGGCTGGACAACGGTGTCGGCACTTCAGATTACCAGAAACATTTGTGCCTGGAGTTCCCAGGCTCTGCACAGGAAGTTACCAAGAAGCTTGAGTAAATCAGCAAGGCTTTGGATTTATAGGACAACACAGTCCATCAAGATTTGGTAGAATATTAGATAATTTGCCGCTTTTGGTGCAAACTGTAGCACCTTTTGTGAGTTCAGAAGGAGAAGGCTTTTTTGTATTATTATTTTAAGTTTATGCAGTCCTTAAATTTGGAAGCCGGCAAGAAATATGCTGGCTTGTATTTCCCTATGCAGGAAAAACCCTGAGATGTATATGCGAATCTTCACCTGTAGTTGAATTAGGTGCCTTGTGGGTCAAGTGGCTAGTATTCTAATGAAACAGGTGATCGGGGGCATTGTGAAACACCATCATCAATTATTTTGGTTGGCTGTTTTGGTTTTGGTTAGTCACCTAGCTATACATACAGATGTAAGAATGACGGCCATTTCCTGGGGCCTTTCCTGGGGCATTTCTGGTGCCAGGCTGCAGGCTTGGTGGTGCAGCTACTCCAGCCCACACTGTCTGTACTTCCATCTCTGCACAGGCTGCCTTCCTCTTTCTTTCATGGCCTTTTGCTCGTTCTGCATTTCCAACACAAAGTTACAACACTGCGAATGTGACCCTCCCTTCAGTGCATAGGAATCCTGTGCTGGCTGCATGGGTTGCATTGCAGAATGGATGTCTTTGCCGGGTCATTTGGAGCTGCTCACGAGCTGGGCGAGGGCGTGGAAAGGGAACCCCGAGCATGCCTGGTCAAACTGAACAGCAGAGTGGTCATGTCGTCAGCTCTGCGCATGCGTGCGTGTGTGTGTCCGAAATTGAGATATGGCTACTGTCATTATTCCAATGCATAGACTTTATTTTTAGCAACATGTTGCAGAACACCGCTACTGAGGCATCATAAGAAATCTTATTTTTCAATCAAGTGTGATTCTCAAGCTGGATATTATAATTTCGGATCTCTAGTTTTACAGAGTGCTTGAGTCTTTTATAATCAAGTTTTGTGTTTTTTTTGTTTATATTTTGGTATTCCTGCTGTAGTAAATTTGCAAGGTGAGGCTGGTTTATTGCCTTCTCTAAAGTCTTTCTATTTAAAATTCAGGCACTGTGTCAGTGTGCACTGTGCTTTATTGCTAACCACTATGTTGTCTGTAACTGAGCCGACATGCTTTATACCCCGGCAACCTTTTATTCAGGCACCTCCAAAGCTTTTGTCCAATACATTAATGGTTTGGGTGTTGCTTGTCTCTTACCTAGACAGATCTTGAATAAAGAAATATGTGGACAGATTTAAAATGGCAGATTCAAAATACCACAAAGTCACTGTATTATAATCAAGAGGCAGCGGCTTTGTTTGCTAGTTTAAGCTTAGCTGGCTAGTGTTTTAGCCAGTGTTAGTCAGACTGTTGCTCATCACCAGAGAGATTTTGTTGTTTGCAGCAGCAGCTTGTTTTATCCACAGGCGAAAATATTCAGGTCAGTATGAGGAAGAGTGAAAAGTGGCTTAAGCCATATGCACAGTGCTGAATTAAACACTGTGAAGCTCCTAGGCAGGTGAAATCTCAGACCGCCCACCATTAATTAATAAACCCCATAATGTTTTTTTTTATTTTTTATTTTATCAACCAACAATTTTCGTGGGGCCCCTTAAAGCTGCAGGACCCAGAGGCTGGTGCGTACGCTGCCTATTCGGTAATCCGGCATGTGCACTCAGTTCTGATTTGTATCCA